>JARYGA010046293.1:1200814-2401629 GCA_030545235.1 Helianthus tuberosus
CGCTTGAAGCGAAACTGATCAATCACAACAAAAAAAATTTGTGAACATATGATCAAATTGATCACATAGTCCTGTTCTACGTTCAATTCCGATCAACCTGATATCAATTTCATACATTTTGACCCACACAAACGTTCTAGATCTACGATTAAAGATCTGTTCATCCGTCAAATTTGTATAAACTCAGATCTGGATCAAACAAACAATACACATCAATCTACACATGATTCCGACAACACACATATGTTTTGATTTTTATCAAGTTAAATCCCTAAATCTATGTGTTCTAACCCTAACCGTCGCCGTCACACAAAAATAATCAAAATTGAAACAAATATGCACCATCACTTACATTCACCATCTTAGTAGTTGAGTATGCCAACTAAAAACACAAGATTTGTGTGAATTTGGGCAGAGTAACGGCAGAAAAACGAAGATTCAGACGAGTTCGCTTGAAATCGCTCTGGAAATACTTGAAGCGAAATCGTGTTATAACTGATGCTTCAAGCGAAGACTTTGTCATTTTATACTCCTGAAGGTCTCGCTTGAGAGTCATTCAAAAATTGCTCAAGCGAAATTGTCAACATGAAAGTTTCGCTTGAATCAGATCCCAGTGTAATTTTTTATCCTTGAAGCGAAAACTTTTTTTTTTAACTTGTTTTAACCTTTTGATTTTTACTACTTTTACTATCACACCCAGTCAACCAAGTCCAAGTTAATGACCCTGGTCAACTGACTAGTCTGCCAAGTCCAAATTAATGACCCTGGTTGACCAATTTATGAAGATGTCGGATTTCTTGAAAAAATAAGTTCAAATTAATGAACTTTTTGAATCATTTTAGATCTTTCAAACTCGTTTTAACCAACAAACACTTGTACCTAGCATTTTACTGCATCACCAGCTTACCCAGTCCTCATCAATCTTAGACATGATCTGCACTAGGCTTTGAACTTTCGATTCCCAATGTCAGTTGTCAAAAAAAATGAGAAACTAAAATCTTTTTGAATTTTAAACTGAATAAACTGAAACTATGTACACACAATCTTTTTGTGAGCGTGTCAAGGGATCATATCAGCTGCCGACGAAATACAAGAACCGTTAAGCTGTTATTTCATTTTAAGCATTAAACAATTCACATAGATTGCCGATATACTGATCCTCTTAAATTCTCACAAAATTTTCAATCTGTTCGGGATACAGAATTAGTGTTTTAGGACTTAAACATCTACATGTGTCCCACCTCAGTATATACTCCCGTATCTAGACCCCAGTATTCAGTCTTACAGGTGAGTATACCTAGATGATATCTGTAAGGGGTTAATTGCGAGGGCCGTGAGAGCTCAGGTCGATCTTTCGATACGCAGAGAGATGACGGCTTCGACTTTTGGTGGGTCCCCTTTGGGGATCTTCTTTTCAACAGCACATGATTAACCATTTTGCAATGTGTTATCATTTTTTATGCTGAGGGGAGGCTTATATTTCAAAGCAGCGTAAAGTATTCTCCGGGGACTAGGCCATTGCTTCCGCAAAATCAGAAGTCCCGGGATAATACCCCAGATATCACTAAGCATAAAGACCTAGTATCTCAGAATACGGGACCCTTCAAACAGAATTTCAGGGGTTACCTATATATCCTGGAGGTGTTCCCCACGTAAACGCAAGTAAATTTTATGTTTATATCCCAAACTAATCTACTAATTTTGTGAAAACCTATCAGCACATCTTTAGTGAGACTGCTTAATTGCATTTTATACAATCCAATTCTTTAGCGTACTGCACCTGTCTAGCTGATGTACTATCATTTCCCTTTTATACACAAACTCATTTTTGCTTTTTCAATGTTTTTGGTTTTTATAGATTTTATCATGTTTTTGTATTTTTCTGCAAATATCTCCCCCTAAAACTAAAACATATTTTTGTGTTTTTGTTTTTAACGAAAAGCAGAAAAAAAAAACTGTACAAACAAACTTGACAACATGACAAGGTTCACGTCAGATCGCCGCCCAACTCGGCATCACATTCAATAACCCTCCCAGATTGCAGATTTTTCATTCCATTCAATTTTAAAAGATAATAAAACCTCTTTTTGTCAAATGGTTTGGTATAGAAATCCGCTTTCTGTTCATCGGTGTGCACGTGTTCAATCCGAATTAATTTTTTCTCGTGACAATCACGAATAAAATGATGACGGATCTCAATATGTTTTGTTTTTGAATGGTGAACCGGATTTTTAGTTATATTAATGGCTGCTTCATTGTCCACGAAAATCGGAGTATCTAAGAATTGCAAACCAAAGTCGCGCATTTGCTGTTGGATCCAAAGGATCTGCGAACAACAGCTGGAGGCTGAAACGTATTCAGCTTCACAAGTAGAAAGCGCTACTGTAGTTTGTTTCTTACACTGCCAGGTAACGAGTCGAGTTCCAAAGAACTGACACCCAGTAGTGGTGGACTTTGCATTTTGTTTGCAGCTTCCAAAATCTGAATCAGCGAAACCGGATAAAGTAAAGTCACCCGATCTAGGATACCACAAGCCGATGCTTGGGCAGCCTTTCAAATACCGTAGTATACGTTTCACGATTGTCAGGTGTGACTGCTTCAGATTCGACTGATATCTGGCACATAAGCATGTCGGATACATGATGTCTGGACGAGAAGCCGTGAGATACATCAAAGAACCAATGATTGATCGGTACAATGTTTCATCCATCTTCACTCCATTCTCGTCTGGGCAAATGCCATGATTCTGTGCAAGGGGAGTGGAAGCAGGACTGCAATCTGTCATGTCGAACTTGTCTAGCACGTCCTTCACATACTTTGACTGATGAATGAAGATTCCGTCGGGCATTTGTTCTACCTGCAACCCGAGGAAAAACTTCATTTCTCCCATTGAGCTCATCTCAAACTTTTTCTTCATCACTAACTCAAACTCTTTGCACATATCGTCGTTTGTGGATCCAAAGATGATATCGTCCACGTAAATCTGCACAATCAACAAATGGTTGTCTTTTTCTTTAATAAACAAAGTGCTATCTACTGTACCTCTTGTGAACCCGTTGTCCAGCAAGTATGTCGAGAGCGTTTCATACCAGGCTCTCGGGGCCTGATGAAGTCCGTATAACGCCTTGTCCAGTGGAAACACCTTGTTTTTGTGTTGTGGGTCTGTGAAACCCGGCGGTTGCCCCACATACACTTCCTCTTTGATAGTTCCGTAGAGAAAAGCAGATTTCACGTCAAGTTGATATACTTTAAAGTTCTTCCATGATGCAAAGGCCAGAAAAATCCGAATTGCCTCTAGCCTTGCAGCTGGTGCGTAGACTTCATCGTAATCAATTCCTTCTTGTCGACTGAATCCTAGAACGACCAGTCTTGCTTTGTTTCTCACCACGACACCTCTATCATCACGTTTGCATTTGAAAACCCACTTTGTCTTGATTAACTTCTGATTTGGTGGAAGATCAACAAGATTCCAGACACCCAGTTTTTCAAACTGTTGCAGCTCCTCCTGCATTGCATTAACCCAGCTCTCCTCGGTCAATGCTTCCCTGTACGTCTTGGGTTCTATCTGCGAGATAAAACACTTGAAAGAAATCTCTTTCTGCATATCAACAATAGATGAATAAAAACAAGTAAGGGCTTGATCTATTTGGTGTCGAGTTTTAACACCACTTTGCAAGTCGCCAATGATCTGTTCTGAGGGGTGATAGGATAATGTTCGTGGCATTGCACTGTCAGGCACACTAACTTCTGATTCCAAGCTCGTAATATCAAGATCAATGGTTTGATCTTCAGCTTCATTTGGATCCTCGTCAAAAGTCGGAGCGGGTTCCGCTTCTGAGTCGTCAGATTCGTCTAATGATGAAACTTGTTCCTCTGGTGATTCACCTACCAATGGAACTGGTTCCTCTGGTGATTCATGAGCTGTTCCACTTGGTCCTGCTTCATTATCGTGAGTACCCCCCGTGGGTTGAGGAACTTCTAGCGGACTAGATATCGGCTCTGATGATACATTTTTCTGATAGAAGTACATAAGAGCTACTTCCTCCTCACTCGGCTCGACCGGCCGCTGAAACGACTCCCAGAGTTTATCGTAATCGAACATAAATCTTTGTCCGGGAAGTTGTGGTGACGGAGTATGCTTCTGACAATCCACATGAAGGACTTGAATCACCTTGCTCAGACATGGTACGAACACCCTTTTGAGTGGGCTGGCGTATCCTACAAAGAAACCTTCATTTGATTTTGCCCCAAACTTTCCGTCTTCATCAATGAACGTACACGGTGATCCGAAAGGTTCCAAGAACTCAAGATTCGGCTTATACCGATGCAGTAACTCAAAACACGTTTTTCCATACTTCTTGACAGTAAGGACTATGTTCAGTGTATAGCACGCTGCAGATACTGCTTCACTCCAGAAGAAAATAGGTAGCTTGGAATCTGATAACATTGTACGTGCTGTCTCTATTAGGGTTCTATTCTTTCTTTCAGCTACGCCGTTTTGCTGTGGAGTATACGGCGCACTGAATTCATGAAGAATTCCCTTTTCATTGCAGAACTCGTACATTCTGTTGTTTTTAAATTCAGTTCCATTGTCGCTTCTAATTCTCCGGATAGGCAGTTTGTATAAAGTTTCCATCTTCTTGAAAAGTATCATCAAAGACTCAAACGTTTGATCTTTCCGTTCTAAGCACACAACCTAAGAAAATCGAGAAAAATCATCTGTAACCACCAAGCAGTACAAATCCCGGCTGATGGTCCTAACATTGACAGGCCCGAAGAGATCCATGTGCAATCTCTCAAGAGGTAACCTGATCGAATTCATGACCTTCAAAGGATGTGACTTTCGAACCTGCTTACCTTTCTTACATGCAATACAATCATCATTTAAATGAAAATTTTTCAAGTTTACACCTTCAACTAAATCATTATGAACCAAAAAGTTCATTTTGCGAACATGAATGTGGCCCATCTTACGATGCCACATGATAGAATCTTTTTCTGTCGCTTTGTTTTTAGTCACAAAACACTGTTTCTGATGAGATGTTGGCGTTGCTGTGCTCATATCAAGATAATAGAGATCATTTTCCCTAGGTGCACGCAACAACACCATCTCATCAGGGATTTTAAACCCTGGTTTCAACACAACACATTCAGTTTTAGTAAAATGTACGCTGAAATCTTTATCACAAATCTGTGAAATACTGAGTAGATTGTTTGTCAACTCCACTATGTAGTTTACTTTGTCGAAAGATATCACTCCATTTGTCAAAATTCCTTGACCAACAATTCTTCCACCTTGACTCCCAGCAAACCCTACATGACCTCCATTGATGGATTTTACATCATAGAGCAAAGCAAGCGTCCCAGTCATGTGCCTTGACGCACCACTATCCATGATCCATTTTGATAGAATTGACTTGGGCAGCCCCTGCACCTATCATATCAAATTCATTTAAACAATGAACTCCATAACTTCTTAACTGATGACACACTCCCAATTACTAAATCAACCGGCATATCCGCCTTTGGAAAGTTAAACGTGACATTTGTTTCATCAATTTTAGCTTTTGTTTTTGCTTCATTTTTTATTGGTGGAAAATCTGACTCAAAATCTGCAAGAAACTTGTCAAGTTCAGACTCAAATTTGTGATTATCATTAACACCCACCTTTGATTCATAAAATTCCTTTACCCCTTTGACTTTTCTGTCAACCATTTTTCCAAAAATATTTTGAATAGTGGGATTAAAAGCTTTTGAATCAAACTTTAACTCGTTCTCCATTTTCTTTACCTCAACTGATTGTGATTTGGTTTCAACAACTTTTGTTTCATTTTTCAAAATGTTTTCCTTCTTTTTCTCCTCAACCGATGGTTTTGATTTTACAACCCAAAATTGATTTTCAAAAGTTTTCGTTTTTGGATAAATCTTTGAAGTCATTTGAGACTTTGAAGATTCGCCAATCTCGAATGTCGATTTCAGCTTATCTTCCGACTTCAATGATTCACCCCTTTTCAAGATTCGAATTGGTGAAACTATTGGTTTTTTACCCTTTTTGTCAACTGGTGGCTTAGATCGAGGTTTTTGACCAACATGTTTAATGACAGATTTTTCAAAAACTTTCTTGCATTGTTTTGCCATGTGCCCGATCTCATTGCAGCGATAGCAAATTCTTTTGTCATACTCGACAAAAGTTGAATTGAATGACTTTTCTTTCAAATTCCTTGCCGCATTGAAATCGTTGATGGCCTTTTGACTAAAAATGTACTCTTTTTCATTTTCCATATTTGGACCAGCACGAAATACTGATTTGTCATCCTTTTTAGCCATCCCTTTTTCAAAACCAATCCCTTTTTTTCTTCAAGTTATTACCATTTTTCTTGTAATTACCTTTACCTTTCCATTCTATCTTTTCCGAAATTTTAGGTTTTGAAAAAATTTCTTTGTTTTTAATCTCATCAATGTTAATTTCAACCAGTTTAAAGACTTTCTCAACTTTCTCAATTTTCACATTCTGAAGAGGATACTCGAAATCAAAGTAGAGTTTGTCTGTTCCAATCATAGTATATGCTACCATAATCGGATCATCATTCTCACTCTTATCTGATTTCGGTATGAATCGGTCTAGAAAGTTTCTTTCATCTTCAGAATCACTAACAACATTCTCAGATTTCTCACTTTCCTCATCCAACACCTGGTCAACAACCGTTTTGATAACCTGAGATTCATTGTCGGTATCGGATGGGGAAAATGTGACATCTATGCTTTCAGGTAAATCATCCTCAATTGTTCTCAGTTTGAGATTCAAAGCCTCTTCCACCCCATCTGGATATTTCTGTGTGTAGTGACTCCACATTGGGGGTGGAATACTTTTAAAGACTGGTGTAACATATGGCTGCTGTGGGACAATTTGTTCAATGACATAGGATGAAGCCAAATAACTCATCAACTTGTTATCAATTCTCTCATTTTCAATTTTTACCAATTCAAGTTCCTTTTTAAGTGAAGCAATTGTGTCTAGATGAAAATTGACTTCAATTTGTTTATCCATTAAAGTTGATTTTGTCAATTTAGTGACTTTATCATTTTCAAGACTTTCATCTTGAATCATCTTGATTGACCTTGCAAGAGTGTCGTATGCCTCTTTGGCTTGTTCAAGGTCAAACTTGATCAAATCAGTGTGATTTTTCAATTCCTGATACTTAGTGTCTTTTGCAAGACACTCCGTGCATGGTTCTAGACACTTTTTGCACGGTGTTTCAGGGATTGAAACAATCTGTTCAACACAATTAATTTTACCAACTTTATCTGACTCTGACTCAGACACTTTGACTGATTTGGTATCCTGAACTCCAGATTCCTCCTGTGTGACCGACTCACAACTGACAGACTTTGACTTCTCCTGTGTGACAGACTCACAACTGACAGACTTTAACTTCTTGAGTTCTGAAACTACCTCTCGTAATTTCGCCATGAGAGCTTGATCAGCTATTTCTTTCAATCTCTCTCCAGTGAACTCTTTTGATACATCTATCAACTCTTCAACAACTTCTTTCTTTTCTTCAAATCTAGGACATGATCCAGTTCTTGGTTCTTCAAAATGATCTGCAAAAGATTTAGAAAAATCATGAAATAATATAGATTTCATCAATTTTCCTATTACCTCATACTCAGGATATGCTTCAGCAGTTATTTCTTCTAGATTCTCAGCATTTTTAGCAGAAATCTCATCAATCTCCTCAGAAGATGCTTCATCAACATTCTCAGAAACTTTATCAGCAACTGTTTTCTCTTCAGAAACTTTTTCAGAAATCTCACAAACTTCAGCCATCATAGCTGTTTCATCACTGCCTGGAATGTATTTATCCCAGCTGAAACCTGAAGCAACCTTTTCATCGTCTTGATTGACAATCATTGCCTTTTCTGGTTTGTTCTCAATCTGAGGCCTCTGAATAACTTGCTGTTGATTCGGTCGATGATAAATTGCTTGCTTGTAGTAGTCATTGGTGAACGGATTTTGATGGTTATTCACTTCACGATTTGGGCATTCTCTTTTGAAGTGACCACGTTCTTTGCACTTGAAACATGTAACTTTTGATTTGTCGAAACCGAGCTTTTGATCAGGACCTGAAAGACTGTTTCTCCCTGTGATCTCCATAAATCGTTGTGCCCTTCTAACCAAACTTGCCATTCCCCACTTTATGTCAATCAGTTCAACCTCTTCCGGATCAATCTGGTCATAATCCTCTTTAGTCATATCAGGATTACCAATTCTACCAGCAACTAGTCCTTCATAGGATTCGAGTACGGAAGCAAGTAGTGCTATATGTTGTTTAGCGGCTTTTTCTGAAATCTCATTCCCATTCTTAATGTTCACCGCTATATTGCACTGTACCCCAGAAATATATGCCTGTTGATTTGATCCCGTTGAGCTTTGGGGTGAAGACTGTTCCTGTGATCTGATATTCGGCTCAAATTTTGTGAACGGTGACAAATTTCCTGATTGAGGAATGTTTGAAGAAACATTTGGAGTATTATCAGCAATGAATCCTGTCTGTATTTTCGGACTTTGATTGGTTGATACTGAAGGATTTCCTTTGTAATACAACGACACATCTTGCTGTATATTGACTAGATTCATTTTCTTGATTTTCATCAACTCCAATTCTTGAGCCTCAATTTTTTCTATGAAACCACTGAGGTTCAAATTACCAAAGCCTGGAGCATTTTTCAGCATCATCAAATATGTACCCCAATCTTCATATGGCAAAGCATCTGCTAACTTGTCAACCAACTCTTCATTTGTCTTTGTAATTTCCAATCTCTTCATTTCTAACACCAAATGACAATATCTGTCAAGCAAACTTTTTGTGGTTTCACCTTTCATGCTAGTGAAAATATCGAATTCTTTCTTTAACAGCGCCTTTTTGTTTTTTATCATAGATGCACTTCCTTGAAATTTTAACTTCAATGCCTCCCAGATAGTATAAGCAGTATCACAATGTTGCAGCAGCACCAATATATCCTCCTTGATTGCTTGCTCAAGAATGCTAACCATTTTCTTTTCTGCTTTGAAATCATTTTGCTCTGTTTGTGTTAAACTTGCAGCTATCTTTGGAGTATTTCGAGCATCTACCGGTGGAACATATTCCACTTCAACCTTCAACCAACTTTCAAAATGATTTGCCTGAACCCAATTTTTAAATCTTCCAGACCATCCTGAATATTCGTCTAGGCTCATCAATTTGGGTGGTTTCTGCATTGTTCCCACTTCGTTTTCCATTGAAACATTCTGAAATATACTTCCCGATTGTCCAGCGACCAAGCCACTTCCCGAGAAGAAGTTATAAAACTCTTGGTTTTCCATTTTTAGAAATTTAAATTTTCACACACACACTTTTCACAAAATCAGACTATCGAACAAGTTCACGAACACTATGGACTTTTCAGAAGTTCAAGCGAAATCACTCACACTTCAAGCGAAATCTCAGAAGATTTGAAGCGAAATCTACAGCTACAAAACACAATATGATTTCGCTTCAACCAACAAGTTTTCAAGCAAAGTTGTGAAAGTTCACAAACTTAACCAGTTTTATGCTTTTTGGCATTCAGCGATTACTGAGTAGGTACACAATCACGAAGGACAAAACTAAGTACTATGCTTTCAATTGAGTTTCCCACTTAGAACTAGGCTTTTCATTTAAGTTTGTATCGTTATCGCAAATCTACTAGTCTAGCCGAGCCTACCGTCACATCTTTAGTGAGACCGTTTATCACATTTTACATTTCATTTCTTTAGCATGATGTGATAGTCCACTGATTTACTATCATTTCCTCTTGTTCTCAACAAAACTCATTTTGAATTTTTCAATGTTTTTGGCATTTTCAAATTTTCAAATTTTTTTAAAATTTTTACTCCCCCTAAAATCAAAATATGTTTCAATTTTGATTTTCTAGGAAAATTTGAAAGTAAACGCAATAAACTATACAAATATCATGACAAACTAATGAGAATTGCCTCAATACGCCATCCACTTGGCATAAACAATCAGAACTCCCCCTGACAACAAACTATTTTCCCATTGTGATTTCAAAACACTTAAGTTTGTTTTAATCAAAATGGTTTTTCCGGAAAATAAGTTTTGTGTGTCGCTTCACAAACTTGGGGTTTAATCATCACATTGTTTTCAACTTCTTGTAGGTTTATGACAAACACAGTTACCACTTGTAAGATAGTTAAATCAAGTACAACTTAATGTCCTTGATTAACCACTTGTAAGGCGAAAAATCACCAGAGTGAAATTTCTCAAGAAATGTGCCGATTCATGTTCCACGCTTACCAACCTGGGAACTCCGGCAAGTCAGGTTTTTCATTTAAACAGATTCACCCAAGCCTGACGGTCCTTGGGTGATTTTGAATTCTTGTTCAACAATGGTGGAAAGTTTGTATTATCCATTGTTAAACCAGAAATCTCAATTTTTACCTCAAAAACTGGCTCCTCTGGCTTTGTCGAACCAGAATCATTGCCTGAATGTGGCTTGTCTGACTTTGATGAGCCAGATTCATCGCCCACATGTGGCTCCTTTATTTCCAAAGAAACAAATTCATCACCACCAACTTTCTCTTTCTTCACTCTCTCTTCTGTCCTCAGATTTGTATCTGATGAATTCGTTTTGCTTGATTTGTCATCCTTTGGAGAGCAAGACGATTTACCAGAACTTTTATCTGATTTACCAGCTGTATCCGAGGACAAAATCCTTTCGAGATACTCTCTCGCTTTCGTCCTCTTCTTTCTCAGTCGGTCTTTCTGCCCTTGTGAAAGTTTAACTTTCGGTTCTTTCACTTCTTGTTGTTTCTGTATTCTGGGCTTTTCATAGACTTTGACTGAATTTTTCTTCACTACTTTCTGAGATTCAACCCTCGATCTTCCCTTTGATCTCATTGGGCAATCTCTGGCAATGTGTCCTCTGATTTGGCAGTTATAGCATCTTCTCATCTCATAACTCCAACTCTGGCAGTTAACAGCAATGTTTCCTTGATAACCGCATCTGTAACACATTCTGTTATCGTACCATGTACCTCCTTCAGTCCAAACATTCAAGTCATAGCACTGTTTGGCTCTGTGGTAATCATCACTCCTCCTGAAAGCTGGATTTGGCCTTTGAGCTCTGTGGTCCGACCTGCACCACTCATTACCAACTATTTTTGAGTTTTTGTTTTTAGATTTTTGTGATTTTGCATAATGATTGGATGACTGAACTGATGAGCTTTTATTTTCATTTTGAAAATTTTTCCAATTTTTAACTTTTTGTTTCTGTTCTACAACCTTCTTAACAGGTTTATGCGTAGAGCATTCACCTTTTTCAGTAGATTGCAAAACAGTATTTTTGAATTTTTCTTTTAATTCTAAAAATAATTTTTGTTTAGTTTGTTTTTCATTTTCATCATCAGCTCCTTCATCACAATCTTCAACTTTGACATTGTCAAAGTTTGTGACATTGTCACTTATTGGAATAGTATTGATCGGTTCTGGACACACATAAGGTGCAGAAGTCACAAAACCTTTCAACTTACTTTCTAACTCTGCAATTTTAATCCGATCACATTTAGCTTCTTTTTCAAACTGAATGATTTTAGCAAGATGAGAATTGATTTCAATTTGTTTTTCAAGACTATCTTTACCAAAGATATCTCTCTCATCTTCCAAAATCTTGATTTGTCTTTGAAAATCTTTTTCCATTTTTGATTTTTCATTTTCAAAAACTTTTTCTTTTTCTTTCAAAATTTTGTTTTCCAATGTCAAACTGTTCATATCATTTAACAGTTTGTCATTTTTAACTTTCAGCTTTTCACAATTTCCCTGTAAATCCAGAATCTGTTTTACATCAGTTTGCTTCTCATCTTTCAACTTCTCGACTTCCGATTTCAAACTTTCCGCATCCTTCAAAAGTTTGTCATTGTCAGTCTTAAAGTTGTCACATTTAGAGCACACTAATTCTGAACTTGAATATCCAAGCTTCACAGATTCTTCATTCTTTTGAACTTGTTCTATCTCCATCTTGTATGTTCCTGCACAAAAGAGTTTAACAAAATTAAAAGGATTCATATTTTCATCAATATAATATTTCCTTTTAATATCATATTTCAAAATACTCTTTGTTGCAAGACACACACGAATTCTTCTATCTATT
Source organism: Helianthus tuberosus (assembly GCA_030545235.1). NCBI lineage: Eukaryota > Viridiplantae > Streptophyta > Magnoliopsida > Asterales > Asteraceae > Helianthus > Helianthus tuberosus. Next base: position 1,213,004 of record JARYGA010046293.1, read on the forward strand.
TCAGCAATTACATCCACTTCCAATTTTTTTAAATTCTTTTCCATTTCATTCACCAATTCCTTCTTTTTCTTATATTCCATACAAAATTCTGCATTAACCTCATTAAAAAATTGTTTTGGATAAAGTTCTTTGGAAAAATCCTTACTTTTTAGTTCAATTAAAAATTTATCATATTTAGCAGGTAATGCACGTTCCAATTTCAATATTTGTTCTTTATTAGAAATTTTAATATCATTTTTACTCAAATTGTCTCTTAAAATTTCAAAACGTCTCTCCAACTCTTCCAAAGTTTCATCCTTTTGACACATGAAATGCTCAAAACTTTTAACCCAAATGTCCGCACTTACATTTCTATAACCGCTATCCATAGATCTTATATACCAATTGTTTAAATTTTCAAGAAAATCATTTTCTTTCTCATCAAATATCATTGCCATTTTTCTAAAACAATCTACGACAAATTTTACTCAAAACACACTTTATGTTCACATGCACACACTAATATCAAGACATGATTTTAAAGAATTCTGTTGACAACAATTAGTGGACTGACATATTCACATATCTCGATTTAATCAATATGCACATGGGTCACAACCAATTCACAAGAGCTGACAATCAACACTTTCAAATTATCCTATTTGACCGTTCAAATGCACACCAATTTCAATTCTTTTTATTGGACCTTAAAATTTTAGTGTGGCAGACACAACAGTCGATAATCACGTGAACTGATATATTCAGAAAGCATGTACTGACAAACTATTTAATATCCTACAACTCGATTTGACTAAACAACATTTTACATGCAAGACTTGATTGAAATGGTTGACAACAACAACTAAGCTTGGGCTGACACACTTTCTAAACGATTGGACCTACAAGATTAGATCACATGAGTCGAACAAACACCTATTATCAATATCACATGCAACCTGACACAATATCACATGATATCTTTTAATGTTTTCACACAAATCAATAAAATTTTCTCGTTAAAGATAGTTCAAGCAGTCAATGTTTTCAAGCAGTTGTTCTTTCAAGTGAGATCAGTCACGTCAATTCAAGCGAAATCGTGTGTTTCGCTTCAAACAATCTCTATTTTTCAAGCGAAATCAATTAGTTCGCTTCAAACACTCACTAATTTCAAGCGGAACCTGTGTATTTCAGGCGATTTTTCAAGCGGAATCAAGGTTAAAGATGATTTCGCTTGAAAATAAACTTAAGTTCAAGCGAAATATGAATGTTTCAAGTGAATCACTGCTGTTTTTCAAGCGAAATCTCGCTGTTTCACACGAATTCGATCACAAAAATTCAAATTACTCCTAAACGGCTTGGAGTTTTTATTTGAAACTTGGTAGGGTTTTAAAACATGTATTTTCGCACAATATACTTGAAAATCAGCAGATTTGGACCGGTAAAACACGTTTAATTTTACGATTTTCAACAAAAACGTGACAAAAAATGAAAAATTTGAAGAAATCGATGAAATTCGGGTCTGAATTCGCTGAAATCTGGTACGAATCAATGTGTTTGATCAAGCAATCGAGCTCCTAGCTCTAATACCACTTGTAGGATCGGTTTTGACACCGTTCGATTGTGTAACGACACGTTCGACGTGCGGAATCCGTGAACGTGCGTGACCGAACACACGAGAACGTACTAGAACCTTGATTCTATTGAAAATACACTTGTACAATCACTTGAGAGAGTTTTCTCTCTCTAGACTTTCTCTCTCTACAATTAGATCTTCAAAATCACAAATGAGCAAAAAGTCTCAAACTTTACTACTAACTCCTCTATTTATAGGTCAAGGCCTTTTAATGAAACATTTCATTAATTACAAGATTGCCACCTTGCCTTTTTTACTAGATATAATACTTTAAAGACTTGATTTCTTCAGTTCCTCGCTACGGCTCGGATTGACGAAGGCGATAGACATTAAATGCATCAACACTTATCATCCGCAAACGGATGGTCAATCTGAAAGAACAATCCAGACTCTGGAGGATATGCTTAGAGCTTGTGTGATCGACTTTGGTGGTAGTTGGGATTCACATCTTCCGTTGATTGAATTCTCCTACAACAACAGTTATCACACCAGCATCAAAATGGTTCCTTTCGAGGCTCTCTATGGTTGAAAATGTCGTTCACCAGTCTGCTGGAATGAGATTGGCGAGGCTCAACTTACTGGACCTGCCCTCATTTTAGAGACAACTGACAAGATTAAGAAAGTTCGTGATAACCTTCAGACAGCTAGAATCCGTCAAAAGAGTTACGCGGACCCAAAACGCAAGCCCTTGGAATTTCAAGTCGGTGACCGAGTATTACTTAAGGTCTCACCTTGGAAAGGTGTGATCAGATTTGGAAAGAAAGGAAAACTTGCACCTAGATACGTTGGACCATTCAAGATCGTCGAAAGAATCGGTAAGGTAGCCTACAGACTTGAGTTACCTCCTGAACTTGGAAATGTTCATCCAACTTTTCACGTGTCCAATCTCAAGAGGTGTTTAGCTGATGAGAACCTCCACGTACCGCTTGACGAAATTCGTGTTGATAAAACACTAAAATTTGTCGAGAAACCTGTGGAAATCATGGAACGTGAAGTCAAGTGGCTTAAACGCAAGCGCATTCCTTTGGTCAAAGTTCACTGGGAAGCTAAACGTGGACCCGAGTTTACTTGGGAACGCGAAGATCAAATGAAGGCGAAATATCCGCATCTTTTCCCACGAGTTTCCTCTAAATAAATTTCGGGACGAAATTTCCACAAATAGGGGAGACTGTAACATCTGTGCTTGTAATAATTATAAACAATTCAGTTATCAATAAAACAATGTTATTTGATCCCAATGTATGTTTAGTTGTGTTTTACATTTTTCATGTTTTGACTTTTATTCAATTTCAAACTCTATATCGCTTTCTGGAGAGTTATACGCAAACTGGTGCGTAAACGTAATCAGTTTAATGCGACAAATACTCCGGAACATCAACATATACTTAACATACCTTAAATAACCTTTACATAACTTAGAAATAAGTTTTGAAGGCTTTGGTATGTCAAAAACAAGTTAATTCACTTACAGGGACTAAAAGCGTCAAAAAGTGCACATGTTTGCATTTTCACGCATAACTTACGTTCTGAATACATCCGGGCATCCAAAAATTTATGTAAGCACTAAAATATTTTATTTTAGTGTTTGGCGTAAGAAAAATCCATTCGTCGCTTCATTTGGATCGTTTTTCACGCTAATGCGCATTCCGTCGTAATTAAGCGAACAACGCAACCGTACGACCAAACGAACCGACATCCGAGATATTTTTTAGCATGTTTTGAGTTCCCTATACTTTAACTTCATTTTAGAGCCTTGAAATGAGGTTAACGGGGTTCAAACGCATCGAAAATAGCTTAAACGGGCTGCAGGGACTATTTCTGCCATTTTTGAAACATTTCTGAATCAGGTGCATGGTGGCGTAGCGCGAGCCCTTAAGGCTCTTACTGTCGCGCTACGCGACTGCCTAACCTGAACAGAAAAATCAGATTAACAGCTGTTAAACTCTCATCCACACACTCACACTTGCCCTTTCAGTTCATGAGAAGCCATTTTTTAGTTACCACAACTTTCCAACAAGTGTACGCACGATATTCGATCACGTTTTCCAAGAAATGATCCTAACGGTTCGGGAAATCCTATAAATACCCAACCCACTTAACTTCAAAACCCACTAGAATCTGATCTAATGTGATCTAAGTTGAAACCTTTGTTTCATACCTGAGCTATTTTGATCTAAATTAGCATTCGGGGACCCTTTGTAAGTGTTCCTTCGTTCTTTTATTTCTTTTCGAGTCCGAAAGTCAAACTTTGTTTGACTTTCTGCATTGACCAGTTTATGGTCAATGCGAAGTTCAGCGAAGTTCGTTTGAACTTCGCAACGTGATTGTAATCACGATGGTTATAGTCCCTTGTGACTATGCCTACTGATTACCACGTTGTCTAGGGTCGTAAGGGTAAGCGATCTAATAAATCGCTTATACCTTCGAACCCGACCCATTTGGTCGATCATTAGGATCCGACCAAATACATTAGGTGACCATAGTATATAGGGAATAACCTTCCGAGGTTATACCTTATGGTCACGACGTTTAAGTAGTTGTATGATAGGTAGTTTAAATGCCTTAGGTAAATTACCAAAATACCCCTTTGATGCCAAAACTCATTATAAACATATGTGACATAACTTTTGACATCTAAACTGATTTGACAACAATATTAAACATGTTAAGGCATATTTTACTTGTCATAGGACTAGTTAGGCGGTCCGAACGCGTTTCACGCGAATGACGCGTTAAAGTAGCATAAGCTACCTAAACGGGTCGTAATGGGTCGTAAGTGCTTAGGTTAGGTTTCATTTAGTATGTAGGCTTTGCTAAACCATATTACACGAGTCTCCATACTCGTTTGGTTTACGAACCCTCATACTATCTAAATCCTCCGATTTAGGTCCGGTTTATTAGCATAGTTACCTATATTAGGTGCCGTTTGATATCCGTGATCTCTAGCATTGCTTGGTGGTTATCTTAGGACTTCTGAGCAATCTCAAGTGAGTACATAGACCCCTCTTTTACTGTTTTCCAAACATTTTGGGGTGAAACACATGTGCCTACTTGTTACTTTCATGCTTCCTATGTTTTCACATCATATACCTGCTATGTTCGTTAGTACATTATAGTACATGTTTTACATCACATTTCATGCTATGTATGCCCATTGTGTGCGTACTTAGTACATTGTTTTACATTACATTTCATGCTATGTGTGCCCATTCTGTGCGTACTTAGTACATTGTTTTACATTACATTTCATGCTATGTGTGCCCATTGTGTGTGTACTTAGTACATTGCTTTACATTACATTTCATGCTATGTATGCCCATTGTGTGCGTACTTAGTACATTGTTTACATTACATTTCATGCTATGTACGTCCATTGTGTGCATACTTAGTACATTTGTTTCACGTCACATGCTATGTATGTCCATTTGTTACATACTTAGTACAGTTGTTTTCACCACATGCTTACATTTTGGTATGACATTTGGTTTGTTTCAATGGAACAATACATTCATTAACATTAGCTACGCCGTTCGTTAGTAGGTAGTGGTACCATAGGAATTGACAACTCCCGTTCCTGAAATCCTGGGTTTGTTTGGATTGGAAGGAATGACCGAATTCGATATACATAATTTAGATAAACCTTTAATTTGTTTAAGGGTTTGTCACCACAGTCTCAAGGCTTGAGTGTATGCATTATAACAATACCGCATAGATGTTTATATCAGTATAGCATGCATTTGTTCCACAAAACATAACTTTGATTTAAACCGTGTTTTACTTCAATACCTTGTTTTTGTGCATTTTACATATGGTTTAGTTGATATATTTCACTTACCATACATGACATTTTTGGATACACATTACATGATTTACATTAGACATAAACATTTTGACATTGATATACACAATTCATGATTTACATTTAACAAAGACATTTGATATGGTATACACAATAACATTTTGACATTTGATTATACATAAACAATTTACATTGGTGGTTTGGTTTGAATAGGTGATTTAAGTAACTAGGCGTGTGTAATACGATACAAGCATGGTGGATACGCCGCTGGTACTTCCTATATATAAGTGTTTGTATGGTATTACATAACGTAGCGTTATATAAATCATTTCAATTTAAGACACATGACATTTTATACAAACAACATACTTTTCACAAGACATTGTTTTACAAACAACTTATCTTATACAAACTCATTTTACGTGGTTATTCATTTAACCTTACATTTATTTATACATATCATCTGATCTTATCGTTTTTCAAATGATTTACAAGACAAAGCAAATTACAAGGTTCATGACTAAACATTTTCTTAAACACAAGTCATGAATCCTATTTTCACAAAACCTATGTATCTCACAGGCATTTTTATGCTGACGTACCTATTTTCACATGTGTTTTCAGGAGCTGTTGCTTAGGACAATGATCGTGACACTAGGGCGGACCTGTGCCTTAGAGACATAAAACGAAGATAGAATTAGTTTAATTATGTTATGTACTCTCTGTTTCCTGTTTAAGACAATGAAACTCTTATGTTGATAAATAAAATACAACTTTGAATGCCATGGTTATGAAACAATTAATTCTGTTACAACACTCCCCGACGTTTTCCGCCACGTTTTGTATGTTATACGTGGTCGGGGTGTGACAATTTTCTCTTGACAAAGGATTTCAGCCCGATGGTTGGATAACCAATCCATACCAATGAGAACGTCGAAGCTTCCAAGAACGATAAGGAAAAGATCGATGCTAAAGGTCTGACCAGACAATACTAGTTTGCAGTTACTAATAACGTGTGAGGCCTCGATGTTCCTACCATTAGCTAACTCGACGATATGCTTAGAACTTAATAACATCGGTGTACGCTTTAGCTTCTTACTAATACATAGGGATACATAGCTAGCATAGGCTACAGAATCAAATAATACAGAAACATAACGATCATCGAGTAGGAACTTACCCGCTACAATGTTGGGATCATTCCTAGCTTCTCCAGCTCCAATCACGAAAACCCTTCCTCTTGCACCATTTCCAGCATTGTTGTTGTTTGGATCGTTGTTTCCAGCACCCTGGTTGTTATTGCGGTTCTGGTTCAGTTCAGGGCAATCCCTTCGCATGTGCCCCGTTGCTCCACACTAGAAGCATCCACGGTTGTTTCCTTGCTGCTGTTGTGGTTGTTGCTGATTCTGCTTAGCTGGAAGCTGGCTCCTGCAGTCTTTGGCTTCATCCCCCATCTTGTTGCATCGCTGACACTGACCTTTGCCACACGGGCCACTGTGGTCTCGGTTACACTTGTTACACTTGGGGTGGTTTCCTCAATAGCCACCCTATTGCTGAGAGCCCTTCTTGTTTTCAGTTTTCCTTTGCTGAGTTGGGGCCTGAGAGGGGTTAGCATCCTTGCTCTGGTTTCCTTCCCACTTACGCTTGTTATCACCTGAAGCTCCAGCAGTAGCACTGATCCTTTTGGGCAGCTTACCCTATTCCACAGCCTGCTCAGTGAGTTTGTGAGCAAGACGGATGACTGGTTGAATGGTAGTGAGGTTAGCTTAAGTGACCAAGCTCTGAATTTCTGGAGCCAAACCTTTGATGTACAATTCGATCCTTCGATAAGCAGGTTGGGACATGTTTGGGCAGAGAGCAACATAGTCGTTGGACTGCTTGGTGTAGGTCTCAATCTCTGATCCAACCATCTTAAGCCCGAAGTACTCGTTTTCAAGCTTGTGGATGTCATCCCTGTGACAGTACTCTTCCTTGATCATGTTCTTGAAATCTACCCACGCAGTCGCATTAGCAGTTTCCAAACCTAGCATCTGAATATGCGCTTTCCACCATGAAAGCACGTTTCCTTCAAGCGTACCAGTAGCAAACTTTACCCAATTAGCAGGGGACACTCGCAGACAGCAAACACGGATTCAGCCTTCTCGATCCAGTGCAGAAGACCTATGGCACCCTCAGTGCCATTGAAAGTGAGAGGCTTGCAATCCATGAAGGTCTTGAAAGTACAAACACGTGGTTGCGCAGGCGCATGCTGACCTGTTGTGAGAAGCGAAGCGGATAGGTTTGGGGGTGATATGACGTTGCGGGGTAGGATCTAAACATCCTAAAATAACGAGTTTACCTCCAGGGTGAGCTGCGAAAGCTTCAGCCACCGTGTTTATCAGGTTAGTGAACTGAGCCTGAGTCATGTTAACGTTTCCTCTTCCGCGTCCACTCATTGTCTTCACAACCAGAAAACATAATATGAGTGCGATATCGTAATGTAGCGAGAATGAGATAGAATAGGGAGGTGTATATATATAACTAGGCACACTAGTACGTATAGTAGAGCGTAGACATAAAATAAACAAGCAAGTAAACACAAGTCCGAGCCATGAGGTCTAATACGTTGAGCCTTGCACTTGGAGTGTAGTGTCATCGCGAGTCACGGGTTATAGTCTGGTTTTTCTCAGAAAGACTTTCTTCTTAAACCGAGTTCACTATAACCAATGGCTCTGATACCAATCTGTCACAGCCTCAAATCCACATACGGAGTACTACCACGAGGCGTGTGACTGACCAGGATCCAGCCACTAATTATACCGAGCAATTTAATTTATAATAGTAATAATGTTCACCGACCACAAGGGTCAGTAAATACCCTAATTAAAATTCAAAAGTTTTAAGTTCAAATAGCAGTCTAGGTAAATAGCGGAAGCATAGGCAAAACAGTTCAAACAAAGTTCATAGTTTAAGTTTATTATAGAACCCAACACACGGGTTAAGACGACCACTACACATCCCCAAGCTGCAAGCTCCTAAGTCACTGGGTACCTGCAAAGCATGCAGTAGGGTATCAACATAATGTTGGCGAGTTCACGAGTTTGTCCAGTTTTTAATTCTAAAAACTTGTTTCAACAGTTAATTTACTCGTTTATACCATGCCGTGGGGAGCTACCCCATAAGTAAGCTACTAAACTGTTTTACAATACCGAATACTATGTGACCGTACGTTTCCGTAGTGCCACGTTTGTCAATGTTCTATCATCATTGACGGTTTGCCAGAGTCTATTAGTTCACTCGCGATCCCATACGCGGGCACGGTGTGAGGCTGGTCTCACCTAAATAGTGCTATCAACTAATAACCTGTTCGCCAGGCCCCGGCGACTAATCGGTATTAAGTAGTAGGGACTTGAGTGATAGAGTTTCATTTAGTATTGCTTGTTACATCCAATATAAATAGTAATTAACTAAGGGTCCCGCATAGGGGAAGAAAAGTAGGTTTGTATCCCTTACAAGGGGATAGCGTTGTTTTAAGTTCCGTTTCCCAACCACCGGGAACGCATGCTTTAAAAGTTGTGAACTCACCTTGGGTTGCTCGGCAGATGGTTACTTGGTCAAGCACGCTGGTCACCACGTCCTAACATGGTCACCAGTATCGGTCAGGCTCGGATATAATTAAGTTACGTATATCCTACATGTATCTAACACAGAGCATACATATCATATAAGGTTATTGGGCATGTCCTATCACACAATCAGTCAACAGTAGTATGTATCACATAGTCCAGATTAAACAGTAACAAGCATGAACATATCACACACTTTGGCCGAATAACGGAGATGAGCAGCCCAGTCGATACCAGGTGGTCTCGACTCGAGAACATGAAGTCTCGAGTCGTAACCAAGGGGTCTCGGGTTGCCAACTGAAGGTCTCGAGTGGTGCATAAATGTGTCGCAACCCTGGAGGTCTCGATTCTGGTCTTGAGTCGAGATCAGGAGATCTTGAGTCGCAACCAGGCTAGGCTCGAGTCCCTTATGTGAAGTGTTCTGGGTTCCGAGTTGTTGATCCATGGTCTCGAGTCGCAACACTACGGTCTCGACACGCAACCACGGATGTGAGCACATGAAATCCTTCTAGAACCTTCTGCCAGCATTTGTACTATCCAATAGAATTTCATATTCATGATTTTGTGTACTGCTCAATACAATTGCACTAACATGTTTTCTTGTCTAATTCCCAAATCAAACGGATCAAAACATAGCAATTTTAAATATTCATAACATATTCAAATAGTTCATCACTAGGGTTTTTCATCATCTTGTCAAAACAACTCTAACATACATCACTGTTTCATTTAAATCAGTATGATCATGCCAAAAATCATTTTATCCTAGAATCATTTGGACACCATTCTTGTAAACAATTTCAGCCTATAACTCATAGTACAACATCATCATCTACATTGTTTCATAGAAATACAATATCACATTCTCATTGATACTTCCAAAACATGAATCATTATTGCATATAATCTTTTATCATGCAATTTATTCCCCAAGTTAGCATCTTTATCATACAAAATCATGCAAGGAGACATTTAAACTAAGCATGTGTATCATTCATCAAACAAGCATCACAATATCAAATAGTGTGAAACACTAACCGGATGGTGTTCGAGTGTGAGAGTGTTGTGAAATCAGCCGAAAGGGGGACTCCTAGCTTAGAATACGAGCTAGAACAAGAGCTTGATTTGCTACTATTGATCTGAGACAATAGGGGAGAGTGATATTGCTAGGGTATTGTTGAGAGAGTGAAGGAGAGTGTGTGAGAGTGAGTGTGAGGGAATGATGATTGAAGAGTGGCAAGGTTGGCTATCAACATGGGTTATATACTAGCCCCAAGTCGGTGCACCCTAATGGGTTCTCGAATGGGCTAAAGGGGTTGCGGCCCAACTGATGTGGGTTACTCGAGACCGGGTGGTCTCGAGTCAGGTCCTTGTGGTCTCAGTTCACCCTTACAAGCATTTTCATAACTATATACCACATACACATATCTTAATACAAGGATCACATAGCACACCAAGATAATTCACAAACTTTCATTTAATAATATACGTACACATAATGCTAATACAAGAAGGTTGCTCGGGAAAACCTAGAGTGTCACACATGCCCTAAATATCCTTTACATAGCTTAGAAATAGGCTTTGAGGTGTTTGGTGCGCAAAAATAAACTTATTTGATCAACATGGACTAAAAGCGTCAAAAGTGCATAAGTTTGCATTTCCGTGCTATTCTTACGTTCTGAATATATCCGGACATCCAAAAATTTATGTAATCATTAAAATATTTTATTTTAGTGATTGGCATGATAAAATTCCATTCGTTGCGTAATTTGGATCGTTTTTCGCGTCCGTTCATGTTTCGTCGTAATTAACCGAATATCGTGATCGTACGACCAAACGAACCGACATCCATCATATTTTTGAGCATGTTTCATGTCCCCTATGTTTAGGCATCATGGTAGAGCCTTGAAAATGGCTAAACGGGCTTTAAACGTGTCAAAAATGGCCTAATACACATTCAGGGACCAAAGTTGCAACTTTTGAAACTGTTTGCTGAACAGACTTCGGACGCGGTCCGCGTAAGCCAACCCTGGCTCTTACGCGGGGCGCGACAAACCATCAGGTCTGCAGAAATGTGTTTCCAACTTGATCCAGCCGTTCCCTGGGTTTGCAAATGGTTTTAAACAGTCTATGGGCTTGTTTAGGGGCGCCCATGGTATTTTAAAACAGGGGTACAATTGTAAGGCCAAGATCGAAGCTCGTTTATCGATGAACGATCCTAACGGTGGCCCGAAAACTATATATACTCCCATGTTTTTCATTTGCAATTCACACTTGATCTCATCATATTCTCTAAGTTGGAGTTATACACTTCATACCTGAGAATTTTAAGATCAAATCCTCATCGCTTGGACCTCTTGTAAGCTTCTTTCTTTCTTTTATGCGTTTCTAAGAGTGAAAGTCAAACAGTGTTTGACTTTCTGCTTTGACCAGTCAATGGTGAACACGAAGTTCATTTTAAATTCACAACGTGAGCATAATCACGATGGTCATAGTCCCTTATGACTATACCTACTGATTACCAGGTTGATTAGGTGTAGTGACGAGTCATAGTTTCGGTCAAAATACGCGTTTATGCGTATTTTGCAACCAAACTATTCTTGGGTATCAAAACCCTTTGTTTTAATATCAAACTCGTTTTATAACTTCGTTAAACATGTTTTAACATGTTTAACTCGTCACTTTTAGTTTAGTGCTTATATAGGGTAGTAAGATAAGCGGTCTAAACAACCGCTTAGACTTTCGAACCCGACCTGTTTGGTCGATCATTAGGATCCGACCAAACATATATTGTAACCATAGTTGTATAGGGAATAACCTTCCGAGGTTATACCTTATGGTCACTTCGTTTAGTTAGTTGTATGATAGGTAATTTATATGCCTTAGGAAAATGACCAAAATTCCCTTTTTACGCATAAATTCATTTTAAGCATATGTAACCTAAATTTTTACATCGAAACTGATTAGGTAACATTATTAGACATGTTAAGGCATATAATACTTTTCATAGGACTAGATAGGCGGTCCGAACACGTTTTACGCGAACGACGCGTTAAAGTAGCGTAAGCTACCTAAACGGGCCATAATGGGTCGTAAGCACTTAGGGTAGGTATCGATTTAGAATGTAGGCTTTGTTAAACCATATTACATGAGTTCCTATACTCATTTGGTTTACGAAACCTCATTTTATCCGATCCTCCGATTTAGGTCCGTTTATTAACGTAGTTACCTATATTAGGTGCCGTTTGTTTCCATGATCCCTCTAGCATTGCTTGGTTGTTATTTAAGACCTCTAAGCATCCTCAAGTGAGTACATAGACCCCTCTTTTACTGTTTTTCAAACATTTTGGGGTGAAACACATGTGCCTACTTGTTACTTTCGTGCTTTTCATGATTTCATAACTCATACTTGCTATGTTCATTAGTACACGTATAGTACATGATTTTATCCGTGTTTTTGCCATGTATGTTCATTTATTGCATACTTAGTACATTGCTTTACATCATATTCATGCTATGTATGTTCATTTATTGCATACTTAGTCCATTGTTTTTACATTATATTCATGCTATGTATGCTCATTTATTGCATACTTAGTACATTGTTTTTAGATCATATTCATGCTATGTATGTTCATTTATTGCATACTTAGTACATTGTTTTTACATCATATTCATGCTATGTATGTGACAACCTGGACTTTCAAGGTGTTTCTCGTTTAACTTCGTGGCACTTAACTTATATCACTACTGTTCATGTTTCATTACACGACGTCAACACGTATAGGTTGCGTAAACTCATTAAACCCGTTTAAATTACATTACATCCCTAGGATTGTTTGGTTGTGAATTTATTATGTTAAATACTATGTTTAAATTACATTGCATCACTAGGATTGTTTGGTTGTTAATTTATTATGGTAAATACTATGTACACTTGTTATATGAACGTGCACTTTAGTAAAAAATGTACACACACTATGATTATGTCCACTTGGCCCAAATCCCTAATCATTATGATAAGATCTTCGGCCCAAAAAGAACCCTACAAGAAGCCCACCTCTGGCCGATTATATATATACGCAGGGGACGTGAAAGTTATCAAGTTATCATTGTTTAGAAAACACACTATCACACAAAAACCTTAATAACCTACTCGTCTCCTCCCTGTGATCATCGGCAGCCAATTTCCCCCACCCCCCCACCCGAAGCACTTCCACCTCTCGGATAGGCACTTTATATTCTGGTCGCGAGTAATGGACCTAACATTTATTTAACGTTAGAAGTACATTATCAAACCGAGCACCCTAAGGTGAGTTCATCTCTCTTGAGCATGCGTCCTGGTGGTTGGGACATTCCTTGGGTATCCCTGGGAGGGATAGGTTTTGGGTAACTTGTTTGGGTATTCCTGAGAGGGATATGTCTTGTTGTAAATCGGTAATGTTGGATAATATACTCATCCTATCACCTTTAAAGTCCCTCTGTGTTGTTTGGTTACCTGAGAGGTAACAAGGTATTAGTTAGTAGCGCTACCTAGGTTTGGCAACCTCACCCCGTACCTAGGAGGACGGGTGTTGAACTAATGACCTAGTCATGACCAATGCTTTGATAGGAGCATTGGAGAAAGGGCAATGTAAATCAGGAGCCGTCTTGTATTCAGGGTATTATCAACATTGTAGATTCAATGGATTAACTAGACACTTGGTAACCAACGTTTTCGTAAAACTATGAACTCACCAGCGTTGTCTGATACACTTGTGGCATGTTCGCAGGTCGTTAGATATCTTGGATTTGGGAACTTGCTGTCTGGAGTAGCTGGAGTGGTCATGGATCGACTAGAGAGATTCATGTGATTGGACTATTGATATCATACATTGGTTTTTGAAACAGTTCAACATTGGTTTTCTATTTGCTTCCGCTGAACATGTTGGGTTTCATTTAAACTCGTTGATGGTATTTTTCATTAATAATTAAGGATTTTATTTTGAAACTTGTACGCGTTCAATGTAATTAGTGGCTCGTTGTTGGTACGTCACACGCCTAACAGGGACATTCCCTAGGTGGTATTTTGGGGCTGTGACAGTTTGGTATCAGAGCCACTGGTTATAGTGAACTTGGTTTTAAAACGTTTTTGTAAAACCAGACTATAACCGAACAGTTCTGAATACTTGAATACGACCATGACACTCAGCTCCAGATTGCAAGGTTTATCTTTCTCACTTGTTGCATACATTACATGATTAGTACACAATTGCTTATGACATAACATACGAACACACACTCGTCACTATAGCATGATTGCATGAATTACTTGTTTATATTATGACTCGTTTTGAAAACCGTGAGGGGCAGACGTTGGGAGCGTGTTGGCTGCTAAAGCGGACAATATCATGGTGCATTGTTAGTATGCCATAGTCTTTAGATTCCTGTGATTTTATTACCTTGACAACCTCCGTTTGACATTTGAGTTTCAAGGACCATTTGACATGAGTTAGGAGGAACTGAGATGAGCATGCAAATCACAATATTATTGTGGGTGCACACATAATAATAATGTGGGGTGCATGCGAGTCCCAGTGAGGCTTAACAAGTGAAAAAGGGGTTCCGTTCCGTTATTTGATCAATGTGAAACACAACAGTCTATAGGAGTCATAGCAGCGATTGTCTCCTACTCGAACATGAACTTTTCACCCCCTTTCTGAATCCTTACGAATCTTGATGCTATCGAGTATTACCTGAACACACATCTGAAAGCCTAGTGAACTCTGTAGAATGCTAGGTGCTTCTACGAACGTCCCTGAGTTGGAGGATTGCAGCGTCGAATGAATGGACGATACCTCCTCACTCCTTTTTATTGGTCGAAACTCTGTGTATCAGCCTTATATTACGTAAGTGTGATCATTTCTGCAACACCCTAGCAATGTACGGTGCACCACTCGACCAACTTACAAGATCGAGGGGCAAGAGGTTAATCGTAGTATCTTACCGACCTCAGTAATTGGATGACCCTAATTACCGTCAATGAACACCAGCGAATTGACTTCAATCGAATCCTTAACCATAGCCAGCGACTCATGGGAGTCAACTCTTACGAACCAATCGGGAAATAAGCAGTGACAATCGACTACGGTGTGGAACGCGTAGCTGCCAGCACAATGAGTAGCGTCTTAGTACATGGCACGGAACAGGACAAGATGGGCCCTGTTGTTGAAAGATCGTAGGGCCCCGTTGTAAGCAACGACAGTAGAGGCAACGGTCACGGCAACATCAAGGAACTCATAATCATAGCTTACAGTATGGGAACGAAGTTGACCTCGACAAGGATTGACCGTGTTAAGTCAAAGTGCCAACATCCTAGGGATCAAAGACGGTACTAGGAATTCTCGTAATGAAAACAACAACACTGGAAAAGATGCTTACGGAAGGGCATTTAGGATTGGCGTAGGTGACGCCAGGCATAATAGCAGCATGGTAACTTTTATAAGTAGCCCTGTTTTGGTCAACCCCGATGCTTCTTGAAACTGAACCTGTGGTGGCGGCAACTGATGGCAAGTCAAATGAAACCTCATATGTTCGTTGGGATATAAACTCGACCTTGTGGGACAAGTGTTCGACGTCAACCTTCTTTCTGTTATCCTTGATAATTTGATGCAGTAGTTGGTATGGATTGGTTATCCATACATCACACAGATATACCCTGTGAGAAGAAAGCTTTGCGTACCCCTCTCCCTAGTGGAGAATCGTCATCTGTTCCAAAGTACCAGAGTTGTGTAAAGGTTAGCATCAATTCTGCAATGAAAGCCCAGAAGTATCTACGGAGGGATTACCCCACTATGTTAGCAACCGTTTTTTATTGTCAGGCTAAGGAAAATAGGATCGGGGATCCACCAATTGTTCATGACTCCTCTCTGTGTGCTACACGAGGAACTTTCAGGTTTACTTGCACAACTGTTAGTCGGAATCTCAGTTGATCTTATGACAGAGGCAACTCTGAATACTCATTGTACTATTTTGCACCGGAGGGTTGCAAGAACTGTTTAATCAACTACAGGAAATACTGGACAGGAGTTTTTCGGACCTAGCTTTTCACTTTGGGGAGCCCCAATTATATCCGTGAAGATAAGCCTTTTCGTATATGTACTGATTATCCAGAACTTAACAAGGACACAGTTAAGAACAGTTTGCCTCAAGCATGTATTAGCAACCTGTCTACCAGTGCGAGGGTCAAGCTTCCATTCGAGTAATAACTAACGAATGAACTACCATTAGATGGGTGTCCAGAAGGGAGAATGTTCCTACAACGGCATATCAGACGCAGGGTGGCCATTGCGACGTTGTATTCCAAAACCTCTTGGCTAATCATCACACTGGCAGCTGCATGGATCACATGAATCGACTACGCTTATTGACAACGTGTTGAATCATTTCCAGGAGAAAGGAACATCATAGACGACATCTGTATCTTATTTTAGGGCTCCTGAGGGAGGAGCCATTACGTGCAAAGTCTTGTTTAGTGTAACATCTAGATTCGAGAGATGCATTTGACCACGTAACCAACAAAGTGGGAATACACGTGGATCTTGCTAGGATCCATTTCGCTAGAAACTGATCGACACCAAGGATTCCTTCGGGAATGCAGCGATTTCTTGGTTTCGCTGGATACTATCATAGATTCATCAGCGGATTTTCGAAGATCGAGCAGTTTAAACCTATTTAGCACAGCAGGGTGCTGTGTTCATGGAAGACAAAACAGGAGAACGTCTTTTTAGCTTTTGGAGTTCAACTCTACAATACATTGAGCATCGTCTTTACCCGAGGGTGCAGGTGACTTAGTGGAATACCATGACGGTTCAAATCAGAGTCCCAGTTACACGCCGACGCAACACGAAGAAAGTAATAACTTACTTGGTGGGTTTACAAGAAGATTTACACGCGTCGCAACCTGGGGTGGAAACCATGGCTTTAGATTTAATTGGGGGCATTACTTGGGCGGTACCAAATGCATAACCTAGACCGATCACAAGGGCCTCCCGTGTATCGATGATCGAAAGAGCTAAAGCAACCAATGACACCACTAGATGGAACTTTGGAATGAGTGCGACTGTGAAACCTGAACGTGCACGAGCTATGCAACTCACTATCAACTCTAACTTACTTGATCAGACTCACTCTGTTCAAACCGGAGAACTGAAGGAACAGAATTTGCAACTTAAACCCATGTGGGGCATGGAGAAGCAACCATTAACAGGTCGGATGATATTCGCTACCTCATGGAACGAATGTGGGTCTCATTGTACGGTAACTGTAGGGAAACTCATGTTGAACAAAGCACACCGGCCTCGATATTCTACTCGTCTGGGTTATTAGGATCCATAGATCTTGCACTGGTGCTCGGGTGTGAAGGCCCACCTGGTAATGTGCGTGAATGATGTTTGACTTGTGGGAAAGTCAAGATGGAGTATCAGCAACCAGAGACACCCATATGAGAATGAGAACAGACTGTCATGGATCTTGTTGCTAGTCTACTTACAACCCAAAACGAAAACAATATCACCTGGGTGATCGTTGATTGTCTCATGTAACCAGTACACTCTCTTGCAATCAAGGAAACTGACAAGTCTCCACAAGCTTGTGAATATTCCTCTGGGAGAGGCGGCTTTTAGGAACGAGGTGCCAACTTCTGTTATCTCTGATTTTGGGATCTATACCTGATTTATGTCTAGCAATACACAACACTCTTGACTCACATCTAGACATGAGCATTACTTATCATTGTAGGACAACCAGATAGAGTAACGAACCATCCTGACACACGAAGACATGCTGCGAGCATGTGCATGATTGACGTTAGTAAACATTTGGGAAGGACACTTATCTTTGGGTGAGCTCTACTACAGCCGTTACTGTGTTAGTATGTATACAGCTCTGTTTGAGGCATTGCGTGGATGATAATGCCAACCTCCTTGTTGGATTGAGGTGGATGACAACCTAATCACGGGACTAGGACTTGCACTCGGTATTGGAAATTGTGTGGCGCAACGCGTGATCGCCAGGAACCCTGATAACTTAAGAAATACCAGGACTTCGCTGCAGGCGAACGTGTTATATTGGAAGTCTCACCCTGGGAGGGTGCGATACGCTTTGGGAAACGTGGCAAGCTTAGTCTGCGGTATGCTGGAACATTTGGATTCCTGTAACGGATCAGTGATATGACTCATAAACATGAGTTACCTGATGAATTGGGTAACGGTCACAATGCCATTTATGCCTCGAATCTAAAGAAGTGGTTGCTTGACGGAAAAACTAGTGATACCCTTATTAGAACCTAAGGCTGACGACAATGATCGGAGTAAACTCTAGTATCCTCAGTTGTTCGTTAGTATAGTCGAATTACAGGACCAGGACGTCAGGATTCGTTAGTATAGTCGAATTCCAATCGTGTGTTGGAACTCAAAATGTGGACCGGAGTTCACGTGGGAACGCAATGATCAGAGTAAACTCTACTATCCTCAGTTGTTCAAGCGGTTGTATTAACTTATGATATCATTGGCAAATTTTGAGATGAAATTCCCTTTCAAGTTGGGGATGATGTGGCACCCGAGGAAAATCCACTGTCATTCTGATTTAACACATTCTGATCTAACACTGTAATGCTTTGTGGTGCTTATCAAATTTCGGGACGAAATTTTTTTCAAGTTTGGGATGATGTGACAACCCGGAAGGTGATTCTTATTTAACTCCGTGGCAATTAACTTATATCACTACTGTTCATGTTTCATTACACGATGTCATGTATAGGTTGCGTAAACTCATTAAACCCGTTTAAATTACATTGCATCACTAGGATTGTTTGGTTGTGAATTTATTATGTTAAATACTATGTTTAAATTACATTGCATCACTAGGATTGTTTGGTTTTGAATTTATTATGTTAAATACTATGTACACTTGTTATATGAACGTGCACTTTAGTCAATAATGTACACACACTGTGATTATGTCCACTTGGCCCAAATCCCTAATGATTGTGATAAGATCTTCGGCCTAAAAAGAACCCAACAAGAAGCCCACCTCTGGCCGATTATGTATATACGCACGGGACGTGAAAGTTATTAAGCTATCATTGTTTAGAAAACACACTATCACACAAAAACCCTAATAACCTTCTCGTCTCCTCCCTGTGTGATCATCGGCAACCAATTTGTGGCAACTCGAGTTTCCAAGGTTCCATCTTCGCATTAATTGCACGTAATTGTTTAAGTTGTTTGTTTACACGACTTTTGTCTCACAACTGTACACGTTTGTTAGATGTTAAATCGTTTTGTGATGGATATATTATATGTTTGGTGTGCATTACAAAAGTGTGTGTGTAATTTATATATTTTGTGTAAATGATATGATGTGTATAATTAATAAAGCATGAATTCTATGCCAAGCAGTCCACTCGAAATCACCTTTCCCCTAGCCGAAAACACCCAAGTGTTTTCGTTAGGTATTGGGCCGGCGAAAACGGAAACGCGCTTTGGCCCAGTAGCGTACAACTATAAGGTTTTGTTAATAACCTTTACGTTCGAATTTTATTCGAAAACCCTAATCACATCTCCTCTCTCTCTCTCTCGGTTTGCTTTACACCCGACGGTTGCTCCTCTTATTCGAAGCCAAAAATCTCTTGTTTTGATCATTATTGGTTAGTCGCTTTTTGTCTTGTGATACATACATAGATAATGGATGATGCTTTATATACTGATTAATTTCTGACATTGCACATGATTTCTTACATTGGCCATAATTGAGATCTAAGGTTGCATGTGAATAATGTGGAAGCCCACTACATATTTTGGTCCAATAATAGCATGAGAACATTTAACAATTGTCGGCCATCTACTTGATTGGCCAATCAAATATAGGGTATTTTGATATTAATTAGGGTATTGATGAATTGTTCATGTTGAGTTGTTTATGTGCGCATGAAGTAAAACATTAATGTATATATAGCAGTTAACATGAAGGGCTGATGCGTGACTTGATCATAATAATGGCATGTTATGTAATTGTTGTTTGATTAATTCGGGTAGCTACTGATGATGTTAACAATAATTTGTTGTCATATTGTTAATTGAGGTTCATTTAATCGTAGTAGGTGAACTGCTTAGGCTAGATTGTATAGTCAAGTAATCATGACCATAGAAATAAGTTACTGAATACATGTGTGGAATATTAGTTCAACCCAATTGTTTATGAATCAAAGGTATGTTTGATTATGATCATGGACACACACGATTGGAGGCCCTGGACGGAGTTTTGTTGGGCCATGCACAAGAATGCCATGACAATATTAGATCACACATATGCCAAGATAATATATATGTATTGGATTGCATATAACTTAATTAAATGTTGGGTCGCATGAATTAAAGTTGAATCATTGATCCATAACTTGCATATCATCAAGTGTTAATATATGTGTTGTACATGATTGGTGTATATATGTTTATTTGACAAATTGGCTTATGAACTAGGTATACACTAGATACTATTTGATTTACTTTTATGGCTTGAACTTCACGGGTGTGCTACATGTATTTTGTCTGTGTGATAAGTGAATAAGGAATACATGACTTGTTATACGTGAAACATGTGGTTTATGTGTACGTAGAATTGACTGTTATTGGTAACTCTTTTAGGGCGTGTTGGTTCAACTAACAAACAAGTAACTAATCTTACCGAGCAAACCAAGGTGAGTTCACACTCTTACCAAGGCATGGGATTCCCGGGGTTGGGAATTGGGTTAAATGATTACTTGTACTTTCATCGTTACTGGAATACGTACCACTGACCTCGTTAGGAGAAGGTCACTTATAGATACAGCTAGACTAGTAACACATGGGAAGCCCCCACTAATCTTCGCACACATGCCTGGAATGGCCGCGATACGAATACTAATCTTCGCACACATGCCTGGAATGGCCGCGATACGAATACTAATCTTCACACACATTCCTGGAATGGCCGCGATACGAATACTAAACTTCGCAAACAAGCCTGGAGGGCCGCGATACAAATACAACTAGTCTAGAATACATGGGAAACCCCCACAAATCTTCGCAAACATACCTGGAAGGCCGCGATACAAATAAATACGATACATAGTTTACTAAACAAACATACGGTTTACGAAACGAATACCATAACTAAACAACCAACCGTGAACTCGCTCAACTTTGTTGTTGACTCGTTGTTACATGCCTTGCAGGTCGTTAGGTACTCATGGAGCTTGCACGGGGAGGCACAGTCTTTGTGGGACATGGATCATGGATGCCATGTTAAACGTTTATGACATTTCAAACTTATTACTTATGTTGGGTTTTACATTTATGCTTCCGCTAAACATTGATACTATACTTTTGTTTTGAACACCTTTCATATTGTTTGGTTGAATTACATTTACTCATTACATTGTTCAATATGATTGGTGGCTTGATCCTGGTCATGTCACGCCTCCAAGCGGCGATACTCTGCGTGTGGATTTTGGGGGTGTGACACAATTCCCCCCCCCCCCCCACCCGAAGCACTTCCACCTCTCGGATAGGCACTTTATATTCTGGTCGCGAGTAACGGACCTAACATTTATTTAACGTTAGAAGTACATTATCAAACCGAGCACCCTAAGGTGAGTTCATCTCTCTTGAGCATGCGTCCCGGTGGTTGGGACAGTCCTTGGGTATCCCTGGGAGGGATAGGTTTTGGGTAACTTGTTTGGGTATTCCTGAGAGGGATATGTCTTGTTGTAAATCGGTAATGTTGGATAATATACTCATCCTATCACCTTTAAAGTCCCTCCGTGTTGTTTGGTTACTTGAGAGGTAACAAGGTATTAGTTAGTAGCGCTACTTAGGTTTGGCAACCTCACCCCGTACCTGGGAGGATGGGTGTTGAACTAATGACCTAGTCATGACCAATGCTTTGATAGGAGCATTGGAGAAAGGGCAATGTAAATCAGGAGCCGTCTTGTATTCGGGGTATTATCAACATTGTAAATTCATTGGATTAACTAGATGGTAACCAACGTTTTCGTAAAACTATGAACTCACCAGCGTTGTCTGATACACTTGTTGCATGCTCACAGGTCGTTAGATATATTAGATTTGGGAACTTGCTGTCTAGAGTAGCTGGAGTGGTCATGGATCGACTAGTGAGATTCATGTGATTGGACTATTGATATCATACATTGGTTTTTGAAACAGTTTAACATTGGTTTACTATTTGCTTCCGCTGAACATGTTGGTTTTCATTTAAACTCGTTGATGGTATTTTTCATTAATAATTAAGGATTTTATTTTGAAACTTGTACGTGTTCAATGTAATTAGTGGCTCGTTGTTGGTACGTCACACGCCTAACAGGGACATTCCCTAGGTGGTATTTTGGGGCTGTGACAATGTATGTTCATTTATTGCATACTTAGTACATGGTTTTCATAAAACATGCTTACATTTGGTATGACATTTGGTTTGTTTAAATGGGACAAAATTACATTCATTAACATTGATCACGCCGCTTGGTAGTAAGTAATGGTACCATAGGAATTGACAACTCCCGTTCCTGAAATCCTAGGTTTGTTTGGGTGGAAGGACTGACTAAATCCAATATACATAAGTTAGATAAACCTTTAATTTCGTTTAAGGGTTTGTCGCCATAGTCGCAAGGCTTGAATGTATGCATTTTAACATTGCCGCATAGATGTTTGTATCAGTAAGGCATGCATGGATTTTACAAAGCATAACTTTTGATTTATTCAAATACTTAGTTTTGTGCACTTTTACATATGGTTTAAGTAGTCACTTTTTACTTACCATACATGACATTTGTTTACACATTATATGATTTACATTTGACAATAGACATGGTTTACACATAAACATTTGACAATTGGTTTAAACAAGACATTTTTACATTGGTGGTTTGTTTGATAAGTGATTTAAGTAACGAGGCATGTGTAATATGATAAAAGCATGGTGGATACGCCGCTGGTACTTCCTATATATAAGTGCTTTTATGATATTACATATCGTAGCGTTATTTAAAGCATTTCAAGTTAGACATATTACATTTTACACATATATCATATCTTCATGAAACATTGTTTTACAAACAACCTATTTTATACAAACTCATTTTACTTGGTCATTTATTTATCTGTGCATCTTTCTTTTATATCATCTGATTTCTTATCACTGTTTGTATGATTTATAAAAGAAAACATATTACAAGGTTCATGACTAACTTTTGACAAACATTTTCTTTAAACTTACAAGTCATGAATCCTATTTTAATAAAACCTATGTATCTCACATGCATTTTTATGCTGACATACCTATGATCACATGTGTTTTCAAGAGATGATGCGTAGGATTGATCAAGATACACTTAGGCAGACTTGGGCCTTAGTGACAATAAAAGATGCAAGACTATTTAATTATGTTATGTTTCTTTGTTTTAAAGACATTGAAACTTCGAATATTCAATAAAACAAAATTTCAATTTCCATGTGTTATGAAACAATGATTCTGTTACAACACTCCCGGATGATTCCGCCGCGATTTGTTGTTTTACGCGGTCGAGGTGTGACAGAAGAGTTGGTATCAGAGCTCATGGTTATAGGGAATTAGGTTATTAGTAATGCTTTGACCTAGTCTATAACCTTCCTAGTGTTGGGTTTTTGACATGTTTATCAAAGCTATTTTTATCCGTATAAAATAAAAACGCAGCGGAATAATTATTTAAAACATGTTGATTTCAAGATATAAAACCCATTTTATATGTAAAACCCAATCCAGGATCCATATACGAACTTGCATGCTATCAAAAATTAAAACACAACCATAGGGTGTTTTGAATACTAACTTCCAAGGAGTAAAAGAAAAGGAAGAAGATGATGCTTCTTGAATGGTTGCCTTCAAGTGTAGAAGACCTCAAGCTTGTATACCCCAAGCCTTCCAACAAACACATTGATTTTACCTAGGATTTCTACACTTAAGAACTCACTAAAATTCCCTCATGGAAACCATCCTTGGCCAAAATTATAAGGGGAGGTTATGGAGTTCTTGCACTTGATTTATCAAATTGAAAAACCCCTTCTTGATCAACCATACATGGCCCGATTTTGGAGAGTTCTCACACTTGATTTATCAACTTGAAAAACCCTCTTGATCAAGCATGTCATGGCCGAAAATTTGAGAGCATCCTCTCTAGTGTTTCTTCAAGTTCTTCTCCTTCAAATTATGTCTTCAAAATTTTATGAAAACTTGTGAGAGAGTTGCCACCCAAAAAGCCCAATCAAGATCCATGCAAACCATGCAAAAGCATGTCTTTTTATTGGACCAAAAGGTTTCTTGGGAAGACCAATGTTGGGCCGAAATTTTGGGGGTTTTATAAAAAAAATAAATTTTCTTTTAATAATTTTAAGTCTTGTTTATTTTATAACTTTTATAAAATATTTACAAGACTTTATGCAACCTTTAAAAATGTTATTTAACCCATTAAATAACAAAATAAAATATTCTCTCAAAATACATTATCCATATAATTTATTAGTTTGTCAACTGCAATTATTTAGAAAACCAATTTCTAAATATTCTAAGTGTTAATATTTATTTGTATGATCATATCATAAATAAATATTATAAGTGTTTGTCTAGCTTGTATTTGGTATGACTCGACTTGGATCATAACGTACTAGCCACATCAATTTAATATGTGTCTTGGGCATGCTGAGTCTAACAATCTCCCACTTGCACAAGATACATAGAAGATTGATGCAAGCAGTAAATGATGCCTAACTATCGTTTACTACCCCTAATACGTATGACTATATGTCCCATTCAATAACATCATCCCCTTCAAGTCCCTTACTTGAATATGATTTAGGTGAATATATCATTTATCCCTTTGTTACAGATGTCATGTCAAATCCAGAGACACAGAGTGATCACTCTCTATTGATTTAACTTTAGCAGGCCTTAGACATCTTACTCTCAATGAATAAGAGGAAAAAAAATCCCATCTTGACTACATACGTCTCTCATAATCACCTTGTACCACACCTGAGCTTAGCCTTGTGTACTGTCATATTACTGACAGCGAAGAAATAAGTCAAGGTATAATATTTGGTAAATATCAAGACCCAATATGTATCTCAGGTCAGAGGATACTATGATATTCGCCTTTACTCAAATTTACATATGATCAATCACAAATGATTCCATGCAGTAATATTCGAGAGCGAGTCAGTCCAATATTTGTATCCCACAAATATCTATGAACCTTGGCAGTAACACTTTGCTCTATATTCATACGTAATGAATATCCACCAATCCAAGTTCATAATAGTCTTACATTCATATTTGTTCCCACAAGTATGATCGACTACGGACATTTAGAATAAGAGACTTATTCACGGATTTAAACATGCTAAAATGGAACATAACTCAAAATACCATAAAGAGTTATAATAACAGTTGTTCCAATATCCAAATACAAAATAGATCAAATCCAATCACTAGAATATCGAAGTCCTAAGGCACAAGTATGACCCTTCATGCTTTGCCCGTTCAAGTAGCTTCGTGAGTTGATCCGCAATATTTTGATCAGTGTGAACTTTGGGAATACATATCTTTCCCTTTTCAACTTCATCCCTTATGTAGTTGAAACTTCGCTCAATGTGCCTAGTCTTTTGATGTATACGAGGTTCCTTGATTTGAGCAATCACACTATCGTTATCACAAAGATTTCTAGGGGTCCTGAATGGTATGGACTACCCCTAGATCGGCAATAATTCAAGTGACAGATCCATATGAATTATCTCAATCAATGAAGCGGCGATGTATTCTGATTCTGTAGTGGACAATGCTACCCTGATTGTGATCGAGAACCATCTCGATTAGTTTGGAAACTCGTATCCATGTAACCCTTTACAACGAATTCCGAAACTCGCATCCCTGTAACCTTTTACAACGAGTTCTTTTTCACCAGATCCATATATTAGAAATATATCCTTAGTCCTTCAAAGGTATTTCAATATATTTTTAACAGTCACCCAATGACCGTTATTAGCTGGTATCTTCTCATCATGCTTAAAGAGCATAACTTGTCCGGTCTAGTGCATATCATTACATACATAATGGATCCAGCAGACGCATATGGGATTCCTTTCATTCTTTCTTGCTCATCCTTTGAGTTTTGACATTGAAACGCATTCAATATTGTTCCCTCTTTGAATAGGTACCAAACCTTTCATAGAGTTCTCTATCTTGAACCTTTTCAAGACTTTGTCAATGTATGCACTTTAGTTTAAACCTATCAAGCGCCTAGATCTATCCCTATAGATCCTTATTCCGAAAATATAGGCATGTTCACCAAGATCCTTAATGGAAAAACAACTTTTAAGCCAGGTTTTTACACCTTCCATGGTTGGAATGTCATTTCCGAATTGTAGAATGTCATCGACATACAGTACTAAGATAGTAATAATGCTCCCACTAGCCTTCTTATACACACAATCTTTATCGACGTTCTTGATGAATCCATATTCCCTAATCTATTCATCAAAACGGTGATTTCAACTTCTAGATGCTTGTTTCAATCCATAGATTTATTTCTTTAACTTGCATACTTTGTTAGGATGCTTTGGATCGATAAAACCTTCAGGCTGAACCATATAGACATCTTCCTCAAGATATCCATTAAGGAAAGCCGTTTTGACATCCATTTGCCAAATCTCATAATTATATTATGCAGGTGTCACACCCCGACCACGTGGAACATACAAAACGTGGCGGAAACTTCGGGGAGTGTTGTAACAGAATTAATTGTTTCAAATCCATGGCAATTAAAGTTTTGTTTTATTTATCAAACACGAGAGTTACATTGTTTTAAACAAGAAACAAAGAGTATATAACAAAAATTAACTAGTTCTTGTCTCGTTTTAAGTCACTAAGGCACAGGTCCGCCTAAGTATGTCTTGATAAGTCCTATGCATCATCTCCTGAAAACACATGTGAAAATAGGTACGTCAGCATAAAAATGCATGTGAGATACATAGGTTTTGTGAAAACAGAATTCATGACTTATGTTTGAGAAAATGTTTAGTCATGAACCTTGTAATTTGCTTTGTCTTGTAAATCATTTGAAAAACGATAAGATCAGATGATATGTATAAATAAATGTTAGGTTAAATGAATAACCATGTAAAAATGTGTTTGTATAAGATAAGTTGTTTGTAAATCAATGTCTTGTGAAAAGTATGATATTTGTATAAAATGTTATATGTCTCAAACTGAAATGATTCAAATAACGCTACGATATGTAATACCATACAAACACTTATATATAGGAAGTACCAGCGGTGTATCCACCATGCTTGTATCATATTACACACGCATCGTTACTTAATCACTTACTCAAACCAAACCATCAAGATGTAATGTTTAACAGTTGTAGAAATGTTTATGTATGGTCAAATACGGTTCACACGGTTCACAGATACAAATGGTTCACAGATACAAATGGTTCACAGATACAAACGGTTCACAGATACAAACGGTTCACAGATACAAATGGTTCACATAGTCAAATGATTACAACGGTTCAAAATGTAGTATAATGTGTTCACATGCTGGATGAGCATATGCAACAGAAATGCAATGTAAAACAATGTACTAAGCATGCACAAAATGGGCATACATTGCATAAGTGTAATGTAAAACAATGTACTAAGTATGCTAAGTAAACATACATAGCAAAACAATGAAATGTGAATCATGTACTATAATGTACTAACGAACATAGCAAGTATATGATGTGAAAACAGGAAAGCATGAAAGTAACAAGTAGGCACATGTGTTTCACCCCAAAACAGTTTGGAAAAACAGTAAAAGAGGGGTCTATGTACTCACTTGAGATTTCTCAGAAGTCCTAAGATAACCACCAAGCAATGCTAGAGATCACGGAATATCAAACGGCACCTAATATAGGTAACTACATTAATAAACTGGACCTAAATCGGAAGATCGGATAGAATGAGGGTTCGTAAACCAAACGAGTGTAGAGACTCGTGTCATTTGGTTTAACAAAGCCTACATACTAAATGAAACTTAACATAAATGCTTATGACCCATTACGACCCGTTTAGGTAGCTTATGCTACTTTAACGCCTCGTTCGCGTGAAACGCGTTCGGAACGTCTAACTAGTCCTATGACAAGTGTTATATGCCTAATCATGTTACATAATCAGTTATGTGACAAAAGTTTAGGTTACATATGCTTAATTACCAAATATACATGAAAAGGGTATTCTGGTAATTTACCTAAGGCATATAAACTACCTATCATACAACTACTTAACGAAGCGACCATATGGTGTAACCTCGGAAGGTTATTCCCTACCTACTATGGTCACCTAATGTATTTGGTCAGATCCTAATGATCGACCAAATGGGTCGGGTTCGAAGGTATAAGCGATTTATTAGATCGCTTACCCTACGACCCTAGACAACGTGGTAATCAGTAGGCATAGTCCTAAGGGACTATAACCATCGTGATTACAATCACGTTGCGAAGTTCAAACGAACTTCGCATTGACCATAACTGGTCAACGCAGAAAGTCAAACAAAGTTTGACTTTCAGACTCGAAAAGCAATAAAAGAACGAAAGAATACTTACGAAGGGTCCCCGAATGCTAATCTAGATCCAAATAACTCAGGTATGAAATGTCACACCCGCTCATAGCGGAAATGCAAGGTGTGATCTGTCTGGTTTTCATTGCATAAATATCGATGTACATGAACAAACTATAAGAATAAAACATACTCCATTGCCATTACATAGTGTTTCAAAAGATTACAACATAAGTTTAGTGTGTCGGTTACAAACCATTAACATGAAAATAAAGCGTTATTGTTTCATACATTAACTTGAAATAAACTACAAAGGTTTAAACCATCATATTTCCGCAAAGAGGCGGAATATAATAGTTAAACCCTTCAAAAGATGGCATGGAGTTCCTGTACTTGTTATCTTGACTGGGAAATCCGACATGGTCCTTTAATTCCCTGAAATACATGTTAAGTTTGGAAAACATCAACAAAAGTTGGTGAATTCATGCAATTTAGTTGTAAACGATGTATGAAAAATGTGAGTTGTAGTATGTAAAGCGTCAATGAAATCGTTGATCATTAATGTTTTGCAAGGACATTAATATGTGTGACGAAATAGGAAGCAAACCAACCCTAGACGATTTTATGCCGATTCCTATCGACTGGGACACAAACGCACTCTTCTGTATGGGTCCACGACCAAGAGTGGGGCTCGCCAAAACCCAATAGATCTAGTCCTTTGTTCCTTGGTCCAAACTGGATTAATGGTGCTTATAGTATGGCCCTAATTCGCACATGATCTAAGGTGTTTCATTACCTAACTTTAACATACTTTGAACATGTATCTTCCCCGATAGTTGTAAAGTTGTAAAACATTTAAATGAATAGGGGAACATGAACTCACTGTATTACGTCCTGAAAATAGATGTAAATAAGATCTCACGTGCGGTCGTCCTGAATAGCGTGGCGACCTACAAACGTTCTTATTTTTGTTAGACACTTCGGTCTTTGAAAAGAACTTGAGTACAAGTCTTGTGTCTTGAGTATATGTAAGACTTGTATATCTTTACTGTTCGTTAACTGGGTATTCGATGTATGAGTTGTTCAAATGTTCGTTAACTGTGTATTCGATGTATGAGTTGTTCAAATGTTCGTTAACTGGGTATTCGATGTATGAGTTGTTCAAATGTTCGTTAACTGGGTATTCGATGTATGAGTTGTTCAAATGTTCGTTAACTGTGTATTCGATGTATGAGTTGTTCAAATGTTCGTTAACTGTGTATTCGATGAATGAGTTGTATAGTCGGATCTCGTCCGCTGAATCTCGTGTCTTGTATGTATCACTTCTATAGTTGTGTTTCCAATAATAGTATCATTGGGCCAAGCCCATGTTTTCAAGTTATTGGGCTTAAATAGTGCTGGGCCTCAAATAGTGTTGGGCCTCAATAGTGTTGGGCCTCAAATAGTGTTGGGCCTCAAATAGTGTTGGGCCTCAAATAGTGTCGGGCCTCAATAGTGTTGGGCCTCAAATAGTGTTGGGCCTCAATAGTGTTGGGCTTGAATAGTGTTGGGCTTGAATAGTGTTGGGCTTGAATAGTGTTGGGCTTGAATAGTGTTGGGCCTCAATAGTGTTGGGCTTTGGCCCATATGTTTGGTGTTTGGGCTTAGCCCATGAATTTATGTTAAGCCCATAATGAAGTTAAGCCCATTAAGAAAACTAAGCCCATTAAGTGTAAGTAGCCCATTTGTAAAAATAGTCTATTAAGTATATTAAGCCCATTTGTAATAAAAATAGCCCACTAGTATAATAAGCCCATTTATTTTTATAAAAACCTTTTTATAAAAATTTACTAAGTACACTTGTTAGTAAATAAAACATACTAGTTTTTATAAGTTTATAAACATCCGAATTTTTGTTATCGATGACATATTTATATTTCGTGTCGAAAGATCGTCTAAACGTCGTAGTAACTCCCTGGATTGGTGACTCGTTTAAGGATTCGTCCGTTGTCCATTTTGACCATAATTGGTGTCCGATTATTAGAATCGTCCGTAACTCGTTTTAAGGCGTAATTATGTGAAGTCTCGTAGGACTTTTGTTATAACGTGTTTTGAGTTTAAAGGCGACATGAGATTCAAGTTCCTACAATGATATATATAACTAATATACCAGGTAATATATCACACAAAAATTGTTTAAAGTACCCAAATATATATTTTCTAAAAAAAATATATATATTTTTCTTGTATTTTATTTTATAAACCGTTCTTTAATAACTTTTATAAATCTTGTAGAGATTTACCCAAAAATGTTGTTATTTTATAAAATAAAGTTTTTATAAAAATTTGCCATATAACCTTTGTATTTTTATCTTAACCATGTTTCATTAAACATATCATTTTCTTTATTACATCAACAACAATTTATACAACATCTTAACTAAACATTATGAGACTTTTATAACATGAATTTATTAAGATGTTATGCAAATCATGTAGGGTTTTAAACATGATCCTTTCATATGTTAACTAGTTCAAAAACCAAGTTAAATTCTAGTTTTAACAACTTTTATAAAAATCTTTAGTTGTATGTTAATTTTTATAATCTTGTGAAAGTCTTGTTTTTAAACATAAACCCTATATACTTTCACAAGATCACTAGATATGATCATTCCTTTAATCCTTTATGTTAAAACCCTTAAACATAAACATGTATAATTTTTAGATCATATCTATCAACATCTTCTAACACTTTATTTGTAGCATAATCATCATAACAAGATCTAAATAAGCATATATCAAGTCTTAGATCATAATATAAACAATCATAATTATATCATGATTTTTATTCTTTGCTTCTTTGTATTTTCTTCATGTTTATTATGTATGATTTCCTTGGTTATTATTAGTAATAATAACAATCATAGGCATAATATTTGTATAAAAAAAATAGATATAGAAGCTTACTTCTAGCACTAGGCTAGGGATGATCTTAGAAGATTATTAAGACTAAGAAGATGATGATCTTGTTGGTAGAATACTTTTGTATGGATGGAAACCCTTCCTTTTACTTCCAAAAGCTTTAGATCCTCTTATGTTACTTGGAAATCCATATTGATCATGAAGGAGGTAATAAAAATAATTGGGTTTTTGAGGGTGTTCTTGTGAAAAAGATGAAGATGATGAGATAGTTTTTTTTTTTGAAAGATAAGTTGAAAAGGGTGATAAAATGCTAGTAAACTAAATGAGACATAATGTTATAATCATCCACTAACATCATCCACTTGCAACCAACAAATAATATCTAGATATTTGCATGTGAAATATGGGTATGGGACCCACTAAAAACGTTCACCACATGTGGGGGGGGGGGGGGGTTAAAGTGTAACATTTTTATAAAAATGTCTTAAACATGTAGATATTTTGGTAATTAGGCTAAGTATGGTGATTAGGGGTAATCTTTCACCATTAGGAGGTAATTAGTGATTCGGAATGTTAATTATCATTAACAAATTCACTAAACTAGTAGAAATGGTATTTTGATATCTTAAACGACTTCCGTTTGGTCGTCGGTTCAATAAAAGCACTTTTAATTCCTACCGACGAAGTTTTTCCGTAAGTTGTAAATCCGCAACCAAGAGATGTATAAAGGGATTTCCAAATGTTTTCAAAATGTTAGGTGATCATTACTAGTTTAAAATGATCCAAATAATGTTAGATGGTTACTAAAAAAAAGATCCGATATCGTTCGGATAATCGTTACGCTTTGTTTCCGTTTGTCGGTATTTGAACGCTAAGCTTGTGTATTTTGTGTGAACTGATGTGATTATGGTTCGGATGATACCCGAAGGTATCTTCATATGAATTCTATGTTAAATAATATTTTTACATGTCGTAAAAATATTACAAAGCTGATTTCTGCAGAATTTCTGCGGAAAAGTGTAGAAATCGTCGCTTTTAGTGCTTTTCGGCAGTTTTCGGTGCTACCGGACATTGGTAGTATATTAAACCAAACCCTTGCATTCCCATATAGGGTTTAATGTTCATTTGATGTTGGACTTCCGTCTAAGTCCTAAAGATGTAATTTAGATGGTTTCGCTGGATCCTGAGTTTTCGTCAGCACGCTAGTTCACTAGATACTGCTCTAGTTGTTTCGATGCATTGTTTACATTGTTTCAAAGGTAACCAATAAAATGAATCATGTGCATCATAATTGAATATTCCATAAGTATTCTAAGATGTATATTATGTAATACGCAGTTCGAGTGTTCGAAATGCATAAAAATGTAGCTAAAATGAGTACTTTAAGTGTAAGAAAGTTACCGAAAAGTGTCAGTTGTCACATTCTCCCCTTGTTATTGAGAATTTCGTCCCGAAATTCAAGCTGAGTCATCCTTTGCAGGATTGTTCTCAAACAGGTGAGGATATTTGACTTTGATTTGATCTTCACGTTCCCAAGTATATTGGGGTCCGTGTCGAGAGTTCCAACGAATTTTTACTAATATGTGACGACTCCTTTGTATTTTCTGGACCTTCCGGTCCATGACCTTAATAGGTGCTTTGTGAATTGGAGTTTGTCATCAATGTGAATCTCATCCTCCGAGATGATAACCGTTTCTTGTGTTGGACTCTTCTCAAGATTCGACACATGAAATGTGTCGTGTACACTGCTTAGTTCGTCTGGTAACTTCAAGTTGTAGGCAATAGTGCCAATCTTTTCTAAGATTTTAAATGGTCCAATGTAACGTGGGTTAAGCTTTCCACGTTTACCGAACCTCGCTACGCCTTTCCAAGGCGAGACTTTCAACAAGACTTTGTCTCTAACCTCGAAAGATAATGGTTTTCGTCTTTTATCTGCGTAGCTCTTTTGTCGATCGCGAGCCGCCTTGCTACGGTCTCGGGTCTGAAAAATTTTATCCGTAGTCTCTTGGACTAGTTTCGGATCAATTAATTAACTATCGCCTGTTTCTGCCCAACATAGCGGAGAGCGACACTTTCGACCATAAAGAGCTTCAAACGGTGCAGCTTTGTATAATAGTATTGTAGCTGTTATTGTAGGAAAACTCAACTAAAGGTGGATGAGTATCCCAATTGCCGCCTAAATCCATAACACATGCGCGAAACATATATTCGAGTGTTTGGATTGTCCGTTCGCTCTGGCCGTCAGTTTATGGATGAAAGGCCGTGCCTGGATTCAAATGAGATCCAAAGGCCTGTTGAAATGATTTCCAAATTCTAGAAATAAAACGACCGTCTCGGTCTGAAATGATTGAAATAGGCACTCCATGACGAGCCACTATTTCTTTGAGATAGAGTTCCGCTAGTTTCTCAGTGTTATCCTTCTACCAAATCGGTAAGAAGTGCATGGACTTTGTTAGTCTATCGATGATTACACATATCATGTAGTGACCTCTTGAGGTCCTGAGTAACTTCGTAATGAAGTACATCGATATTTGTTCCCAATACCAAACGGGAATCTCGGGTTGTTGTAACAAGTCCGAGGGATTTTGCTACTCGACTTTTACTTTCGCGCAAGTCAAGCATTCTCCGATATAAGTCGCGATATCACTTTTGAGGTTAGGCCACCAGTAGTATTCTTTCGCTACGTAGGCCTATGTGCTTCCTCAAAATATCATCTCGAAGGCCGCCAAAGAATAGAACCCAATTTCGACTCATAAGGTATAAAGGTCCATCTTCTTTCGGCACTAATTGTTCCTTCAAGTCTCAAATTGTTTCTGCTTAAATATGCTCTTCCTTGAGCGCTTGTGAATCATCTTCTCTAGTGATTGAACCCTCAGTGTTCTAACTCGCTCCTTGCGGCTCAAGGCGTCAGCTACAACGTTCGCCTTGCCCGGATGGTACTTTATTTCACAATCATAGTCTACAACAGAGTCATCGGTATCGTCGGATAATGATAAGATTGTAAGATGCTATGCACCAATCTTAAGAATAAGTTGTAAGGCTATATCTTGTTTTTCGATTTGGGGCGAATTTATTGTCTTTAACAACTCTAAAATGGTTCTCAAATGTTGCTCATGTTCATTAGTCGATCGAGAGTATATCAAAATGTCGTCAATAAACACTATGACGAATTTGTCGAGATACGGCTTGCACACACGATTCATTAATCCATGAAGACCGCTGGTGCATTTGTTAAACCAAAAGGTATAACGAGAAACTCGTAATGACCGTAACGAGTCTTATAAGCCGTTTTCGGTATGCTTTCCTCTTGAATTCGTAACTGATGATACTCCGATTGTAAGTCTATATTAGAGTAGAAGCTAGAACCTTTCATAAACCATTTGAGTTAGTTGGAAACTCATTTATAACATGGTTTAGAAATATGAATTTTTATTCATCAAAATGTTGTGCAATTTTGCAAAACTTGCATCTCTCCCCTTAAAACCTTTAAAAAAAATGTAAAATGATAAGGAGTGGGGGTTATGAACTCAAAACATCCTTATTCGGTAAATTACAAGGTTTAGAAGGTGCTAATCGATATGGAGATTTGGCTACGGGTGCGGTTCCCGGTACCAAGTCGTTATGAAACTCGACTTGTCGATATGGTTATAGTCCCGGCAAGTCTTCAGGAAAGACTTCAGGAAACTCTTTTACCACTGGAATATCTGTCAGCTTCGGCCCATCGGCCTTCTTGTCCACAACATGTGCTAGAAAGGCAATACAACATTTCCGTAAGCAATTATGTGCTTTCCTGCAATTGATGATCCGCAATGGTGTGTTGCGCTTCTCTCCATGGATAACAAGTGTATCTTTGTTCGGTAGTGGTAAGCGAATGATCTTCTCATGACAAAGGACTTCGGCTAGGTTATCGGATAACCAATCCATGTCAACCACTACTTCGAAACTACTCAACTGAACGGGGAAGAGATCGATATTGAATTTCAGCTCTAGACTCAACTAGTTTACTTTTTGCCAACTCTATAGAATGAGGAGACATCTAGCTTACGTGACTTTAGGCCAAGTACATTTTAAATTCTGTGTGGCGAGGACTTCACTGTATAGTTTTAGGAACCCTATGTTTAAATGTTGGATAACCCGATCCATATGTTTAGATGTTGGATAACCCAACCATATGTTTAGATGTAGGACAATCCCGTCCCTAGCCATGAAACTCATGTATGTGAAATGTTGAGATGAAGCTAAAATTGCCAATTGTATAAAATAACTTAGATGTGAAATGTTGACGAATAGGATACATACCGGTGGCCCTTAATGATTTGATATGTCTCAGCTAATTCCCCATTAGCTAACTTGATATAGTAATGTGTGTCCAACATGACTCTAATTCGAGTATATGTATAACAACTAAAGACACTAGTTAAGCTTGGTGTTGGTATTAATAGAATTGATACATGATGATAGTAGAGTGTAAGTACTCATGACTCCATTGGGATTTTGTGGAGTATTCATAGTTCTAGCCAACACACACTTATTCACTAGCTTGATCCATTCTTAAGTATTATCGTCTTGCTTGTCTTTGTTTTGCGCTCGGTCTTAGCACACTGCTACTCTTGGCGCTTTTGCAATTGCCCTCATGATGAATGTCTCACTTGTCGCATTTAGGATTTCGACAAGTTACCAGCATACATCCTGGTGCCAAAATCGTTTATGGCAGCAGTTGCCTTCATTTCTCTCATGCCGAGAGTTATTGTTTGAGTGATTGAGGTAGGGAGGGATGATGCGGTCATGCTTCGGATCTCCGAGGCTAAACCCGAAATGTAACACTCAGTGTGTTTGAATTCGGGTATTTCCCAGTATGGTACAACCCTTGAGAGACCGTGAAAGCATCAAGTGTAACCATCAACATTGGCTCTAGTTATGTTCGAGTTCTTTTATAAAATCATATGAAAATAGATATGAAAATCAGATGATATAAAAGAATGATGTATGGTTAAATAAATAACCAATAAAAATGTAGTGTATAAATATATCATGTCTTGAAATAGAATATTATGTCTTGTGTAGAGGATGTCGCGTCTTGCACAAAAATGTCATGTCTTGTCTTGTCTTTGTCGAAGAGATTTGAATAACACCACGATATGCAATATAATATAAGCACTTATATATAGGAAGTACCAGCGGCGTATCCACCATGCTTTTATCATATTACACACGTCTCATCACTTACAAATAACCACCAAAAATGTCTTGTGTATACCAACGTCAAATGACATGTATAACAATGTCTTGCGTAACAATGTCATGTATAAAACATGTCTTGATTAAAAGCAATGGTTTTCCACACATAACTTTTAACTTAAACAATTGATTCTTTTGGCGCCATGATCTTTTTAATACACACTATTAAAAGAATCTAGACATGTATTTGGATAAATAGAGTCTATCATGTGCCCAAGAATGAAGAATGCAATCAATCGGTCATGGAAACCTCAAGACTATATTGTTCATACATGTTTGAATAAATGATAATGTGGATAACCAAAACCAAAAGGAGTAATGCCTCTTGCATGTATTGGTCATATGTCTAAATGGAAAAAGAAAAATAATTCGTTCAGGAGGAGAAACCAACCCATGGCCTCCGTCCCTATAATATGTATTCCATACTATATGGACCTCGGTCGTCCAAAGTAAGAAAAATCCTTTGTCTTATTTGTCCATGTGATAAATATGGTAATAGTGCTTGAGTTTTACGAGCTCTAGCAAAATTATTAGAATCTCTAAAGAGGTCGAATAGAATGTAATGAGGGAGTTGCAGCATGGTTCATACCATACTATCCCTAGGAAAAAAAAAACAAATGTCAAACGACGGAATTTATTGTATCACTTCCAATAAATATGATAAGATGGAATATGATAAGGTAAGGTAAGGTAAGGTAAAGTAGGGTAAAGTGTCATAGACACCCTGGAATCAACCCATGTTCAAGAATTTCGAGAATGTTGAGGAAAATCCTCCATGAGTAGCTAACAAGTTTTGTTTGTTTAAATGACTAGTCTCAACTGAATCGTGATATAGATCGAATGTTAGGTGTGAACAAACACTTGTCGTATTCTTGTATTGTATTGTATTGTATTGTAGGGTGTTATACTAACCACCACAGTTCGTGTCCTAATAGATAAGAAACATTGAATCTCGAATAATAATTTAAAAATTTGAACGAATAGTGATCATTAGCTTGGCCCGCAGAGTCCACCAGAATTCCCATGCACTACAAGTTGTTATTACGTTGGCCACCGTAATAATAAATTGCCTTGCATGGTCACCCTAGCATTCTCTCGTACGAAGCTGCCGATCAATAAGAGAGGAAACGTTATTGTCAATATACCTTCAACATAGGAGGGACCTTCGTGATAACTCACGTGTCAACGTTCGTTGTCATTACTCGCATAACGGTACGGCGTTAGGTGAAATAGAAATGAAAAGAATCTGTAATAATAACAACCGAAGGGGCACCTTCAAAATGAATACTTCATCTTCCTTGTAAGGACAAGAGTATATCCACCTTGATTAGTATGAGTCACATGGATCTCGTCCCACTAATGGAGTTGTTGTCCAAGGTTACCACCTTCGCCTCATAGTTATTATCATGGTCAGGCATCTCAGCATTCGCGAGAAAGCAACCATATTTTACGGAATTAAGTTTAAGATTTCACTTAGGAATCATGTTCGCCATAAGCTCCGCAATAGACATGAGGTCGATATTTTCACCGTGTGAGTAAAGAATAATAATAGAGTTTGAAGTCGAAGGTATTTTGTTCTTGGCAAAATATTTCATGCAACATATATATGAACCACCTATATATATAATCATGTAAAATCCTATCAATCAAGGATTTCTATCTTGTATAAGCTGAATTTGTGAACTGTTTATAATGCATAAACTGATAATGTAAAGTATTGTAGGCACATAGTCTATTAATGTATTGTGTCTGTTTCTCATAGACTTCACCCATGGAAATGTCCTCGCTTGATTTATGTGAAATGAATTTTTTTGTTGTAGTGGACCATGAAAAATGTTTATGCAAATGAAAACATGTGTTTGTGTTTAGATGGTTTTCATGAGAGATCCCTAGTGATTGTAGACTTAGACTCAATAAAGAATCCTGGTTCACTACAATCGATGCTCTGATACCAATCTGTCACACCCGCTCATAGCGGAAATGCAAGGTGTGATCTGTCTGGTTTTCATTGCATAAATATCGATGTACATGAACAAACTATAAGAATAAAACATACTCCATTGCCATTACATAGTGTTTCAAAAGATTACAACATAAGTTTAGTGTGTCGGTTACAAACCATTAACATGAAAATAAAGCGTTATTGTTTCATACATTAACTTGAAATAAACTACAAAGGTTTAAACCATCATATTTCCGCAAAGAGGCGGAATATAATAGTTAAACCCTTCAAAAGATGGCATGGAGTTCCTGTACTTGTTATCTTGACTGGGAAATCCGACATGGTCCTTTAATTCCCTGAAATACATGTTAAGTTTGGAAAACATCAACAAAAGTTGGTGAATTCATGCAATTTAGTTGTAAACGATGTATGAAAAATGTGAGTTGTAGTATGTAAAGCGTCAATGAAATCGTTGATCATTAATGTTTTGCAAGGACATTAATATGTGTGACGAAATAGGAAGCAAACCAACCCTAGACGATTTTATGCCGATTCCTATCGACTGGGACACAAACGCACTCTTCTGTATGGGTCCACGACCAAGAGTGGGGCTCGCCAAAACCCAATAGATCTAGTCCTTTGTTCCTTGGTCCAAACTGGATTAATGGTGCTTATAGTATGGCCCTAATTCGCACATGATCTAAGGTGTTTCATTACCTAACTTTAACATACTTTGAACATGTATCTTCCCCGATAGTTGTAAAGTTGTAAAACATTTAAATGAATAGGGGAACATGAACTCACTGTATTGCGTCCTGAAAATAGATGTAAATAAGATCTCACGTGCGGTCGTCCTGAATAGCGTGGCGACCTACAAACGTTCTTATTTTTGTTAGACACTTCGGTCTTTGAAAAGAACTTGAGTACAAGTCTTGTGTCTTGAGTATATGTAAGACTTGTATATCTTTACTGTTCGTTAACTGGGTATTCGATGTATGAGTTGTTCAAATGTTCGTTAACTGTGTATTCGATGTATGAGTTGTTCAAATGTTCGTTAACTGGGTATTCGATGTATGAGTTGTTCAAATGTTCGTTAACTGGGTATTCGATGTATGAGTTGTTCAAATGTTCGTTAACTGTGTATTCGATGTATGAGTTGTTCAAATGTTCGTTAACTGTGTATTCGATGAATGAGTTGTATAGTCGGATCTCGTCCGCTGAATCTCGTGTCTTGTATGTATCACTTCTATAGTTGTGTTTCCAATAATAGTATCATTGGGCCAAGCCCATGTTTTCAAGTTATTGGGCTTAAATAGTGCTGGGCCTCAAATAGTGTTGGGCCTCAAATAGTGTTGGGCCTCAATAGTGTTGGGCCTCAAATAGTGTTGGGCCTCAAATAGTGTTGGGCCTCAAATAGTGTCGGGCCTCAATAGTGTTGGGCCTCAAATAGTGTTGGGCCTCAATAGTGTTGGGCTTGAATAGTGTTGGGC
Source organism: Helianthus tuberosus (assembly GCA_030545235.1). Taxonomy (NCBI): domain Eukaryota; kingdom Viridiplantae; phylum Streptophyta; class Magnoliopsida; order Asterales; family Asteraceae; genus Helianthus; species Helianthus tuberosus. Next base: position 1,253,262 of record JARYGA010046293.1, read on the forward strand.
TTGAATAGTGTTGGGCTTGAATAGTGTTGGGCCTCAATAGTGTTGGGCTTTGGCCCATATGTTTGGTGTTTGGGCTTAGCCCATGAATTTATGTTAAGCCCATAATGAAGTTAAGCCCATTAAGAAAACTAAGCCCATTAAGTGTAAGTAGCCCATTTGTAAAAATAGTCTATTAAGTATATTAAGCCCATTTGTAATAAAAATAGCCCACTAGTATAATAAGCCCATTTATTTTTATAAAAACCTTTTTATAAAAATTTACTAAGTACACTTGTTAGTAAATAAAACATACTAGTTTTTATAAGTTTATAAACATCCGAATTTTTGTTATCGATGACATATTTATATTTCGTGTCGAAAGATCGTCTAAACGTCGTAGTAACTCCCCGGATTGGTGACTCGTTTAAGGATTCGTCCGTTGTCCGTTTTGACCATAATTGGTGTCCGATTATTAGAATCGTCCGTAACTCGTTTTAAGGCGTAATTATGTGAAGTCTCGTAGGACTTTTGTTATAACGTGTTTTGAGTTTAAAGGCGACATGAGATTCAAGTTCCTACAATGATATATATAACTAATATACCAGGTAATATATCACACAAAAATTGTTTAAAGTACCCAAATATATATTTTCTAAAAAAAATATATATATTTTTCTTGTATTTTATTTTATAAACCGTTCTTTAATAACTTTTATAAATCTTGTAGAGATTTACCCAAAAATGTTGTTATTTTATAAAATAAAGTTTTTATAAAAATTTGCCATATAACCTTTGTATTTTTATCTTAACCATGTTTCATTAAACATATCATTTTCTTTATTACATCAACAACAATTTATACAACATCTTAACTAAACATTATGAGACTTTTATAACATGAATTTATTAAGATGTTATGCAAATCATGTAGGGTTTTAAACATGATCCTTTCATATGTTAACTAGTTCAAAAACCAAGTTAAATTCTAGTTTTAACAACTTTTATAAAAATCTTTAGTTGTATGTTAATTTTTATAATCTTGTGAAAGTCTTGTTTTTAAACATAAACCCTATATACTTTCACAAGATCACTAGATATGATCATTCCTTTAATCCTTTATGTTAAAACCCTTTAACATAAACATGTATAATTTTTAGATCATATCTATCAACATCTTCTAACACTTTATTTGTAGCATAATCATCATAACAAGATCTAAATAAGCATATATCAAGTCTTAGATCATAATATAAACAATCATAATTATATCATGATTTTTATTCTTTGCTTCTTTGTATTTTCTTCATGTTTATTATGTATGATTTCCTTGGTTATTATTAGTAATAATAACAATCATAGGCATAATATTTGTATAAAAAAAATAGATATAGAAGCTTACTTCTAGCACTAGGCTAGGGATGATCTTAGAAGATTATTAAGACTAAGAAGATGATGATCTTGTTGGTAGAATACTTTTGTATGGATGGAAACCCTTCCTTTTACTTCCAAAGGCTTTAGATCCTCTTATGTTACTTGGAAATCCATATTGATCATGAAGGAGGTAATAAAAATAATTGGGTTTTTGAGGGTGTTCTTGTGAAAAAGATGAAGATGATGAGATAGTTTTTTTTTTGAAAGATAAGTTGAAAAGGGTGATAAAATGCTAGTAAACTAAATGAGACATAATGTTATAATCATCCACTAACATCATCCACTTGCAACCAACAAATAATATCTAGATATTTGCATGTGAAATATGGGTATGGGACCCACTAAAAACGTTCACCACATGTGGGGGGGGTTAAAGTGTAACATTTTTATAAAAATGTCTTAAACATGTAGATATTTTGGTAATTAGGCTAAGTATGGTGATTAGGGGTAATCTTTCACCATTAGGAGGTAATTAGTGATTCGGAATGTTAATTATCATTAACAAATTCACTAAACTAGTAGAAATGGTATTTTGATATCTTAAACGACTTCCGTTTGGTCGTCGGTTCAATAAAAGCACTTTTAATTCCTACCGACGAAGTTTTTCCGTAAGTTGTAAATCCGCAACCAAGAGATGTATAAAGGGATTTCCAAATGTTTTCAAAATGTTAGGTGATCATTACTAGTTTAAAATGATCCAAATAATGTTAGATGGTTACTAAAAAAAAGATCCGATATCGTTCGGATAATCGTTACGCTTTGTTTCCGTTTGTCGGTATTTGAACGCTAAGCTTGTGTATTTTGTGTGAACTGATGTGATTATGGTTCGGATGATACCCGAAGGTATCTTCATATGAATTCTATGTTAAATAATATTTTTACATGTCGTAAAAATATTACAAAGCTGATTTCTGCAGAATTTCTGCGGAAAAGTGTAGAAATCGTCGCTTTTAGTGCTTTTCGGCAGTTTTCGGTGCTACCGGACATTGGTAGTATATTAAACCAAACCCTTGCATTCCCATATAGGGTTTAATGTTCATTTGATGTTGGACTTCCGTCTAAGTCCTAAAGATGTAATTTAGATGGTTTCGCTGGATCCTGAGTTTTCGTCAGCACGCTAGTTCACTAGATACTGCTCTAGTTGTTTCGATGCATTGTTTACATTGTTTCAAAGGTAACCAATAAAATGAATCATGTGCATCATAATTGAATATTCCATAAGTATTCTAAGATGTATATTATTTAATACGCAGTTCGAGTGTTCGAAATGCATAAAAATGTAGCTAAAATGAGTACTTTAAGTGTAAGAAAGTTACCGAAAAGTGTCAGTTGTCACATGAAACAATGGTTCCAACTTAGAGTCTTTTAGATCAGATTCTAGTGAGTTAGAAGCAAATGGGGGTGGGGTATTTATAGTTTTCAGGTAACCGTTAAGATCGTTTCATGGAAACCGTGCTCAAATCTCATGCGTACACTTGTTGGAAAGTTAAGGTGACTAAAATTGGCCCATAATCAGTTGAAAGGTCAAGTATGAGTATGTGGTTGAGTATTAAACAGCTGGAATTTGCTGATTAAGCGTTCTTATCTGATCAGGGAGGCTGATGCGGCCCGCTTCAGAATCAGACAAACCTCAGGCGGGCCGCCTGGGGCTTCTGATCAGAAAATAAGTTTCAAAAGTGACAGTTTCAGCCCCTGCACGTGTTTAAGGCCATTCCCGACACTTCTAAGGCCCGTAAAGCCAACTTTAAGGCCCTAAAATGATGCCTAAACATTGTGGACATGAAACATGCTCAAAAATATGTCGGATGTCAGTTCGTTTGGTCGTACGAACGCGATGTTCGCTTAATTACGACGGAATGCGCATAAGCGCGAAAAACGATCCAAAATGCGTGACGAATGGATTTTTCTTATGCCAAACACTAAAATAAAATGTTTTGGTGCTTACATAAATTTTTGGATGTCCGGATGTATTCAGAACGTAAGTTATGCGCGAAAGTGCAAACTTGTGCACTTTTTGACGCTTTTAGTCCCTGAATGACTCAAAAGTTTATTTTAGCACACCGAACCCCTCAAAACCTATTTCTAAGCTGTGTGAAGGATATTTATGGTATGTTTAACTTATGGTCATGTTCCGGAATGTTCGTTACAGTTCAAATCGGCATACTTTCGCAGTTTGTCAAATTTAGTCCCTGTAAGCGAATAAACTAGATTTTGTCATACCAAAGCCTTCAAAACTTATTTCTAAGTTATGTAAAGGTTACTTAAGGTATGTTAAGCCTATTTCACTTTTTCGGAGTGTTCGTTGCATTAAACTGGTTATATTTACGCATTAGTGCGCGTATAACCTTCCAGAAAGCGATTTAGAGTTTGAAATTGAACAAGAATTGATATGTGCAAATGATGCACATATTTATACAGATCCCAAGTATGAAATACAATATTTCATTGACTTGGCAGTTGTTTGATGGTCGCAGTGACACAGGTGTCACAGTCTCCCCTACTTTAGGAAATTTCGTCCCGAAATTTATTCGTAGGAGTCTATTTGTGACTTTGTGTCAATTAACCACCAGAGATATGTAAGGCATAATCCTGTCATTTCCTTAACGGACATTCTTCAAAATGAAAATGAACAGACGGAGTCATTTTCCTCAACGAGTATTCTTCAGAAGCGGAAATGAAGGAATAAACAAACGGGGATTCATTTCCTCAACGGGCAATCTTCAGAAACGTAAAATGAACTTACGGAGTCATTTTCAACGGGTGCTTCATCAGAAATGGAAATGAAAAGGAGAAACAAACAGATATTCATTTCCTCAACGGGCAAATCTTCAAAAACGAAAATGAACAAACGGAGTCATTTTCAACGGGTGCTTCCTCAGAAATGGAAATGAAAATGATAGACAAACGGATATTCATTTCCTCAACGGACAATCTTCAGAAACGAAAATGATCAAACGGAGTCATTTTCAACGGGTGCTTCCTCAGAAACGGAAATGAAAATGATAGACAAACGGATATTCATTTCCTCAACGGACAATCTTCAGAAACGAAAATGATCAAACGGAGTCATTTTCAACGGGTGCTTCCTCAGAAATGGAAATGAAAATGATAGACAAACGGATATTCATTTCCTCAACGGACAATCTTCAGAAACGAAAATGAACAAACGGAGTCATTTTCAACGGGTGCTTCCTCAGAAACGGAAATGAAAATGATAGACAAACGGATATTCATTTCCTCGACGGACAATCTTCAGAAACGAAAATGATCAAACGGAGTCATTTTCAACGGGTGCTTCCTCAGAAACGGAAACGAATAGAGTTAACTTCTAGGCACTTGACAAGGCTCGCTGTGGTTTCTGTGCACTAAATTCCATAATTATGTATGCATCCATAATTACGTAATTCCTTGCACAGTCCGCACAGTTTGTCTTGTAATGTTCAAAAGCACATAATCACATAGTTGTTTGACTTGGTTATTATGTTTCAATTTTTGATTAAGGTCATAATCATGTGTTAGAAGAAATAACATTAAGGTCAATATGTTTCAATTTTTGATTTTCTGGGAAAATTTGAAAATAAACGCCATAAACTGTACAAATAAATTGACAAACTGATGTGAATTGCTTCAATTCTCCATTCACTTGGCGTAAACAATCAGAACTCCCCATGACAACAAACTATTTTCACAATATGATTTCAAAACACTTAAGTTTGTTTTAATCAAATGGTTTTTCTGGAAACTTAGTTTTGTTGATACCACTTATAAGATCGGGGTTTAATTCATCATTTTGTTCTTTTAACAACTTATGAATGAATCCTTTTTTTTAACCACTTGAATGAAAGTTTAAATCAAGTTCAACTTAATGACCTTGATTAACCACTTATAAGAACAAACACTTGTAGATTTTTCACACAAACACATTTTTCAAGAAATATGACATTTGTAGATTCTTATCAACAATACCACTTGTAAGTCGAAATATCATAGTTGTGAATTTCTCAAGAAAGATGCTGATTCCTACTCCCCAATTACCAACCTGGGAGTTCTGGCAAGTCAGGTTTTTCAGTTAAAGATATTCTCCCAAGCCTGACGATCCTTGGGAGTTTCCGAGTCATCATCACTCGGTTTCTTTCCTTTTTTCTTCTTATTCTTTTCATAAAATTCCTTTACCCCTTTGACCTTCCCGTCAACCATTTTTCCAAAAATATTTAGAACTCTAGGGTTAAAGGCTTTTTCGACATCAAATTCTTTCTTTTCAGAATAGAATTGATTCGAAATCTCTATTTTTGCAACTTTTTGTTTAAAATTTTCAGTCCGCAATGGTGGAAAGTTTGCGTCATCCATTGGCGGAACATAATTTTCACTTTTTAGCTCAACTTGTGGCTCCTCTGACTTTGATGAGTCAGATTCATCGCCAGAACTAACCTCTGATTTCTTAACAACCCACTGTTGGTTGTTAAGATTCACTTTTCTTTTTTAAAATCTTTTTGAAGACTCACCAACTTCAAATGTAGAATTTTTAAACACTTTAAATTTTTCAGTTGGTGGTTCAGTTTTCTCAACAACTTTGTCTTTGAGTTTATGAGACACTCCCTATTTTGTGTTGGTTGCCTTTGGACAATTCAAGGCAATGTGCCCAACTTTTTGACATTGGTAACAGGATCTTGTCTCCTTTTTCTGTGCTATTTCATTCTTCATTCCTTCTTGCTTCTTAACAAGGAATTCTTTGTTCGTCTGCTTCCAGAATGAGCTCTTTTCTTTTTCTTCTTCAGAACTTGCTCCTGAAACAAAAACAACTTTTGATTTAAAATCTTTAACATATTTTCATTTTTATGATTTTCTGGTGGAATAAAACCTAAACCCTTCTTTTTGAAATTACTGTTATGGTTTGATTTCTTTCGATAACCAGAACCAGAACTATAACCTTTTTCTTGTTTAACCTTTGTTGAACTCTTGAGGTGTATTTTTTAGGTTTTTCAGTAAGATTTATATCTTTTATTTCAGAAATATTAATTTCTATTAATTTGAAAACCTTTTTAATCATTTCAGTTTTAACACCTCTTATTGGAAATTCTTCATTAGAATATAATTTGTCGGAATCATTCAAAGTATATGATACTTTGAATGTTTCGTCATTCAAATTATTTTGTGACATCAGAAAATCTTTATTGTAAACTCTTTTGACTGATGATTTCGAACTGTTGACTGATGAACTTGAATTCTTAGATTCAGACTTTGACTCTGAGTCCTCGGTTTCATCTTTATCTAACACCTGATCGACCACTTTCTTTATTAACTCAGACTCATGATCAGTGTCAGACGATGTGAATGTGACGTCAATATTATCTGGCAATCCATCTGAAGGTTCAGATTCCCACTTTAAATTGGTTGCCTTTTTGACTCTTTCTGAATTAGGATTTCGTGGAGAATATCCTTCTTCAAGCGGCGGTGGACACTTTGTATAATCAACACTATGTTTCTTACCAGTATCCTTTACTTCAGGCTTCTCCTCTTCAAACGCTTTCATGCCTTCTACTGTATGATAAATCTTGTCAATCACATAAGAAGCACATGAATAACTTTTCAATAACATGTTTACCCTCTCAGTTTCTATCCTCTGGGTTTCCAATTTTTGTTCAAGTTCAGCACATTTCTCAATGTACTTATTGATGATTTTCTGCTTCGTCAAGAACGCTCCATTGAGTGTCTTCATAGCTATCCCTTGTTCAGTGCTTGACTTGTTATATTGATTCATAGCTTTGTTTAAAACATCATAAGATTCTTTCAGTCTGTTCATGTTATGAATCAATTTGTTGTTGTGCCTTTTCACAGTATCACAGTTTTCACACTTCTTAGGCATCTTTTCAGTATCTACTTGCTTTTCAATCTTGAAAGCTGGAATTTCTTTAATCTGCTTCTTTACTGCTCGAACATTTTCCTCAGCTTTGACCTTTTCTTCATCAGTTGCTGCCTTTTGATTCTTCTCCTTCGCAGCTTGTCTTTCTTTGATCTCTTCCATTTTACCTGCAAGATTCAAATTATCCTTATCAGATGAAAATTTTCTTGTATAATATTCAAGTTTTTGAATTTCTTCACTATCATCATAACTCTCTTCATCTGATGAGTGATCAAAGATTGGCGCTCTTTCTGAAACCTTTTATGTTGAAACTGGTTCTTCTTCTTTCTTTTTAGGAATGAATTGCTGAGATTCGTAATAAGCATACGCTAATTCTTCTTCAACAATTGAATCTTCATAAATTTAAGCAACAAATGCTTTAGAGAATGAAGGTCTGTTAGGATCATAATTATCCCAACTAGAACCTTCTGGAATTCTTTCATCATCTTGATCTATCAGACCATAACAAGCTCTCTTTGATGGCTCTTCGATCTCCTTCCTAGCTTGTGAAGTTTGTGGCGATTGTTGTTGATTCGGAGCAACTTGATGATAGATCGCTTTTCGATGATAATCATTATTGCCGAATGGATTTTGAGCTCCACTTGCTTCGCGATTTGTGCATTCTCGCTTAAAATGCCCTTTTTCCCTGCAACGAAAACAAGTAACTTTAGATTTATCAAAACATAAAGGTGAAGTACCAGCATCACGGAAATCATCTCTTCCATTGATTTGTTTAAACTTCTCAGCTCTTCTCAACACACTAGCCATACACCACTTTATATCCATAAGTTCCATATCTTCAGCTCAATCTGATCGTAATCCTCTTTGGTCAACATAGGATTTCTGATCCTTCCCGCAACCAAACTTTCATAAGACTCTAATACAGTCACCAGTAAAGACATATGACCTTTAGCAACCTCTTCCGAGAAATTTTGACCATTCTGTAGATGTAATGCAATGTTGCATTTTAGTACTTGGCCATTATTGGTTGCTGAAAAACTTGGATCAACTGATGGGTATGAAGAAAATCCAATATTTTTGTTTGATCCTTGAGATGACCCTCCAGAAGAACTTTTTGCGTTAAATGAAGTTTCGATCTTTGGTGCAATGTTGGTCTTATCAATCGTACTTCCTTTGTAGTATAGACCAATGTCTTGTTCACCATTAAAGTCCTTCATTTTCGCCATCTTCCGTTGTTCCATCTCTTGAACTTCGAGTTTTTCAATAAACTTACTCAACGATAGATTTGGAAAATCATCATTATTTTTCAACATCATAAGATACGTGCCCCAAACATCTTGTGGCAATGCATCGGCCAAATTTTCAACCCATTCTTCTCTATCTTTCTTGATATCCAATCGCTTCATGTTAACCACCAAATTGCAATATCTTTCTATAATCTGCTTGGTGTTTTCAGTTTTTAATCCACGAAATAGATCAAATTCTTTCTTCAAAAGCGATTTTTTGTTCTTGATGATGTCTTGACTTCCAACAAACTTCGTTTTTAGTGCTTTCCACATTGAGTGTGCACTTCCGTTGTGTTGCAATAAAATCAAGATGTCTTCCTTAATAGTTTGTTGCAAAATACTGATCATCATCTTTTCACTTTTGTATTTCTTTTTCTCATCATCAGTTAGATCTTTAATAGAAACAATCTCTTCGTCGTCATCAATCGGTCTAACATATCGTTGTTCAACACATTCCCACGCATCTAAGTGATTCGCTTGAACCCAATTTTCAAAACGTTCCTCCCAACTGTTATACTCCTCGATATTCATGAGCATAGGCGGTTTTTGCATGGTGCCCATTTCATTTTCTAGGTCTACGTTCTGAGCCATAGTGATCGGAGTAGCAAATGCGTTGTAAAATTCAGTATCCATGTTTTGGTTTTGAAAGATTCACAAAGGCTGATTGTTCAAACGATCTGATGATGTTTCACACGACCTGAGAACCTAGTTTCAAGCGATCTGAACCAAACTACAAACCATGCGAACTGAATTATATCACTCCGTGCGAACTGACTAAGTTTCACACAATCTTAACACTTCGTGTGAACGGAGATGATCAAACCCTACGAACTGATTCAATCTAGTTCAATCTGTGCGAACTGATTAACTTCAAACGAACTGGACCTAATTTCACACTTCGTGCGAACTGAAAGAGTTCAAACCATCTGAGTTCAAACTTCAAACGAACTGATACTTTCACACGACCTGGGGTTCAATCCATACGACGTGGGAAAAGTTTCAAAGGAACTGATCCTTTCACACGACCTGGTGTCACACCCCGACTCGTAGTGGAAGCGCACGCGGGGGGAAACAGACTCATGGAATAGACACATTGCTCACAAAGATGTTATATAATACATTACCAACGTGTTTCGTTTACATTATTTATTAACACAATGACACGTAAATGACAACTCGGTTTTCCCACAAGTAATCTTGTGCTAGTAGCTATGCATCTATTCACGTACTATCCATTCTCATAACTTGGAACTCCTTCAAGCCAATTCCTCCTTTGCTTTGCCTGAAAAACATGTTACAATTTAGAAATATCAGCTAAACATAGCTTAGTTAGTTTCACTGTTTAAGTTTGTATCAAATAGATGTAATTATAGTTCAAGTTGGCACATCTGATAGCATATATATATATATATATATATATATATATACTGAGCCCACAAGTGAAGCCTTGACTGTCAACTCAACCCCGTGGTCAACCACCACGGCACTGCCCTTGTGTAGCTATGGCTAGTACCCCATAGCCTATGCTCAAACATGTACAATTGCGTATGTATCTCATGGCGTTCCTGGCCATCGCAATTGGGTTTGTCGGACCAATAGTACTATTTACACATTCACCAGCCTACGGTTAATCACTTGGGTCTGTGGGGACTTTTCATGTACTAGTGTTTACTCAGATAATTCACGTTATATCATGAATATATGTGCACGTATAAACGTATGTAACATGCATTTCACCCCATGTAAAACAGAAAACAATTTGAAAATGGGGAAGTAAAACTCACAGTGTATGCAGTAGTTTCACACATGATGTTAACAAGCAACCGGGTCAACTTCTAGAATCATATATGCAAATATGGACTTACGTCAGTATCTAAGTCGGTAACAGGTATAACTTGGATTCTGTCAGGAGTTTTAACTCCAGATTGAGCCTATATGATACTGGTATGGTGATGGAGGTCAGGGTAGTATTAGTTTTTAGTTTGGCTTTCGGGCACCGGTTCACGTGCCAGGCAATGTCAGTAGTTTAACATGTTCGGACAATGGTACGGGAATACCAATAGTGCCAACATGTTGTTATTTAAGAATGATTAACTTTTCATTAAGGGAGTTTGGGTGTTTGGGGAGTCCAGGTTGCCCAATTTTGAGTTTCCGTTTCTACCGTCAGGGATTTCCCGAACTGGTATTGGACACACCCCGAGTGTCCAATCCACCCTGGAATCTCCCGGAATACTCCCCTTATTTCAATTATCGTATTTTTCAGGTTGGGTCAGTTTCCAGTTCCGGCCGGTTCATTATCTGGTAAACTGCCGAAATTGATTTAAAATAATCCATTTTTAATCCCAAAATTCCAATTTAACTTAGATTTTGAAACAAAATCTGTAAATTTTTATATAACTTAGTAAAAATCAGTAGATTATGGGAAAAATTTCTGGGGATTTATTTTGGCATTTTACTAGTCTAAATAAATTATTTATAAAATCATATTTAACCACATAATTAACATTAATTACCCTCAGTCCTCCAAAAATTCCCAAAACATTCCGGGACATCCCTTATGGTTCCAGAAACATCTCCAAAAAATTTAAGATTTTTCCGATTTTGTTTCGGTGCGTTTCTAGCTACCGAAAAGTTGCAAAAACACGGATTTTTATCTCAAACCAAAACTCAGCCAATAGACTCCGAATTTTTCCAGAACATTCCTCTTATGTTCCTTAGTGTCTCTGTGAAATGTGGTGATTTATTGAATCCATTGGTTATTTTTTCCAGAATTCTTTTTGTAAAATAGTCAAAAATTCACCAATAATCCTAGAAAATTCTAAAAATTCTAAAATTTTACTTGGATCTTTATGACAATACCCTTCATTACCACACCAAATTTCAGCTCCATACAAGTACCACGGACCAAGTTATGATCTAAACAATTCTGCCTATGCTAGTTTCGAGTTTCGAGCAATATACCTAGCGATTCCTTCGAGTCCGAGTGTTTTTCTTGAGTCCAGAAGTATGTATGAACTATATTCAGTACCTACACATCAAGTACAATCCAAATATGCTAGAACTTATATCAATCAAGCTTTGATTCATGGTTTTTCGGTTAATCGAATAGTTAAGCAATTTTTGTCGAATAGGTGTTGATTAGGGTATCATAACCCAAAGATTTGTAACCATGGCTGCCATATAACACCAGGGAACTCTCATGGTGCTCTTATTCAGCCCCTAAACTTGGTTAAACTTTCAAAATTCATGGATTAAAACAAGTTTTCATGGCCTATACTATGTTTAATCAAGAAACTAGACTTAAAACCATAAAAAATAAGGTTGATACCTTTGATTTGTGACTTTTTCTTGATAACTCTGCTGGGTTTTAGTAAGAAGGTGCAGAATTTTGAAGGTTTTTATGTGTGAGAATGAAAGAAAAGTTGAAAAGAAAATATATATATATTGAGGGGGTGGTGGCGGTTTGGGGTGGGCCCCCCTAGGGCCACCTCATGCCCCGTAAAACGGGCCAAAAGATAATGTTTATCCTTCGATGAGCGTTTAGGTTCGTTTACGGGTCCCGGGCGCGTTCTCGATTTGCGTGACGGACTCTGTTTTGCGCGTAATTAGTGTCAAAAGACTCGATTTTAAAAATCATGAATAACCGTCTTGAAATCCGAACCCAGTTACGTTTTAATCATAAAAGACTCGTATTAGGATGGTTTAAGTGTTTTTAAGCTTGATCGATCGTTCCTTGCACGTTTGTTTGCCTTATGTTATTCCTGAAACGAGAGCGTTTCCCTAACCGGGAAGCTGCTTCGTTTTGCGTGCCCAATCTCAGATTGGCTTCAAACCTTATGTCACAGTCTATGGTACAAAATTAAGATGTTCCTGGAACTCGGAATCTTAAATAATGCTACGGATAACCTAATAATCACCGTCAAAGGTTTAGTGCGTTGTTAAACGGAAAGCTCCAGTTTAACACTTGTTTAAGGTCTAAGGAACCCAACTTTACAATGTTGGCCCTTATTAGTGTCATGTCAGTCATAACGTATTCTTGGATTCCTTCGAGACATAACAGATATCATTTAATCAAGCATATAAGTCACACATGTTTTTAGGGTTTTCGCACAATTAAAGTGTTAGTCTTTACGGTTTTGGACCGTGTAGGGTGTACCTGGTTTCTTCATGGTTGTCACAGTCTCCCCTGGTTTAGAAATTTCGTCCCCGAAATTCAATTCATCTTGTTATGGAAGAGATGTGGGTATTTTCTACGGAACTCATCCTTCCGTTCCCATGTATACTCAGGTCGTTGCTTTGAGTTCCACCGGACTTTCACCAGCGAAATTTTGTTATGACGTAGTTGTTTGATCTTCTCGTTTACTATTTCTACCGGTTCCTCCACAAAGTGGAGTTTGTCATCAATATGCACATCTTCTAACGAAATAATACGTGCTTCATCTGTGAGACATTTCTTTAAGTTGGATACGTGGAAGACATCGTGAATTGTGCTCAGTTCATCTGGTAATTTCAGTTGGTACGCTGTAGGTCCAACCTTGGAAATAATTTCATACGGCCCAATGTATCTTGGAGCCAATTTTCCTGCCTTTCCAAATCTGATCACTCCTTTCCACGGTGACACTTTTAACAATACTTTGTCACCTACTTCAAATGACAACGGTTTCCTGCGGACATCGGCGTAACTTTTTTTGAATTAGTTCAGACCCTGTGAGTTGAGTATCGCCCACTTCAGCCCAACAAAGTGGCGATCTGCACTTCCGGCCATATAGTGCTTCGTATGGTGCAGCTTGTATGCTACTATGATAGCTGTTATTGTAGGAGAATTCGATGAGGGGAAGGTGCTTATCCCAACTTCCTCCGAACTCTAGGGTGCAAGCACGAAGCAGATCCTCCAATGTCTGTATAATTCGTTCTGATTGGCCATCGGTTTGGGGATGGTAAGTGGTACTCAGGTCTATTCTAGACCCCAAAGCTTCTTGTAACTGTTGCCAATAGTGTGAAGTGAAATGACTATCACGGTCTGAAATGATTGCAACTGGTACCCCGTGTCTTGCCACAATTTCATTCGTGTAGATCTCGGCCAATTTCTCGGTATTGTAGGTAGTATGGATTGGAATAAAGTGCGCCGATTTGGTTAGTCTATCCACTACTACCCAAACCCCATCATAACCTCGGGGTGTTTTTGGAAGGTGGGTCACGAAATCCATCGTGATTTGTTCCCATTTCCATTGAGGTATTTCGGGTTGCTGTAACATTCCCGATGGTTTCTGGTATTCTGCCTTTACCCGGGCACAAGTCAAGCATTTGCTGACGTACTCGGCTACGTCCTTTTTCATACATGGCCACCAATAAAATTCCTTAAGATCATGGTACATCTTGTCTGTACCGGGGTGAATAGAGTACTTAGATTTATGAGCCTTATCCATAACCAATTGATGTAGGTCATGGAGAGTAGGAATCCATACCCTATTTTTGTAATACAACACTTCATCCGGTTTCCTCACAAAATTCCCTTCATTTCTGTGTAAGTTCTCGCTATTTAGTTGGCCTTCCTCCAAAGCTTCCCTTTGAGCATTACGAATCTGCTCTTTAAGACTGGTTTGCACAATCATCCCAAGAGCTCGCACTCTGAGTGGCTTTACTCGGTCTTTTCTACTCAAGGCATCGGCTACTACGTTAGCCTTACCTGGATGGTAATTTATTTCATAGTCGTAATCGTTCAATAGCTCCACCCATCTGCGTTGTCTCATATTCAGCTCCTTCTGATCGAATATATGTTGAAGGCTCTTGTGATCTATATAAATTGTACACTTCGTACCGTACAAGTAATGCCTCCAGATCTTAAGTGCAAAAATCACTGCGCCCAACTCTCTAAATCATGCGTTGTATGGTTCTTTTCATGTACTTTCAATTGTCTGGAAGCATATGCAATAACCTTGTTTCTCTGCATCAATACGCATCCTAGACCACGTCGAGATGCGTCGCAATACACTACAAAATCATCATTGCCCTCTGGTAAAGTCAAAATTGGCGCCTCACATGACTTTTGTTTTAACAGCTAAAAGGTTGTTTCTTGTTCTTCGCCCCATTCGAACTTTCGATCTCTTTGTGTCAAGGCAGTTAAGGATTGAGCAATGCAAGAAAAGTTTTCAATAAAGCGACGGTAATATCCAGCCAATCCCAAGAATTGGCGTATCTCTTTTGGAGACTTAGGCGCTTGCCAATTCTTAATAGCTTCAATCTTACTAGGGTCAACATGAATCCCTTGTTGATCTACCACATGTCCTAAAAATTGCACCGCTTGTAACCAAAAGTCACACTTTAAAAGCTTGGCATACAACTTCTTTCCTCAATATCTCTAGTATGGCTCATAGATGGTGCTCGTGTTCTTCTTTACTCTTGGAATATATCAAAATATCGTCAATAAAGACTATGACGAATTTATCTAAATATGGTTTACAAACTCGGTTCATGAGGTCCATAAATACCGCAGGTGCGTTGGTTAACCCAAAGGGCATAACCAGGAACTCATAGTGACTGTACCGAGTTCGAAAGGCTATTTTAGGGATATCTTCTTCTTACACTTTCACTTGATGATAACCGGATCTAAGATCGATTTTGGAAAAGTAACAGGCTCCTTGTAACTGATCAAATAAATCATCGATTCGCGGAAGATGATATCGATTCTTTATGGTAACCTTATTCAGCTCCCGGTAGTCGATACACATCCGAAAGCTTCCATCCTTTTTCTTCACAAATAACATTGGTGCTCCCCAAGGTGAATAACCGGGACGGATAAAACCTCGGTCTAGCAGTTCTTGAAACTGAGATGATAGTTCTTGCATCTCTGAAGGTGCTAAACGGTAAGGAGCTTTGGAAATTGGAGCTGCTCTCGGTATTAAGTCGATTCGGAACTCGACTTGCCGATTGGGTGGCAATCCAGGCAATTCATCAGGAAACACGTCTGGGTAATCACACACTACTGGAATATCTTTAATACGTTGTTCTTCTGGTTCGGTTGCCATTATACTTTCTAAGAACACCTCACATCCTTGACGTATACATTTCAACACTTTAAGGTGGGATATAAGGTTTAATATGGTACCAGACTTCTCTCCCTGTACCATAATAACTTCATCATTAGGAAAAGGGATCCTAACAATCTTTTGCTCACATATAATCTCCGCCTTGTACTTGGACAGCCAGTCCATTCCCACTACTATATCGAAACTTCCGAGCTCTACCGGTAGTAGGTCAATAAGGAATTGGTGGTCGTTAAGAATTAAAGGACAATCACGAATGATTTGGTGACTAGTTATAGGTGTACCGTTAGCGAGTTCTATGGAATAAGGACTTGTTAATTCAATAACCGGCATATTTAATAGAGGTAAGAAATTGATAGAAACATAGCTCCTATCTGCACCCGTATCAAACAGTACCGAAGCATACTGATCGGAAATAAGAAAGGTACCTGTCACCACATTCGGATCTTGGCGTGCATCACCCGACCCGATCACAAAAACGCATCCTCTGGCTTGGTTTGAAGTAGAAGCTTGTCCCTGGTTCATTTTTCCAGTCTGACCTTGGTTGAGTTTAGGACAATTTATTTTGAAGTGTTCCGTATACCACATTCGAAACAAGTACGGGGGTAGGTCAACAGCGGTTTCTGGGGTTGTTGTAATTGTTTTTGTTGGGTTGGTTGAGATCTTGGTTGTTGAAAACGAGTGGGTTGGTAAGAACGAGTTGAGGTATCAGTAAAGGCTCTACAACTTCTTGCGTAATGCCCCGTCTTCTGACATTTATTACGACCACGGTTCGGAATTCACCCGAATGGTGGAATCCGCATTTCTGGCACTTTGGTAATGTCCCTTTATAATTATCTACTCTTGCATCTTTAGTAGTCATGGCATAGGCTTGAGGTGTCGCTCGGGTACGTTTATTTTGTTGGTTTCCTTGGGGTTTCCAATCATATTCGGTTCTCTTCGTACCAGATGTTTCTTCAGGCATTTTCAGAATCTTCCTTCTAACCATGTCAAACGTGATTGTGCCAGACCTGGACACAACACTTTCCATCGTGAGATGTTCCACGGAGTTTATAATACTGCGGACCTCTGGGGCTAAACCCCATATGTATCGCACAATACGTTTTGGCTCAGGTTGAACCATATCAGGTAGTAATTGAGCAAGAGTGTTGAAACGGTTGGTGTAACCCACGTGGTCTGCCCCTTGCATTTGTAAATTCTAGAATTCATGTTCGAACTTCTGGATTTCGTTCTTCGGGCAGTAGTGGTCCATAAGCATCGTCTTAAGTTCGTCCCACGTTAGGTGATCAATTGCTTCCTGCCCACGTGTTTGGACTATTATATTCCACCAGTTTAAAGCTTCATCCACAAAGGTTGATGTCGCGTACTTGACAATGGAGTCCGCCGGACAATTACTGATATTGATGACAACTTGTGTTTTCTCTATCCAACGTACAATTCTAGTCGGTCCTTCGATGCCATTAAGTTCCATCGGTTTACCCTCCATGAACTGTTTGTAATTGCATCCCTGTCGTACGTTATTCGGGGCGACCGGAATAACATTAGGATCAGGTTGGCGATTATGTAAGGTTGTAGCCACACCGGCGGTAACTTGTGCTACGATAGTTGGGATTACCGCCTGTAATTGTTGGGTTATTAATCGTGCGATATCTTGCTCGTTTTGGGGCCATTCTATAACATAAAAATGCATATATATTGGTATGTATATCAATTCTCAAATTGTATTGCATCACAACTGTTAAAAAAAACCCATAAACACACACACATGTATAAACAACAGTCACTATTATACATATAAACGCCGTTGTACATTAATCAAAATTGGCATATGGACTGAACCCACTAAGGATTAGTGCTTGTAACATGCATATCAAAACTTGTCACTACAGTGACATACACATAGTAACAATCATCTAGTACAAGAAACAAACAACGCCACGCATCACCGTCTCAACATAGGCCTACAACTACCCAATGCTTGATGTGAGTACAAAAGTAACCGTGTCTCTACACGCGTCTCCAGAAGGCTAACCACACAAACCATATCTCTAACAGTGCGATAGCTCCTCTATAAAACCATAATAATGCCTGATCACGTCCTCGACGGAACTCCGTATATGTCTGTCTGTCCTGGACCCTCATCATCGCCTGCTAGATAACTATAATGTGATCGTACAAAGCGCTACGATGATGTACTTCCTCTATTACTGCCACAATGAGTGCTACCAAGTGCTCAATCACATATCCCATCCAACTCCTATTCCTTGGTGACTCAGGGGGCTCTGCTTGGGGTGCTGGGATACCCCAAACTGGCGGAGGGGAATCCTCTACAGGATGTGAAGGTGTTAGTGCATGCATCTGTCGACTTCGTTTTGTATCGAGTCTTGCACTAGAGTGATTAGATTAGGGCACGTAGATCAAGAAAATAAGGAGATTAGGTTGAGTTTGTAGCTGATTTCGCTTGAAAAGGTTGTTTTCGCTTGAAATGAGAGGTGTCACTTTCAAGCGAAATCACATGTTATAGATTTCGCTTGAAACACACTTGGTCACCTTCAAGCGGAATCCTGATGCCTATATATAGTCAACACAAGCGAAATCATTGTAATAGTTCCTGAAATTCATATCGAAGTGTTGCCGGTTTGAATTCTGATTGTACTAGCTGTTATATCAATCAAAACAGTGTTAAAAGTGAATTACAAGGTGTCTGGAAGTCTGTTTCTTATTTTCCGCATCTGAAACAGATAAAAGCTCCTCTGAACGACTCGTTCGGGTCATCACACGATCCTACAATTGGTATCAGAGCTCAGGAGGAGGAGTTCTGCAGATTACAGCCTGTTTTCATTGTGTTTTCTTACTTCTTCACCTTATTTCTTTAATAGAACAAGATTTAACGGTCAAAATTGGATCAATTTCTCACAGATTGTATAAAAGTGCATTGTAACAAACCCTTGAAAGTTTCAGCTTAAAATTAAGCCTAAAAAGTGATAAAATGGATCTTAGACTAGATTTCGCTTGAACAAACTAGATATTCCGCTTGAAAAGTTGTTGCAATTTCAAGCGAAATAAGAGGTTTCGCTTGAAACATCAGGTTTCGCTTGAAATACTTGTGGTTTCGCTTGAGAAGGTCATTCACCAGATTTCGCTTGAAAGTGAAAACCTGATTTTGTTTCAAATTGTAGTTTCGCTTGAATTGACATTCAGTTTAAAATCTTGATTTCGCTTGAAGTGTGTGTGCAGGTTATTTCGCTTGAAGGTGGTATCTCGCTTGAAAATATCTGTTTTGTGAAAAATTTTACCGAATCATGAGTGAAGAATTTTATAACGCGTTTGCAACATCCCTGACTACTCCGGCTTCCATTGCTCAGAACATGAATCCGGAAAATGAAACCGGAACTTTACAAAAACCCCCGAAACTAATGAGCATTGAAGAGTATTACGGTTGGAAAGACAGATTCGAAAACCGGGTTCAAGCTAACCATCTAAGATCGTGGGAATGTATTTTGAAGAAGTATGGTTTACCACGTACAGAGTTGCAAGTTGTGAAAATAATTTCTGAATTTAGTGACCAAGAACGAGATATGTATAAAGCTGAGAAAATGATGATCAGTTTACTTCAGCAAGCTATCAAAGAAGTCATCTTTGTGTTGCTTCAACATGACAAGACTTCAAAATCAAATTGGGATGCTCTTAGAATCAAGTTTGAGGGAAGTGAAAACATGATTAAGAGTAAAAAGGCACTGCTTAAGAAAGAATTTGATCTATTCACAAGTTTGCCCGGAGAAGATACAAAGAAGCTAATTGAAAGATATTGCCACTTAGTGCGATCCATGTCGATGCTAAGTATTGTCACACCCCGACCACGTAGAACAACCAGACGTGGCGGAAACGTCGGGGAGTGTTGTAGCATAATCATTGTTTCGTAACCATGGAATAAATAATTTTTTTTTATTGAATAAATGAACTCATTGTTTTAATACAATCAAATAAGTACAACTATGATCTTCCAAGTTTTAAAGTCGCTAAGGCACGAGTCCAGCCTAAATGTAGCATGTATCAACAATCATCTCAAGACAACACCTGAAACATGTGTAAAAATAGGTACGTCATCATAAAAATGCCTGTGAGATACATAGGTTTTGTGAATATAGGATTCATGACTTATAAGTTTAGAAAGAGTTGTTTAACAAAAGTCAGTCATGATCCTTGTAAAATGTTTTGTTTTATAAATCATTCGAAAAGTGATGATAAAGTAGATGATACGTAAAAGAGTAATGTAAGGTTAATTGAATAACCAAGTAAAAATGAATTTGTATAAGAGAAGTTGTTGTAAAACAATGTCTTATGAAAAGTATGTTATTTGTATAAAATGTTATATGTCTAAATTGAAATGATTCAAATAACGCTACGATATGTAATACCATACAAGCACTTATATATAGGAAGTACCAGCGGCGTATCCACCATGCTTGTATCATATTACACACGCCTCGTTACTTAAGTCACTTACTCAAACCAAACCACCAATATAGAATGTTCATGTTTAAACCAATAGTCCAATGTTATTGTATAACTCAAGTTAAATGTAAACCATGTAATGTGTAAACAAAAGTTATGTATGGTAAGTAAAATGAGATTTCTTAAACCACAAGTAAAAATGTATAAAACAAAGTGTTTGAATAAATCAAAAGTTATGCTTTGTAAAATAATGTAAGGTTAAACGAATACCCTTATAGTAGCATATTAAAAGTATACTTTGGATTTGTAAATAACATATTAAAAATATGTTTTAGTTTGTTGATAAAATATATATGTTGGTTCTGTACAATACCACACATGAGAGTATATCAAACTATACTTTTGGGAGTATATCAAAATATACTTTAAATGTGTGATTTAAGAATTCATTCAGACCTAGTGCATCAAACTACACCTTTGAGACTATAAGGATACCACAAAGGCAATCCCTATTTGGATGGAGAAACAAATTGGTTTCAGAGATTCCATGACAACAGGAATGGGGTGTCAAATCCTATAGCGCTATATCATACTACCAATCGGTCTGGTGAACATAAAATAAGTACAATTCAACATTTTATTTTATGTTCTTTGAGAAATCAGTGTTTAAACCATAGATAGTCATTTAGTTTGTCAAATGATAAGTAATAACATGTATAATCAATTATACTTTGAAATCATGAAAATAACACATAGGTACACATGCTTCACCCCAAAACAGTTTGAAAAACAGTAAAATAGGGGAACTATGTACTCACTTGAGATTGCTCAGAAGTCCTAAGATAACCACCAAGCAATGCTAGAGATCACGGAATCAAACGGCACCTAATATAGGTAACTATGTTAATAAACCGGACCTAAGTCGGAGGATTTAGATAGAATGAGGGTTCGTAAACCAAACGAGTATGGAGACTCGTGTCATATGGTTTAACAAAGCCTACATACTAAATGAAACCTAACCTAAGTGATTACGACCCATTACGACCCGTTTAGGTAGCTTATGCTACTTTAACGCGTCGTTCGCGTGAAACGCGTTCGGAAAGCCTAACTAGTCCTATGATAAGTAAAATATGCCTTAACATGTCTAATATTGTTACCAAATCAGTTTAGATACCAAAAGTTATGTTACATATGCTTAAAATGAATTTTGGCGTAAAAAGGGCATTTTGGTAATTTACCTAAGGCATATAAACTACCTATCATACAACTACTTAAACGAAGCGACCATAAGCTATAACCTCGGAAGGTTATTCCCTATATACTATGGTCACCTAATGTGTTTGGTCGGATCCTAATGATCGACCAAATGGGTCGGGTTCGAAGGTATAAGCGATTTATTAGATCGCTTACCCTTACGACCCTAGACAACGTGGTAATCAGTAGGCATAGTCACAAGGGACTATAACCATCGTGATTACGCTCACGTTGCGAAGTTCAAACGAACTTCGCATTGACCATAAACTGGTCAATGCAGAAAGTTAAACAAAGTTTGACTTTCGGACTCGAAAAGCAATAAAAGAACGAAGGAATACTTACAAAGGTTCCCCGAATGCTAATCTTGATTCAAGTAGCTCAGGTATGAAACAATGGTTTCAACTTAGAGCTTCTCAAATCAGATTCTTGTGGGTTTTGCAATGGGGATGGATGGGTATTTATAGTTTTCGGAGAGCCGTTGAGATCGTTTCTCGAATAACGTGATCGAATCTCATCCGTACATGTGTTGGAATGTTATGGTAACTCATTTTGCCCACCATAAGAGATTGACATGTGGCATTGGCCTTTGGGGAGTGTTTAAAGGCTGTTAATCAGTAGGAAAAACGATTTTCTGCATCTGACCCATGCTTATGGACCTCAACACTAATAATGTTGAGGTCCGTAAGGACCTTGCAGGCCTGAAACTTTCAAAAATGGCAGAACAGGCCCCTAAAGCTCCAAACTTGCTATTTGATGCATTTTTGACACGTTTAAGACCCGTTAACCCCATTTAAAAGCTCTAAAATGAAGTAAAATTATAGGGAACTTAAAATGTTCTAAAAAATATCTCGGATGTTAGTTCGTTTGGCCGTACGATTGCGTTGTTCATTTAATTACGACGGAATGCGCATAAGCGCGAAAAACGATCCAAATGGCGTGATGAATGGATTTTTCTTATGCCAAACACTAAAATAAAATATTTTAGTGCTTACATAAATTTTTGGATGTCCGGATGTATTCAGAACGTAAGTTATGCGCGAAAATGCAAACTTATGCACTTTTTGACACTTTTAGTCCCTGAATGACCCAAAAGTTTATTTTAGCACACCGAACCCCTCGAAGCCTATTTATAAGCTATATAAAGGATATTTAGGGTGTGTTTAACTTATGGTCATGTTCCAGAATGTCTGTTACAGTTCAAATTGGCATACTTTCGCAGTTTGTCAAGTTTAGTCCCTGTAAGCGAATTAACTTGTTTTTGCCATACCAAAGCCTTTAAAACTTATTTCTAAGTTATGTAAAGGTTATTTATGGTATGTTAAGCCTATTTCACTATTCCGGAGTGTTCGTTGGATTAAACTGCTTATATTTACGCATCAGAGCGCGTATAACCCTCCAGAAAGCGATTTAAAGCTTAAAATCGAACAAGAGTTGATATGTGCAAACGATACACATATTTTTACAAATCCCAAGTATGAAATACAATATTTCATTGGTTTGGCATTTTTTTGATGGTTGAAGTGACACAGGTGTCACAAGTATAACCAAAGATCGTGAAGAATGGGTCGACAAGTTAGCTGACGCTTTACCACAAAAGGAATGGGGTACTTATTTGTTGATTTTAAAGAACACTGGAGTTTATGATGATTTGACTATTTCTCAGTTCATCGAGAAGATTGAGGGTCAAGATCTGGAACAACAAAAGATTGCGAGGATGAATAATCCGAGTAGTCAACAAGATGTAAAAATGTACTACAAAGGCAGTGTTCAAGAAGTTGTAAGAAGCCCGAAGATACAAACTGCATTTAGTGCTGGAGATTCATCTGAAAAAGTTGATCAAAGTCAAACAAAAGCAGTGGATTCTCTTCATATCCGAGTGTTAATCCAAAAGATACAACATCAAGTTTTCAGCATCAAAGTTCTAAAAGTGGAAATGGTTATGTGATTCAATGCAACACTGCTTTGAATCTTCCTGAGGGTCAAAGTTTCTCTAAAGAAGTTGCGAAAGATCACATGGCATTACTTGGTTCTGTGCTACTATCCTATGAAGGCTTAGTTGCAGGGAGGATCGTAAATCCTATGCTAACAAAGGAGGATTACGATCAGATAGACGCTGAAGAAATGGAACTAATGGACATCAAGTGGTGTCTAGCTAGTGTCCTTAGAAGAGCCGAAAAGTTCAAACTGATTACGGGAAGAAATGACTTTCTTGATGCACATGTTTCTACTTTAGGTTTTGATAAATCTAAAGTTACTTGTTTTCGATGCAGGGAGAAAGGTCATTTCAAGAGGGAATGCAAGAATAGAGAAGCAAGTGAAGCAAAGAATCCGTTCGGAAAAGATGATTACTACCGGAAAACCATATATCAACAAGTTGGTCAACAACAACAAGAACCACAAGTAGCTCATGGTAGAAAAGTGATAGAGGATTCAAAGAGAGCATGTTTAGTAAATCAAGAAGATTTTAACTGGAACAAATACATTTCATCCGACAGTAACGCATGTTTAATTAATCAAGATGATGAAAAGTTACCTGAAGGGTTCAGCTGGGATCAGTTTGCAGATGAGCATGGGAATTTTAAAGCTTTCATTGCTAAGATCATGAAAGGACCAGATATGTTTACAGAATGGATGAAATCAATTGGTGTTAGTGTGAAGAATGAAGAAGAAAAGTTTGTTTCATCTGATGAAAACTCACAAAGTTCAGATGATAGTTCAGAAAAGGAAATTGTTTTTGATCAAACACCATCTGATTCTGGTTCTTCAGATGATAGTTCTGACAAGTCAATAGAGTTTGATCAATCACCAACTGATGACGGTAGTGATGATGAAGAAGAAAGACATATTAATGTTGCAAAATCTCATCTCTCTCCTGAAAGCTTTCATTTTTATTTTGCAGATCGATTGGAGAAGCTGAAAAAGAAACAAGCTGCAAAAGAACAAAAGAAAATGAAGTCTGAAAGTGTTGCTGAAAAAGATGAGACTGTTCAAAATGAAGAAGTTAAAGTTGTTGCTGAGGAGATTGTTGACATAGAAAAAGTGGTTGAGGTGGTGAAAACAGTTGAAATAGAAAAAATTGTGGAAGTCATCAAGTCTTGCAAAGAATGTGCAGCTAAAGATGAAAAGCTAGCTGAGTATGAGAAGATGAAGGAACAATTACTGTTCAATCTTAACTATGTGAAAGAATCTTACGATGTTTTGAACAGAACAGTAACGGGTCTTCAAAACACAAATTCTGAAAGAGAACAAGCATTAACCATGATGAATGCGGTGATGATGACAAAACAGAAAGCTATAAATTTCTATATCGAAGAAAGTGCAAAGTGGAAGCAAGAGTTGGAAACTGAGAAGATTGAGAATGAAAGAATCAGACGATTATTACAGAGTTATTCTAGTTCTGATTATCTTATTGATCGAATTTATCCAACTGTTGCAGGTTTTGAAGTATTCCAAGATGACAAGCCAAAGAAGAAGGATACTGGTAAGAAACCGAGTGTTAGCTATAACAAGTGTCCGCCCCCAATCTGGGAAGGTTATTCTCCTAGAAAACCAAATGAGGAGCAAGTTGAAAAAGCAGTCAATATAAAGCTAAAAACTGATACAACTAATGATTTACCAGAAAACATTGGCGTTACTTTCACATCGTCTGACACTGATCATGAGTCTGAGTTAATTAAAAAGGTGGTCGATCAGGTGTTGGATACTGATGAGGAGTCTGAGTCAAAGTCTAAGTCTGGAGGTTTAAGTTCGTTAGTCAACAGTCCAAAATCGTCGGTTAAACGGGGTTACAGTAAAGAGTTTTTGTTATCAAAATCAAATTTGGATGATGAAACATTTGAAGTTGCATATACTTTGAATGATTCTGACAAATTATATTCTGACAAAGAGTTTCCAATACGAAGTGTTCGATTTGAAATGATCAAAAAGGTTTTCAAAATGACAGAAATTAATATTTCTGAAATAAAAGATTTAAATCTTACTGAAAAATCTAAAAAAATACACTTCAAGAGTTCAACAGCGACTAAACAAGAAAAAGGGTTACAATTCTGGTTCTGGTTTTCAAAAGAAACCAAACCATAATGGTAATTTCAAAAAGAAAGGATTAGGTTTTATTCCACCAGAAAATTATAAAAATGAGAAAAATTCTAAAACAAAAACATAATTTGTTTCAGGAGGAAGTGCTGAGGAAGAACAGAAGAAACCGTTCTGGAGACAATCAAACCAGGAGTTTCTTGTTGAGAAGGAAAGAACTCGTCTCATAGGTATGGTAGGGTGAGGAAAGCGTGGATCCGTGCATCGGATCAATGAACCTAGTGGTGACTATCGGTCGTAATCCTGCTGAGGGAGGGGCAAATGGTGAAGTGAGGAGTAAAAACTGGTCCTGGCATCGGCACCCTCCTACGTGCCGTCTGTCTAAGTCTAATAGCAGGGGGAATGGGTGTATCTGATAGGGCAGGTGAGATACGAGCCACTGAAGTATCGGGAGTATGGGCCCTACTAACCCTGGGAACGGGAGTGGGAGAGCGTCGAATAATAATAGGGGTAGGGCTCCTCCTAGCCATGTCTGGGTAGTGATAAGGATCTGAGGTATGACTATATTCCACCGTAGCGGGCTGGCCATGAGGCGGAGACTGATATGAACTCATGACCTCAATCCCCTGTCGTGTAGGATGTCTCTTAGTGACTTCTCAGAAATCCCAAGTACGAGCAAATATGTTATTATGTTCTGGACCATAATAACTTACTTGCCCGACAAGACCATCCTGATAATAGCCACTATGTTTCAGTCGTTACATGTTTTTATTTGTAGGAAGATGAGCTTATGATTATAGTCTAGGTTCACTAAGGATACCTAATTTTCTATAACCAATCGCTCTGATACCATCTTCTGTCACACCCCGACTCGCAACGGAAGCGCACGCGGGGGGCAACAGACTCATGGAACAGACACATTGCTCACAAAGATGTTATATAATACATTACCAACGTGTTTCGTTTACATTATTTATTAACACAACGACACGTAAGTGACAACTCAGTTTTCCCACAAGTAATCTTGTGCTAGTAGCTATGCATCTATTCACGTACTATCCATTCTCATAACTTGGAACTCCTACAAGCCTATTCCTCCATTTCTTTGCCTGAAAAACATGTTACAATTTGGAAAAATCAGCTAAACATAGCTTAGTGAGTTTCACTGTTTTAGTTTGTATTAAATAGATGTAATTATAGTTCAAGTTGGCACATCTTATAGCATATATATATATATATATATATATATATATATATATATATATATATATATACTGAGCCCACAAGTGAAGCCTTGACTATCAACTCAACCCCGTGGTCAACCACCACGGCACTGCCCCTGTGTAGCTATGGCTAGTACCCCATAGCCTATGCTCAAACATGTACAATTGCATATGTATCTCATGGCGTTCCTGGCCATCGCAATTGGGTTTGTCGGACCAATAGTATTATTTACACATTCACCGGCCTACGGTTAATCACTTGGGTCTGTGGGGACTTTTCATGTACTAGTGTTTACTCAGATAATTCACGTTATATCATGTATATATGTGCACGTATAAACGTATGTAACATGCATTTCACCCCATGTAAAACAGAAAACAGTTTGAAAATGGGGAAGTAAAACTCACAGTGTATGCAGTAGTTTCACACAGGATGTAAACAAGCAACCGGGTCAACTTCTAGAATCATATATGCAAATATGGACTTACGTCAGTATCTAAGTCGGTAACAGGTATAACTTGGATTCTTTCAGGAGTTTTCACTCCAGATTGAGCCTATACGATACTGGTATGGTGATGGAGGTCAAGGTAGTATTAGTTTTTAGTTTAGCTTCCGGGTACCGGTTCGCGTGCCAGGCATTGTCAGTAGTTTAACATGTTCGGACAATGGTATGGGAATACCAATAGTGCCAATATGTTGTTATTTAAGAACGATTAACTTTTCATTAAGGGAGTTTGGGTGTTTGGGGAGTCCAGGTTGCCCAATTTTAAGTTTCCGTTTCTACCGTCGGGGATTTCCCGAACTGGTATTGGACACACCCCGAGTGTCCAATCCACCCTGGAATCTCCCAGAATACTCCCCTTGTTTCAATTATCGTATTTGTCGGGTTGGGTCAGTTCCCAGTTCCGGCCGGTTCGTTATCCGGTAAACTGCCGAAATTGATTTAAAATAATCCATTTTTAATCCCAAAAATTCCCATTTAACTTAGAATTTGAATAAAAATCTGTAAATTTTTATATCACTTAGTAAAAATAAGTAGATTATGGGAAAAATTTCTGGGGATTTATTTTGGCATTTTACTTGTATAAATAAATTATTTATAAAATCATATTTAACCACATAATTAACATTAGTTACCCTCATGCTCCAAAAATTCCCAAAAAATTCCGAGACATACCTTATGGTTCTAGAAATATCTCCATAAATTTTAAGATTTTTGTGACCTAATTTCTGTGCGTTTCCAGCTACCGAAATTCGCAAAAACGCGGATTTTTAACCCAAACCAAAACTCAACCAATGGACTCCGAATTTACTCATAACATTCCAAATATGTTCCTTAGTTTGCCTGTAAAATTTGGTGATTTATTGAATCAATTTGGTATTTTTTCCAGAATTCTTTTTATAAAGCTGTAAAACATTCAACAATAATCGTAGAAAATTTCAAAAATTATAAAATTTTACATGGACCTTCCTGACACTACCCTTCATCACCAAAACAAATTTCAGCTCAATACAAGTATCACGGACCAAGTTATGATTTAAACTTTCAAAATTCATGGATTAAAACAAGTTTTCATGGCCTATACTATGTTTAATCAAGAAACTAGACTTAAAACCATAAAACATAAGGTTAATACCTTTGATTTGTGACTTGTTCTTGATAACTCAGCTGGGTTTTAGTAAGAAGGTGCATAATTTTGAAGGTTTTTATGTGTGAGAATGAAAGAAAAGTTGAAAAGAAAATATATATATATTGAGGGGGTGGTGGCGGTTTGGGGTGGGCCCCCCTAGGGCCACCTCATGCCCCGTAAAATGCACCAAAAGATAATTTTTATCCTTCGTTGAGCGTTTAGGTTCGTTTACAGGTCTCGGGCGCGTTCTTGATTTACGTGACGGACTCCGTTTTGCGCGTAATTAGTGTCAAAAGACTCGATTTTAAAAATCATGAATAACTGTCTTGAAATCCGAACCCAGTTACATTTTCATCATAAAAGACTCGTATTAGGATGGTTTAACTTTTTTTAAGCATGATCGATCGGTCCTTGCATGTTTGATTGCCTTATGTTATTCCTGAAATGAGAGCGTTTCCCTAACCGGGAAGCTGCTTCGTTTTGCGTGCCCAATCTCAGATTGGCTTCAAACCTTATGTCACAGTCTATGGTACAAAATTAAGTTGTCCCGGGAACTCGGAATATTAAATAATGCTACGGATAACCTAATAATCACCGTCAAAGGTTTAGTGCGCTGTTAAACGGAAAGCTCTAGTTTAACACTTGTTTAAAGTCTAAGGACACCAACTTCACACTGTTGGCCCTTATTAGTGTCATGTCAGTCATAACGTATTCTCGGATTCCTCCAAGACATAACAGATATCATTTAATCAAGCATATAAGTC
This sequence comes from Helianthus tuberosus, assembly GCA_030545235.1. Classification (NCBI taxonomy): domain Eukaryota; kingdom Viridiplantae; phylum Streptophyta; class Magnoliopsida; order Asterales; family Asteraceae; genus Helianthus; species Helianthus tuberosus. Next base: position 1,282,221 of record JARYGA010046293.1, read on the forward strand.
ACACATTTTTTTAGGGTTTTCGCACAATTAAAGTGTTAAGTAGTCTTTACGGTTTTGGACCGTGTAGGGTGTACCTGGTTTCATCATGGTTGTCACACCTGGGGTTCAATCCGTACGAACTGAGACATCTCCGAACGATCTGATAATATTTTTTCAAAATTTATCAAGTTTTAGGTTGAATTAGGTCCTGATTTTTTCAAGGATTGATTAAAACTGTGTTTCGCGTGTTATATCAAGAAATCAGATCATTTTAACCATAAAAACTCCGTTAATTTTGAGAAAACGTGAAGAAGGTGAGTAGAAATGAGTAGAAATCAGAATTTTTGATGAAATCAAGCTGAAATAGTAAGAACTCTTCCTCATGAGCTCTGATACCACTTGTTAGGATCATTGAATCGATCAAACAAGACGTTCAGAAGAGTTCTCGATCAATATGAAAGGCGGAATCAGACGTATTGATGTTCTTGCAGCTTGATTTACACTTAGAAGTACTTTAACTATCTCTTCTATTGATTTCACAACGTTTACAGATCTGGAGATACTTCGGCAGAGCTTCGCTACCGGAATCACAAAGTTCTACAAATGAAATCACAAGACACATATATATAGGGTCACCACTTCGCACGAACCAGCACTTGTCCAGTTCGCACGAACTGGTCAGTTCGTATGAACTGGCCACTTCGTGTGAACCAGCTGGTTCGTCCCTGTTTCCCGTTTCTTTCATTCTACGTGTCCTGATCTATCTAACCTATTACAGACACTTGATTTATCAACTTGAAAAACCCTCTTGATCAAGCATGTCATGGCCGAAAATTTGAGAGCATCCTCTCTAGAATTTCTTCAAGTTCTTCTCCTTCACATTATGTCTTCAAAAGTTTATGAAAACTTGTGAGAGAGTTGCCACCCAAAAAGACCCAATCAAGATCCATGCAAAAGCATGTCTTTTTATTGGACCAAAAGGTTTCTTGGGAAGACCAATGTTAGGCCGAAATTTTGGGGTTTTTCTAAAAAAAAAATTCTTTTAATAATTTTAAGTCTTGTTTATTTTATAACTTTTATAAAATATTTAGAAGACTTTATGCAACCTTTTAAAATGTTATTTAACCCATTAAATAACAAAATAAAATATTCTCTCAAAATAAATTATCCATATAATTTATTAGTTTGTCAAGTGCAATTATTTAGAAAACCAATTTCTAAATATTCTAAGTGTTAATATTTATTTGTATGATCATATCATAAATAAATATTATAAGTGTTTGTCTAGCTTGTATTTGGGTATGACTCGACTTGGATCATAATGTACTAGCCACGTCAATTTAATATGTGTCTTGGGCATACTGAGTCCAACACCTAGGACCCTAACACAAGATTCTTGTGTTTAGATCTTAAAACAATACCGTCACTTATCCTTAGGTGACAACCATAACAAGAACACAAATTTCAAATCCGCTTTGAAAACCAATCATCTGTTCTAGGATGATTTATTATAAGGTTTTGAACCTTCGAAGTTTTCAAAATCTCATCAAAGTTGGGTTTTATAATGTGAACACGTGCAATCTGGAAGGGTGGTGCCTGTACTCTGAGTTTTCTGTCTAAGGCCAGAGTGTTCGTACAAATCCACATAATCAGACCAGTCACTCTTACCTGGGAACTCTTGGGGTGAGTGTCCACTTATAGGCTAAAGCATGTCTTCGCGATACATTAATATGACCAGCTTACTTTGATTAGTCACCATCTCATTTGTTTGCCTTAGGTAACAAACAAATGATCACAATTTTTATGCGTTGTCATTCTGTTTTGATTATCCGATAACATTTCACTTGTTTCCTCCTATGTCTTCCATTTCTTCTAGAATGTCTCTTCATCGCAGCGACGCTCAGATGTCCGAGCAGGCTACCAAATTTGCCCAACGAATAGGTGTAGTAATCCAGAAGATTGCTGAATTAGCCGTCGCTATGTCTCGTCTCCATGATGAAGTCACCCGAGAAGCATCAAAGGAAGCAGAAGCCAAGCCTTCACCAAAATCAAAGAAGCGTAAAGCTTTAGAGAAACCCGCAGCGGTTGTACCAAAACAAGTAGGACCTAGCCAGGTGCCAGCACCACCAGCCAAGAAGTCGTACTTGGGAACAACCCCTTTATGCAATCAGTGTAACCTCCACCACCATGCCAGTGTCAAGTGCCGGACATGTTCCAACTGGGGACTTATTGGCCATACAGCAAGAGTCTGTCGTTCAGTCACTGTGCTATGTGACAACCCTCATAAATCCAGGTATCCGTAGAATTAATTAATATTAATTAGCGCTTAATGGCTGTGCTGGATTACTTAACTGCTTTCTGATTACTGCATCATACTTACATGTGCATCACATATTACATAATGTCACATCATGATCACATACAAACTATATTGACATACATGATGCACAAAACACAGTTAGCACAGTTAACAGATAAAGCAGGAATATGTTGACGGGATTCAGTACATAGACAGACAGTGTTTTGAGATCCAGTATGGGCCCGGGACAAGGTACTACACTAGCATGGTGTGTAGGGAAGTAAGGACCATAAAACTACGTCACTAGGTGATAGTTTAAGTGCCGGAAAGTGCCTAAAACCCACACAAAGTGCAGAATTCTGCATATTTCAGCAAAATTCATCTTTTTAACAAGCTTAGTTATGAGCAAAAATATGGCAAAATGGTCCTGAATGCTTTCCTAAGTGTCGGGAATTAAAAGTGTCACAAAAAGTAACATAAAGGTCATTAAACGGAATAGCTTGACACTTTAACGAACCGGTATCTAACCGAACAACCGGACACTACCCGAAACACCAAAATTATACTAGAAACATTGTTTAATTATTTCTGAGCTAGTCATGATCCCCAAACACCTTAACACCCACTAAAATATCTAGTAACTAACTTAACTAACTATATACTTGGATTTGGATTATAAACTAACTATTGGCTCAAAGTTACACTTAGACCCCCCTAGTCTAGTAATCGGCCATACCACCACACCATACCTCAAGATTTGATTTCTTTTTATATTAGATCTTGCTTGCTCTTGTGGACAAAATATTAGAAATGATGGTTATAAGTATGGTATGAAGATTCAAGAGATCATCACATTTCACAAACTACCACACACTTCATCTTTCTTCCTCTCCTCCCTCTCATCTCGGCCGAACCCCCATCCAAATACCATCACCATTTTCATTTCAAGTTCATCCATTCTAAGGCTTCACAAGGGTGTTAAACTTCATTCAAGAGAGCTTGAAGCTTGTGGATCATCAAGGACCTTTCTTACTTGCTTTTATCCACCATTTTCATCATCTTCTTCATCAAGTGTTCTTCCCTAGCTTAGAGCTAGTAGTAAGACTCTCATGACCTTTGTTACTTCATATTTTAGTTGGTTAAAAGATGTATTATGTTGTAAATCACAATAACACTAAAAGTACATAATCTTGAATCATGAACATAAAGCTTACATATGTTGAAATCTTGATGAAATAATGTTGTTTAAGTATATGTACGATACTTGTTGTTGTTACTTGAGATTATGATGTTGATCATCATAAGGAGCTTGCTAGATTGTGATTAAACACATGATAAAGCAAGTTAGAGGATGATTATGTGTTAACACAAGAAGATCATCCTCATATATAGGCATGAACTTGAATAAAAACATGATTTCTTGAAAAATGATAATCAATTGAGTTAATAAACTTATAAATCTAAGATGTATGAATGGTTTTTCCAAAAGAACCAAGTTCAAAATTTAATTTCTAGAAGACCATGGTTCTTACTTAAACACACACTATTTTTAGTGGTAAAACAAGTGTATAAACACTCATGAAACAAGAAGATCTCACAAAGAAAGATTTTTGTAAAATATGTTTACAAGTTGTAAACACTTCAATTCTTTAAGAATGGGATTTTTAAAGAAATAAACACACTTTAAAGGATAACTAGACCTACTAAAAACATTACCAAGTTACTACAAGTTTTTGTGAAAGATCAAGTTCATGTTGTTATGTAAATTGAATAGTTCTTGCACTTGGTAAGTGTAGATTGATTATTGATTGTTGTGATGATTTTTGAAAAGAAAATGATATGCTTTAATATCATGGACACCTCCATTTTTAGGGAAAACTATGGAAAAATTTTCTAAAAATACCAACACTTAGAAAAATATTTTCTAAACAAGTATTTACAAGTGTATTTTGATCATAAGTTTTCAATATAAACTTTGCCATAATTTTTGTAAACAAAAATACAAATATTGGAGGTTGGTTTTTATAAATAAAAATGGGTAAATATATATTTAGAATATATATATATATATATATATATATATATATATATATATATACATTAAGACACTTGTGTGAATATTTGTATACTTTCTGAAATAAGTTATGTTATTTTGGGGTAAAATGATATAACTTAACAAATACCATGAAATTTACTATCCAAAATAATGCCAAGAATATCACGGAATAAATATATAAGTTACACACATAATATTGTGGAACCGAACGATAGAACGTAACTTACAAAATATTCTGGAAAATACCATCGTAAATATATTTTTGGTAAATCTTATTTTGGAAACAAGAAATGAAAATGTGATTTTATTATTAATACAAAGTATGTTAGGATCGGAGGCCCTCATGAAAGTGTTTGTTTGTGTAAAATTGTATAATCAATAGAGATGAACAGAGTTTAAGTGCAGCGGAAATGAGTAACAAACTTTATAAACACAATCAAGGAGAAAATAGTTTTGAGAAAGCATATGCAATTCATTTAGTCAAAAGATTAACAATAAGAATCAAATGATTACAGATATGCTTACATACTAAGCTCCCCCTCAGCCAGATGCCCCAAGGTTGGATTGTACAAGATGAAATGATTGAATTGAGGAGAAGAACTCTCTCAAAACGAATCAAATGTAACAGTACAGTGTACTGCTCCATTTATAGACAAACCAAACCGCTGAGGCATCTCAGCTGACGTCACCATGAAAGCGACGTCTAACAGCCTAACAACCTGTATCTACTGTTCTTATACAAACACTGTTAAACCTAATAACTGACAATACATATGACAGATGATATACTTGACTACTGCTCTCTCTATTCATCAATGCTTTCATCAAGGTTGATCAGTCCTTGACTGGGCAGTGATTTGTCATCAGCAGTTTATACCAGCAGTGCTTAGTTTCCAGCAGTCTTCTAGGCTTCATCAGTAGTTATTTGGAGCAGCAGTTGTATCCGAGCAGGGGATATAAGACCATCAGCTGTTGTAATCACTTTCAAGGGAGAAGACTTAGTGTAAACAGCTGCTTATTGTGAATCCACTGTTGTGATCAGGTTTTGGCTTTACATTATCTGTTCCTCTGGTAGGGTTCAATCCCAACAATCTCCCCCTGGAACAGATAATGCCAAAACTCTTCATTATTGTGGAATTCTTTATTGCCTCATCAGCAGTTCCCTTATCTGACCTTTAAACTGCAGTTCAAAGTCTAGGGCATCTGTATCATCATCATCCCTGCTAAGTGGAAGATCAAGGAGATCTTGCAAATCTTCAAGACTCAGGCCAAGAGCTTGTTCCTTTGATATTTTCTTTACTTCTCCACCAAACCTGAGCAAAGTCAATACGCAGGTCTGTTTGTCAGGTTCCCACTTTAGTATTTTTGAGTCTGGTGGGTTTCTTGGGAGATGTTTATTTGCAGAGGTATTTGGTGAGGCTGGCCTATTCATGACTGGCTGAGCAGCACTTGCAGATTGTTCCAATTCAAGATCTTATTTTATCATTAATTTCATGTCTGCTTTTACAATAGCATCTCCAGCTTTTAGATCTTGAATTGTTTCAGTACTCGACTGGTTTTTGCTCCTTCTTTTGTAGATGGCAGCACCAGCTGGAGCAGTGGTTCTTTTAGCTTGCAGCTTTGGTGGTCTTTTTGAAACCTCTGCTTTAGAATAGTCAGGCTTTTGTGGAACTTTTGGATCTTTCTTTATAAGTTCCTCTAACTTCTTGTAGGTAGCCCTGACCCTATCTTCTCCCCACTTTGACACAGAATTCTTTGACCCATAATCAGCTGCTATCAGCTCCTCTTTCATTCTCTTCAACCTTAATGCCTTCTCAGCTTCAAATTGTTTGAATTTTTCAGGGGGAGTCTGCTTGACCTTATTTTTTATCATTTCTTGAATCCTGGCTGCTTCTTTTTCAAGCTCAGAAATGGGCCAGTCTTTGTACATGTATTTCTCCCCCTTGTATTTCTTGTAGGTCATGATATTCTCAATGTAGTCTTTTCTCAAGGACTCATCTGCCCTTTCAGAGATTTGCTGACATACATTTTTGGCAAATTGCTCCATTGCTCTGACCTGTGTGAGTAGAAATTGATAGTTTTGTTGAAATTCTCTATCAGATTTCCCTTGTTTATTTTTTATAGCAATATCCTCTGCTTGCTTGGCCTTGAGTTTCAAGTATTCTTCAATATTGTGAGGCCTGGGATATCCTTCAACTGATGGCAAACTCCTTTTAGCTGGGTCATCCTCATAATAAAAGGATTTGATTTCTTCCCTAACTGCAATGAGTTCTAGAGGAAATGAAACACCAGCAGGAGGTAGTGATTTTATAATTTGAGCTGAAGAGAGAGGTATGGGTTTTGGAATAGTGACAAGTGACAGGGATTTTGAAGATGTTGGTGGTGGTGAAGGTGAATCATCATCTGATATGTAAATCCTTCTCCTTTTTGTTTTAGAAGAGGCAGGTGATGTTTTGGGTGGATCAGTGGTGGTAGATTGTATAGCAGTGGTTTGTGTTAGACTAACAGCTGTTGAAACAACTGGTGTCTTTACAACAGATGTTATAACACCTGTTGTCTTCTGCTTTTTGTCAGCAGGTGAAAGTGGTGATGAGATTGTTTTTGGTGGTGATAGTGGTGGTGGTAAAGTAGTAGTTGTGGTATGTGTTGAACTGGTGTGTGTTGAAGTGAGAACAGATGTTGAAACAACTAAGGTACCAGCAGTAGTTGATACAACAGGAGTTACAAAAGCTGTTTGGGTGGAGGTTTGATGCTGATGGCTTTTGGATGGTGGTTTTGGAGGCTTTGGAAATCTGGATGGGATGGACTTAGGTTTCCTTTTTGTCTTCGGATTTTTAGTATCCTTTGATCCAGAACAACCTTGCTCATACAGTTCCATGAAAGCTCTTTTCTCCTTATTCCATCTTGAGATATCCATTGCCATTCTATCTCTTTTAACACTTGCTACTCCTTCATCAAGTGCTTCTTGAGTAGCATCAACCTTTTTACTACCATCTGGCAATGGAATTTTTCTGGTCATAGCATCCTTCTCAGGTTCAATGTACAGACCATCATCTATTCCTTTTTTCTTCCACTCCTAAACTTTCTCCCCCTTTTTGGCATTATCTTCTGGGAGTTGATCAATGAAAAGTACTGTTGGAGGAGCAATGCCAGTGGTTTCCAATAAATGGGCCTTGATTTCCTTAATATCTGCTTGAGTGTTCTTGTACCTAGACTCCATAATGTTTCTCAGCTTTTGGACATGAAGTTCATGTTGCTGATCAGCCATTTCTTTCTATTGTTGGAGAAAAGGTTGGAAAAGGTTCCAGAGCTCATTTGTAGCAAAAGCTTGTGGTGGAGCAGGTGCTTGAGATGGAACAACAGTGGATTGCATCTTTTGTGTTTTCAACACCTGTTGTAGCATATTTTTAAGATCCGCAACAGATGTATCCAACTTTTCAATTCGTTCCGTCAAATCCTTATATTTTAAATCATCACCCAAATTAATGGGATCATCTGATTTCCCACTATCAGTGGTTTTATCAGTGGTTGAGGTAGGGAGTGTACTCAAAACACTAACCACTGATGCCCCTTTTTCTTGGTACTAGGGTCTTCTTCCTTAAACACTTGACAACCTTTTGATGTTGCCAGTAGGATAAATAAATCCACTGGTGGTTGGCAGAGGTGCTATGTAAGGAATTGCCTCCAAGGAAGTCTTATTAATGTAACCACTGTCCAACTGTAAACCAGTGGGTTCAACAGTTGTAGTGGCTGCTTCACTTGGATTACCGCCAAGAGTTACTTGTAACTCAAGGGGTGTAACCTCCTCAGGTTGTGTTCGTGGGTTAGCAAGGATTGATACATCAGACCCAGTCAGTTGTTGAGGTATATTCTCATTAGTAGGTGATTGAGAAGGACTGATGAGTGCCTGGTTCAAATCAATTGCATCCAACAGCAGTTTAGTTGGTGTGGGAATTGTGGATGTGATGTTTGGTGAAGAAAGAGGATTTGCTCTGGGAATTGAGCTGTGGATGATGGAAACGAGTGTTTCCAGAGCATCATGATGTGGTGTCCCAATGTGTACAACCTGATCTTTTTGTGAAGAAGCAGGAGGGGTTTCGGCTATGGGTTGAGATATTTGTACCAACTGCTGTGAGGAAGTAGCAGCAGTGGTTTCTTGTGACTTTTGTGATGTCACAGGCAGTAGCTCTGGTATCTCATCCTCCAGAGTTTCCGTTTTGATGGGTTTGGGGGGGTTTTTGTGTTTTTCTTTTTGTTGGCTTTTTGGTGATTTTAGGTGTGGGTTTCAAAACAGTTGTTCTGGTGCTTTGATCACCTTGAGCAGTGGGCTCAGCAGCAGATACCTGAGGAGCAGTTGTAACTGCTAAAATCTGCTCAGGTATCTCTGCTTGTGTTTTGCAAGGTGTTGACATCCTTGTAAAAGTTTCAGCAGTTAAGCAATTTATTTCAATGGAGTCACCTTGATTTATTGTAGAAAGATCATCCTTACTGAATTTCTTTTCAAAGTAGTAACTTAAAAACCTTGGAAACAGTAGGAATGATTTTGTTTCAACATTATTAACCAAATCATTAAAGATTTCCCGAGAATAATTAAAATTTTCTTCTTGAAGAATAGCATATCCCAGATTTTGAATCTTTAATGGTATTTCATTAAAAGAAGTGGTTTTATTTGAAACACACATTAGGAGGGTATGGAATAAAAATCTTGTTGCAGAAGGAAAGAAACCTTTTTGTAAGGTAGCTTTCTTCATCATTGTGTCTGCATACCCTCTCTCAATGAAGTCAATTTTCAACTCGTTTTTAGGGAAAGAAATTTTACCTTGCTGATCCTCGAGTTGAAAGACCTCTGAAATTGACTGTGATGTGATTTGGACATTTTTACCCTTTAGAGAAGAGTTGATGGCATTTACAGTTTCTCCTTGTGTTTCAAGGGTTGCATTCTTCCAAAACTCTTTTTGGGTTGCCAAATAAATTGGTGCATTGGCTGTTAACAAAGTTTTGTACTTTGATTTAGCCATTGTGTTGATGATGGAGTCGAAGGCCTCTGTGGTGCTGGGTTTTGTGAGAAGACCCAGAAGATTGTGAGATGGTTTGTGTGGGATTTCAATGGTAGTGGCCTTTTGAGAGACCGCTTTCGACGAAGATTTTGAAGTGGGTTTTGTGGATGGCTTCGATTTTGTCATTTTGAAGATGATGATCGAAGAAATTTGTGGAAAAATGAGATGAAAAACTGCTTTGAGAAGAGAATTTTTGAGAATTCAATACGACAGTAAAACCCTGTTTTTGGTATGAAGTGGGGGTTTTATAGAAGAAAAGGTGAAGGCTGACGTGGCAGCGGTTACAAAAGTACTGACCACTATGTACTGCCCACATGACAATCTCTGAAGAAATGAAGGACAGTACTTTTATGAAAGTTACTGATGAAGGCAGTGGTTTAAACGTTAAAATGGAAGCAGTGGATGATATTTCACTATCAGTGGATAGCATATCAGTGGATAAGACTCTGCTTTTGAACAACAGAGGTTATCAAGGAAATGAGAGAGCAGACGATGGCTTTGAGCAGTGGACAGACTTTGAAGTAGAGCAGACATTTGAACAAACAGTGGTTATGGCAGACTTTTAAGGATTTTAATGAAAACTTCATTTTTAGCTATTTTTAAGGATGGATTTTTGATTTTCTGAAAACATTTTAATGCTTTTATTCATAGAAAAACAAGATTTTGCTTGTTATTCCATGTTTAGCATGCCAATCCTAGAGACCAAGCTTTCAAAAGTGGTTGTATCAAGTGCTTTTGTGAGCACATCTGCCAGCTGGTCTTTAGTTGGGACATGATGCAGAGAAATCAAACCTTTTTCATAGCAATCCCTCACAAAGTGATGTCTGATGTCGATGTGTTTGGTGGTTGAATGGGAAACCGGATTTTTGATGATAAGACACTGATTTTGAACATCAGTGCTTGCCAAGTAAAATGAGGATCAGTGGTTGACTTTCAGCAGTGGATAGTAATTAGAACACAGACGTTTGAGCAAAATAGTGGTTAGGGTTAAAATAAGGGCAATGGTTTGAAAGTTCATATTCAGCAACTTTTTGCAGAGATTTTCATTCAAGGTTTTGCCACATGTCAAATTTTCTATTGAAATTCTTACGAATTACTGACAGTGGTTTTGTACCCTGGATGATGAGAACTTTTTACTAAGGCAACTCATTTTCGTTTAATATCTAAATTAAAACATGAGTGCCCCAGTAGTTTAGACACTGTTTAGCAATCAACCTTTGATTAGTGTTTAAAAACAAACCTGAGTATGATATAATCTTAACAAATGTACCATTTCCTTTTGACCCATTTATGAGGACAAAAATACCAACTAAAATAAGGTACTATATCTTGACAGGTAAATGAACCTAATGGCAATAAAAACAAGCAAAAGTTCAAAATATATTATCCCAAAAAAATGAACAATATATCCTGGTTATTCGAGAAAATCCTTTATAAAAAAAATTAAAGGATTTTCTGAGAACAACATCAAAAAGGATCTGGTATAATTTCAATAGAATATATAATCATATCATTCTCAAGTTTATGAAAATGGTCAGTGGTTTGACAACAGTGGTAGGAAATTTTGAATACATTTTGACCACTGTTTGGTACCATTTTCTAGTTAGTTGATTGCAAACATGAGAACACATGGACACATGAGTTCTGAAGATCCTGTTATAGATCTTGTTACCATGTGATGATTTTTGAACATTTGTCTAGTCCTCTTGTAAGTTCAATCACCGAAAATTCCATTTTTACCTAAACCTTTTCGTGAATAGATAAATGCACACAGTTGCTTAATGACCATTATTACCCTAAATTTTGACTCTTCAGTGTTTTATGTTTATACTCTTTTCTTCTGACTTCAGAAGTTTTGAGATGAACACACTTCTGAGTTTTTGTGAATTTCTTCTTCCCTTTTTAACCTTCCCATTTATAAATAATGAATTACTTACTGGGAGGTCTTTGAGAGAACAACCTTAATCCAATATCATTTTGTCATAATGTTTTTGAGAGAATTGGTCATGTTTGCACAAGTTTTTCAGCCAATCTCACACTACATATGATATGGACTATGTTGATCCCTGATTTTCTGAACGTATTTTAACAAAGTTGATTTTGTCCATTTGAGGATCCTCAACCTGTTTTTCAACACACCAGATCTTATGACTAAAGTTTTACATTCCCTCTTTCATGTTTACCAAAACACTAATGTTTTAAGAACATATGTTTTGTTCATCTGAGGTTCATACTTTAGTATAAAACATGAGGAAACAGCACAAAATTCACAACAATAGTTGAAATCAATTTTGAAAATAAGAGATAATCCCATAGTTTTAATAGATATGTTTTCAGATCTAGAAACCATGAGTGTCATGTGCATGAAATCACTAGTTGTGTGAGATTTGTGTGTCATATGACATCTTGGTTGATTTACAGAGTTTTTGAATAACCATTTTGTTCATGGTATACTTGTTACTCTGTTTTTCAACTAGATAGAACCAACCTTAGTATCAATGAATTTTGAGCCGAACTGTTATGTCAAATTGATTGTTAGATCAAGTTTGACTGTCCAGGCTCTGATACCAATTGTTAGGATCGGAGGCCCTCATGAAAGTGTTTGTTTGTGTAAAATTGTATAATCAATAGAGATGAACAGAGTTTAAGTGCAGCGGAAATGAATAACAAACTTTATAAACACAATCAAGGAGAAAATAGTTTTGAGAAAGCATATGCAATTCATTTAGTCAAAAGATTAACAATAAGAATCAAATGATTACAGATATGCTTACATACTAAGCTCCCCCCTCAGCCAGATGCCCCAAGGTTGGATTGTACAAGATGAAAGGATTGAATTGAGGAGAAGAACTCTCTCAAAACGAATCAAATGTAACAGTACAGTGTACTGCTCCATTTATAGACAAACCAAACCGCTGAGGCATCTCAGCTGACGTCACCATTAAAGCGACGTCTAACAACCTGTATCTACTGTTCTTATACAAACACTGCTAAACCTAACAACTGACAATACATAAGACAGATGATATACTTGACTACTGCTCTCTCTATTCATCAGTGCTTTCATCAAGGTTGATCAGTCCTTGACTGGGCAGTGATTTGTCATCAGCAGTTTATACCAGCAGTGCTTAGTTTCCAGCAGTCTTCTAGGCTTCATCAGTAGTTATTTGGAGCAGCAGTTGTATCCGAGCAGGGGATATAAGACCATCACCTGTTGTAATCACTTTCAAGGGAGAAGACTTAGTGTAAACAGCTGCTTATTGTGAATCCACTGTTGTGATCAGGTTTTGGCTTTACATTATCTGTTCCTCTGGTAGGTTTCAATCCCAACAAAGTATATCATATTTTCGACAAGGAGAAAATATATTATTTTTGAAAGTAAAAATATATTTTCTTAGTATATTTAGAAAATATATGATTTTTGGGAAAAATATATATTTTCTTGAAATGCATTACTGTTGGACAAAATAAGTTTAAATATATTTTCTAGAGTGAGACTTGGAAATATATTATTTTGGAAATTACAAATACAATAATACAAATATACATGTATAAGATACCCCCATCCTTGGGAAGGAATTACGAAAATAAAATACTTGAGAAGTATTGTTACAAAATGTTGTTTAAACCATTATTCCAAAACTAAATATAATTTGAGGTTAAAATAATTATTATTTTAAACAAGTAATTATAACTTGGAATAATATTGGGAACATGAGAAACATAACTAAAAAACGTAAGTACTAAGCAAAGGCATGACCCGTTCGTCTAATAGATGTTAGTACACTGTAGGTAGTCGTGTTTGCTGAGGAGATTTGAGTGCTAGTACTGAAGACGCAATACTGCGAGTTCATGTCCCCCTTTTCTCTAAACTGTTTTTTTTTATTTACTTCGGGGGTGAAATACATGTTACAAAAGGATTACATACAATACTATTGGTATGGTTAGCCTAGGAAAGAACCATAGATCATGTGATTGGGTAGGCGGATACTTGGGACCATTAATCCTCGTATAAGGACCGAGGGGCATGAGTGATAGATCTATTTGGTTGTAGTGAGCCCACACCCATAAGGACCAGGGTGGCCCATAGGGTGACTATGTCTTCCAGCCGGAAGCCCGGTGCAACTTTGCTAGGATTGAGTCTTCCTACACCGTCACACATATCAGTGGCCTTGCAAACCATTGGTGATTTTTTCCTTGTTTGCTATAATACCGGGACATTCATACTTACACTGTTTACAAAGGTTTTATACATACTCATGAACACATGAACTCGCTCAACTTTTGTTGATGTTTTTAAACTACATGTATTTCAGGGAACTAAGTGGATCTGGCAGGTGTGCATGTTTCCAAGCTGTGTATAAATAAAATATGTCATATGTGGTCGTAGAGTTTAGAAGATATATCCTATTCCTGGACGGGATACATGTTTCTAAATACGATTTATTTAAAGTCTTTTGTTGAGTCTTCATGAACTCATTTGAACATGTTGTGGTTTATAACTTAAGTTGGTGTCAACTTTTCAGACAAGCATGTTGTGGTTCTAAACTTAATATATGGATGAACAACTTATGGTTTTATCATATAGCGTTGTTATGATTGAATGCTATGGTATTAAGAAGTCACACCAATAACCACGCTTCCGCAAAACTTAGGGTGTGACAGCTTGGTATCAGAGCTTCGATTGTAGCGAACTAAGATTCTTCCTCGAGTCTAGACTACGATCATTAGGGCTCTCACAAAATGTCCAGATATAGGAAAACAAATATTTTTACAAATAAAAGACACAAAATACATTTCAAATAATTCGTTTATAATTAAGTCTGAGAGACTGGGGAGTTAGTCTGAGAGACTAGCTGGGTAGTGCAGTCTGAGAGACTGGGGAGTTAGTCTGAGAGACTAGCTGGGTGATTCAGTCTGAGAGATTAGCTGGGTAGTGCAGTCTGAGAGACTGAGGAGTTAGTCTGAGAGACTAGCTGGGTGATTCAGTCTGAGAGGCTGGGGAGTTGGTCTGAGAGACTAACTGGGTAGTTCAGTCTGAGAGACTGGGTAGTCTGAGAGACTAGTTGGGGCAGTCTGAGAGACTGGGAGGTTTAGCCTGAGAGGCTGGATAGTTCAGTTTGAGAAACTGGGAGGTTTAGTCTGAGAGACTAAGTAGTTCAGTCTGAGAGGCTGGGTGGGATAGTCTTGGGAAGACTAGGATGTATACATGCTTACATTGTTATTACTTACATGCTTATTTGATGATTGTTGATATGTGTGCATATGTGTGATTGTTTTGTTACAGACACCATGTCCTCTTCTGATAGCGGAGTATCAGACCCTATAGCCATAGTTTCAGATGACGAGATGGCCACAGACCCTGAGGTTTTTACATCTGACACTACGAGTGACGATGATGATGACTTTCAGCCGTTTGATTTACCAGATTTTGGAGATGATATACCGCTAGCTGATGGTCTTCCAGGCGAGGATCTACCTCTTGTTCAGATCCCTGCTCCTTTTCCTCTTGCTGCATTTCCTCTTGAGGATCTGCCTCTAGACGTTATTTCTGACGACGACATCGATCTTTTTATTGAGGGTCCCCCTGAGGGTGCCCAGGATGATGGAGCTCCAGTCGATGATGTCGTTGTCATTCCACTTGTTGAGATTCCAGTTGGTGATGTCATTGCTGTTCCACATTGTCACACCCCGACCACGTAGAACATACGAAACGTGGCGGAAACATCGGGGAGTGTTGCAACAGAATTAATGTTTCATAACCATGGATATCAAAAGTGTTTCGTTTTATTAAACATTGAGTAATTACATCGTCTGGAAATCTAATTACACTATTTAAACATAGTCTATCATTGTTATTGAGTCACTAAGGCCTTGTCCAGTCCTATGTGAGCATGCATCTTATCAATCGATATCATCCAACATACCTGAAACATATGTGAAAACGAGGTCAGCAAAGAAATGCTGGCGAGTACATAGGTTTTGTAGGAGTGTCGAAATCATGGCTAGTTTAGACGTTGCAATACTTTATTTAAAAAAAACCTTGTTTTGAAAAGAGTATAATATTGCAACTTAATTAACCAACTCAAATCAAGCGAGTTATAATTTGTAAAACCTCGTAGCCATGACTCTTAACCCAAAAACATTTGTTTTAGTACATTATTTGAAAAACAATGATAAATTCAGGTGATATGTATAAGTAAGAGAATAATGCATGATTAAATGAATAACCATGTAAAATGAGTTTGTATAAGATAAGTTGTTTGTAAATAAATGTCTTGTGAAAAGTATGTTACTCGTATAAAATGTTCTATGTCTAAAACTGAAATGATTCAAATAACGCTACCATATGTAATACCATACAAACACTTATATATAGGAAGTACCAGCGGCGTATCCACCATGCTTGTATCATATTACACACGCATCGTTACTTAATCACTTAATCAAACCAAACCAAACAAATGTCAAAATGTCTATGTCAAATATCCATGTCAAATGTCTATGTCAAATATCCATGTATGGCAAGTGAAATGTCTCAACTAAACCATATGCACAAAAACAAAGTATTGAAGTAAAAACTTGGTTTAAATCAAAGTTATGTTTTGTGGGAAATACATGATCAAAGGTCAATCATGTACAAATGTTTACCCAATCGTTAAACCATCGTGTGAAAACCAATCGTTTACACAATCGTTAAATTCGTTTTAGGTCGTGAAACTACTTAAATGATCGTCTCGCTAATAACATTCAAACCTTCTTGACTCGCATTAATAAACCCTTACCAAAGGATAGATTAACAATTCGCATTAATAAACCCTTACCAAAGGATAGATTAACAATTCGCATTAATAAACCCTTACCAAAGAGTAAATTAACAATTCGCATTAATAAACCCTTACCAAAGAGTAAATTAACAGTTACAGATTCAGTCGCTACCCACAACACCCACACATAACTACGGGTGTAGTAACTAACGGGATTTGTCAGATCCTATGGTACCATAACCTAATACTGGTCGGCTTGATCATTGCTAATGAATGTCATTTGTTATGTAACTACAACCAACAAGTTTGTTCACTTTATTGAAATCGTTATTAGTTTTGTATAAATCGTCTTAATTGTTTTTGAAACCATCGTTATAACATCGAAAACATTTAGCACATATGAGTCACCCCAAAACAATTGAAAGCAGTAAAATAGGGGAAAAATGTACTCGCCTGGGAGTGCTTAGGAGTCTTGAACAACTACCAAGTAAGCTAGAGGAGTCCCGGAAATCAAACGGTACCTAATATAGGTAACTACATAATTAACCCGGACCTAAATCGGAAGACTGGGTAGCAGGAGGGTTTGTAAACCAAATGAGTGTAGGAACTCATATGATATGGTTTAACAAAGCCTACATACTAAATGAAACTTAACCTAAGTATTATCGACCCATCGCGACCCATTAAGGTAACATACGTTACTTTAACGTGTCGTGCGCGTGAAACGCGTTCGGACCGCCTAACTAGCCCTATGACAAGTGTTATATGCCTAAACATATTACATAATCAGTTACGTGACAAAAGTTTAGGTTACATATGCTTAATTACCAATTATACATGAAAAGGGTATTCTGGTAATTTACCTAAGGCATATAAACTACCTATCATACAACTACTTAAATGATGTGACCATAGGGTATAACCTCGGAAGGTTATGCCCTATACTAGGGTCACCTAATGTATTTGGTCGGATCCTAATGATCGACCAAACTGGGTCGGGTTCGAAGGTATAGGCGATTTATTAGATCGCCTACCCTACGACCCTAGACAACGTGGTAATCAGTGGGCATAGTCCCAAAGGACTATGACCAACGTGATTACACTCACGTTGCGAAGTTCAAACGAACTTCGCATTGACCATTACTGGTCAACGCTGAAAGTCAAACAAAGTTTGACTTTCTGACTCGAAAAGCAGTAAAAATAAGGAAAGAACGAAAGAATACTTACGAAGGGTCCCTGCTAGTGAATCGTGATCGAATAGCTCAGGTATGAAGCGAAGGCCTCAACTTAGAGCATTTGGATCAGCTTTGGTGGGTTTTGAATGGAAGGGGGGGTTGGGTATTTATAGTAAACGGTCCACCGTTAGGATCGTTTCATGGAAAACGTGCCATGATCCCATCCGTACAAGTGTCGGAAAGTTGTGGTGGCTTAAATTGGTCCTTATCTTCATGACTAAGCATGTGTGAGTATGTGGTTGTGGTTAAATCTGCTGAAAACAGGCTATTAGAAACTCTGCATCTGGTCAGAAGACCCCATACGCATCGTAGGGCAAAAACCCATACGCATCGTAGGGCTTAACTTTGGCAGATTTACACTTTTGGTCCCTGAACTGTATTTAGGCCATTTTTGACACGTTTAAGGCCCGTTAACCCCATTTCAAAGCTCTAAAATGAAGTTAAAGTATAGGGAACTTAAAACATGCTCAAAAATATATCGGATGTCGGTTCGTTTAACCGTACGAACGCGATGTTCGCTTAATTACGACGGAATGCGCATAAGCGCGAAAAACGAACCAAACGACGTGACGAATGGATTTTTCTTAAGGCGAACACTAAAATATAATATAGTCATGTTCACATAAATTTTTGGATGTCCGGATGTATTCAGAACGTAAGTTATGCGCGAAAATGCAAACTTGTGCACTTTTTGACACTTTTAGTCCCTGAATGACACAAAAGTTTATTTTAGCATACCGAACACCTCAAAGCCTATCTCTAAGCTATGTAAGGGATATTTATGGTATGTTTAACTTATGGTCATGTTCCGGAATGTCTGTTACAGTTCAAATTGGCATACTTTCGCAGTTTGTCAAATTTAGTCCCTGTAAACGATTTAACTTGATTTTGCCATACCAAAGCCTTCAAAACTTATTTCTAAGTTATGTAAAGGTTATTTAAGGTATGTTAAGCCTATTTCACTATTCCGGAGTGTTCGTTGCATTAAACTGGTTATATTTACGCTTCGGTGCGCGTATAACCTTCCAGAAAGCGATTTAGAGCTTGAAATCGAACAAGAGTTGATATGTGCAAACGATACACATAATTTTTACAAATCCCAAGTATGAAATACAATATTTCATTGGTTTGGAATTTGTTTGATGGCCGTGGAGGCACAGGTGTTACACACATGATGAGATTCCTGTTGTCGAGGCTCCTTCTGATCATTCTGGTCCTGATTCATTCGAGTCTGTGTCATCTACAACATTGCACACACTAGGATTACAACGATATCCCACCGATACTGATTCTGACACGGCTATGTCTGCCGCACCTATTCCTCTACAGGACTTCGAGTTTGATGATGAGTTTGATCCTGTCTTTCCTCACGACTTTGACCTTGATGATGAGATTGAGTTTGTCCCCGATGAGCAGCCTTTTGAGGCACCTGTCGTTCCTGACGATCAGCTCTTTGATATACCTGCTGATCTTGAGCTTGCTCCAGCTGACCCTGAGCCTATGATTGCACCTGAGCCTATACCTGCTCACGATCCTTTGCCCGAGAATGACCCTGCACCTGCCGATGTACCAGTTGTCGCACCACCTCTACCCGACCCGATCCCTGTACTTGTTGATCGTGCTACTTTTGCAGCACAGATTAACCCTAGATATGCGTTCACCCATAATGGGTGGATCGAGGATGACGATGGCTTACCTCCTTTTGTTAGAACTGTTACTCCCCCACCTACACCTACACATGCACCAGTAGATATCGCCCCGTTTCACCCACACGTATCTGACATTCATCGCACTGATTTACCAGTCACGTTTCTACAGGGTATTCCTCCTCCCCGTCCCGGGGAAGGTCCATCGAGTCAGCCGTCTGGTCATGTACCACCTGTGTCAGCAGCTTTTCCTTTTATGCCACCGTTTGCACCTACTACACATACTACACCTTTTACTTCTGCACCATTGGGCGAGCCACTGATTTGGTTTCCGCCCAACACTATGCCTGTTTCTGATCCATACCATCCCTTCCACATTGGATACACGAGGGATGATTTGCTTTTGTCGCTGCAGCTCCAGCAGGAGATGCTGTGTAGGAGAGTCATGGAGTTAGAGAGGATCCCGCGTCCTCCGCCTTGTTCTTGTAAGTCACCGTTCGCGACTCCCCCTGCTCCTCTCCTACCATACCCAGATGTTGACTTTCGTTTCCTTACTATGGAGCAACAGGTTAGCTACCTGTTGCGTATCGTTCATGCCCTCGAGGAGGATTTAGCGCATTTGCGCATGTTGCTTTTCGTTCCTCCACCTCCTCCTCCTCCACCATCAGCATAGCAGTTTTTGGTTTTATGCAGGTAGCAAACTTTTGGTGAGAGTGCAGCTATTGAGCCCAGATTGCACAACTTTTTGAAGACCACGTTTCTTTTGACTTTTGATTGTTGTAGTTGGATGGATAGTTTGGACAAGGGTGATGTGACCCTGTAGTCCTTTTTAGTTGTGATATGGTACATTGTGGAACTTGTAAAACTGTAATTGTGATCATTTGATATATGAAAGCTCAATCGCAACATTCTCATTACATACGTTGTTGGATTACTTGTTTGTGTTATGACATGGGATGTTATGTTTTTACTTGCGTTGATAAATGTTATTACGTACGCATACTACAAAGACCTGACCTATACAAACTTCTTATAGAAGATGCCTCAACGAAGGGAAACTCGATTGCCCACTACTGAGGCCGAGTTACAAGAACGAATTTCACGAGCGATAGCAGATTACGAGGCCTCAAGTGCTGAAACTAGCGGGGGTACCTCGAGGAACAACCCACCTCATGGTAATGTTTAAGTCGCTTGAGACACATTACGTTACATTTGGATATTCCATGTGCGTTTGCTTATGCTTTCTGTGAATGACGTTACTTGTACAGACTGTACCTATAAACAGTTTTTAGACTGTAAACCGCTGGATTTCGACGGCACCGGGGGTGCTGTGGCTTTTTTCCGATGGACGGAGAAGACCGATTCAGTGATAAGAATGAGCAAATGCGCACCAGAAAAACAAGTCACCTACATCTCCGGATTGTTCATAGATGGAGCATTTTCGTAGTGGAATCTCCAAGTCCAAACTCTGGGAGAGGCAGCAGCATACGCTTTGACTTGGAATGAAATAAAGGAACTCATACATAAAACTATTGCTGCAGGGCCGAAATTCAAAAGTTAGAAACTAAATTCTGGAACTTCAAGATGGACGGCCCGAAGATCGCCGAATATGTGCAGAGATTTCATGATCTATCTCACGTGGTACCATACATGGTTAGTCCGGAATTCAAGCGCATTGAGCGTTTCATTTGGGGGTTGGCACCTCAGATTATGAGTATGGTGATGACGTCAAAACCTGCTACGATCACCGAGGCTATCGACCTGAGTGTAGCACTAACTGAGGAAGCAATCAGGTTAAACAAGTTTTCGACCTCTGACCAGAAGAAGAAAGAGACTCACGTTGAGTCATCAGGTAAGAACAAAAGGAAGTTCTCAAACTTCAAGAAAGGTACCAGCAGTTCTAACAAGAAGGAAGAGGCAAACGCACCAGCCAGGGCTAAAACTAGTGTTGAAAACAAAGGAAAATGGTACATGGGCACCTTGCCCAAATGCGATACGTGTCAATTGCATCACAATGGACGATGCCGAGCTGGAAGATGCGATTCTTGTGGAAGAGTTGGTCACTCGAAGGAGACATGTTGGGTTGGTACTGGGCATGGTAACAATAGGCAGAGAGGTTATGGCAACAACAACTGTGGTGGGAATGGATACGGAAACCGCCCTCAAGGAGGAAATGGCGGTAACGGAAATCGTGGTAATTTTGGGAATCAAGCTGGTAATGGAAACCGTGGAGCGAATAACAATCAAGGTGGTAATGGGAACGGTAAAGGTCAAGGACCAGGTGCGAAGGAAGCACGACAAGATCCAAATGTGGTCACTGGTACGTTCCCTATCAACCAACGTTATGCATCTGTACTATTTGATACCGGTGCCGATTATAGTTTTGTATCGCTAGAATTTAAGAATGTACTTGGGTTGGTAACCAGTAAGCTAGACATTCCATATTCAATAGAACTAGCTAATGGAAAACTAGTAGAAGCAAATGAAGTTATTAGGGGTTGCGTGATAGAACTGGGAGAGCACGAGTTTACACTTGATCTGCTGCCGGTCGAGTTGGGAAGCTTCGACGTGGTAGTGGGGATGGATTGGTTGTCAAGCAACCGAGCAGAGATTGTATGTCACGAGAAGGTCATTCGCAATTCGATGGCGAATGGAGAAACAATTGTGGTACATGGAGAGAAGCTCGATACGCCCCTAAGAATCATTAGTTGTTTAAAGGCTCGAAAGTGTTTGTAGAAAGGATGTGTTGCCTTCTTGGCACACATTGTGGACAAAGAAGCCGCTGAGCCAAAGCTAGAAGACATTCCAGTCGTGAAGGAATATCCTGAAGTCTTTCCCGAAGACTTGCCAGGATTGCCTCCGCAAAGGCAAGTCGAGTTTGACATTGACTTAGTTCCAGGTGCTGCGCCTGTAGCTAAGGCACCTTATCGACTTGCGCCCTCCGAGATGCAAGAACTGTCAACACAACTTCAGGAGCTATTGGATAAGGGATTTATCAGACCAAGCTTCTCGCCTTGGGGAGCTCCAGTGTTGTTTGTCAAAAAGAAAGATGGTAGTTTCCGCAAGTGTATCGACTACCGCGAGCTGAACAAGTTGACTATCAAGAATAGATATCCTTTGCCAAGGATTGATGACCTGTTCGATCAACTACAAGGTTCGATTTGTTACTCCAAGATCGATCTACGATCAGGATATCACCAGTTTCATATACAAGAGGAGAGTATTCCAAAGACTGCCTTCAGAACTCGATATGGACACTATGAGTTCCTGGTTATGCCGTTTGGGTTGACGAACGCGCCAGCAGTATTCATGGATTTGATGAATAGAGTTTGTAAGCCGTACCTCGATAAGTTTGTGATTGTGTTTATTGATGATATTTTAATCCACTCAAAGACGAAGGAAGAACACGAGCAACATCTAAGAGCTATCTTAGAGCTGCTCAAGGAAGAGAATTTGTACGCGAAGTTCTCAAAGTGCGAGTTCTGGTTACGCGAGGCTCAGTTCCATGGTCACGTGGTTAATGGAGATGGAATTCTATGGATCCCACAAAGATCGAGGCAATCAAGAATTGGGAGACTCCAAAGACGCCAACCGAGATCCGTCAGTTCCTGGGTTTGGCAGGATATTATCGCAGATTTATTGAGGACTTCTCAAAAATCGCTCAACCTTTGACCTCCCTCACGCAGAAAGACAAGAAGTACGAATGGGGAGACAAGCAAGAAGAAGCATTTCAGTTGTTGAAAAACAAGCTTTGCGATGCACCAATCGTATCCCTACCCGAAGGCACTGACCACTTCGTGGTATATTGCGACGCCTCGCGTCAAGGTTTAGGCTGCGTACTGATGCAACGATAGAAAGTTATAGCTTACGCTTCGCGCCAGTTGAAGGTTCATGAGAAAAACTACACCACGCATAAATTGGAGTTAGGCGCAGTGGTGTTTGCATTAACAATCTGGCGACATTATTTGTACGGTACGCGATGCACAATCTTTACCGATCACAAGAGCCTGCAGCATATATTTGATCAAAAAGTGCTTAATATGAGACAGCGCCGATGGGTAGAGCTGTTGAACGATTATGATTGTGAAATCAAGTATCACCCAGGGAAGGCGAATGTAGTCGCAGATGCCTTGAGTCGGAAAGAAAGAATCAAGTCTGTCACACCCTGACCACGTAAAACATCAAACAGTGGCAGAATTGTCGGGGAGTGTTGTAACGGAATTATTGTTTCACAACCATGGCATATAAAGTTATATTTTATTTATCAAACAAGAGTGTTACATTGTCTCAAAACAGGAAATAAAGAGTTCAGAACATAATTAAACTAGTTCTATATTTATTTTATGTCTCTACGGCACAGGTCCGCCCTAGTGTCACGATCATCATCCTATGCAAAAGCTCCTGAAACACATGTGAAAATAGGTACGTCAGCATAAAAATGCCTGTGAGATACATAGGTTTTGTGAAAATAGGATTCATGACTTATAAGTTTAGAAAAAAGTTGTGTAGCAAAAGTCGGTCATGAACCTTGTAAATTGTTTTGTTTTGTAAATCATTTAAAAAAAACGATAAGATCAAATTATATGTATAAGTAAAAGAATAATGTATGGTTAAATGTATAACCAAGTAAAATGAGTTTGTATAAGATAAGTTGTTTGTAAAACAATGTCTTGTGAAAAGTATGTTATTTGTATAAAATGTTATATGTCTCAAATTGAAATGATTCGAATAACGCTACGATATGTAATACCATACAAACACTTATATATAGGAAGTACCAGCGGCGTATCCACCATGCCTGTATCATATTACACACGTCTCATTACTTAAATCAATTAAACAAACCACCAATGTATAAAGTCCATGTTTAAACCAATTGTCAAGAAGTCCTTGTGTAAGCCATGTCAAATGTTAAAAGTCCAAATGTAGTCAAGTAATGTGTAACAAATGTTATGTGTTGTAAGTAAAGTATTGTCACATAAACCAAATGTAGAAATGTACAAAACAAAGTATTTTGAATATATCAAAGAGTTATGTTTTGCAAAGTAATGCATGTTACATTGATACAAACACTTATGTGGTAAGTTAACGCATACATTCAAGCCTTGAGACAGTCAGATAACCCTTTTAGTCAAGGTTATAAAAAGAAATGTTTTCGGATTCAGTCATTCCTGACATCCAAACAAACCCGGGATGTCAGGAATGGGATTTGTCAAGTCCTATGGTACCACTACTTACTACTGAGCGGCGTAGCTAATGTTAATGAACGTATATAAGTCCCGTTTTTGCAAACCAAATGTCAAATCAAATGTGAACATGTTATATGAAAACAATGTACTAGGTATGCTAAGTTAACATACGAAGCAGAAAAGTTATGTAAATCAATGTGCTAGCATGCTATCAGTCAACATAAATAGCATAAATGTAAAGTAAAACAATGTACTAAGTATGCTCACAACGGACATACATAGCAGGAAATGTAATGTAAAACGATGTACTAAGTATGCACACAATGGACATACGTAGCATAAAATGTAATGAAATCGTGTACTATAATGTACGAATGAACATAACAAGCATATGATATGAAAGCATGAAAGGCACGAAAGTAACAAGTAGGCACATGTGTTTCACCCCAAAATGTTTGGAAAACAGTAAAAGAGGGCTCTATGTACTCACTTGAGATTGCTTAGTAGTCCTTGAGTAACAACCAAACAATGCTAGAGATCACGGATATCAAACGACACCTAATATAGGTAACTATGTTAATATACCGGACCTAAATCGGAGGATTTGGATAGAATGAGGGTTCGTAAACCAAACGAGTATGGAGACTCGTGTAATATGGTTTAACAAAGCCTACATACTAAAATGAAACCTAAGCTAAGTGCTTACGACCCATTACGACCCGTTTAGGTAGCTTATGCTACTTTAACGCGTCGTTCGCGTGAAACGCGTTCGGACCGCCTAACTAGCCCTATGATAAGTAAAATATGCCTTAACATGTCTAATATTGTTGCCAAATCATTTTAGATACCAAAAGTTAGGTTACATATGCTTTAAATGCATTTTGGCGTAAAAAGGGCATTTTGGTAATTTACCTAAGGCATATAAACTACCTATCATACAACTAAGTAAACGTCGTGACCATAAGGTATAACCTCATAAGGTTATTCCCTATATACTAAGGTCACCTAATTTGTTTGGTCGGATCCTAATGATTGACCAAACGGGTCGGGTTCGAAAATATAAGTGATTGTTTAGATCGCTTACCTTACGACCCTATATAAGCACTAAACTAAAAGTGATGAGCTAAGCATGTTAAAACATGCTTAACTAAGTTTAGAAAACAGGTTTGGTATCAAAACAAATGGTTTTGATACCCAAGAGTAGTTTGGTTACAAAATACGCGTAAATGCGCATTTTGGCCGAAACTACGACTCGTCACTGAGCCTAGATAACGTGGTAATCAGTAGGTATAGTCACAAGAGACTATAACCATCGTGATTACGCTCATGTTATGAAGTTCAACCGAACTTCGTGTTGACCATAAACTGGTCAACGCAGAAAGTCAAACATAGTTTGACTTTCGGACTAGAGAAGCGATAAAAGAACGAAGGAACACTTACAAATGGTCCCCGCTAGTAAAACTTGATCGAATAGCTCAGGTATGAAGCAATGACTTCAACTTAGTGCTTTGAGATCAGATTTGTGGGTTTTGAGTTGAATGGGGTTGGGTATTTATAGTAAATGGACAACCGTTAGGATCGTTTATCGAATAACGTGATCGAATCTCATCCGTACATGTGTTGGAATGTTATGGTAAGTCATTTTGCCCCCACCACCAGAGATTGACATGTGGCATTGGCCTTTGGGGGGTTGAAAGGCTGTTAACAGCAGTCAAAATGAGTTTCTGCATCTGGCCCTTGCTTACGAACCGTAAGGGTGATGGCTTACGGTCCGTAAGCCATCAACTTTGGCTGAATTACACTTTTGGTCCCTGCACCTTGTTTCGTTGCGTAACGGAACTTCTAACACCCGTCAAACCCAATTTCAAGCTCCACAATGATGTTAAGACATAGGAAACATGAAATATGCTTGAAAATATCACGGATGTCGGTTCGTTTGGCCGTACGATCACGATGTTCGGTTAATTACGACGGAATGCGCATTAGTGTGAAAAACGATCCAAATGGCGTGACGAATGGATTTTTCTTATGCCAAACACTAAAATTAAATATTATAGTGCTTACATAAATTTTTGGATGTCTGGGTGTATTCAGAACGTAAGTTATGCGCGAAAGTGCAAACTTGTGCACTTTTTGACGCTTTTAGTCCCTGAATGACCCAAAAGTTTATTTTAGCACACCGAACCCCTCAAAGACTATTTCTAAGCTATATTGTCACACCCTGGCTTTTGCGGAAGCATGGGTTTATTTGGTGTGACTTAATACCATAGCTTAATCATAACAAATCTATATGAAAATAAAACCATGCAGATCATCCATTTATTTAAGTAAAATACCACAACATTGTCTTAAGGCGTTGATACAAGCAACGGAAATTTCAACCTAATATCATAAAAACATTGTTTGAAAGACACAACCACAACTTAAAGTAGACGTAGTTTAAGAACTGTGACTCATCCAGATAAAAGCCACAACACCTAAACTCGGATGATCCCAACACTAACGCAGCATGAAAACGTAGCATACCGTGCCAAATCCTTAGTCCCCTGAAATACATGTAAGTTGGAAAAATCAAAAAAAATTGTTGAGCGAGTTCATGTGTAAGTGAGTATGTAAAACCTTTGTAAGTGTAAAATCCCTGGTATGTAGCAATTAAGGAAATAAAGAGATCACCAATGGTTTGCAAGGCCATTGATATGTGTGAAATGCTGTAGGAAGACTCAAACCTAGCAGATTTATGCGTCGGGCACAAAGTCACCCCGAGGTCCGTACTGTTTGGGCCTGGGGCTGGGCTCGCTACACCCAGATAGATCTACCGCTACTGTCCCTCGGTCCTACACTGAGGATTAATGGCCTCAAGTTCCCGCCTACCCACTCACATGATCTAAGTAGTAAACCTTCCTTAAGCTAACCATACCATGTATAAAATTGTCTGTAGTAATTGTAACATGTATTCCACCCCCGAAGTATAAAACTGAAAACAGTTAAGAGAAAAGGGGGACATGAACTCACAGTATTGCGTCTTGAACCGTGTCTCAACTCTGTCAGCTACACGACAACCTACAACGTACTAATGTCTATTAGACGAACGGGCCGTGCCTTGGCTTAGAGTTAAATGTTTTGAGATACGTTTCTTTTATTATTCCGAGTAATAATTATTTGTCAAAATAATTAATATTTTAACTTAATCATATGTCGTGTTGGAATATTTGGTTCGTGCAATATTCTTGTATTAATACTTCCAAAGTATTTTATATATAAATGTTTCCTTCCCAAGGATGGGACATTTTACATACGTATGTTCGTATCGGAAATATATTTTTTAAGTCCCCTTTTGAGATTATATACTTAATCATTTTTATGTATAAAATCATCCTCCGATACTTTGTACTTTGTTATAAAATTTATGGCGAGGTTTATCTTTGATAACATAATCTAAATATACTAATAAACACTTGTCCAGAAAATATTTACTAAGTGTTAGGATTTTCGGAAAATTTCGCCATAGTCTCCTTTGTAAATGGAGGTGTCCATGCATAAAAAAAATATCATTTTTTCTTTACATATAACCTGTAGATCGTTCTCACATAGTCAACCCGACAATTAGACATGCAATAAACGACTTATGTCATTTCAGCTTTATTAATCAAAACTGGACTGTTTTCGAGCATTTTAATAAAATAGTTAACCTTCTCCAAAAATTCTAAAATTTTTACAGGATATCATATATAATCCAAAATTTATTGTGTAAAAATATCGGGGTCCAGTTCATTACCAATATTTTATAGAAATTAATTTACCGGACTAAACTCAGATTCGTCACTTTTCTGACCACAGTTCACGGAAAAATTCATTTAAAATTCATCGTAAGTTCTATTGAAGAAATTCCAGTGGGAGAATTACAAATACATCTGTGATCATCTACTGTATAAATTTCATGATCTGACTCTACACATAATTCAGTTTATGACGGAAAATAGGGCACTTATTTTCAGCAGTGAAAAGACAGCTTGAGCTGCTGTTACAAAACGTGTCTTTAAAAATAGTAAACGAAGTCCAAAAATTATGATTTCAGTGCCATTTGCTTTGTTTTTCGAAAATACACAATTTAGACTCCAGAAAATAAACTTTTCGATTTATAATGATCCGTTTACAGCTAGTTGAAGGTGGCTGAAAATGCTAATCAGCAAACTTTTTATAGGTTAAATGTTACTAAAACGCATATATACGATCACCATACTAACTTTTTAACCATGGAACAAGATTAACCTGGGTGTACAAGTAACTTACTACTAGCACAAGGCTAGGGATGATCAAGAGAAGTAATGAAGTGGATAAAAGCAAACAAGAGAGGTTCTTCAACTTCCGAAAGTTCCAAGCTCCCTTATGCACCTTTTAACACCTTTGAGTATATGTAGATTGTATGGAACTTGAAAGAAAATGGAGGTTATGTGGGAGTGGGTATGACCGTAGGTTTAGAAGGGAGGAGTGAGTGGTCTTGAGGAATGATGAGAAATATAGGCCACCATACTTATATTAATGTCTTCTAATATTTTATGTAAAGAATCATGCACTAAATATACCAAATAATTAAAGTAGGATCTTAGGAGATATGTTGATGATTATTTGGGTCCATGATGACCGATTGTTTTGATTATGGGGAGGGTTATGATTGCAAAATTTCCACTAATGTAACCATAGATTATATTGTAAGTAAAATGATGGTTATCTAACAATCCCACTTTAGTGTATATGATTACCAAAAAGAATTAAATAAATTTCCACTAATTCCATGATAATGACAAGAATCAAAAATTAATTCAACTTGTGGATATGGGGTCCCTTAGGGGACGGTCACATTGAGGGGGGGGGGGTATATTTGCAATAATTCAATTAAGTGGTAACCAAAAGTTAGATTATAAGTAATATGATGTTACTTGCTAATCATAAGGTTTTTAGTGGGTGTTATGGCAAACGGGGATCATGTCTAGCCAAAAATAATAAAACAATGTTATTGACAAAAATTTAGTATCCCGGGTAATGTCCGGTTGTTCGGTTGGATATCGTTCCGTTAAAGTGTTAAATTGTACCGCATAGGGTCTTTTATACATCTTTTTGTAACGAATTTAATTCCAACACTTAGGAAAGCATACAGGATTGTTTTGCCATATTTTTGCAAGTAACTCACATGATTAAATGCTGCATTTTATATTAAAGTGCAGAATTTTGTAATTAACACATGTTTTAGGCACACCCGGTCACTATAATTATTACCTAGTGACGCAGTTTAACAATTCTCACCTCCCTACACTCCCTACTAGTGTAGTAAACTATTCCCGGCTCATACTGGCCTCAGAGACAGTAACTGTCTGATGCTGGCTATGTCAGCATGTTTACTGGGTATCCCGTATAGTGTGCTCACTGTGCTTTTGTGCATCAAGGTTGTCACTAAGGTTTGTGTGTAAATAATGGGGTGACAGTATAAAATGTGATGTATGAGTATGTACGTATCAGGAATCAGTAAGCAGTTTAATCACAGTTATAAGCAAGCACAGTAATTAAGTAGTAATTAAATATAAATTAATTCGTACGGATACCTAGTTTGGTGAGGGTTGTCACATTCTCCCCCCGTTAAATAAATTTCGTCCCGAAATTTTAGGATCTGCGTCTAGTTGCAGGGGTCTTGGGGAATAAATGTGGGTACTTAGCCTTCATACGATCCTCACGTTCCCACGTGAATTCTGGGCCGTGTCGTGCATTTCATCGAACTTTGACGAGTTTGACACTACTCCGGCGTGTTTTGTTAATCTTCCAATCAGTGACCTCAACAGGTTCTTCAACAAAGTGGAGTGTGTCGTCGATATGAACTTCGTCAGCAGGAATGACAACTGGCTCTTGAGTTGGACTCTTTTTCAGATTAGATACGTGAAATGTATCGTGAACACCATTAAGTTCAGCAGGTAGGTCCAACTTGTATGCTACCAAACCAACCCTCTTCAGAATTTTGAATGGGCCAATGTATCGCGGATTCAACTTCCCACGCTTCCCGAAGCGTGCCACACCCTTCCAGGGTGAAACTTTCAATAAAACCATATCTCCAACTTGGAATTCCAAATGTTTCCGGTTTGGATCTGCATAGGCTTTCTGTCTGTCGCAAGCCGCTTCGATGCGTTTTCGAATTTGCGCAATCTTGTATGTCGTCTCTTGGACGATTTCGGGACCAACAAGCTACCTATCACCTGCGTCAGCCCAGCATAGGGGTGATCGACACTTGCGTCCGTAAAGAGCTTCAAATGGCGCGACTCCAATACTGGTGTGGTAGCTGTTGTTGTATGAGAATTCGGCCAACGGTAAATGCTTATCCCAGCTACCACTAAGATCCATTACACATGCTCTAAGCATATCCTCCAATGTCTGAATAGTTCTTTCACTTTGGCCATCAGTTTGCGGATGAAATGCAGTACTTAGGTTCAATTGCGAGCCAAAAGCTTCTTGGAAGGATTGCCAAATCCTTGACACGAAGCGTCCATCTCTATCAGAGATAATTGAAAGAGGCACTCCATGACGTGTAACTATCTATCGCATGTATATTTCAGCCAGTTTACTTGTGTTGTCCTTTTCCTTGATTGGCAAAAAGTGCGCGGACTTTGTTAGGCGGTCAACTATCACCCAAATAGTATCATGACCCCTGGGCGTCCTTGGCAACTTCGTTATAAAATCCATTGAAATCTGTTCCCATTTCCACTTGGGAATTTCTGGTTGTTGCAGAAGTCCTGAAGGCTTCTGGTATTCAGCTTTCACTTTAGCACACGTTAAACACTTGCTCACGTAAACAGAAACGTCGCCTTTCATTCTAGGCCACCAATAATAATCCTTAAGATCTTGGTACATCTTATCCGCCCCGGGATGAATAGAGTACCGTGATTTGTGTGCCTCATCAAAAATAACTTTTCTCAAACCACCAAATAGAGGAACCCAAATCCTTTTCATAAAACATAATGTTCCTTCCTCGTTTGGCACTAATTGCTTCTCCATCCCACGGAGATATTCTTCTTCAAGGTTTCTTTCCTTAAGTGCTTCTTTCTGCGCAGTACGAATTCGCAGAGAAAGATCTGTTTGGATAATCATTTCTAAAGCCCTAACCCTTATGGGCTTAATCCTTTCTTTACGACTCGGGGCATCAGCGACCACGTTCGCTTTCCCTGGGTGATACTTGATCTCGTAGTCGTAGTCGTTCAACAATTCAACCCAGCGTCTTTGCCTCATGTTAAGCTCCTTTTGGTTAAATATGTGCTGTAAGCTCTTGTGATCAGTGAAGATTGTACATCGCGTACCATACAAATAATGTCGCCAGGTTTTTAGTGCAAACACCACCGCGCCCAATTCCAAATCATGCGTGGTGTAATTTTTCTCGTGGATCTTCAATTGGCGTGACGCATATGCTATAACTTTATGTCGCTGCATCAAAACGCAGCCTAAACCCTGACGCGAGGCGTCACAATATACCACGAAGTCATCCGTTCCTTCGGGTAGCGATAAGATCGGTGCATCACAAAGCTTGTTCTTCAACAACTGAAAGGCCTCTTCTTGCTTGTCTCCCCAATCAAACTTCTTATCTTTCTGAGTGAGAGAGGTCAAAGGTTGAGCGATTTTTGAAAAATCCTCAATGAATCTTCGATAATAACCAGCCAAACCTAAGAATTGTCGAATCTCGGTTGGCGTCTTTGGGGTTTCCCAATTTTTGATCGCCTCGATCTTTGTGGGATCAACATGGATTCCATTTCCATTTACCACATGTCCAAGAAACTGAACTTCACGTCGCCAAAACTCGCACTTTGAAAATTTGGCATATAATTGTTCCTTCTTCAGCAATTCCAAAATAGCCCTTAAATGTTGTTCGTGTTCATTCTTCGTCTTCGAATAAATCAAGATATCGTCTATGAACACAATCACAAACTTATCCAAGTATGGTTTGCAGACTCGGTTCATTAAGTCCATAAAAACTGCAGGCGCGTTTGTCAACCCAAACGGCATAACAAGGAACTCGTAGTGCCCATAACGAGTCCTAAAGGCTGTCTTTGGAATACTTTCCTCTTGAATTCTCAACTGATGGTATCCTGATCGCAAATCAATCTTTGAGTAGAAACTTGAACCTTGGAGCTGATCGAATAAGTCATCGATCCTTGGCAGGGGATACCTATTCTTGATAGTCAACTTGTTCAACTCCCGGTAGTCAATGCACATACGAAAACTACCGTCTTTCTTCTTAACAAACAGGACCGGAGCTCCCCAAGGTGAGAAGCTTGGTCTGATGAATCCTTTGTCTAGCAACTCTTGGAGTTGTGTCGACAATTCATGCATCTCTGATGGTGCAAGTCTATAAGGTGCTCTAGCTACAGGCGCGGCGCCTGGAACTAGGTCTATACGGAACTCCACTTGCCTCTGGGGTGGCAATCCTGGTAAGTCCTCAGGGAAGACTTCAGGATATTCCCTTACGACAGGGATGTCTTCGATATTCGGCTCAGCAGCTTTCTTATCCACGATGTGTGCCAAGAAGGCCACACATCCCTTCTGTAAACACTTTCGCGCTTTCAAACAGCTGATGATTCTTAAAGGCGTATCACGTTTCTCTCCATGAACCACAATCGTTTCACCATCTTCGGTTGGGATGCGAATGATCTTCTCGTGGCAGACAATTTCTGCCTTGTTGCTTGATAACCAATCCATTCCCACTACCACGTCGAAGCTTCCCAACTGGACTGGTAGTAGATCCAAAGCAAACCCGCACTCTCCCAATTCGATTACACAACCTCTGACCACTTCATTAGCTTCTACTAACTTTCCATTCGCCAATTCGATTGAGTACGAGATATCTAGTTTACTAGCGGCTAAACCAAGCATATTCTTAAATTCTAACGACACGAAGCTATAATCGGCACCAGTATCAAATAAAACGGATGCAAAATGTTGGTTTATAGGGAACGTACCAGTAACAACATTGGGATCCTGGCGCGCTTCCCTCGCTTCGATATTGAAAACCCTTCCTCGTGCTTGGTTCAATTCTGGGCAGTCCCTCTTAAAATGCCCAATTTCACCACAGTTAAAACAACTCAGTTTCTACCCGTTTCCACTTCCATTTCCAGCTTGATTGTTGTTTTGGTTTCGGTTTACAGTACCAGCTTGATTCGCGTTGTTGCCTCGATTTCCATTCCCTCCATTGTTTCCTTGTGCGCGATTTCCATTACCACCACGATTATTGTTCCTATTTCCAAAACCTCCTTGGCCTCCCCGGCCAACAGTGGCCCAGCAAGTATCCTTCGAGTGACCAACCTTTCCACACGCTTCACATACTTTTGACCCACACCGGCCAGAATGGTGACGCTGGCAGGTGTTACACTTGGGATGAGTACCCATATACCCCTTTCCTTTCTTCCCACCACCGGTTGTAGCTTGAACCGGTGCGATTGGTTCTCCTTTCCTGCCATCACTGCTTGTGCCTTGTTTGAAGTTGGAGAATTTCCGTTTGTTTTCTCCTGAGGATTCCTCGTGAATTTCTTTCTTCTTGGGGTCAGAGTTTGGAAACTTGTTTAGACGGATAGCTTCCTCAGTAAGTGACACGCTCAGGTCGATGGCTTCAGTAATGGTTGCAGGCTTGGACGTGGTTACCATGCTCATGATCTGGGGTGCCAATCCCCAGATGAAGCGCTCAACGCGTTTAAATTCTGGCGTGACCATGTATGGCACTACATGGGACAAATCATGAAACCTTTGAACATATTCTGCAATCTTAGGACCTTCCATTTTTAGGTGCCAGAACTCAGTTTCTAGCTTCTGTATTTCAGCACGCGAGCAGTACTTTTTCCTCATTAACTCTTTTAACTCAGCCCAAGTTAATGCATAAGCAGCGGCTTCTCCTAAAGTTTGCACTTGCAGATTCCACCACGATAGAGCACCATCCAGAAATAGCCCTGAAATGTAAGTGACTTGTTGATCGGGAGCGCATTTGCTCATTCTCAGAACCGAATCTGTCTTTTCAGCCCACCTAACAAACGCAACAGCACCTCCAGTGCCATTGAAATTTACTGGCTTACAGTCAAGGAATTGTTTGTAGGTGCACCCATGGGGTGGATTGTTGTTGTCGTTGTTGTTCGAATTGTTCCCGCTAGTTCCTCCTTGGGAGGCCGCATATTGTGCTATGGCTGCGGTAATTATCCCTTGGAGTTCTGCCTGGGTAGTAGGCATGCCTGGGTCGCGTCGCGGAGGCATCTTCTAAAAGAAAGATCATATTGGTCCGTTCATAATAAGCATAGTAAGTAATATGCGTATGTAATAACACAATAACTCATAATATCTCATGTCATAACGCAAAATAAATGATGCAACAACGCATGTAAGTCACAATCAATGTAAGCAAGTAATCATGCTAGTCTTCCCCAGACTATCCCACCCAGTCTCATAGACTGAACTCCTTAATTTCTCAAACTAACTCCCTGGTCTCTAAGATCAAACCTTCCAGTCTCTAAGACTAAACATCCCCAATCTCTAAGATTGAGCCCTTCAGTCTCTAAGACTGAACCTCCCTCAGTCTCTAAGACTGAACCTTCCCAGCCTCTAAGGCTAAACTCCCTCAGTCTCTAAGACTTAAATATAAATTTTTGAACGATGTATTTGTGCCTTTTGTTTGTAAAAATGTTTGTACCCTGGATCTGGACGTTTCGTGTATGCAATTGTAAAAATGTTTTCGTGAGAGCCCTAGTGATCATAGTCTAGACTCGAGAAAGAATCCTAGTTCGCTATGATCGAGGCTCTGATACCAAGCTGTCACACCCTGGCTTTTGCGGAAGCGTGGGTTTATTTGGTGTGACTTCTTAATACCATAGCTTAATCACAACAAATCTATATGAAAATAAAACCATGCAGATCATCCATTTATTTAAGTAAAATACCACAACATTGTCTTAAGGCGTTGATACAAGCAATGGAAATTTCAACCTAATATCATAAAAACATTGTTTGAAAGACACAACCACAACTTAAAGTAGACGTAGTTTAAGAACTGTGACTCATCCAGATAAAAGCCACAACACCTAAACTCGGATGATCCCAACACTAACGCAGCATGAAAACGTAGCATACCGTGCCAAATCCTTAGTTCCCTGAAATACATGTAAGTTGGAAAAATCAACAAAAATTGTTGAGCGAGTTCATGTGTAAGTGAGTATGTAAAACCTTTGTAAGTGTAAAATCCCTGGTATGTAGCAATTAAGGAAATAAAGAGATCACCAATGGTTTACAAGGCCATTGATATGTGTGAAATGCTGTAGGAAGACTCAAACCTAGCAGATTTATGCGTCGGGCACAAAGTCACCCCGAGGTCCGTACTGTTTGGGCCTGGGGCTGGGCTCGCTACACCCAGATAGATCTACCGCTACTGTCCCTCGGTCCTACACTGAGGATTAATGGCCTCAAGTTCCCGCCTACCCACTCACATGATCTAAGTAGTAAACCTTCCTTAAGCTAACCATACCATGTATAAAATTGTCTGTAGTAATTGTAACATGTATTCCACCCCCGATGTATAAAACTGAAAACAGTTAAGAGAAAAGGGGGACATGAACTCACAGTATTGCGTCTTGAACCGTGTCTCAACTCTGTCAGCTACACGACAACCTACAACGTACTAATGTCTATTAGACGAACGGGCCGTGCCTTGGCTTAGAGTTAAATGTTTTGAGATACGTTTCTTTTATTATTCCGAGTAATAATTATTTGTCAAAATAATTAATATTTTAACTTAATCATATGTCGTGTTGGAATATTTGGTTCGTGCAATATTCTTGTATTAATACTTCCAAAGTATTTTATATATAAATGTTTCCTTCCCAAGGATGGGACATTTTACATACGTATGTTCGTATTGGAAATATATTTTTTAAGTCCCCTTTTGAGATTATATACTTAATCATTTTTATGTATAAAATCATCCTCCGATACTTTGTACTTTGTTATAAAATTTATGGCGAGGTTTATCTTTGTTAACATAATCTAAATATACTAATAAACACTTGTCTAGAAAATATTTACCAAGTGTTAGGATTTTCGGAAAATTTCGCCATAGTCTCCTTTGTAAATGGAGGTGTCCATGCTTAAAAAAAATATCATTTTTTCTTTACATATAACCTGTAGATCGTTCTCACATAGTCAACCCGACAATTAGACATTCAATAAACGACTTATGTCATTTCAGCTTTATTAATCAAAACTGGACTGTTTTCGAGCATTTTAATAAAATAGTTAACCTTCTCCAAAAATTCTAAAATTTTTACAGGATGTCATATATAATCCAAAATTTATTGTGTAAAAATATCGGGGTCCAGTTCTTTACCAATATTTTATAGAAATTAATTTACCGGACTAAACTCAGATTCGTCACTTTTCTGACCACAGTTCACGGAAAAATTCATTTAAAATTCATCGTAAGTTCTATTGAAGAAATTCCAGTGGTAGAATTACAAATACATCTGTGATCATCTACTGTATAAATTTCATGATCTGACTCTACACATAATTCAGTTTATGACGGAAAATAGGGCACTTATTTTCAGCAGTGAAAAGACAGCTTGAGCTGCTGTTACAAAACGGGTCTTTAAAAATAGTAAACGAAGTCCAAAAATTATGATTTCAGTGCCATTTGCTTTGTTTTTCGAAAATACACAATTTAGACTCCAGAAAATAAACTTTTCGATTTATAATGATCCGTTTACAGCTAGTTGAAGGTGGCTGAAAATGCTAATCAACAAACTTTTTATAGGTTAAATGTTACTAAAACGCATATATACGATCACCATACTAACTTTTTAACCATGGAACAAGATGAACAAGGGTGTACAAGTAACTTACTACTAGCACAAGGCTAGGGATGATCAAGAGAAGTAATGAAGTGGATAAAAGCAAACAAGAGAGGTTCTTCAACTTCCGAAAGTTCCAAGCTCCCTTATGCACCTTTTAACACCTTTGAGTATATGTAGATTGTATGGAACTTGAAAGAAAATGGAGGTTATGTGGGAGTGGGTATGACCGTAGGTTTAGAAGGGAGGAGTGAGTGGTCTTGAGGAATGATGAGAAATATAGGCCACCATACTTATATTAATGTCTTCTAATATTTTATGTAAAGAATCATGCACTAAATATACCAAATAATTAAAGTAGGATCTTAGGAGATATGTTGATGATTATTTGGGTCCATGATGACCGATTGTTTTGATTATGGGGAGGGTTATGATTGCAAAATTTTCACTAATGTAACCATAGATTATATTGTAAGTAAAATGATGGTTATCTAACAATCCCACTTTAGTGTATATGATTACCAAAAAGAATTAAATAAATTTCCACTAATTCCATGATAATGACAAGAATCAAAAATTAATTCAACTTGTGGATATGGGGTCCCTTAGGGGACGGTCACATTGAGGGGGGGGGGGGGGGGGTATATTTGCAATAATTCAATTAAGTGGTAACCAAAAGTTAGATTATAAGTAATATGATGTTACTTGCTAATCATAAGGTTTTAGTGGGTGTTATGGCAAACGGGGATCATGTCTAGCCAAAAATAATAAAACAATGTTAATGACAAAAATTTAGTATCCCGGGTAATGTCCGGTTGTTCGGTTGGATATCGTTCCGTTAAAGTGTTAAATTGTACCGCATAGGGTCTTTTATACATCTTTTTGTAACGAATTTAATTCCAACACTTAGGAAAGCATACAGGATTGTTTTGCCATATTTTTGCAAGTAACTCACATGATTAAATGCTGCATTTTGTATTAAAGTGCAGAATTTTGTAATTAACACATGTTTTAGGCACACCCGGTCACTATAATTATTACCTAGTGACGCAGTTTAACAATTCTCACCTCCCTACACTCCCTACTAGTGTAGTAAACTATTCCCGGCTCATACTGGCCTCAGAGACAGTAACTGTCTGATGCTGGCTATGTCAGCATGTTTACTGGGTATCCCGTATAGTGTGCTCACTGTGCTTTTGTGCATCAAGGTTGTCACTAAGGTTTGTGTGTAAATAATGGGGTGACAGTATAAAATGTGATGCATGAGTATGTACGTATCAGGAATCAGTAAGCAGTTTAATCACAGTTATAAGCAAGCACAGTAATTAAGTAGTAATTAAATATAAATTAATTCGTACGGATACCTGGTTTGGTGAGGGTTGTCACATATATAAAGGATATTTATGGTATGTTTAACTTATGGTCATGTTCTGGAATGTCTGTTACAGTTCAAATTGGCATACTTTCACAGTTTGTCA
This sequence comes from Helianthus tuberosus, assembly GCA_030545235.1. Taxonomy (NCBI): domain Eukaryota; kingdom Viridiplantae; phylum Streptophyta; class Magnoliopsida; order Asterales; family Asteraceae; genus Helianthus; species Helianthus tuberosus. Next base: position 1,320,775 of record JARYGA010046293.1, read on the forward strand.
AGTTTAGTCCCTGTAAGCGAATTAACTTGTTTTTGCCATACCAAAGCCTTCAAAACTTATTTCTAAGTTATGTAAAGGTTATTTAAGGTATGTTAAGTATATGTTGATGTTCCGGAGTATTTGTCGCATTAAACTGATTACGTTTATGCACCAGTTTGCGTATAACTCTCTAGAAAGCGATATAGAGTTTGAAATTGAACAAAAGTCAAAAAATGAAAAATGTAAAACATAAACAAACAAACATTGGGATCAAATAACGTTGTTTTATTGATAATTAAACTGTTCACAATGATTACAAGCACATATGTTACAAAGCCCATAAGGGTTCGAGCGTTGGAAATGATTGTTCAAGCGGACCTCTCATTGCGCATTCGTGCCGCGCAGAGAGAAGTTCTTAAGGAAGAGAATCTTGAGAATGAATATCTCCGTGGGATGGAGAAGCAGCTAGTACTCAATAATGAAGGAATGTTGTGCTTCATGAAACGAATTTGGGTTCCCCTCTTTGGTGGTCTAAGAGACGTTATTTTTATGAAGCTCACAAGTCACGGTACTCGATCCATCCAGGATCGGATAAAATGTACCAGGATTTAAAGAATTTCTATTGGTGGCCGAAATTAAAAGGTGATGTTGCAACGTATGTTGCCAAATGTTTGACTTGTGCCAAAGTAAAGGCCGAATATCAGAAGCCTTCAGGTCTTCTTCAACAACCCGAAATACCCATGTGGAAATGGGAGCAGATTTCAATGGACTTTATAACGAAGTTGCCAAGGACACCCAGAGGTCACGATACGATTTCGGTAATCATGGACCATCTGACTGTCACACCCCGACCACGTAAAACAACAAAACGTGGCGGAAACGTCGGGGAGTGTTGTAACAGAATCATTGTTTGATAACACATGGAAATTGAAATATTGTTTTATTGATTAAAAGAGTTACAATGTCTTGACAATCAAAGAAATATATCATAAATAACTAGTCTTTCATCTTTTATTGTCACTAAGGCCCAAGTCCGCCTAAGTGTATCTTGATAAATCCTATGCATCATATCCTGAAACACATGTGAAAATAGGTATGTCAGCATAAAAATGCCTGTGAGATACATAGGTTTTGTGAAAATAGAATTCATGACTTATGTTTAAGAAAATGTTTAGTCATGAACCTTGTAATTTGCTTTGTCTTGTAAATCATTTGAAAAGTGATAAATAAACCAAATGATATATATGTATAAAAGAATAATACATGGTTAAGTAAATAACCAAGTAAAATGAGTTTGTATTAGATAAGTTGTTTGTAAAATAATGTATTGTGAAAAGTATGTTATTTGTATAAAATGTTATATGTCTAAATTGAAATGATTCAAATAACGCTACGATATGTAATACCATACAAGCACTTATATATAGGAAGTACCAGCGGCGTATCCACCATGCTTGTATCATATTACACACACCTCGTTACTTAAATCACTTACTCAAACCAAACCACCAAGATGTAATGTTTAAAAATTGTAGAAATGTTTATGTATAATCAAATGTCAAATTGTTTATGTGAAAACCATGTCTAATGTCTATGTCTAATGTAAATCATGAATTGTGTATATCAATGTCATAATGTTTATGTCTAATGTAAATCATGTAATGTGTATCCAAAATATCATGTATGGTAAGTGAAATATATCAACTCAACCATATGTAAAATGCACAAAAACAAGGTATTGAAGTAAAACATGGTTTAAATCAAAGTTATGTTTTGTGGAACAAATGCATACTATACTGATATAAACATCTATGCGGTATTGTGAAAATTCATTCATCCAAGCCTTGCGACTGTAGAATAAACCCTAGCACAAAGTCTAAGGTCCACCTAGAAATGTATTCGGATTCGGTCATTCCTTCCAATCCAAACAAACCCGGGATTTCAGGAATGGGAGTTGTCAAGTCCTATGGTACCACTACCTACTACCGAGCGGTATGATCGGTGTTAATGAATGTACATTGTCCAATTTAAACAAACCAAATGTCATACCAAAATGTAAGCATGTGATGAATAATAAATGTACTAAGTATGCACACAATGGACATACATAGCATAGAATGTAATGTAAAACAATGTACTAAGTATGCACACAATGGCCGTACATAGCATGAAATGTAATGTAAAACAATGTACTAAGTATGCACACAATGGGCGTACATAGCATGAAATGTAATGTAAAACAATGTACTAAGTATGCACAAAATGGACATACATAGCATGAAATGTAATGTAAAACAATGTATTAAGTATGCACATAATGGACATACATAGCATGAAATGTAATGTAAAACAATGTACTAATAGTGTACTAACGAACATAGTAAGCATATGATATGAAAACATGGAAAAGCATGAAAGTAACAAGTAGGCACATGTGTTTCACCCCAAAACAGTTTGAAAACGGTAAAAGAGGGGTCTATGTACTCACTTGAGATTGCTTAGTAGTCCTTCAGTAACAACCAAACAATGCTAGAGATCACGGATATCAAACAGCACCTAATATAGGTAACTATGTTAATATACCGGACCTATACCGGAGGATCGGATAGAATGAGGGCTCGTAAACCAAATGAGTATGGGGGCTCATGTAATATGGTTTTAACAAAGCCTACATACTACAATGAAACCTAACCTAAGTGCTTACGACCCATTACGACCCGTTTAGGTAGCTTATGCTACTTTAACGCGTCGTTCGCGTGAAACGCGTTCGGAATGCCTAACTAGTCCTATGATAAGTAAAATATGCCTTAACATGTCTAATATTGTTGCCCAATCAGTTTAGATGTCAAAAGTTATGTTACATATGCTTAAAATGAATTTTGGCGTAAAAAGGGCATTTTGGTAATTTACCTAAGGCATATAAACTACCTATCATACAACTACTTAAATGAAGCGACCATAAGGTATAACCTCGGAAGGTTATTCCCTATATACTATGGTCACCTAATATGTTTGGTCAGATCCTAATGATCGACCAAACGGGTCGGGTTCGAAAGTATAAGCGGTTGTTTAGATCGCTTACCTTACGACCCTATATAAGCACTAAACTAAAAGTGACGAGCTAAGCATGTTAAAACATGCTTAACTAAGTTTAGAAAATAGGTTTGGTATCAAAACAAACAGTTTTGATACCTAAGAGTAGTTTGGTTACAAAATACGCGTAAATGCGCATTTTGGCCGAAACTACGACTCGTCACTGAGCCTAGATAACATGGTAATCAGTAGGTATAGTCACTAGGGACTATAACCATCGTGATTACGCTCACGTTAAGAAGTTCAAATGAACTTCACATTGACCATAAACTGGTCAACGTAGAAAGTCAAACAAAGTTTGACTTTAATGCTAAAACGCATAAAAGAACGAAGGAACACTTACAACGGGTCCCCGCAAGCTAATCTAGATCCAAATAACTCAGGTATGAAGCAAGGGCTTCAACTTAGAGATTTTAGATCAGATTGTGTGGGTTTTGAGTTGAATGGGGTTGGGTATTTATAGTATTTGGACAACCGTTAGGATCGTTTATCGAATACCGTGCTCGAATCTCATCCGTACATGTGTTGGAATGTTATGGTAACTAAATTTGCCCCCACCACCAGAGATTGACATGTGGCATTGGCCTTTGGAGTGTTTAAAAGCTGTTAATCAGCAGTCAAAATGAGTTTCTGCATCTGACCCCTGCTTACGGACCGTAAGGGTGATGGCTTACGGTCCGTAAGCCATCAACTTTGGCAGAATTACACTTTTGGTCCCTGCACCTTGTTTCGTTGCGTAACGGCACTTCTAACACCCGTCAAACCCAATTTCAAGCCCCACAATGATGTTAAGACATAGGGAACATGTAATATGCTTGAAAACATCTCGGATGTCGGTTCGTTTGGCCGTACGGTTACGATGTTCGGTTAATTACGACGGAAGTCGTAACGGACGCAAAAACGGTCCAAATTGCGCGACGAATGGAATTTTGACAAGCCAAACACTAAATCATAACATTATAATGCTTACATAAATTTTTAGATGTCCGGATGTATTCAGAACGTAAGTTATGCGCGAAAGTGCAAACTTGTGCACTTTTTTACGCTTTTAGTCCCTGAATGACCCAAAAGTTTATTTTAGCACACCGAACCCTTCAAAGCCTATTTATAAGCTATGTAAAGGATATTTATGGTATGTTTAACTTATGGCCATGATCCGGAATGTCTGTTACAGTTTAAATTGGCATACTATCATAGTTTGTCAGCTTTAGTCCCTGTAAGCTTTTTAACTTGATTTTTCCATACCAAAGCCTTCAAAACTTATTTCTAAGTTATGTAAAGGTTATTTAAGATATGTTAAGCCTATTTCACTATTCTGGAGTGTTCGTTGCATTAAACTGGTTATATTTACGCATCAGTGCGCGTATAACCTTCAAGAAAGCGATTTAAAGCTTGAAATCGAACAAGAATTGATATGTGCAAAGGATACACATATTTATACAAATCCCAAGTATGAAATACAATATTTCATTGATACGATATTTGTTTGATGGCCGTGGAGGCACAAGTGTCACACTGACCAAATCTGCACACTTTTTGCCGAACAAGAAGAAAGACAACACTAGCAAGCTTGCTGAGCTATACCTGAGAGAGATAGTTGCACGGCATGGAGTGCCTCTCTCGATTATCTATGATAGAGACAGAAGGTTTGTATCAAGGATTTGGCAATCTGTTGGTGCATAGATGTATGTTAACTTCGTCTTTATAGAGTCTTGTATCTAGATAGGATAAACCAGTACTCAGCAGGTTAAAAAACAGGTTTTGGATGTTAATGGGTAATTTCACATGAAATAGCAGAATGCTATTTCGCATGAAATAACACTTGGTTATTTCGTACGAAATTAGCATTGCCTATTTCATACGAATTTACAACGCCTATAAATACCCAACCTGCTAGTTCATTTGTAACTTTTCTGATTCAGAGCCGAGGTGCTGCCAGTTTGTCAAATTATATGTAAAAGCTTTGAAATCTTTAATAAGAAGATATTTAGGGAATATCAAGCTGTTTCATGTCTATTTCTCTGATTCCGCCTTTGAAATAGATCATAAACTCTTCTGATTGACTCGTTAGGGTCACACGACGATCCAACAAGTGGTATCAGAGCTCAGGAAGAAGAGTTTATACCCATTCAGCTTGTTTTCATCACTTCTACTCCTTCTTTTCAAAATTAAAAGAGATTTTACGGTTAAAATGGCTTAATTTTCATACATTTCATGCGAAACATAGTTTTAATGAATCCTTGAAAGAATTGGACCAAAATTCGAACAAAATCTGGATCAATTTGACAAAATGGTGCCCGAAATGATGATGTCATCATTATTTCGCATGAAATAACATCTTAATTTCAGACGAAATTACCTTTGGTGATTAATTTCGTTTGAAATTGCTGTTAATTTCGCACGAAATCAGATTTCGTTTGAGATATTTCATACGAAATCACTATTTCATTCCAAAGAGGTTATTTTCGTTTGAATTCAAGCTAATTTCACACGAAATTATATTTTGTTTGGTCTGTTCGAACGAAATCACTATTTCGTTTGAAAACTCTGATTTCGTTTGAGTTGGTATTTCGTGTGAAAGCTTATTTCGCTTGAAGGATGTTATTTCGTTTGAGTTCATATTTCGTTTAAACTGATTTCATTTGAAACTGTTTTGTTAAAATCAAAAATATTTCTAAGTATTTGTTGATTATTTCAGATACGTGAAGATGGATGATTTTCTGAATCCTTTAGTGATGCCTTTGCTTTCATGGGAAACAACGGAGATGATACATCAAACAACACAAATGAAACTGCTCCGAGTGCGAAGAAAACTCTTTCTGATGCTTTGAGTGTGGAGAGTGCATATGGCACATACAACAAACCTCCCAAACTGATGGCGATTGAAGAATACAATAGATGGGCTAAAAGGTTTGAAGAGTGGCTAAAAGCGTTTGCGTATCCAAGCTGGAAAAGCTTGAAAAATGGTTTCAATATGGGAAGATCGGATTATGAAAATATAGAAGATACTGATGGTGTAGAAAGTTTCGTTGCCGAACAAAAGTGCATTGCATTGCTTCATCAGTCTGTGAGAGACGACATAATATCATTGATTGAGTACACAAATGCAAAAGATTTATGGGAGAAAAATGAATTTGATTTGTTTGCAAAAGATTTAGTGCCGAGATAGTTAAAAACAAAAAGAAGTTGTTAAGAAAAGAATTTGATTTGTTTGGATGTTTGAAAAATGAATCTGTATCTAAGATGATTGAAAGATTTGGGCATTTGAAGCTGGAACTTGCAAGACATGGAATCGTGTACACTCAAGAAGAGTTGATTGACAAACTGTTTGACTCACTGCCGGATGATAAAGACTGGCAATACTTTGCTTTGATGCTGAAGAATACAATCAAGTCGGAGGATCTAACGGTTGATCTGTTAATCGAAAGATTGGAGAGTCATGAATTAGAGATCAAGAAATCAAACAAAGTCAATAATTCCTCATATCAGCAGAATGTTGAGCTGTATTATCGAGGTAGTATGATCCCGAAGAATGTGTCTCCTAAGACAGCTTTCTCAGCAGAAAATTCAAACACGGTGAATCAAGAAACTCCAAGCAGTGGATATCATGGAGGTTCATCTACAACTGCTCAAAGTCAATCATTTCCGAAGAATCTGTTTCAATGTAACATTGCTGTGGATCTATAGAATGCTCAAAATTTCAGTGAAGAATCCACAAAGCAGCAAATGGTGTTTTTAGCTTCTGTGTTAGAATCATACGAAAGCCTTGTTGCAGGCAAGATTGGAAACACTAACCTCACCAAGGAGGATTATGACCAGATCGATCCAGAAGAGATGGAGTTGATCGATATTAGGTGGTGTATGGCTAGTGCAGTCAGACGAGCACAAAGGTTCATGGAGATTACAGGCAGACATTCTATCGGTGGACCTTCCACAAAACTTGGTTTTGATAAATCAAAGGTCACGTGTTTTAAATGTAAACAAAAAGGTCATTTTAAAAGAGAATGTCGAAATGCATATGCTGATGATACGGCAAATCCGTTCCGTGAAGATTACTACAAAAGAGCAATCTATCATCAGAACAAATCTGAACCCCCCCCCCCCAGAATGAAGCAGATAGAAGAAAATCCCAAAGAAAAATCCAGAGCACTTGTTGTTATCCATGATGATGAGGGATATGATTGGAGTGAAGTGTTACCAGAAGAAGACGCAGTGGGCTATGCGTTTGTAACAAAGATTGTTCCTTTCAAAGACTCCAGAACAGAACAAGTGAAATACATCAACAGAAAGATGTTAGCTCAGAACAGGATTAGTAGAATCTATCGTACATACAAAGAAGCTAAAAAGGCGAATATATGGGATGCTGATAGAGAATGTTACCTAGATCCCAAGGGAAACATTGTTGTTGATCCAGATACTGTCGATGTTGAAACTATCACTCAGCAAATTGCAGCAGAAGAAGAAGCAAATCAGAGATTGTGGTGGGGAGGATGAGAAGCTGAAGAAAAAGAAAAAGAAAAAGAGAAGGAGCTGCAGCCAAAGAAAGTTGATGACGGGATTATTGACACGTCACAAGAGTTTACTGCTGAAAATTTGAAGAAGATGGCTGATAAAGTGCTTGCTACAAAAGAGCTAGAGGTAGTTTCTGGTTCTGGAATTGAGTCTAAAAGCAAGGTCAGTCAGAATGATGCAATCAATGAGTCAGGTAAGAAAGCTAAAACTGAGAGTGACTGCAAAAATTGCATGAAAGACTGCAAGGTTTGTAGTACACTTGCTTACCTCAGCGGTAAAAAGATCGAAGAACTGACAGGAAGGGTCGGAGACATTGAAGATCAGATCTTAAACCGTGACAAAATGTTAAAAGCTTCAAATGAACGATTAAAAGAATTAACTGAGAAATCAAAAATGATAAAATTGACGTAGAAAGAATTAGGAAAGAAAACGAAAAGTTAGTTCTTGAAAATCGTCAACTTTCAGAAAATTTTGAGAAGCTAAAACGAACGGAAAAAGATTCTGATGAAAGAAATGGTAAGACAAACAAAGAAAATGTGCAATTGATAGGAGTTCTTAGGGTAAAAGAAGAGTTAATCAATCAACAACTGGATGAAATTGCTAAGTTGAAGCTTCAGTTTCAGGAAGCTAAAATTGAGAATGAACGCATCCAGTTGAAACTGAACAGTTACAACTCCGCAAGTTTTGTTCTTCAACATATCGTTCCTAAACCAATTGGGAAGAACAAAGCTGGCGAAGACATTTATTCGGATGGAACCGGGGTTGGATTTCATCAGGTTCCACCACATGTTTTAAATAATTTTTCAAAGAAAAAATCAGGGTTGGTTAATGATGAAGAAGAAAATGAAGTTAAGCTTCCAGACACAATTGATGTCACATTTACCACATCATTTGATGAAGATAGTGTGCAATCTGAAGTTGTGAAAAGCATGGTTGAAAATGTTTTAAAGTCTGAAAGTGACACTACTGAGGATGATGAATGCTTTTTGGACAAATATATTCCGAAATCAAAATCCAAAAACAACTTAAATGAAGAACCTAAGCTTGTGATGTACAAGATGGCGGGATCTGATAAGTTGTATTCGGATCGTGATTTTCCTTTGGAGAATGTGAATGTTGGTAAATTGAGAAATGTGTTCAAGTTGATTGAAATTGATGTGTCTGAAATTAAAGGATTGAAACATTTTGAGAGGCATTTGAATTTTGAAAAAGATAAGTCTTATTATAAGAAACCTGTTGTACCATCGCGTTTTTCTAACAACTATCAAAATAAATGGTCAGGTGGTTATCAGGGTGGTAAGAAAAATCAAAGAAGAAATTTTCAAAACAAAAAGTTTGTTGAGAAAAAGGTGTTTGTAAAAAGCTCGAGTTCTCATTCTGAGCAGGAATCTAAGAATTTTTCAAAAACAAATGAAGAATTCTTTGAAGAAAAGGCCTCACAATCTCAGACTGAAGGTACAAGTCGGGTAGTTGACACTCGTACATGCTTTAAGTGCAACAAAGTTGGACATATTGCACGAAAGTGCACCAACTTTAAGCCTAAGTCTGAAGTTGTTGAGAGTCAGAAAAAGAAAGTTGATGCAAAAGGCAAAGCTCCAATGGTTGTTGAGAAGAAAATTTTGAAAAATGAAAACACAAAAATCAAAACTGAATCCGTAAAAATTGTGGTAACTAAAACTGATAAGTTTTACAAACGGGTTGCTTCACCTCAACAAGCATGGAAACCAAAATCAGTTGAAAAGAAATCAAGTTCTCCAAAACCAAAGGTTTCTGAGATTGCAAAATCATCATCTTCAATTACGAAGATGTATGTACCTTTGGATTACTATGAGAAACTTGAACCACAAGAAGCTACTAATTCTGAAAAGAAGGATGTATCAAAGAAAGACCAATCATCTGGTCAACCTCTTAAAAATGATTTCTTTTTATACAAAGAGGTTGAGATTGGGTCTGAAGAGAGCTTAACGATGAATGACAAGAATTTTCCGCCATTATACACTTCAAAAACTGACCTCAATGTCAAGTTACCCGATTCGAAAGAGGCTTGGGTGGCATCACAATCTAACTAAAGTGTTTGTGATATGTGTAGGAGCTTCCAAGATCCGTTTCAAGTTGGATTATGGATAGTGGAGATTCTCGGCACATGACGGGGAAGAAGACCCTACTGTACGATGTTAGAGGGTTTAATGGAGGTTATGTGGGATTTGCAGGCAATCAAGGTGGTCAAATAGTTGGTGAAGGAACTTTATCGAATGGTATCGTCACGTTTGAAAGAGTAAACTACATCGCCAAGCTTGAAAATAATCTTCTGAGCATCTCTCAGATATGTGATCGTATGTATACAACGCACTTTACAGATAAGGAATGTTTGATCTTGAAACCAGGATTTGTTGTTCCCGAAGAGTGGGTTATCATGAGGGCACCTAGAGTGAATGATCTGTACGTGTTGGACATGAGTGTAGCAACTACTACCACGGGTCAGGCTCACTGTTTTATGTCAAGAGCAACGGAAAAAGAATCACAATTGTGGCATCGAAAGATGGGCCATATTCACCTGCGAAAAATGAATCACCTGGTGCATAATGACTTAGTTATTGGTGTTCATGTGAAAGGTTTTCATCTTGAGGGGGAGTGCATTAGCTGTGTTAAAGGCAAGCAAAAGAAGAAATCTCACCCTAGAAAGAAGGTTAACTCAGTCTCGAGACCATTAGAGAGACTTCATATGGATCTTTTTGGTCCAGTGAATGTCAAAAGCATAACTGGTGATCTCTACTGTCTAGTAGTAACAGATGACTACTCTTGATTTTCGTGGGTATCATTTCTGAAAACAAAGGATGAGACATTTGAAAGTTTAATGACGTTGTTCAGAAAAATTGAAAACTTGTACCAAACTCGAATCAGAAGAATCAGGAGTGACAACGGTACTGAGTTTAAGAATAACAAGATGGAAGAATATTATGATGAGAGAGGTATACTGCAAGAATTTAGTGCTCCTTACACTCCACAACAAAATGGAGTAGCTGAAAGAAAGAACAGGACGCTAATTGAAACGGCTAGGACGATGCTTGCTGATTCCAAATTACCAGTAATTTTTTGGGCAGAAGCAGTATCAGCCGCTTGCTATACACTCAACCGGGTTCTTACAGTGAAGAAATTCAACAAGACATGTTTCGAATTGATCAACAACCGCAAACCTAACCTGAAGTATCTAGAACCGTTTGGGTCTCCCTGTACAGTTCTAGAACCTTTTGGCAAATTTGGTGCAAAGAGCATTGAAGGAATTTTCGTGGGATATGCAAGTCCATTGAAACGAGTTTTTGTTCCAAGTTTGAAGCGGATTATCGAAGCACATAATGTTGAGTGTCAAGGTTATACTATGCCACCGCAGAATCCCGGTGACTCATGGCGTTTTAATTACGATACTTTGTGGGATTCATTTGACATTGAAGAAGAATCAGATTTCTTTGACGAGTTGGATATTCTGAGAGAGTATGAAGAATCACAAGAAAGATTCCCAGCTGAATATTCTAGACGTCAATTTCAAGCTTCCAATGACGATGAAGCCGGTCCAAGTAATGCTGGAGAACATGATGATATTCAGCAATCTCTTAACAATCAGACGGCAGTCAATGATAATCTAGAATCTGATGATAGACCTGTATTTGATCGTGGTGATTCAGATTCTGAAGGGGAGCAAATCCAGATTTCAAGTCAAACAATTCCAGTCAGTGAACAAGGTGCAAATCAAAATGTCACAAATTTGGAAGGCGAGGTAGATGTTCCAGGCGAGGTGATGCCGAGAACTCTTTTGTACCATCCAGAAGAACTGATTATTGGAGAATTACAATCAGGCGTTCGCACTAGACGTCAAATTGACCAAGGCCTTACTTGTTTTTATTCTACAGTTGCTCCGTTACAAACTGAGTTTTCACTTAGTTGTTTTATTTCGCAGATTGAGCCTTAGCATACAAAGAAGCACTAACTGAAGATTGAGCCTTAACATACAAAGAAGCACTACAAAGAAGCACTAACTGAGAAGTTAGGGTGTGGAAGTTAGTAGATTTGTCTGATGATCACTGAAGTATATGCTCCGGTTGCTAGACTTGAAGCGATCAGAATCTTCCTAGCATTTGCATCTTGGAAAAATTTTAAAGTTTATCAGCTAGATGTTAAATCGGCGTTTCTCTATGGGAAGGTAAAAGAGGAGGTATATGTCAGACAGCCACCGGGCTTCACCGATCCAATCCACAAAGACAAGGTCTATTTACTAGATAAAGCGCTGTATAGTTTACACCAGGCCCCGAGAGCTTGGTACGAGACATTATCTCAACACCTGCTTGCCAACAGCTTCATCCGTGGAAAAGTGGATGCCACTCTCTTCACCAAAGAAGTCGACGGACATCTTCTGATAGTTCAGATATACGTGGACGACATCGTATTTGGGTCAACAAATGAAAATCTGTGCACAGATTTTGAAAGAGTTATGAAGCAAAAATTTGAAATGTCATCGATGGGTGAGATGAAATTCTTCTTGGGACTTCAGGTTGATCAACTACCTAAGGGAATTTTCATACATCAGACGAAGTATGTTCATGATATCTTATAGAAATTTGGGATGTCTGGTTCTACTCCAGCTTCCACCCCATTAGCGACGAACCATGGGATAAACCCTGATCTCACCGGAGAGAAGGTAGATGAAACGTTGTATCATTCCATGATCGGATCGCTGATGTACTTGACAGCTTCTAGACCCGATATCATGTATCCAACTTGCCTCGCAGCAAGATTTCAATCTAACCCGAGAGCTTCGCACATGGTGATTGTGAAACGGATATTACGCTACCTGAGAGGAACTCCATCATTGGGTTGTGGTACCCAAGAGAAGGCGATTTCACGCTCGAAGGGTATTCCGATTCCGATTTCGGATGCTACTAAGTTAACGCTAAATCAACAACAGCGGGGTGCCAGTTTTTCGGATCACGATTGGTCACCTGGCAATGCAAGAAGCAGACCTCTGTGGCTTTATCCACATGTGAAGCCGAGTATGTATCTGCTAGCAGCTGCTGCTCTCAGATCTTGTGGATCCAGCAACAGATGCGCGACTACGGTTTGCAATTTCTTAACACCCCTATCTTTGTTGATAATGAGGCAGCGATAAACATTACAAAAAATCATGTTCATCACGCTAAAACGATACACATTGAAATTCGTCATCACTTCATCCGAGACTGTTTCGAGAAGAAGTTGATATGAATTGAGAAAATTCACACTGACGAACAAAAAGCTGATTTACATACCAAGGCGTTTGATAAAACTCGTTTGCAATATCTTTTAAAATTGAACGGTATGAAGCTTTTATCGGTGTCAGAGGAGATTCTTGGCGTAGATGAAGGTACCACTATAGATGATGTTGAGACGCAATCTGCAATGGTTTGTCGATTTTTTACATGTTTTGGTATTTAGGGGGAGTAGATTAATATTTTCAGAAAATTCGAAAACAGTAAAAAATTTCAAAAATCCAAAAACATGAGATATTTTCAAAATTCAAATACAATAGAAAACTGAAAAAGAGCTTGTATAAAAAGGGAAAATGATAGTACATTGGCTTGACAGTTACAGTATGCTAAAGATATGTAAAGTTTAAAAGTCTTAAGCAGTCTCGCTGATGATATGCCGATAGGTTTTTACACATTTAGTAGGTTTGTTCGGGATATAAAATTAAATTCAAACTTGCTTGTTTCATGGGGAACACTACTTGAATATATAGGTAACCCCTGAAATCTTGTTTGAAAGATCCCTCTTTCTGAAATACTAGGTCTTTGTACTCAGTGATATCTTGGGTATTATCCCGGGACTTCTAATTTTGCGGAAGCAATGGCCTAGTCCCCGTATAATACTTTACGCTTGCTTGAAACATAGCATCTCCCTCAGCATAAAAATGATGAAACATTGAAAAATGCTAATCATGTGCTGTTGAAGAAAAGATCCTGTAAAGGGGACACACCAAAAGTCGAAGCCGTCATCTCTCTGATTTTGAGGAAGCAATAGCCTGAGCTCTCATGGCCCTCGCATTTAACCCCTTACAGATATCATCTGTGGTATACTCACCTGTAAGACTGAATATTGGGTTCTGGATACGGGAGTATATTCAAGAGGTGGGTCACATGAATAAGTTTAAGTCTCTAAAATACTTAATTCGTATCCTGGACAGATTGAAATTTGTGTGAGAATTTAAATGGATCAGTATATCGACAATCTAAGCGAATTGTTTAATTATGAGTATGAAATCAAAGCTTAATGGTACTTGTGGCTTGTCGAATAGCTGATATGATTCCCTAACACGCTCACCAAAAATATGTTTGTAAATAGTTTACATTTACTGCATTTCATTTCTGTTTAACATTCTGGTTTAGAAACTTTATTCAAAATCCAAAAAGATTTTACATTTCTGCTTTATTTTCCGACAAACCAAAGTCGAAAGTTGATCTTCAGATTCGAAGTTTAAAGCAGATGCATGAAGTTTCTGAGCTGGAAGATGAGTTATGAGCTTATCATGTTAAACTTGTTATTGAAAAGTCAAAAAAAGTTTATTAAGTTGAAACTTGTAATTTTCAGGATAATGTTTTGAAAATTGTTGAACTAAAGTCAGTTGTGTTTTATCTCAGATCAACCAAGGTCATTAAGTTGGACTTGGTAGATAAATTAAGTACTTAGGGTCATTAACTTGGACTTGAATACTTAAGTGGATTACTAAAAACTGATAAAAGCTAGAAAAGATGTTAAAGGAGAATAGATTGTAATGTTATATTCTTGAGAAGCAGGTAACAAGATCCCCATGGCAAAGATAGTGTAAAGTTTGAACCAGAATTTGAGCTCCAGCATATTGAAAGGGGGAGTCTACATTCTGAAACAACATTCAAATGGGAGTTTGAAGATAAAGACTGAAGGATGCTTACATTGTTAGACAAATTGGACAGAGACGAAGATAGATCAAGACTAAAGACTGAAGATTTGATGCTAAAGACTTCATCAACATCCAAGGGGGAGTCTGTTGGTGCATATATGTCTATTAACTTCGTCTTTATAGAGTCTTGTATCTAGATAGGATAAATCAGTACTCAGCGGGTTAAAAAGCAGGTTTTGGATTTTAATGGGTAATTTCGCATGAAATAGCAGAATGCTATTTCGCATGAAATAACCCTTGGTTATTTCGTACGAAATTAGCATTGCCTATTTCGTACGAAATTATAACGCCTATAAATACCCAAACTGCTAGTTCATTTGTAACTTTTCTGATTCAGAGCTGAGGTGTTGCCAGTTTGTCAAACGATCTGTAAAAGCTTTGAAATCATTAACAAGAAGATATTTAGGGAATATCAAGCTGTTTCACGTCTATTTCTCTGATTCCACCTTTCAAATAGATCATAAACTCTTCTGATTGACTCGTTAGGGTCACACGACGATCCAACACAATCCTTCCAAGAAGCCTTTGGTTCTCAGTTGAATCTGAGTACTGCATTCCATCCGCAGACAGATGGCCAGAGCGAGCGAACGATTCAAACGTTTGAGGATATGTTACGAGCTTGCATGATGGATTTGGGTGGTAGTAGGGACACTCACTTTACCATTGGTAGAATTCTCTTACAACAACAGCTACCATGCGAGTATCCAAGCTACACCGTTTGAAGCTCTCTATGGACACAAGTGTCGATCACCGCTATGCTGGGCAGACGCGGGTGATAGACAGCTTGTTGGTCCTGAATTGGTACAAGAGATGACTGATAAGATTACACAGATCCGAGAGCGCATAAAGGCAGCTCGTGATCGACAAAAGAGTTACGCGAACCGAAGAAGGAAACCGTTGGAGTTTGCAGTAGGAGATATGGTTTTGTTAAAGGTCTCACCCTGGAAGGTTATGGGAAGCGTGGAGTTTGAAGTAGGAGATATGGTTTTGGGAAGCGTGGGAAGTTGAACCCGTGATACATTGGACCATTCAAGATCCTGGAGAGGATTGGTCTTGTAGCTTACAAGTTGGATCTACCCACAGAATTGAATGGCGTTCATGATACATTTCATGTATCTAACCTGAAAAAGAGTCCAACTCAAGAAACAGTTGTCATACCTGCCGATGAAGTCCATATCGAGGACACACTCCACTTTACTGAAGAACCTGTTGAGGTTACTGATTGGAAGGTTAACAAGACGCGACGGAGTAGTGTTAAACTCGTCAAGGTTTGTTGGAACGCGCGACACGACCCAGAATTAACTTGGGAGCGCGAGGATCGTATGAAAGCGAAGTACCCACATTTGTTCCCCAAGACCCCTGCAGCTAGTAGCAGAACTTAAATTTCGGGACGAAATTTGCTTCACAAGGGTGTTAAACATACTATATCCATAATATTATAATGATTCATTTAATATATTGAAAGCATTCTTTAATGCTTTAGTCATTTTGGGAAAGTTCATGCGGTTGCATTTAATTTGCACTTTTGTTTATTTATATATAAATAGGTTCTTATGAATCTGAAAGTGAACCTGTATTCGTTTCTGCATATTAAGTCTCCCTTCATTTGATTTAGGATACATTTCTACAGGATCTTGTAAGCTCTTTCTTCAGGTTAATGTATTTGATCATTTGATTTGTTGATGAATCTTGCTGCCAAATGGTCTAGAAAGATATTGAAAAGAAAATCTTGTTTTTATCATTTCATTAATTGGATCATATGGATATGTTTTTGGCTTAATTATGGGTTCCGATCTAATAAAGATGATTGTTGTAAGAGTGACTTAACTTTAAATCTTTGAAACTATAGCTTTGATAGATCTGCATGAATTACATACCAAAAGGCTTGGATGTTATTCGATTTCAAATCGCATATAATCAGTTTCTAGTGAGTATGTATATGATTCGAATTTTCTGACTATTATATAATTAGTTAATTTGGTGGCTGCAAATTCTTTAGGATTGTTTGTAATGGGATACTTGTATATCCATGGAGGAAGTGATGGTTATAAGTATGGTATGAAGATTCAAGAGATCATCACATTTGACAAACTACCACACACTTCATCTTTCTTCCTCTCCTCCCTCTCATCTCGGCTGAACCCCCATACAAATACCATCACCATTTTCATTTCAAGTTCATCCATTCTAAGGCTTCACAAGGGTGTTAAACTTCATTCAAGAGCGCTTGAAGCTTGTGGATCATCAAGGACCTTTCTTACTTGCTTTTATCCACCATTTTCATCATCTTCTTCATCAAGTGTTCTTCCCTAGCTTAGAGCTAGTAGTAAGACTCTCAGGACCTTTGTTACTTCATATTTTAGTTGGTTAAAAGATGTATTATGTTGTAAATCACAAGAACACTAAAAGAACATAATCTTGAATCATGAACATAAAGCTTACATATGATGAAATCTTGATGAAATAATGTTGTTTAAGTATATGTATGATACTTGTTGTTGTTACTTGAGATTATGATGTTGATCATCATAAGGAGCTTGCTAGATTGTGATTAAACACATGATCTAGCAAGTTAGAGGATGATTATGTGTTAACACAAGAAGATCATCCTCATATATAAGCATGAACTTGAATAAAAAGATGATTTCTTGAAAAATGATAATCAAGTGAGTTGATAAACTTATAGATCTAAGATGTATGAATGGGTTTTCCAAAAGAACCAAGTTCAAAATATAATTTCTAGAAGATCATGGTTCTTACTTAAACACACACTATTTTTAGTGGTAAAACAAGTGTATAAACACTCATGAAACAAGAAGAACTCACAAAGAAACATTTTTGTAAAATATGTTTACAAGTTGTAAACACTTAAATTCTTTAAGAATGAGATTTTTAAAGAAATAAACACACTTTAAAGGATAACTAGACCTACTAAAAACATTACCAAGTTACTACAAGTTTTTTGTGAAAGATCAAGTTCATGTTGTTATGTAAATTGAATAGTTCTTCCACTTGGTAAGTGTAGATTGATTATTGATTGTTGTGATGATTTTTGAAAAGAAAATGATATTCTTTACTAGCATGGACACCTCCATTTTTAGGGGAAACTATGGCAAAATTTTCTAAAAATACCAACACTTAGAAAAATATTTTCTAAACAAGTATTTACAAGTATATTTTGATCATAAGTTTTCAATATAAACATTGCCATAATTTTTGTAAACAAAAATACAAATATTGGAGGTTGGTTTTTATAAATAAAAATGGGTAAATATATATTTAGAATATATATATACATTAATACACTTGTGTGAATATTTGTATACTTTGTGAAATAAGTTATGTTATTTTGGGGTAAAATGATATAACTTAACAAATACCATGACATTTACTATCCAAAATAATGCCAAGAATATCATGGAATAAATATTTAAGTTACACACATAATATTGTGGAACCGAACGATAGAACGTAACTTACAAAATATTCCAGAAAATACCGTCGTAAATATATTTTTGGTAAATCTTATTTTGGATATAAGAAATGAAAATGTGATTTTATTATTATTACAAACTATATCATATTTTCGACATGAAGAAAATATATTATTTTTGGAAGTAAAAATATATTTTCTTAGTATATTTAGAAGATATATGATTTTTGGGAAAAATATATATTTTCTTGAAATGCATTACTTTTGGACAAAATAAGTTTAAATATATTTTCTAAAGTGAGACTTGGAAATATATTATTTTGGAAATTACAAATACAATAATACAAATATACATGTATAAGATACCCCCATCCTTGGGAAGGAATTACGAAAATAAAATACTTGAGAAGTATTGTTACAAAATGTTGTTTAAACCATTATTCCAAAACTAAATATAATTTGAGGTTAAAATAATTATTATTTTAAACAAGTAATTATAACTTGGAATAATATTGGGAACATGAGAAACATAACTCAAAAACGTAAGTACTAAGCAAAGGCACGACCCGTTCGTCTAATAGACGTTAGTACACTGTAGGTAGTCGTGTTTGCTGAGGAGATTTGAGTGCCAGTACTGAAGACGCAATACTGTGAGTTCATGTCCCCCTTTTCTCTAAATTGTTTTGTTTATTTACTTCAGGGGTGAAATACATGTTACAAAAGGATTACATACAATACTATTGGTATGGTTAGCCTAGGAAAGAACCATAGATCATGTGATTGGGTAGGCGGATACTTGGGACCATTAATCCCCGTATAAGGACCGAGGGGCATGAGTGATAGATCTATTTGGGTGTAGCGAGCCCACACCCATGAGGACCAGGGTGGCCCATAGGGTGACTATGTCTTCCAGCCGGAAGCCCGGTGCAACTTTGCTAGGTTTGAGTCTTCCTACACCGTCACACATATCAGTGGCCTTGCAAACCATTGGTGATCTTTTCCTTGTTTGCTATCATACCGGGACATTCATACTTACACTGTTTACAAAGGTTTTATACATACTCATGAACACATGAGCTCGCTCAACTTTTGTTAATGTTTTTAAACTACATGTATTTCAGGGTGTTAGTACATAACGTCGGTAGCTTCCGTCAGAATGTAGTCATTTTGTGTTTTCTGCGTTTTTGTAAACAGTATGTATGTATGTAGATAGTATGACAACTCAGGAATATGTTTTGTATGTAAAAGTGTTGGTTTAATCAAGTTACTCGTCCGGATGGTAATCCGAACGGAGAAGTTATCCGCACGGAGAACTTATCCGCACGGAGAACTTATCCGCACGGAGAACTTATCCGCACGGAGAACTTATCCGCACGGAGAAGTTATTCGCACGGATAAGTCATCCGCACGGATAAACCGCTCGCACGGATAAACCATCCGCGCGAACAACACTTCTTAGCTTCCTGAGGTTGTCTATATATATGAGGTCCGGGGCAACTATGTTAGAACTTTTGACTCGCACGGATAAGTCTGCACTTCTACCGGATCTTTGTAACTTTCAGAACTCTTAATAGAAAGAACAGACAAGTGTTTAAACGTTGAATTCTGTGTTGAACAAATCTGTGATTCGTCATAATGGATTCCGCACATTAGACGAAGTCGATTCATCTTGTTCCTTACGATCAGATCCTGCACATCGGGACCTCACAAGTGGTATCAGAGCATCCAGGGAGCTGAATCGAGATCAACGACACCGAATTCACCGGAATTCGAGACTTATTTGCCGATCAAAGTCAAATTTCACCGGAGATTTGATAACTGTTGCCGATTTGAATCAAATTTCACCGGAGATTTGATATCGTGTGCCGATTTGAATCAAATTTCACCGGAGATTTGATATCGTGTGCCGATTTGAGTCAAAATTCACCGAAAACTTGAAATATTTCTTCTATTACTACTCATTTGTTGAAAATAGTTCTTCGTTTATCATCATAAACTCAGAAAAACTTAAAATTGAACAAAAATTTACGGTTAAAACTTGTTAAAAATGATATCATTTGATTCGCGATCATTCAAAATATAATCCTACTAAGTTTCATAATCAGATTCAACCTAAAACTAGATCAAATTCATCAAAAATCATGTTGAGCTGTTCATATCTGCTGACGTCATCCACTCGCTCGGACAGCTATCCGAACGGATTGGATTAGTTTGTTACTGCGAGTTTGTTTGCTGATAATTTGCTGACGTCATCATTGTTACTCACACGGATTACAATCCGTGCGGATAACTCCAGAGGTCAAAGTCAAAGTTACTCGCACGAACGACAATCCGGGTGGATTATCATCCGCGCGGATAACCTGTGTCACTCGTCCGGATTACTACTCGAACGGATCACCATCCGTTTCAACTGTTGTTTCAAATTTTTAGAACTTATAAAAATTGTCTAGGTGTTTGAAAATTGTTTCAGGTACTTAAAAATGGAAGAATTCATGAATCCCTTCAGCGATATGTATGCTTTCGTGGGAAACTTCGGAGACGATACTTCCAACCATACAAATGATAACACTCCGAACCCAAAGAAAACTCTGTCTGAAGCCTTAAGCGTTGAAAGTGCATACGAAACATATAACAAACCCCCAAAGTTGATGGCTATAGAAGAGTACAATCGTTGGGCCAAGAAATTTGAAGAATGGTTGAAAGCATTCGCGTATACTAGCTGGAAAAGCTTAAAAAATGGATACAGTGATGGAGGGAAAGTTGGTGAAAATTTGACATCATCCGAAGAGATGTATTGAAATACTGTTTTATTGAATACACGAGTTACAATGTCTTGATAATCAAAGAAACATAACATAAATAACTAGTCTTGCATCTTTTATTGTCACTAAGGCCCATGTCCGCCTAAGTGTATCTTGATCAATCCTATGCTTCATTTCCTGAAACACATGTGAAAATAGGTACATCAGCATAAAAATGCCGGCGACTACATAGGTTTTGTGAAAATAAGACTCATGACTTCTGTTTAAGAAAATGTTTAGTCATGAACCTTGTAATTTGCTTTGTCTTTGTAAATCATTTGAAAAACAATAAGTTCAGATGATACGTATAAATAAGAGAATAATGCATGGTTAAATGAATAACCATGTAAAATGAGTTTGTATAAGTTAAGTTGTTTGTAAAACAATGTATTGTGAAAAGTATGTTATTTGTATAAAATGTTATATGTCCAAATTGAAATGATTTAAATAACGCTACGACATGTAATACCATACAAACACTTATATATAGGAAATACCAGCGGCGTATCCACCATGCTTGTATCATATTACACACGCCTCGTTACTTAATCACTTACTCAAACCAAACCAACAATGTAAGATGTAAATCATGTAATGTATAACCAATGTCAAAAGTGTTTATGTGTCAATTGTAAACCATGTAATGTGTAACAAAAATGATATGTATGGCTAGTGAAAATGCATCAACTAAACCATAGATGAAATGCACAAGAACATAGTATTGAAGTAAAACTTGGTTTAAATCAAAGCTATGTTTTGTGGAAATGCATGATCAATGTAAATCATGTAATATGTAAACAAAATGATATGTATGGCTAGTGAAATGTATCAACTAAACCATATGCACAAGAATATAGTATTGAAGTAAAACTTGGTTTAAATCAAAGCTATGTTTTGTGGAAATGCATGATCAATGTAAATCATGTAATATGTAAACAAAATGATATGTATGGCTAGTGAAATGTATCAACTAAACCATATGCACAAGAATATAGTATTGAAGTAAAACTTGGTTTAAATCAAAGCTATGTTTTGTGGAAATGCATGATCAATGTAAATCATGTAATATGTAAACAAAATGATATGTATGGCTAGTGAAATGTATCAACTAAACCATATGCACAAGAACATAGTATTGAAGTAAAACTTGGTTTAAATCAAAGCTATGTTTTGTGGAAATGCATGATCAATGTAAATCATGTAATATGTAAACAAAATGATATGTATGGCTAGTGAAATGTATCAACTAAACCATATGCACAAGAACATAGTATTGAAGTAAAACTCGGGTTAAATCAAAGCTATGTTTTGTGAAAATGCATGCTATACTGATACGAACATCTATACGGTATTGTTATAACGCATACATCCAAGCCTTGAGACTGCGGCGATAAACCCTTAAACAACTTAAAGGTTTATCTAAATTATGTATATCGAATTCGGTCATTCCTTTCGTCCCCATACCTAGAACGTCTGGAACGGGAGTTGTCACTTCCTATGGTACCACTACCTACTAACGAACGGCGTTGCTAATGTTAATGAATGTATTGTTCCATTGTAAACAACCCAAATGTCATAACAAAATGTAAGCATGTGATGAAAACGATGTACTAAGTATGCACGCAATGGATATACATAGCATAAAATGTAAATGTAAAACGATGTACTATAATGTACTAACGAACATAGCAGGTATATGATGTGAAAACAGGAAAGCTTGAAAGTAACAAGTAGGCACATGTGTTCCACCCCAAAACAGTTTGGAAAACAGTAAAAGAGGGGTCTATGTACTCACTTGAGATTTCTTAGGAGTCCTAAGATAACCACCAAGCAACGCTAGAGATCACGGAAATCAAACGGCACCTAATACAGGTAACTATGTTAATAAACCGGACCTAAATCGGAAGATCTGATAGAATGAGGGTTTGTAAACCAAACGAGTATAGAGACTCGTGTCATATGGTTTAACAAAGCCTACATACTAAATGAAACCTTAATCTAAGTGCTTTCGACCCATTACGACCCGTTTAGGTAGCTTATGCTACTTTAACGCGTCGTTCGCGTATAACGCGTTCGGACCGCCTAACTAGTCCTATGACAAGTGTTATATGCCTAAACATGTTACATTATTAGTTATGTGACAAAAGTTTAGGTTACATATGCTTAATTACCAATTATACATGAAAAGGGTATTCTGGTAATTTACCTAAGGCATATAAACTACTTATCATACAACTACTTAAACGATGTGACCATAAGGTATAACCTCGGAAGGTTATTCCCTATATACTATGGTCACCTAATGTATTTGGTCGGATCCTAATGATCGACCAAACTGGGTCGGGTTCGAAGGTATAAGCTATTTATCATATCGCTTACCCTTACGACCCTAGACAACGTGGTAATCAGTAGGCATAGTCCCAAGGGACTATAACCAACGTGATTCCACTCACGTTGCGAAGTTCAAACGAACTTCGCATTGACCATAAACTGGTCAACGCAGAAAGTCAAACAAAGTTTGACTTTCAAACTCGAAAAGAATCGAAAAGCAATAAAAGAACGAAAGAATACTTACGAAGGGTCCCCGAATGCTAATCTAGATCACAATAACTCAGGTATGAAACAATGGTTCCAACTTAGAGTCACTTAGATCAGATTCTAGTGATTTTTGAAGTTGGGGTGATGGGGTATTTATAGTATTCGGAGAACCGCTAAGATCGTTTGTCGAATATCGTGCCTTAACCGCATCCGTACAAGTGTCGGAACCTTATGGTGGCTAAAAATGGTTCTTATCAGCTGACTAAGCATGTGTGAGTGTGTGGTTGTGGATCAAACAGCTGGAAACTGCTGTTAAATGCAGTTAATCTGGTCCAGAAGTCGGACGCGGCCCGCTTCAGGATGTTCAGAAACTCAGGCGGGCCGCCTGGGAGTTGCAGATCAGAAACATGTTTGATAAATGACAGTTTTGGTCCCTGCACGTGTTTAAGCCCATTTCTGGCACTTCTAAGGCCCGTCAAGCCAACTTTAAAGCCCTAAAATGATGCGTAAACATTTTGGACATGAAACATGCTCAAACATATGTCGGATGTTGGTTCGTTTAGCCGTACGAACGCGATGTTCGCTTAATTACAACGGAATGCGCATAAGCGTGAAAAACGATCCAAATGACGCGACGAATGGATTTTTCTTATGCCAAACACTAAAATAAAATATTTTAGTGCTTACATAAATTTTTGGATTTCCGGATGTATTCAGAACGTAAGTTATGCGCGAAAATGCAAACTTGAGCACTTTTTGACACTTTTAGTCCCTGAATGACCCCAAAGTTTATTTTAGCACACCGAACCCCTCAAAGCTTATTTCTAAGTTATGTAAAGGTTATTTAAGGTATGTTAAGCTTATGTCACTATTCTGGAGTGTTTGTTGCATTAAACTGGTTATATTTACGCATCGGTGCGCGTATAACCTTCCAGAAAGCGATTTAGAGTTTGGAATTGAACAAAAATTGATATGTGCAAATAATACACATATTTTTACAAATCCCAAGTATGAAATATAATATTTCATTGGTTCGGTATTTGTTTGATGGCCGTGGAGTCACAGGTGTTACAGTCTCCCCTACTTTAGGAAATTTCGTCCCGAAATTTATTTAGAGGAAACTTGTGAGAGTTTAAAACATAAAGTTGAAAAGATCGAACAATATTGGTTAGGGTTCTGAACTTCTAGTAACCTTAATAACATCATGCTTGCAATGTAAGAGGGATACTTATATACAAGTATATGAAGCGTCATTGGTGCGTCCACCGTACCTCCATTACATCGTTCTCATTTTGTTATTGTTGTCGCTATCGGTTCTTACACATAATAAATCTTACTGGGTTTCTGTGCACTAAATTTCATAATTATGTACGCGTCCATAATTAGACAATTCCTTGCACAGTTCACACAGTCTATTTTATAATGTGGAGTGTAAAACCAAACGAACAAACCTATGATGAGTGTGACTAGACCGCCATAGAATCCTTTTAATTAAATCAATAAATGATCTAAATAAACTATCAAGGAGTCTGTTCAGCTACATCACTAGATGTCGTTCTTTAACCAAATTGTGAATCAATCTTTTTGACTAGACCACTAAAGGGTCTCTTATGAATCATGGAGTAGTACTATATAATCCAAGGGTCTTAACTATTACATAGAAGCCCAATAAGGATTTAAGGTAGTACCTTTTTGAATATCCTACTACGAATCCCTCATATGAAGATATGAAAGATTTTGCGAGGATTTGGATAACGAATATCCAGAGTATACAAAAACACTAAAATGCATAAAAGAAAACATAAGATGCATAAACACATAGTCATATAACCACAAAATTGTTTGTTAATTTGTCTTGTTAATTGCGTACATGCATTTAAAGCACACTAGGAATCCAATCCGTGGATTTCATTTGGTACTTTAAACGTTATCAAGAATCTAATTATAAAGATAGAAAGATTCAAAAAGAAAAATTCGATTTCGATTGTAAGGAACCGAAATATTCGAATTAAGGTACATAAGGAATCCAATTAAGGACTCTGATTTGAATGATGATCATCCACAAGGGTCTAAATGTGTAGATAAAAAGATCCCATATGGATTTTAGAAGTTGAAGATGTTTTGAAACCTTGCACTTGATGTGCTTAGGTCAAAACGTGAAATAAGAATGCTTATGAAGTTGTGATGCTTGATATGTCAAGGCGACATATGAAGCAGAATTTGAAGGTTAAGTCAATGTACGAGGAAAATATTTTTGAAAACTATGCATGGGGTTCTTTTAAGAAAAATGTGTTTAACGTTTTTGAAACCTTATATATAATACTTTTGAAATCATAAAGTAGGTGTATTAGATAGATATATTTACAAAAATGTTTTAAAATCATGCGAGATGAATTTTGAAATTATGTATAAGGTTTTTGAAAGACATAAATGATGCTTTTCGAAATCATGCACTTGATAAGAAAATGTATTGTGTTAATATTGTCTTCAGACTATAGGAAATATTTTGAAATTAGGAAGGTTGGTTTTGATAACATGGCCAATTTTTTGAAATAACATAGACAATGCATCTAGAAAAATTGTTTTCAAACTATATGAAATGTTTTGAGATCATGAAGATTGTTTTGAAATACTTGTACTGTGTATGTTGAAAAATCAAAACGTAATGGGTATGAGATTTGAAAATTACCCTTAGTTATCTAACCAAGGATTCAAAGGCACAGATGTGCAGAAGCATGATTACTCATCATGTCACTTTATTTTCTGTACTTTGTTTCTTAGAGTGAAACGAGTACTTAAAATTTTTGAAGGAATCATGAGCAATCATTTGAAAGAGAGAATCACAAGAGTAGTTTGTAAGGAACATAGTTCCTTAATACATGTATTATAGGGAAATGCCATAAACACTTGTAATTATACTTGTATATCAGAATTGCGAACAACTTTTATTTATGAACGAGACATATTGTTTCACAATACACGAAAACAAAAGAAACAAAGGCATAAGACAGCAACATCCTTTGTTCAGCCGAATGCTCATCCAAGGGTTGGATTTGCACTGAAAATCTTCGGGCAGTTGTTCCTGTAATGGCTCGTCTCGCCACAGTTGTAGCAAGTACCACGCGGAAAACGAGCTTGAGTAGGGTTGACTTGGGGTTGATTTAGACCACCTTGGTTCGGGTTACATCGACAAGTACTTGCCAGGTGACCAACTCGTCCACATGATACACACCGATGACACTGTAAGTGAGCTAGGTGATGCCCCTTACATTTGTTACATAATAGTGCCGTTCCCTTGTATTGCTTCTTAGCAGGTGGTGTTGCCACCCGATTGGGTCCTATTTGATTTGGTACTGTTGCTACGCAAACTTTTGTCGTATGACCTTTAAGTCCACAAATTTGGCATTTGCGGCACTTCACATTAGGGTGATGATGAAGGGTACATTGGTTGCACAAGGGTTCAATTCCGTTGTATGGCTTCCTAGCTGGTGGCCTTGCCACATGGCTAGGTCCCGCTCGATTAGGTGTAACCACTGCGGGTTTCCTTGAAGCCTTACGCTTCCTTGATTTTGGTGCAGGCCTGACTTCTGCTTCCTTCGATGACTCTTGAGTGGCTTCATTGTCGAGACGAGAGGCTTCATTGTTGAGACGAGCCATGGCAATGCCTAAATCCACCGTCCTCTGAATCACTTCGCCAATTTGCTGAACAAATTTGGCTGTTCGCTCGGGCATTTGACCAGTGCTGAGAGGAATAGACATTCTAGAAGGAAATGAAAGTCAAAGGAAGAAACAAGTGAAAGGTTATTGGATAATCAATACAAAATGGTAACGAATGAAAATTGTGATCATTTGTTTGTTACCTAAGGCAAACAAATGAGATGGTGACAAATCAAAGTAAATGGGTCAAAAATAATGTATCGCGAAGACATGCTCGCCTATAAGTGAACACTCATCCCAATAATTCCCAGGTAAGCACAACTGGTCTCGCGTCTGATGAGATGTATACGAAGTGCTTGCCTAGACAGAAAACCTAGAATACAGGCATTCACCCTTCCAGTTTGCACGTGTTCACATTATTGAAAACCCAAAACCTTGACGAGATTTTGAAAACTCAAAGGGGTTCAAAACCATATAATAGAGAGTTCAATTATATGATTATGTGATTACGTGTTATGTGTTCTCCTTTATGTTTTTGTGTAATCCGATTTTCAAATCCTCATAGAATCTTTCATGTTTTCATATGAGGGATTCATAGTAGGATATTCAAAAGGTATTACCTTAAATTCTTATGGGCTTCTACGTGGTAGTTAAGACCCTTGGGTTATATAGTACCATTCCATGATTCAATGAGAGACCCTTTAGTGGTCTAGTAAAAAAAGATTGATTCACAATTTGGTTAAAGAACGACATCTAGTGATGTAGCTGAACAATGTACAGGAGGTACGGTGGACGCACCAATGACGCACCAATGACGCTTCATATACTGGTATATAAGTGTCCCTCTTACATTGCAAGCATGATGTTATTAAAGTTACTAGAAGTTCAGAACCCTAACCAATGTTGTTCGATCTTTTCAACTTTATGTTTTAAACTCTCACAAGTTTCCTCTAAATAAATTTCGGGACGAAATTTCCTAAAGTAGGGGAGACTGTAACACCTGTGCCCCCACGGCCATCAAACAAATACCGAACCAATGAAATATTATATTTCATACTTGGGATTTGTAAAAATATGTGTATCATTTGCACATATCAATTTTTGTTCAATTCCAAACTCTAAATCGCTTTCTGGAAGGTTATACACGCGCCGATGCGTATATATAACCAGTTTAATGCAACGAACACTCCGGAATAGTGACATAGGCTTAACATACCTTAAATAACCTTTACATAACTTAGAAATAAGATTTGGAAGGTTTGGTATGCCAAAATCAAGTTAATTCGTCTACGGGGACTAAATATGACAAACTGCGAAAGTATGCCAATTTAAACTGTAACGAACATTCTGGAACATGACCATAAGTTAAACACACCTTAAATATCCTTTATATAGCTTAGAAATAGGCTTTGAGGGGTTCGGTGTGCTAAAATAAACTTTTGGGTCAATCAGGGACTAAAAGTGTCAAAAAGTGCACAAGTTTGCATTTTCGCGCATAACTTACGTTCTGAATACATCCGGACATCCAAAAATTTATGTAAGCACTGAAATATTTTATTTTAGTGTTTGGCATAAGAAAAATCCATTCGTCACGTCATTTGGATCGTTTTTCGCGCTTGTGCGCATTCCGTCGTAATTAAGCGAACATCGCATTCGTACGACTAAACGAACTGACATCCGGCATATTTTTGAGCATGTTTCATGTCCACAATGTTTAGGCATCATTTTAGGGCCTTAAAGTTGGCTTTACGGGCCTTGGAAGTGTCGGAAATGGCCTTAAACACGTGCAGGGGCTGAAACTGTCATTTTGGAAACTTATATTCAGATCAGAAGCTCCAGGCGGCCCGCATTATACTTGCCTGATCCTGAAGCGGGCCGCGTCCGACTATCAGACCAGATTCAATGATTTTAACATCAGGTTGCAGCTGGTTGATTCACACCCACACATTCTCACATGCTTAGTCAGATGATAAGGATGATATTTAGCCACCACAACTTTACGACAAATATACGGGCAAGATCATGGCACGTTTTCCATGAAACGATCTTAACGGTGGACCTTTTACTATAAATACCCCACCCCCCATGCTTTAAAATCACAAGAATTTTGATTTGAGAAACTCTAAGTTGAAACCTTTGTTTCATACCTGAGATTTTTGAATCGGGATTAGCATTCGGGGACCCTTCGTAAGTATTCTTTCGTTCTTTTATTTCTTTCGAGTCCGAAAGTCAAACTTTGTTTGACTTTCGGCGTTAACCAGCTTATGTTAAATGCGAAGTTCGTTTGAACTTCGCAACGTGATTGTAATCACGATGGTTATAGTCCCTTGAGACTATGCCTACTGATTACCACGTTGTCTAGGGTCGTAAGGGTAAGCGATCTAATAAATCGCTTATACCTTCGAACCCGACCCAGTTTGGTCGATCATTAGGATCCGACCAAACACATTAGGTGACCATAATATATAGGGAATAACCTTCCAAGGTTATACCTTATGGTCACATCGTTTGAGTAGTTGTATGATAGGTAGTTTATATGCCTTAGGTAAATTACTAGAATACCCTTTTCATGTATAATTGGTAATTAAGCATATGTAACCTTAACATTTATCACATAACTGATTATACAACATGATTAAACACGTTTAGGCATATAATACTTGTCATAGGACTAGTTAGACGTCTCTAACGCGCTTTGCGCGCACGACGCGTTAAAGTAGCGTAAGCTACCTTAATGGGTCGCGATGGGTCGAAAGCACTTAGGTTAGGTTTCATGTAGTATGTAGGCCTTGTTAAACCATATCATATGAGTTCCAATACTCATTTGGTTTACCAAGCCTCATCCTATCCGATCTCCCGATTTAAGCCTGGTTTATTTATATAGTTTTAGATTGCCGACTGATTCCGTGCTCCCTCTAGCTTTGTTTGCTTGTTGTTCAAGACCTCTAAGCATTCTCAGGCGAGTACATTATTCCCCTATTTTACTGCTTTCAATTGTTTTGGGGTGACTCATATGTGCTAAATGTTTTCAAGGTTTTAACAATGGTATCAAAACGATTTTCGATATTATAACGATGGTTTCAAAAACGATTAAGACGATTTATTCAAAACTAATAACGATTTCGATAATGGGAACGAACTTGTTGGTTGGGTTACATAACAAATGACATTCATTAGCAATGATCAAGCCGACCAGTATTAGGTTATGGTACCATAGGATCTGACTAATCCCGTTATTTACTACACCCGTGGTTATGTGTGGGTGTGGTGGGTAGCGACTGAATCTGTAATTGTTAACTTACTCTTTGGTAAGGGTTTGTTAATGCGAAAACGAGAAGCAACGAGGGACGAGTCACGAAGGTTTGAATGTTATTAGCGAGACGACCATATAAGTAGTTTCACGACCTAAAACGAATTTAACGATTTGGGTAAACGATTGGCTTCGAAGCGATATACGATTGGGTTTTGGTTAACTGTTTACATGATTTACATTGATCATGCATTTCCACAAAACATAGCTTTGATTTAAACCAAGTTTTACTTCAATACTATGTTCTTGTGCATATGGTTTAGTTGATGCATTTTCACTAGCCATACATATCATTTTGGTTACACATTACATGGTTTACATTTGACACATAAACACTTTTGACATTGGTTATACATTACATGATTTACATCTTGACATAAACATTTTTTTACATGTTGTTTCAATACATTTGGAAGTTGGTTTAAACATAGACATCGTACATTGTTGGTTTGGTTTGAGTAAGTGATTAAGTAACGAGGCGTGTGTAATATGATACAAGCGTGGTGGATACGCCGCTGGTACTTCCTATATATAAGTGTTTGTATGGTATTACATATCGTAGCGTTATTTGAATCATTTCAATTTGGACATATAACATTATATACAAATAACATACTTTTCACAATTTGCTGTACTAAAACAAATGTTTTTGGGTTAAGAGTCATGGCTACGAGGTTTTATAAACTATAACCCGCTTGATTTGAGTTGGTTAATTAAGTTGCAATATTATACTCTTTTCAAAACAAGGTTTTTAATAAAGTATTGCAACATCTAAACTAGCCATGATTTCGACACTCCTACAAAACCAATGTATTCGCCAGCATTTCTTTGCTGACCTCGTTCTCATATATGTTTCAGGTATTGTTGAATGATATCGATTGATAGGTTGCATGCTCACATAGGACTGGACGAGGCCTTAGTGACTCAATAACAATGATAGACTGTTTAAATTGTGTATTTAGATTTCCAGACGATGTAATTATTCAATGTTTAATAAAACGAAACACTTTTTGTATCCATGGTTATGAAACAATGATTCTGTTGCAACACGCCTTGATGTTTCCGCAGCGATTTCTTGTTTTACGCGGTCGGGGTGTGACAGAAAAGTTGGTATCAGTTCCAATGGTTATAGGGAATTAGGTTATTAGTAATGCTTTGACCTAGTCTATAACCTTTCTAGGACCCTAACGCGAGTTTACTTGCGTTTAGTCATAAAACAATACCGTCACCTATCCTTAGGTGACGACCACAACAAGAACATAAATTTCAAAACCGCTTTAAAAACTAATCATCTGTTCTAGGATGATTGATTACAAGGTTTTGAACCCTCTATTGTAAGGTTTTGAACTCTCTATTATATGGTTTTGAACCCCTTTTGAGTTTTCAAAACCTCGTCAAAGTTTTGGGTTTTAAATAATGTGAACACGTGCAAACTGGAAGGGTGAATGCCTGTATTCTGGGTTTTCTATCTAGGCAAGCACTTCGTATATATCTCATCAGACGCGAGACCAGTTGTGCTTACCTGGGAATTCTTGGGATGAGTGTTCACTTATAGCCGAGCATGTCTTCGCGATACATTATTTTTAATCCATTTACTTTGGTTAGTCACTGTGTGTCGGTTGTTGCTTTGTAGTAACAAACAAATGACCACTATCCTTGCTTTCATCAGATTTGTTTCATCTCATTCTTTTCGTCTAAATTCTTTCACTCGTTTCCGTTCATGTTTCCTCTTTTAGAATGCCTCCTCGACGCGAAAGCCAGATAGCGACTTCCGAATTGGCAGAAATCATTGCGCAGCAAATGGCTGCTCAATTCCCAAACCTCTTTGCTCAATGGATCCAAGCCAACAACAACAACAATGTTCCATGCAAATACAAGGATTTTAACCAGGCTAAACCACTCAAGTTTAGTGGTTCTGAAGGAGCGATTGGGCTTCTTCAATGGTTCGAGAGCATTGAGAATACTTTCCGCCACGTGCAGTGTCCTGACAATCGCAAGGTCGAGTTTTCTTCAAGTGTGTTTCAGAAGAGGGCTCTCACATGGTGGAACGGGGTTATGAGGGATCGTGGTGCAACTTAAAAACATAAAGGAGAACACATAACACGTAATCACATAATCACATAATTGCATAATTGTTTAATTTGACCTTTAAATTTGTTATCTTTGGACACGGGTATTTCAAGCATACAAGGAATCAAATCCTTAATTGCAGCAATTTGGATGGATCCACATGAATACCTTGCTTGTTGACTACATGACCCAAAAACTGAACTTCTTTAAGCCAAAATTTCCTCTTGGAGGATTTAGCGAAAAGTTTGTTCCTTCTTTAGGGGTTCCAATGTCAACGAAGGTGTTGATCGTGATCGGCTCGGGACATGAATAGATCAAGATGTCATCATTAATAACAATGACGAACTGATCCAAATAAGACTTGCAGACTCTATTTATTAAGTCCATGTAGATGGCTGGAGCATTTGTCAGTCCAAAAGGCATGACTGTAAACTCGTAATGGCCATACTTCGTGCGGAAAACCGTTTTGGGAATATCTTCTTCGAGAATACAAAGTTGATGATACCCAAAACGCAAATCAATATTGGAAAAGCATGAAACGCTTTGCAGTTGATCGGAGAAATCGTTGATTTAAGGTAGGGGATATCGATTCTTGATGGTAAGCTTACTAGGCTTACGTTAATCGATATTCATTCGAAAAGATCCATTTTTCTTTTCACAAAGAGGACAGGAGTTTCTCCAAGGTGAAAAGTTCGGATGTATGAATACTTTATCAGACAACTCTTGAAGCTGTTTTGATAATTCTTGCATCTCGAACGGTGCAAGACGATAAGATACTTTAGATTTAAGAGAAACAAGTGTTTGAGGTTCTTAGGGAGGTCACAAGTGATCATAATAATGACAGAACCACACGAGTAGTTTGTCTTTGTGTTGACATCATAAGGTTGGATCAAACATTCATACAATTGCATTAGTTAAAGAAAACAAAAACTACAAATTTTTATTTATATAACAACCGCATTGTCTTTAAATGTTACAAGATAACAACCAGAGGAATTTCAGAATACTAATTGTTCACTCCTTCATCATCGATTGCCTCATTGATGTTAAACACTCGACCACGTGCTGGATTCACATTGACGTTGACGTTCGCATTCGGGTTTGCGTTAGCATTTGCATTCACCAGTCTCGGACAGTTGTGGCGGATGTGACAACTGGCACAAACCGGTAATTTCCGTACACTATAATTATTGCTTAATGACTGCAATTATGAGTTAATTGTCAGCAATGACTGAACACACAAGAAACAAGTGAATTCATGCATGTTGTATACTACAAAATATTTGCTTTATGCATAAACGAGAGCGTTGCGTCAATAGTAAACTCACCGGTAAGACACAATGTGTCAACAGAACTGCAGAAAGCAGTCAGACGTTAGAACTAAGGCCTAGGTGTAGGTCCGACAACAAGAATGCATTAAAACCCAAGAGTACATACAAGGATTAATATATATGCAATACGAAAGCAAAAATAAGCACTAAAAAGCACCCGAAACGCACTTTAAGTGCAGAATTTATATAATTCAGCAATAATTCAGCATTTAGACATGTAAATATTGTGCAGAAATGTCGTTTTATTATCCAGAATATTTCCCTAAGTGTTGGGAATTGAAAGAGTACAAGAAAGGTACTTAAACGACACTAAAAAGTGTAATTTAGCACTTTAACGAACCGGTGTCTAACCGAACAACCGGACAATACCCGGAACACCAAAATAATGCTAGAAGCATTGTTTTTATTTTTCTAAGCTAGTTAGGGTCCCCAAACACCCTAACACACTATACATTAAATAACACACACTAGTATCCTAACTAACACCCTTGAGTCCTAACTAAATCAAGTAACTAACCATTACAAGTTACACTTTACCCCCCCCCCATATGTTGGACGGTTGGGAGACCATATCCCCACATGGGATTTTAATTTCATATCTTATTAGATCCTAGTGTACTAGAGGGGACATATTGCACATTGGATTATAAGTTGTTGGAGAAATATTCTATTTAACCACAAGACATCCTCTAATTCATTCATCACCTAAAACTCACTCAAACACCTCCTCTTTCTCTCCCTTGGCTACGGCTTCAAGCCACCACCACACCATCACCATTTTCAATCATCATTCAAGCATTCCAAGGTTATCTTGAGGTGTAAGAAGGTCACTAACGAAGCTCGGTGCAAGCGGATCTTGAAGGACCTCCCTCATTTGCTTTTATCCATCACATTTGCACCCTTGAACTTCCCTAGCCTTGTGCTAGTAGTAAGTGCTTCTAATCATCATCTTGTTCTTGATTTTGATGGTTAATAGGTGATTTAATGGTTAAAAATTAAAAACACCAAAGAACATAACCTAAAGTCTTGGACATAAGTGGTTAATGTTGGATAAAAAGAAACTATGTGTGTAAATCTTGTGAAACTTGTCTTGTTATGATTATTTGATGTTGTTGTTAGTAAAAACAAGATGGATCATCATCTAGACATACTAGTCCATGTTTGAGAGTATGAACTAGTAGGATGTAAAAGTTGGAAAGTTAAAGGATGATGGATCCATCCATTCATAAGACATGAACTTGAGTAAAAGTAATTTTCTTGTAAAATAAGACTCTAAACATGTAGATCTAAAGATCTACAAGTGGTTTTTCGGAAGAACCAAGTAAAATATACAAGTCTTGTTTTAAACCCGAATCTTACATACACTAAAAGCATTTTAGTGAATAAACAAGTGTGTAAAACACTTGTGTCACAAGAAATATTTAACAAGAAATACGTTTGGTAAATCATGACTAGAAGTTGTGAAACTTCAAGATCTTTAAAAATAAAGTTTTTAAGAAATTAAACTTATTTTTAAAGATAACAAGACTTACTAAATGTGCTAGTAAGTTACTACACATTTTCGTAAATATGCAAGTTCATGAAATTAGTGATTATTGTTGACGATTATTGTTGATAATTGTTGTTGATGATTGATGATGATTTAAAAGAAAATAAACACACGTTTTGAAAACGTGGGAAACCTCCATTTTTAGGGGAAACTCTGTCAAAATTTTTATAAATTTTGACACTTAGAAAAATGTAAGTTTTTGAGAAACTTATCCCCTAAAAATATACCTCAAAACATTAACAAGGTTTCCCTAATTTTTTTGATGATAAGAAATGGTGATTTCTTGAAGAATAAAAATGGATATTATGTATATATATTTTTGAGAGAAAAATATATATTATTTTATCACCAAATTTTGTGCTAAGTGTATATAGTACGTGTTATACGTGCTAGTGTATTAAGACTTAAAAATACACTAAATACTCATGAGGAGTAGAAATATAGAAATACACATACAAAACACAAGATACACGATTCGGGTGCAAAGTGCAAAACACAAAAGACTTATATTTATTTTTGAAGAAAATAATATAAGTAAGATACGTAGTTAAAAATATGGAATATTTTTAACACAAGAATATATACACAAAAGAGAGTGACTGTACTTGTGCGACACAAGTCTAGTGACTAACGTTAAGAAAACGCGTATAGGTTACGACGTTAATTAAGCAAACCCGGTGGAGTTTACGACGCTAGGAACGCAAAGTTGTGAGTTCATGCTCCCCCTTTTCTCTTAACTGTTTTCAGTTTTATAACTTCGGGGGTGAAATACATGTTACGTGATATAATAAACGAGAATTGATACTTGATATAATAAACGAGAATTGATACTTGATGTAATAAACGAGAATTGGTACTTGGTATCATAAACGAGAAATAGTGTCACGAATAGGGTACCATAAGCACCATTAATCGTGTACATACTTAGACCGCAGAACAAAAGGTTAGATCTAACGGGTACTCGGGCAGCCCCACTCTTGGTGACCACTAGTACCGAGGAGTGTTTTTGTGTCTCCGTCGTGAATCGACAACTAGAAAAATGCCTATGGTTTGGTGACTTCCTATGTAGTGCCACACGTTAATGGCCTTGCAACCCATTAACTAAACAAGAATACTTTATTACATTATTTGGTTTATACCACAAGAATACTTTATTTACACAAGAATACCTTATTTGGTTTATACCACAAGAATACTTTATTCGGTTTACACTACAAGAATACTTTATTTTCACAAGATACTCGTTATGTTTTCATACAAAGTATACAAACGTGTTCAACACAAAACTGCATGAATTCACACCAACTTTATGTTGACGTTTTTCCAAAAACTCACATGTATTTCAGGTAACTAGGATGGATGTGCGCGCGGTTTTACTCATGCTCTTGGATGTCGCTTTGTTTATCTTTGAATAAAGTTGTAAACTCATCAGACAAAATGCTGTCTTGTGATGTAAACACTTAAACCATGTTTTCGGTTATGTAATGTTTGACACTTTGAAACTAATTTATGAGCATGTAGTATGTTTACCTTTCGTATGCAATGAGAACCTTTCATGATCACACCTCGTGCTTCCGCCGCAGAAAGGGGTGTGACAGATTGGTATCAGAGCTGCGATTGTAGTGAACCAGGATTCATTCTCGAGTCTAGTCTACAATCTCTAGGATCCATTCACGAAAACAATTTTCAAAGAGTTTTCATTGCATAAAAATGTCCCGCGACATCCACTACATGAAACTGTCTACATGAGTCTAGAAAGGACACTACGAGACTTAGAGTGCACTTGAGTAGCACTTCTCATTGACTAGAAATTTCTTGCAATTATGTGTGATAATTAGCATGTACTAGAAGTGGAATGTCACAAGTATATGTGACTTTACTTGAAAGCGATGGCCTATCTGAAGGAAGAGATACGAGGATGAAACGAACTGTGCGGACTGTGCAAGGAGTTACGTAATTATGGATGCATACATAATTATGGAATTCAGTGCACAGAAACCACAGCAAGTCTTGTCACGTATAGATTCCCTCAGTGCAAGCCTACCAAGTACTCTGCTAGAGTAATAATTGTTTGATGTCACTTATGTGGAATATATACCTGTGAATATATATGATACTACTGTCCAGTGTGACGATATCAAACAAATGATTAACCCTGTTGTGTTATGTTCTGTCAGAACATGGCACCCAGGAAAGCTGTGAATGCTCGCAATGACGATCAACCTCCTCCTCCCCCACTGCCAAGAACTGCTAAAGAGCTGAACGCTTTGCTAGAGGAAAGGATCTCCGCTGCTATCGCCCAGTACGAGGCGAACCGAACTCAAGACAGTGGAGGACCAAGCAACGCTAGGCGTAATGGGAATGGAGATTCGTCTGGAGGCAATGCAGCTCAAGGCTGCACTTTCAAGCAGTTCCTCGACTGCAAGCCGATGAACTATGATGGCACAGGAGGTGCAGTAGCATTTGTGCGCTGGACGGAGAAGACTGAAGCTACATTCCGCATGAGCAAGTGTACCGCGGATCAGCAAGTCACTTTTGCTACTGGGTTATTCGTCGATGAAGCTCTGACTTGGTGGAACCTGCAAGCCCAAACTTTGGGTGATGACGCCGCTTATGGCCTCACTTGGGAGGAACTGAAGGAAAGAATGAGAGAGAAGTACTGCTCTCGTGCTGAACTCCAAAAGCTGGAGACGGAGTTCTGGCACCTGACCATGGAAGGTGCTGACATAAATGGTTACACTCGAAGGTTCCACGATCTGTCTAGAGTACTTCCCTACATGGTGACTCCCGAATTCAAGCGTGTTGAACGTTACATTTGGGGACTGGCCTCAGAGTTTCGTGGCATGGTGACGTCGGCCAAACCACAAACAATCACCGAGGCTGTAACTCTGGCTGTCAGCCTGACTGAAGATTGTGTTCGTATGAAGAAGCTCTCACTGAACCCAACAGAAAATACCGAGACACATGCTGAGTTGTCCGGTGACAAGAAAAGAAAACATGCAAACCTGAGTCAAGCAACTCGTAACAACAGGGGTTCCAAAAAGAAGCGTGACACTAACCCGCCGCAGGGGGCGAAATCTCTTGCAGCCATGAATGACGCTCCTGCCAAGAGGTACCTGGGCACTCGGCCCCTTTGCAACAATTGCAAGCGTCACCACGAAGGGGTTTGTCGCGTTCCAAAATGCGATAAGTGTGGAAAGTTGGGTCACTATGCTGAGGATTGTTGGAGTAAAGGAAGGAATGGGAATGGAAACCGCAACGATACTGGTAATAGAAACAATGGTGGAAATGGGAATGGCAATGGTAACCGAACTGGGAATGGAGCTGGGCGAAATCAAGGATGCTTCAGTTGTGGAAGCAACGAACATTTCATGAAAGATTGTCCAAAAGGAAACACTGCTCAGGCTCGAGCATTTGTGATTGGAGCAAAGAACGCACGCGAAGACCCAAACGTGGTCACCGGTACGTTTCTCATTAACAATCACTTTGCATCCATATTATTCGACACTGGCGCCGATTATAGCTTCATGTCTGTGGAATTTAAACGCATACTCGGAATAGAATCTAGTAGATTAGAAATTCCTTATTCCATAGAACTAGCCAATGGTAAACTTGTTGAGTCGGGCGAAGTTGTTAGAGGCTGCACACTGGAACTTGGCGAACAAAAATTTAGCATCGACCTCTTGCCTATTCAATTGGGTAGCTTCGATGTAGTGGTCGGAATGGACTGGTTGTCCAAGAACAGAGCTGAAGTTATCTGTCATGAGAAAATCATTCGCATCCCTCTAGCGAATGATGAAACTCTCATCGTGCATGGAGAAAAACGAGACGCGCCTCTACGAATAATCAGTTGTATGAAGGCACAGAAGTGCTTAAGGAAAGGATGTATTGCTTTTCTAGCGCATGTGGTAGACAAGAAGGCTGAGGAGCCGAAACTCAAAGATATTCCTGTGGTGAAGGAATTCTCCGATGTTTTTCCCGAAGATCTGCCAGGACTACCTCCGCAACGACAAGTCGAATTCCGTATAGACTTGGTTCCAGGAGCTGCTCCTGTAGCCAAGGCTCCATATCGGCTTGCACCATCCGAAATGCAAGAATTATCTACACAACTCCAGGAGTTGTTGGATAAAGGATTCATAAGGCCAAGCTTCTCACCCTGGGGAGCTCCAGTATTATTCGTAAAGAAGAAGGATGGAACACTGCGGATGTGTATCGATTACAGGGAACTGAACAAGCTCACAATCAAAAATCGGTATCCGCTACCAAGGATTGATGATTTATTTGATCAACTGCAAGGATCGAGCTACTATTCCAAGATCGACCTTCGATCTGGATACCATCAGCTGAGAATCCAAGATGAAAGCGTGCCAAAGACTGCATTCAGAACGCGCTATGGGCACTACGAATTTCTTGTGATGCCATTTGGACTGACGAATGCACCAGCGGTCTTTATGGATCTAATGAACCGCGTGTGCAAACCATATCTCGATAAATTCGTGATTGTATTTATCGATGATATCCTGATTTACTCGCGAACGAAAGAAGAGCATGAGCAACATCTCAGAACCATCTTGGAGCTACTGAAGAAAGAGAAACTTTATGCAAAGTTCTCGAAATGCGAATTCTGGATTCGCGAAGTACAATTTCTTGGTCACGTGGTGAATGAGAAAGGCATTCATGTAGACCCGTCCAAGATAGAAGCAATAAAGAATTGGGAAGCTCCCAAGACCCCAACTGAAGTTCGACAATTTTTGGGCTTAGCGGGCTATTATCGGCGATTCATTGAGAATTTCTCGAAGATAGCTCAACCACTAACGACCCTGACACAGAAGGACAAGAAGTACGACTGGGGTCACAAACAAGAAGAAGCCTTTCAGCTACTTAAGAACAAGCTCTGCGATGCACCGATACTATCATTACCCGAAGGCACTGAAGACTTCGTGGTATACTGCGACGCCTCACGACAAGGCTTGGGTTGCGTGCTCATGCAACGCCAAAAAGTCATCGCTTATGCTTCAAGACAATTGAAGGTTCACGAGAGAAATTATACCACTCACGACCTGGAACTGGGTGCAGTGGTATTCGCCTTAAAGATTTGGCGACATTATTTATATGGTACTCGATGTACAATCTTCACAGATCACAAAAGCTTACAACACATATTTGATCAGAAGGAATTGAATATGCGCCAGCGACGTTGGGTCGAGCTGCTGAATGATTATGACTGTGAGATTAAGTACCATCCTGGAAAGGCGAACGTTGTAGCAGACGCGTTGAGCCGAAAAGAAAGGGTTAAGACCCTGAGGGTTCGAGCATTGGAAATGACGATTCAAACGAACCTCACTGCACGCATTCGAGATGCACAACAAGAAGCTCTTAAAGAAGAGAATCGTAAAGCTGAATACCTCCGGGGTGCATTGAAGTACATGACACCAAATGAAGAGGGAGCCTTATACTTTAAAAAGCACATTTGGGTTCCGCTCTATGGTGGCCTACGAGAAGTCATCCTTGATGAAGCGCACAAGTCAAGATACTCGATCCACCCAGGGTCGGACAAGATGTATCAAGACTTGAAAGAATATTATTGGTGGCCGAGACTCAAAAGCGACGTTGCTGTCTATGTTGGAAAATGCCTAACCTGTGCTAAGGTCAAGGCAGAATATCAGAAACCGTCCGGCCTACTACAACAACCAGAGATTCCCGTGTGGAAGTAGGAACAAATCTCGATGGACTTCATAACGAAATTACCCAGGACCCCGAGAGGGCACGATATGATATGGGTAATAGTTGATCGATTAACGAAGTCTGCGCACTTCCTACCGATCCGAGAAAAAGACAGCACTGGAAAGCTTGCTGAAATATACTTAAGAGAAATTGTGGCACGTCATGGAGTGCCAATCTCAATCATTTCAGACAGAGATGGACGCTTTGTCTCAAGAATCTGGCAATCATTTCAGGAAGCCTTTGGATCCCAGTTAGATCTGAGCACGGCATTCCATCCGCAAACAGACGGCCAGAGCGAACGGACTATACAAACGTTAGAAGATATGCTTCGCGCATGTGTCATGGACCTAGGCGGCAGCTGGGATACTCATCTACCTTTAGTTGAGTTTTCCTACAATAACAGCTATCATATAAGCATAAAAGCCGCGCCGTTCGAAGCTCTGTATGGCCGCAAATGCCGATCGCCCCTATGTTGGGCAGACGCTGGAGATAAGCGTATGGTTGGTCCTGAACTTGTACAAGAGACAACCGATAAGATCGCGCAGATCCGAGAGCGCATTAGGGCGGCTCGAGAGCGACAAAAGAGCTACGCGGATCCAAATAGAAAATCGGTAGATTTCGAGGTGGGAGACAAAGTGTTGTTAAAAGTCTCACCATGGAAGGGCGTAGTCAGATTTGGAAAGCGTGGAAAGTTGAATCCACGATACATCGGACCATTCAGAATATTGAGAAGAATTGGTACCGTGGCATACAAGTTGGAGTTACCGGCAGAACTTAATGGAGTACATGATACGTTTCATGTATCCAACCTGAAGAAGAGTCCAACGCAAGAAAACGTGACCATCCCGTTGGATGAAGTGCATATTGATGAAGCCCTCCGATTTACAGAAAAACCCGTTGAGGTTACTGACTGGAAAGTCAACAAGACCAGGAGGAGCAGTGTGAAACTTGTTAAAGTACGTTGGAGCTCTAAGCACGGACCCGAGTACACATGGGAACGTGAAGACCAGTTCAAGAAAAAGTATCCCCACCTATTCAAGAAGACTCCGGCGAGAGTTAGTTCAGTCTGAATTTCGGGACGAAATTCTTTTAACGGGGGGAGACTGTGACAACTGGCACAAACCGGTAATTTCCGTACACTATAATTATTGCTTAATGACTGCAATTATGAGTTAATTGTCAGCAATGACTGAACACACAAGAAACAAGTGAATTCATGCATGTTGTATACTACAAAATATTTGCTTTATGCATAAACGAGAGCGTTGCGTCAATAGTAAACTCACCGGTAAGACACAATGTGTCAACAGAACTGCAGAAAGCAGTCAGACGTTAGAACTAAGGCCTAGGTGTAGGTCCGACAACAAGAATGCATTAAAACCCAAGAGTACATACAAGGATTAATATATATGCAATACGAAAGCAAAAATAAGCACTAAAAAGCACCCGAAACGCACTTTAAGTGCAGAATTTATATAATTCAG
The DNA here is from genome assembly GCA_030545235.1 of Helianthus tuberosus. Taxonomy (NCBI): domain Eukaryota; kingdom Viridiplantae; phylum Streptophyta; class Magnoliopsida; order Asterales; family Asteraceae; genus Helianthus; species Helianthus tuberosus. Next base: position 1,363,220 of record JARYGA010046293.1, read on the forward strand.
CAATAATTCAGCATTTAGACATGTAAATATTGTGCAGAAATGTCGTTTTATTATCCAGAATATTTCCATAAGTGTTGGGAATTGAAAGAGTACAAGAAAGGTACTTAAACGACACTAAAAAGTGTAATTTAGCACTTTAACGAACCGGTGTCTAACCGAACAACCGGACAATACCCGGAACACCAAAATAATGCTAGAAGCATTGTTTTTATTTTTCTAAGCTAGTTAGGGTCCCCAAACACCCTAACACACTATACATTAAATAACACACACTAGTATCCTAACTAACACCCTTGAGTCCTAACTAAATCAAGTAACTAACCATTACAAGTTACACTTTACCCCCCCCCCCCCATATGTTGGACGGTTGGGAGACCATATCCCCACATGGGATTTTAATTTCATATCTTATTAGATCCTAGTGTACTAGAGGGGACATATTGCACATTGGATTATAAGTTGTTGGAGAAATATTCTATTTAACCACAAGACATCCTCTAATTCATTCATCACCTAAAACTCACTCAAACACCTCCTCTTTCTCTCCCTTGGCTACGGCTTCAAGCCACCACCACACCATCACCATTTTCAATCATCATTCAAGCATTCCAAGGTTATCTTGAGGTGTAAGAAGGTCACTAACGAAGCTCGGTGCAAGCGGATCTTGAAGGACCTCCCTCATTTGCTTTTATCCATCACATTTGCACCCTTGAACTTCCCTAGCCTTGTGCTAGTAGTAAGTGCTTCTAATCATCATCTTGTTCTTGATTTTGATGGTTAATAGGTGATTTAATGGTTAAAAATTAAAAACACCAAAGAACATAACCTAAAGTCTTGGACATAAGTGGTTAATGTTGGATAAAAAGAAACTATGTGTGTAAATCTTGTGAAACTTGTCTTGTTATGATTATTTGATGTTGTTGTTAGTAAAAACAAGATGGATCATCATCTAGACATACTAGTCCATGTTTGAGAGTATGAACTAGTAGGATGTAAAAGTTGGAAAGTTAAAGGATGATGGATCCATCCATTCATAAGACATGAACTTGAGTAAAAGTAATTTTCTTGTAAAATAAGACTCTAAACATGTAGATCTAAAGATCTACAAGTGGTTTTTCGGAAGAACCAAGTAAAATATACAAGTCTTGTTTTAAACCCGAATCTTACATACACTAAAAGCATTTTAGTGAATAAACAAGTGTGTAAAACACTTGTGTCACAAGAAATATTTAACAAGAAATACGTTTGGTAAATCATGACTAGAAGTTGTGAAACTTCAAGATCTTTAAAAATAAAGTTTTTAAGAAATTAAACTTATTTTTAAAGATAACAAGACTTACTAAATGTGCTAGTAAGTTACTACACATTTTCGTAAATATGCAAGTTCATGAAATTAGTGATTATTGTTGACGATTATTGTTGATAATTGTTGTTGATGATTGATGATGATTTAAAAGAAAATAAACACACGTTTTGAAAACGTGGGAAACCTCCATTTTTAGGGGAAACTCTGTCAAAATTTTTATAAATTTTGACACTTAGAAAAATGTAAGTTTTTGAGAAACTTATCCCCTAAAAATATACCTCAAAACATTAACAAGGTTTCCCTAATTTTTTTGATGATAAGAAATGGTGATTTCTTGAAGAATAAAAATGGATATTATGTATATATATTTTTGAGAGAAAAATATATATTATTTTATCACCAAATTTTGTGCTAAGTGTATATAGTACGTGTTATACGTGCTAGTGTATTAAGACTTAAAAATACACTAAATACTCATGAGGAGTAGAAATATAGAAATACACATACAAAACACAAGATACACGATTCGGGTGCAAAGTGCAAAACACAAAAGACTTATATTTATTTTTGAAGAAAATAATATAAGTAAGATACGTAGTTAAAAATATGGAATATTTTTAACACAAGAATATATACACAAAAGAGAGTGACTGTACTTGTGCGACACAAGTCTAGTGACTAACGTTAAGAAAACGCGTATAGGTTACGACGTTAATTAAGCAAACCCGGTGGAGTTTACGACGCTAGGAACGCAAAGTTGTGAGTTCATGCTCCCCCTTTTCTCTTAACTGTTTTCAGTTTTATAACTTCGGGGGTGAAATACATGTTACGTGATATAATAAACGAGAATTGATACTTGATATAATAAACGAGAATTGATACTTGATGTAATAAACGAGAATTGGTACTTGGTATCATAAACGAGAAATAGTGTCACGAATAGGGTACCATAAGCACCATTAATCGTGTACATACTTAGACCGCAGAACAAAAGGTTAGATCTAACGGGTACTCGGGCAGCCCCACTCTTGGTGACCACTAGTACCGAGGAGTGTTTTTGTGTCTCCGTCGTGAATCGACAACTAGAAAAATGCCTATGGTTTGGTGACTTCCTATGTAGTGCCACACGTTAATGGCCTTGCAACCCATTAACTAAACAAGAATACTTTATTACATTATTTGGTTTATACCACAAGAATACTTTATTTACACAAGAATACCTTATTTGGTTTATACCACAAGAATACTTTATTCGGTTTACACTACAAGAATACTTTATTTTCACAAGATACTCGTTATGTTTTCATACAAAGTATACAAACGTGTTCAACACAAAACTGCATGAATTCACACCAACTTTATGTTGACGTTTTTCCAAAAACTCACATGTATTTCAGGTAACTAGGATGGATGTGCGCGCGGTTTTACTCATGCTCTTGGATGTCGCTTTGTTTATCTTTGAATAAAGTTGTAAACTCATCAGACAAAATGCTGTCTTGTGATGTAAACACTTAAACCATGTTTTCGGTTATGTAATGTTTGACACTTTGAAACTAATTTATGAGCATGTAGTATGTTTACCTTTCGTATGCAATGAGAACCTTTCATGATCACACCTCGTGCTTCCGCCGCAGAAAGGGGTGTGACAGCGGAAGTGACCAATCTCTCCGCAGTTGAAACATGAACCCAGTGGGAATCTCGCAGCATTCCCTTGAACCGGAGCTTGAACCTGAGCAGCCTGATTTTGTCCCAAACGACAAATATTGGCCAAATGCCCAAGTTTACCACACGTCGTGCATTTCTTGCAATTTTGTTGTGCAACGTGATGACCGTTGCAACGGGCACAATGTGGTGCGGTACCTACATATGCTTTCTTTGCAGGTGGCTGAGCTGGTGGGTTTTGCAAGTTCTGAGCAGTCTGTGCTGTAACAGCAAAATTTTGGGCACCCTTCCGCTTCTTTGATTTCTTCGAAGTCTCACCTTCCTTACCCTTCTTGTTTTGACCTTTCTTGCTATCCTCCTTGTCAGACCCCTGCTTCTTACCCTTGTCACCCTTTCTGTGTAACTTATTCTTCCGAATCTGCGACTCAGTCAATGTCGCAGCTAACTCGATCGCTTGACGGAGTGTGGTAGGGCTACTACCAGTAAGGATGTCTTGTACCGAGTCAGGTAGGCCGTCAATGTACCTTTCGATAGCCTTGTCGAGTGGGGTAACCATTGTCGGGCAAAGCAGACTCAACTCCTCAAACCTATCAGTATACGCCCTGTGCTCACCACTATCTTGCTTCAACTCATCAAATTCCTTCTCCAAAGCTCGCTGCTCATGACGAGGACAGAGTTCCCTCATCATAAGAGCCCTAAGTTCAGCCCATGTCTGTGCTAGAGCAACTTCTGCACCACGATCCCTAATAACCCCGTTCCACCATGTGAGAGCCCTCTTCTGAAACACACTTGAAGAAAACTCGACCTTGCGATTGTCAGGACACTGCACGTGGCGGAAAGTATTCTCAATGCTCTCGAACCATTGAAGAAGCCCAGTCGCTCCTTCAGAACCACTAAACTTGAGTGGTTTAGCCTGGTTAAAATCCTTGTATTTGCATGGAACATTGTTGTTGTTGTTGGCTTGGATCCATTGAGCAAAGAGGTTTGGGAATTGAGCAGCCATTTACTGCGCAATGATTTCTGCCAATTCGGCAGTCGCTATCTGGCTTTCGCGTCGAGGAGGCATTCTAAAAGAGGAAACATGAAAGGAAACGAGTGAAAGAATTTAGACGAAAAGAATGAGATGAAACAAATCTGATGAAAGCAAGGATAGTGGTCATTTGTTTGTTACTACAAAGCAACAACCGACACACAGTGACTAACCAAAGTAAATGGATTAAAAATAATGTATCGCGAAGACATGCTCGCCTATAAGTGAACACTCATCCCAAGAATTCCCAGGTAAGCACAACTGGTCTCGCGTCTGATGAGATATATACGAAGTGCTTGCCTAGACAGAAAACCCAGAATACAGGCATTCACCCTTCCAGTTTGCACGTGTTCACATTATTTAAAACCCAAAACCTTGACGAGATTTTGAAAACTCAAAGGGGTTCAAAACCATATAATAGAGAGTTCAAAACCTTACAATAGAGGGTACAAAACCTTGTAATCAATCATCCTAGAACAGATGATTAGTTTTTAAAGCGGTTTTGAAATTTATGTTCTTGTTGTGGTCGTCGCCTAAGGATAGGTGACGGTATTGTTTTATGACTAAACGCAAGTAAACTCGCGTTAGGGTCCTAGAAAGGTTATAGACTAGGTCAAAGCATTACTAATAACCTAATTCCCTATAACCATTGGCTCTGATACCAACTTTTCTGTCACACCCTGACCGCGTAAAACAACAAATCGCGGCGGAAACATCGAGGCGTGTTGCAACAGAATCATTATTTCATAACCATGGATACAAAAAGTGTTTCGTTTTATTAAACATTGAATAATTACATCGTCTGGAAATCTAAATACACAATTTAAACATAGTCTATCATTGTTATTGAGTCACTAAGGCCTCGTCCAGTCCTATGTGAGCATGCATCCTATCAATCGATATCATTCAACAATACCTGAAACATATATGAAAACGAGGTCAGCAAAGAAATGCTGGCGAATACATTGGTTTTGTAGGAGTGTCGAAATCATGGCTAGTTTAGATGTTGCAATACTTTATTAAAAACCTTGTTTTGAAAAGAGTATAATATTGCAACTTAATTAACCAACTCAAATCAAGCGGGTTATAGTTTATAAAACCTCGTAGCCATGACTCTTAACCCAAAAACATTTGTTTTAGTACAGCAAATTGTGAAAAGTATGTTATTTGTATATAATGTTATATATCCAAATTGAAATGATTCAAATAACGCTACGATATGTAATACCATACAAACACTTATATATAGGAAGTACCAGCGGCGTATCCACCATGCTTGTATCATATTACACACGCCTCGTTACTTAATCACTTACTCAAACCAAACAAACAATGTACGATGTCTATGTTTAAACCAACCTCCAAATGTATTGAAATAATATGTAAAAAATGTTTATGTCAAGATGTAAATCATGTAATGTATAACCAATGTCAAAAGTGTTTATGTGTCAAATGTAAACCATGTAATGTGTAACCAAAATGATATGTATGGCTAGTGAAAATGCATCAACTAAACCATATGCACAAGAACATAGTATTGAAGTAAAACTTGGTTTAAATCAAAGCTATGTTTTGTGGAAATGCATGATCAATGTAAATCATGTAAACACTTAACCAAAACCCAATCGTATATCGCTTTGAAGCCAATCGTTTACCCAAATCGTTAAATTCGTTTTAGGTCGTGAAACTACTTATATGGTCGTCTCGCTAATAACATTCAAACCTTCGTGACTCGTCCCTCGTCGCTTCTCGTTTTCGCATTAACAAACACTTACCAAAGAGTAAGTTAACAATTACAGATTCAGTCGCTACCCACCACACCCACACATAACCACGGGTGTAGTAAATAACGGGATTAGTCAGATCCTATGGTACCATAACCTAATACTGGTCGGCTTGATCATTGCTAATGAATGCCATTTGTTATGTAAACCAACCAACAAGTTCGTTCCCATTATCGAAATCGTTATTAGTTTTGTATAAATCGTCTTAATCGTTTTTGAAACCATCGTTATAATATCGAAAATCGTTTTGATACCATTGTTAAAACCTTGAAAACATTTAGCACATATGAGTCACCCCAAAACAATTGAAAGCAGTAAAATAGGGGAATAATGTACTCGCCTGAGAATGCTTAGAGGTCTTGAACAACAACCAAACAAAGCTAGAGGGAGCACGGAATCAGTCGGCAATCTAAAACTATATAAATAAACCGGACTTAAATCGGGAGATCGGATAGGATGAGGCTTGGTAAACCAAATGAGTATTGGAACTCATATGATATGGTTTAACAAGGCCTACATACTACATGAAACCTAACCTAAGTGCTTTCGACCCATCGCGACCCATTAAGGTAGCTTACGCTACTTTAACGCGTTGTGCGCGCAAAGCGCGTTAGAGACGTCTAACTAGTCCTATGATAAGTATTATATGCCTAAACGTGTTTAATCATGTTGTATAATCAGTTATGTGACAAATGTTAAGGTTACATATGCTTAATTACCAATTATACATGAAAAGGGTATTCTAGTAATTTACCTAAGGCATATAAACTACCTATCATACAACTACTCAAACGATGTGACCATAAGGTATAACCTCGGAAGGTTATTCCCTATATATTATGGTCACCTAATGTGTTTGGTCGGATCCTAATGATCGACCAAACTGGGTCGGGTTCGAAGGTATAAGCGATTTATTAGATCGCTTACCCTTACGACCCTAGACAACGTGGTAATCATTAGGCATAGTCTCAAGGGACTATAACCATCGTGATTACAATCACGTTGCGAAGTTCAAACAAACTTCACATTGACCATAGGCTGGTCAACGCTGAAAGTCAAACAAAGTTTGACTTTCCGACTCGAAAGCAATAAAAGAACGAAAGAATACTTACGAAGGGTCCCCGAATGCTAATCTCGATTCAAAAATCTCAGGTATGAAACAAAGGTTTCAACTTAGAGTTTCTCAAATCAAAATTCTTGTGATTTTAAAGCATGGGGGTGGGGTATTTATAGTAAAAGGTCCACCGTTAAGATCGTTTCATGGAAAACGTGCCATGATCTTGCCCGTACATTTGTCGTAAAGTTGTGGTGGCTAAATATCATCCTTATCATCTGACTAAGCATGTGAGAATGTGTGGGTGTGAATCAACCAGCTGTAACCTGATGTTAAAATCATTGAATCTGGTCTGATAGTCGGATGCGGCCTGCTTCAGGATCAGGCAAGTATAATGCGGGCCGCCTGGAGCTTCTGATCTGAATATAAGTTTCCAAAATGACAGTTTCAGCCCCTGCACGTGTTTAAGGCCATTTCCGACACTTCTAAGGCCCGTAAAGCCAACTTTAAGGCCCTAAAATGATGCCTAAACATTGTGGACGTGAAACATGCTCAAAAATATGCCGGATGTCAGTTCGTTTAGTCGTACGAACGCGATGTTCTCTTAATTACGACGGAATGCGCACAAGCGCGAAAAACGATCCAAATGACGTGACGAATAGATTTTTCTTATGCCAAACACTAAAATAAAATATTTTAGTGCTTACATAAATTTTTGGATGTCCGGATGTATTCAGAACGTAAGTTATGCGCGAAAATGCAAACTTGTGCACTTTTTGACACTTTTAGTCTCTGATTGACCCAAAAGTTTATTTTAGCACACCGAACCCCTCAAACCTATTTCTAAGCTATATAAAGGATATTTAATGTGTGTTTAACTTATGGTTATGTTCCGGAATGTTCGTTACAGTTCAAATTGGCATACTTTCGCAGTTTGTCATATTTAGTCCCTGTAGACGAATTAACTTGATTTTGGCATACCAAACCTTCCAAATCTTATTTCTAAGTTATGTAAAGGTTATTTAAGGTATGTTAAGCCTATGTCACTATTCCGGAGTGTTCGTTGCATTACACTGGTTATATCTACGCATCGGGGCGCGTATAACCTTCTAGAAAGCGATTTAGAGTTTGGAATTGAACAAAAATTGATATGTGCAAATGATACACATATTTTTAGAAATCCCAAGTATGAAATATAATATTTCATTGGTTCGGTATTTGTTTGATGGCCGTGGAGGCACAGGTGTTACAGTCTCCCCTACTTTAGGAAATTTCGTCCCGAAATTTATTTAGAGGAAACTTGTGAGAGTTTAAAACATAAAGTTGAAAAGATCGAACAACATTGGTTAGGGTTCTGAACTTCTAGTAACTTTAATAACATCATGCTTGCAATGTAAGAGGGACACTTATATACCAGTATATGAAGCGTCATTGGTGCGTCCACCGTACCTCCTGTACATTGTTCACATTCCGTTGTTGTTGCCACTATCGGTTCTTACACATAATAAATCTTACTGGGTTTCTGTGCACTAAATTTCATAATTATGTACGCGTCCATAATTAGACAATTCCTTGCACAGTTCACACAGTTCATTTTTTTAACGTGTAGGGAAAAACCAAATGAACAATCCTGTGATGAGTGTGACTAGACTGCCATAGAGTCCTTTTTATTAAATCAATAAATGATCTAAATAGACTATCAAGGAGTCTGTTCAGCTACATCACTACATGTCGTTCTTTAACCAAATTGTGAATCAATCTTTTTTGACTAGACCACTAAAGGGTCTCTCATCGAATCATGGAATGGTACTATATAACCCAAGGGTCTTAACTACCACGTAGAAGCCCATAAGAATTTAAGGTAATACCTTTTGAATATCCTACTATGAATCCCTCATATGAAAACATGAAAGATTCTATGAGGATTTGAAAATCGGATTACACAAAAACATAAAGGAGAACACATAACACGTAATCACATAATCACATAATTGCATAATTGTTTAATTTGACCTTTAAATTTGTTATCTTTGGACACGGGTATTTCAAGCATACAAGGAATCAAATCCTTAATTGCAGCAATTTGGATGGATCCACATGAATACCCTGCTTGTTGACTACATGACCCAAAAACTGAACTTCTTTAAGCCAAAATTTCCTCTTGGAGGATTTAGCGAAAAGTTTGTTCCTTCTTTAGGGGTTCCAATGTCAACGAAGGTGTTGATCGTGATCGGCTCGGGACATGAATAGATCAAGATGTCATCATTAATAACAATGACGAACTGATCCAAATAAGACTTGCAGACTCTATTTATTAAGTCCATGTAGATGGCTGGAGCATTTGTCAGTCCAAAAGGCATGACTGTAAACTCGTAATGGCCATACTTCGTGCGGAAAACCGTTTTGGGAATATCTTCTTCGAGAATACAAAGTTGATGATACCCAAAACGCAAATCAATCTTGGAAAAGCATGAAACGCTATGCAGTTGATCGGAGAAATCGTTGATTTAAGGTAGGGGATATCGATTCTTGATGGTAAGCTTACTAGGCTTACGTTAATCGATATTCATTCGAAAAGATCCATTTTTCTTTTCACAAAGAGGACAGGAGTTTCTCCAAGGTGAAAAGTTCGGATGTATGAATCCTTTATCAGACAACTCTTGAAGCTGTTTTGATAATTCTTGCATCTCGAACGGTGCAAGACGATAAGATACTTTAGATTTAAGAGAAACAAGTGTTTGAGGTTCTTAGGGAGGTCACAAGTGATCATAATAATGACAGAACCAAACCAGTAGTTTGTCTTTGTGTTGACATCATAAGGTTGGATCAAACATTCATACAATTTCATTAGTTAAAGAAAATAAAAACTACAAATTTTTATTTATATAACAACCGCATTGTCTTTAAATGTTACAAGATAACAACCAGAGGAATTTCATAATACTAATTGTTCACTCCTTCATCATCGATTGCCTCATTGATGTTAAACACTCGACCACGTGCTGGATTCACATTGACGTTGACGTTCGCATTCGGGTTTGCGTTAGCATTTGCATTCACCAGTCTCGGACAGTTGTGGCGGAAGTGACCAATCTCTCCGCAGTTGAAACATGAACCCAGTGGGAATCTCGCAACATTCCCTTGAACCGGAGCTTGAACCTGAGCAGCCTGATTTTGTCCCAAACGACAAATATTGGCCAAATGCCCAAGTTTACCATACGTCGTGCATTTCTTGCAATTTTGTTGTGCAATGTGATGACCGTTGCAATGGGCACAATGTGGTGCGGTACCTGCATATGCTTTCTTTGCAGGTGGCTGAGCTGGTGGGTTTTGCAAGTTCTGAGCAGTTTGTGCTGTAACAGCAAAATTTTGGGCACCCTTCCGCTTCTTTGATTTCTTCGAAGTCTCACCTTCCTTACCCTTCTTGTTTTGACCTTTCTTGCTATCCTCCTTGTCAGACCCCTGCTTCTTACCCTTGTCACCCTTTCTGTGTAACTTATTCTTCCGAATCTGCGACTCAGTCAATGTCGCAGCTAACTCGATCGCCTGACGGAGTGTGGTAGGGCTACTACCAGTAAGGATGTCTTGTACCGAGTCAGGTAGGCCGTCAATGTACCTTTCGATAGCCTTGTCGAGTGGGGTAACCATTGTCGGGCAAAGCAGACTCAACTCCTCAAACCTATCAGTATACGCCTTGTGCTCACCACTATCTTGTTTCAACTCATCAAATTCCTTCTCCAAAGCTCGCTGCTCATGACGAGGACAAAATTACCTCATCATAAGAGCCCTAAGTTCAGCCCATGTCTGTGCTAGAGCAACTTCTGCACCACGATCCCTCATAACCCCGTTCCACCATGTGAGAGCCCTCTTCTGAAACACACTTGAAGAAAACTCGACCTTGCGATTGTCAGGACACTGCACATGGCGGAAAGTATTCTCAATGCTCTCGAACCATTGAAGAAGCCCAGTCGCTCCTTCAGAACCACTAAACTTGAGTGGTTTAGCCTGGTTAAAATCCTTGTATTTCCATGGAACATTGTTGTTGTTGTTGGCTTGGATCCATTGAGCAAAGAGGTTTGGGAATTGAGCAGCCATTTGCTGCGCAATGATTTCTGCCAATTCGGCAGTCGCTATCTGGCTTTCGCGTCGAGGAGGCATTCTAAAAGAGGAAACATGAAAGGAAATGAGTGAAAGAATTTAGACGAAAAGAATGAGATGAAACAAATCTGATGAAAGCAAGGATAGTGGTCATTTGTTTGTTACTACAAAGCAACAACCGACACACAGTGACTAACCAAAGTAATTGGATTAAAAATAATGTATCGCGAAGACATGCTCGCCTATAAGTGAACACTCATCCCAAGAATTCCCAGGTAAGCACAACTGGTCTCGCGTCTGATGAGATATATACGAAGTGCTTGCCTAGACAGAAAACCCAGAATACAGGCATTCACCCTTCCAGTTTGCATGTGTTCACATTATTTAAAACCCAAAACTTTGACGAGGTTTTGAAAACTCAAAAGGGGTTCAAAACCATATAATAGAGAGTTCAAAACCTTACAATAGAGGGTTCAAAACCTTGTAATCAATCATCCTAGAACAGATGATTAGTTTTTAAAGCGGTTTTGAAATTTATGTTCTTGTTGTGGTCGTCGCCTAAGGATAGGTGACGGTATTGTTTTATGACTAAACGCAAGTAAACTCGCGTTAGGGTCCTAGAAAGGTTATAGACTAGGTCAAAGCATTACTAATAACCTAATTCCCTATAACCATTGGCTCTGATACCAACTTTTCTGTCACACCCCGACCGCGTAAAACAACAAATCGCGGCGGAAACATCGAGGCGTGTTGCAACAGAATCATTGTTTCATAACCATGGATACAAAAAGTGTTTCGTTTTATTAAACATTGAATAATTACATCGTCTGGAAATCTAAATACACAATTTAAACATAGTCTATCATTGTTATTGAGTCACTAAGGCCTCGTCCAGTCCTATGTGAGCATGCATCCTATCAATCGATATCATTCAACAATACCTGAAACATATATGAAAACGAGGTCAGCAAAGAAATGCTGGCGAATACATTGGTTTTGTAGGAGTGTCGAAATCATGGCTAGTTTAGATGTTGCAATACTTTATTAAAAACCTTGTTTTGAAAAGAGTATAATATTGCAACTTAATTAACCAACTCAAATCAAGCGGGTTATAGTTTATAAAACCTCGTAGCCATGACTCTTAACCCAAAAACATTTGTTTTAGTACAGCAAATTGTGAAAAGTATGTTATTTGTATATAATGTTATATGTCCAAATTGAAATGATTCAAATAACGCTACGATATGTAATACCATACAAACACTTATATATAGGAAGTACCAGCGGCGTATCCACCATGCTTGTATCATATTACACACGCCTCGTTACTTAATCACTTACTCAAACCAAACCAACAATGTACGATGTCTATGTTTAAACCAACTTCCAAATGTATTGAAATAATATGTAAAAAATGTTTATGTCAAGATGTAAATCATGTAATGTATAACCAATGTCAAAAGTGTTTATGTGTCAAATGTAAACCATGTAATGTGTAACCAAAATGATATGTATGGCTAGTGAAAATGCATCAACTAAACCATATGCACAAGAACATAGTATTGAAGTAAAATTTGGTTTAAATCAAAGCTATGTTTTGTGGAAATGCATGATCAATGTAAATCATGTAAACACTTAACCAAAACCCAATCGTATATCGCTTTGAAGCCAATCGTTTACCCAAATCGTTAAATTCGTTTTAGGTCGTGAAACTACTTATATGGTCGTCTCGCTAATAACATTCAAACCTTCGTGACTCGTCCCTCGTCGCTTCTCGTTTTCGCATTAACAAACCCTTACCAAAGAGTAAGTTAACAATTACAGATTCAGTCGCTACCCACCAGACCCATACATAACCACGGGTGTAGTAAATAACGGGATTAGTCAGATCCTATGGTACCATAACCTAATACTGGTCGGCTTGATCATTGCTAATGAATGTCATTTGTTATGTAACCCAACCAATAAGTTCGTTCCCATTATCGAAATCGTTATTAGTTTTGTATAAATCGTCTTAATCGTTTTTGAAACCATCGTTATAATATTGAAAATCGTTTTGATACCATTGTTAAAACCTTGAAAACATTTAGCACATATGAGTCACCCCAAAACAATTGAAAGCAGTAAAATAGGGGAATAATGTACTCGCCTGAGAATGCTTAGAGGTCTTGAACAACAACCAAACAAAGCTAGAGGGAGCACGGAATCAGTCGGCAATCTAAAACTATATAAATAAACCGGACTTAAATCGGGAGATCGTATAGGATGAGGCTTGGTAAACCAAATGAGTATTGGAACTCATATGATATGGTTTAACAAGGCCTACATACTACATGAAACCTAACCTAAGTGCTTTCGACCCATCGCGACCCATTAAGGTAGCTTACGCTACTTTAACGCGTTGTGCGCGCAAAGCGCGTTAGAGACGTCTAACTAGTCCTATGACAAGTATTATATGCCTAAACGTGTTTAATCATGTTGTATAATCAGTTATGTGACAAATGTTAAGGTTACATATGCTTAATTACCAATTATACATGAAAAGGGTATTATAGTAATTTACCTAAGGCATATAAACTACCTATCATACAACTACTCAAACGATGTGACCATAAGGTATAACCTCGGAAGGTTATTCCCTATATATTATGGTCACCTAATGTGTTTGGTCGGAACCTAATGATCGACCAAACTGGGTCGGGTTCGAAGGTATAAGCGATTTATTAGATCGCTTACCCTTACGACCCTAGACAACGTGGTAATCAGTAGGCATAGTCTCAAGGGACTATAACCATCGTGATTACAATCACGTTGCGAAGTTCAAACGAACTTCGCATTGACCATAAGCTGGTCAACGCTGAAAGTTAAACAAAGTTTGACTTTCGGACTCGAAAGCAATAAAAGAACGAAAGAATACTTACGAAGGGTCCCCGAATGCTAATCTCGATTCAAAAATCTCAGGTATGAAACAAAGGTTTCAACTTAGAGTTTCTCAAATCAAAATTCTTGTGATTTTAAAGCATGGGGGTGGGGTATTTATAGTAAAAGGTCCACCGTTAAGATCGTTTCATGGAAAACGTGCCATGATCTTGCCCGTACATTTGTCGTAAAGTTGTGGTGGCTAAATATCATCCTTATCATCTGACTAAGCATGTGAGAATGTGTGGGTGTGAATCAACCAGCTGCAACCTGATGTTAAAATCATTGAATCTGGTTTGATAGCCGGACGCGGCCCGCTTCAGGATCAGGCAAGTATAATGCGGGCCGCCTGGAGCTTCTGATCTGAATATAAGTTTCCAAAATGACAGTTTCAGCCCCTGCACGTGTTTAAGGCCATTTCCGACACTTCTAAGGCCCGTAAAGCCAACTTTAAGGCCCTAAAATGATGCCTAAACATTGTGGACCTGAAACATGCTCAAAAATATGCCGGATGTCAGTTTGTTTAGTCGTACGAACGCGATGTTCGCTTAATTACGACGGAATGCGCACAAGCGCGAAAAACGATCCAAATGACGAATGGATTTTTCTTATGCCAAACACTAAAATAAAATATTTTAGTGCTTACATAAATTTTTGGATGTCCGGATGTATTCAGAACGTAAGTTATGCGCGAAAATGCAAACTTGTGCACTTTTTGACACTTTTAGTCCCTGATTGACCCAAAAGTTTATTTTAGCACACCGAACCCCTCAAAGCCTATTTCTAAGCTATATAAAGGATATTTAAGGTGTGTTTAACTTATGGTCATGTTCCGGAATGTTCTTTACAGTTCAAATTGGCATACTTTCGTAGTTTGTCATATTTAGTCCCTGTAGACGAATTAACTTGATTTTGGCATACCAAACCTTCCAAATCTTATTTCTAAGTTATGTAAAGGTTATTTAAGGTATGTTAAGCCTATGTCACTATTCCGGAGTGTTCGTTGCATTAAACTGGTTATATCTACGCATCGGGGCGCGTATAACCTTCCAGAAAGCGATTTAGAGTTTGGAATTGAACAAAAATTGATATGTGCAAATGATACGCATATTTTTACAAATCCCAAGTATGCAATATAATATTTCATTGGTTCGGTATTTGTTTGATGGCCGTGGAGGCACAGGTGTTACAAGAGATAGATGTATTTGTTGCCGAGCAAAAATGCATCGCATTGCTGTTCTAGTCTGTTCGAGAGGATATAATATCTTTGATTGAGTACACTAATGCTAAAGATCTTTGGGAAAAGTTGAAAGTTAGATGTTTGGGTAGTGCTGAAATAGTAAAAAACAAAAAGAAACTACTTAGAAAAGAATTTGATTTATTTGGCTGTTTAAAAAATGAATCTGTTTGTAAGATGATTGAGAGGTTTGGGCACTTGATGTTGGAGCTGGCGAGACATGGGATTACTTATTCTCAAGAAGAGTTGGTCGACAAATTGTTTGATTCCTTGCCAGATGAGATGGATTGGCAATACTTTGCCTTGATGTTGAAGAATACGATCACCTTTGAGAATCTTACAGTTGATTTGTTGATTGAAAGATTAGAAAGTCATGAGCTGGAGATTAAGAAAACACACAAAGTCAATCACTCATCATATCAGCAGAATTTGGATCTGTATTATCCAAAAAGCATGATTCCAAAGAATACACCTCCCAAAACAGCTTTTTCTGCTCAAAGTTCAAACACATCTACTAAAGAAAGTGAAAGCAACAAAGAGAATGCAAGTAGTGGTTTTCACAGTGGTTCTTCATCAAATCCAAAGCAATCAGCTGCAAAGAATTTATTTCAATACAACATCGCTGTTGATTTAAAGAACGCTCAAAATTTCAGCGAGGAGTCTTCAAAGCAACATATGGTTTTCTTAGCCTCTGTACTGGAGTCATATGAGAGCCTCGTAGCTGGGAAGATTGGCAACACCAACCTAACAAAAGAAGATTACGATCAGATAGATCCTGAGGAAATGGAACTGATCGACATAAGGTGGTGTATGGCCAGTGCTGTACGTCGGGCACAGCGTTTCATGGAGATAACAGGAAGAAAGTCTATTGGTGGACCATCTACCAAGTTGGGCTTTGACAAGACAAAAGTGACCTGTTTCAAGTGCAAGCAAAAAGGTCATTTTAAAAGAGAGTGCCGGAATGCTTATGCTGATGATTCTGAAAATCCGTTCAAAGAAGATTACTACAAGAGAGCGATATATCATCAGAATAAATCAGAACCACCAAGAATGAAACAGATTGAAGATAACAAAGAGAAATCCAGAGCTCTTGTTGTGATCCATGACGACGAAGGTTTTGCTTGGAGTGAGCTGTTGCCAGAAGAGGATGCGGTAGGATACGCTTTTATGGCAAAAATTGTTGAACCTGTCCCTTATAAAGACAACAGAAATGAAAAAGAAAAGTGTGTAAACAGAAAGATGATTGCTCAAAACAGAATGATCAGAATTTCTGAAATATACTCTGAAGCAAAAAGAGCAAAGAGATGGGATCCAGACAGAGAATGTTATCTTGACCAAAAGGGAAACATTGCCATTGATTACAACACCCTCGATCTTGAAACCATAATTCAACAAGTTGCTGAAGAAGAAGAGGGTTGGCAAAGAAAATGGTGGGGAAGCAAAGAAGAGAAAGAAAATGAGAGAGAAGAAAAGTCAAAGAAGATTGATGATGGGATCATTGACACATCACAAGAGTTGACTGGCGAAAACTTGAGAAAGATGGCTGATAAAGTGCTGGCTGCTAAAGCACTTGAGGTAGAGTCTAAATCCGTATCTGAGTCAAAAAGCCAGGTCAGTTCAATCGAGTTAGAAAGTGCATCAGGTAAGAAAGTAAATAGTGATATTGACTGCAAAAATTGCATGAATAAGTGCAAGGTTTGTAGCACAATCTCTTATCTCAATGGTAAGAAAGTTGAGGATCTGACAAACAGAGTCAGAGAAGTTGAGGATCAGATCCTAAACCATGACAAAATGCTGAAAGCTTCAAAAGACAGATCAAAAGAATTAACTGACAAAATTGAAACTGATAAAAGTGACATAGAAAGAGTTAGGAAAGAAAATGAAAAACTGATCCTTGAAAATCGTCAAATTTCTGAAAATTTTGAAAAACTAAAACGCATGGTGAAAGATTCTGATGATAGAAACGGTAAAACATACAAAGAAAATTGTCATTTACAAGGTGTTTTGAGGTTTAAGGAAGAGTTAATAAACAAACAACTGGATGAAATTGCAAAATTGAAACTTCAGTTTGAAGAAGCTAAAATTGAGAATGAGCGTATTAATTTGAAACTGAACAGTTACAACTCTGCAAGCTTTGTTTTGCAACACATTGTTCCAAAACCCATTGGGAAAAACAAAGCTGGCGAAGATGTATACTGTGATGGAACTGGGGTCGGGTTTCATCAAGTTCCACCACATGTACTAAACAATTTTTCAAAGAAACAATCAGGGTTGGTTAATGATGAAGTTGAAAAAAATGAGATAAAACTGCCAGAGTCAATTGATGTGACATTTTCTTCATCATCATCATCAGATGATAGTGTTCAAACTGAGATTGTAAAAGGCATGGTTGAAAGTGTTTTGGATAGTGACTCTGCTGAGGATGAAGAATGTTTTCTGAACAATTACATTCCGAAACCAAAATCTAAAAACAACTTAAATGATGAACCGGGTCTTGTGATGTACAAGATGGCGGG
This sequence comes from Helianthus tuberosus, assembly GCA_030545235.1. Lineage (NCBI taxonomy): Eukaryota > Viridiplantae > Streptophyta > Magnoliopsida > Asterales > Asteraceae > Helianthus > Helianthus tuberosus. The sequence goes on from JARYGA010046293.1 coordinate 1,380,826, forward strand.
TTCTGACAAGTTGTATTCAGATCTTGAATTTCCCTTGGAGAATGTGAATGTGAACAAATTAAAAGGGGTTTTCAAATTGGTTGAAATTGATTTGTCTGAAGTAGAAGGTTTGAATCAGACAAAGAGGCAAATGAATTTTGAGAAAGATAAAGCTTACTATAAGAAACCTGTTGTTCCACCACGTTTTTCTAACAACAACCGAAATAAATGGTCGGGTGGATATCAGGGTGGTAAGAATTATCAGAAAAGAAATGTTCAGAACAAAAAGTTTGTTGAGAAGAAAGTGTTTGTAAACGGTTCAAGCTCACTTTCTGATGAGGAATCTGAGATTTTTTTAAAATCAAACAAAGAGTTCTTTGAAAAGAAGGCTTCACAGCCTCAGTCTGAAGGCACAAGTCGGGTAGTTGACACTCGAACATGCTTCAAATGCAATCAAGTTGGACATATTGCACGAAAGTGTACCAACTTGAAGCCTAAGACTGAAGTTGTAATGAATTCTATCAAGAAAGATGTTATGAAAGGAAAAGCTCCATTAGTTGTTGAGAAAAAGGTTTTGAAAAATGATAACTCAAAAATCAAAACTGAATCTGTTAAGAAGATGGTAACTAAAATTGACAAAATTTACAAACGGGTTGCATCACCTCAACAAACATGGAAGCCAAAACTGTTGAAAAGAAAGAAAATTCTTCAAAAACAAAGATGTCTAAGACTGAAAAATCATCATCTTCAACAAAGAAGATGTATGTACCTTTGGATTTTTATGAGAAACAAAAATCAACTTCTGAAAAAAAGTATGTGGTAAAGAAAGATCAACCATCTGGTCAACCTCAAAAAGAAGAATTTTTCTTATTCAAAGAGGTTGAGGTTGGGACTGCTGAAAACTTAAAAATGAACGATAAAAATTTTCCGCCACTTTACACTACAAAAACTCACATTAATGTCAAGTTACCCGAGTCAAAAGAGGCTTGGGTAGCATCAAAATCTCATTAAACATTTTTGATATGTGCAGGAGCTTCCGAGATCCGTTTCACGTTGGATATGGATAGTGGAGCTTCTCGGCACATGACAGGAAAGACAGCGTTGCTGTATGATGTTAAAAATATCAATGGTGGTTATGTGGGATTTGCTGGACACGAAGGTGGTCGAATTATTGGAGAAGGAACGTTATCCAATGGGATTGTAACGTTTGAGAGAGTTAACTACATTAGTGAGATGGAGAAAAATCTGCTGAGTATCTCGCAGATTTTTGACAATATGTATACCACTCACTTCACAGATAAAGAATGTTTGATTTTGAAACCAGGATTTGTTATTCCTGAAGAATGGATTATCATGCGGGCACCGAGAGTGAATGATTTATATGTGTTAGACATGAGTGTAGCAACTACAACAACAGGTCAGGCACATTGCTTTGTTTCTAGAGAAACTGAGAAAGAATCGAGGTTGTGGCACCGGAAGATGGGGCATATACATCTTAGAAAAATGAATTATTTTGTGTAGAATGATTTAGTTCTTGGAGTTGATATCAAAGGTTTTCATCTGGAAGGAGAGTGCATTAGCTGCATCAAAGGCAAGCAGAAGAAAAAGTCACACCCTAAAAAGCAAGTCAATTCAGTTTCCAGACCATTAGAGAGACTTCATATGGATTTGTTTGGTCCAATAAACGTCAAAAGTATTACAGGGGATCTCTACTGTCTTGTGGTTACTGATGATTATTCTAGATTTTCGTGGGTATCATTCTTAAAGACGAAAGATGAAACATTTGGCAGTTTGATGGGGTTGTTCAGAAAGATTGAAAATTTGTACCAAAGGCGTATCAGAAGAATTAGAAGTGATAATGGTACTGAGTTCAAGAACAACAAGATGGAAGAATATTGTGATGAAAGAGGTATATTGCATGAGTTTAGTGCTCCATACACTTCACAGCAGAATGGAGTTGCAGAACGTAAAAACAGGACACTAATTGAAATAGCCAGAACAATGCTTGCTGATTCAAAGTTACCGATAAATTTTTGGGCAGAAGCAGTTTCAGCCGCATGCTATACGCTCAATAGAGTTCTCACTGTCAAGAAATTTAACAAAACATGCTTTGAGTTGATCAATAACCGTAAACCGAATCTGAAGTATCTTGAACCGTTCGGGTCACCCTGTACTGTTCTAGAGCCTTTTGGGAAATTTGGTCCGAAGAGTATTGAAGGAATATTCATTGGCTATGCAAGTCCGTTACGACGAGTCTTCGTTCCAAGTATGAAGCGGATTATTGAAGCTCCAAATGTTGAATGTCAAGGTCATACAATGCCACCTTAGAATCCTGGCGACTCATGGCGTTTCAATTATGATACTTTGTGGGATTCCTTCAACATGGAGGAAGAACCAGAGTTCTTTGACGAGTTGGATATTCTGAGAGAGTATGAAGATTCAGATGAAAGATTCCCAGCAGAAACTTATCGAAAACGACAAACTTCAAATGATGATGAAGCAGGTCCAACCAATGCTGGAGAACATGACGAAGTTGAACAGACTGAAGTTGCTCAAGACAATCAGACAGTTGAAAATGATATTCAAGAACCTGAAAACAAACCTGTATTTGATCGTGATGATTCAGAATCTGAGGGGGAGATAATCCAGTTGTCAAATCAAACAATCCCAGTCAGTGAACAAGGTGCAAATCAAAACGTCACAAATTTGGAAGGAGAGGTAGATGTTTCAAGCGAGGTGATGCCAAGAACACTCTCATATCATCCAGAGGAGTTGATAATTGGAGAGTTGCAGTCAGGAGTCCGCACTAGAAGACAGCTTGATCAAGGGCTTACATGTTTTTACACAAAAGTTGCTCCTTTACAAACTGAATTCTCATTAAGTTGCTTTATCTCGCAGATTGAGCCAAGGCCTTACAAAGAGGCGCTTACTGAAGATTCATGGGTAAATGCAATGCAGGAGGAATTAAGCCAATTCGAGAAGTTAGGTGTATGGAAGCTAGTGGATTTGTCGGATGGTCACCGGAAGATTAATACCAAATGGGTGTTTAAATGCAAAAGGGATGATCGAGGAGTTATTATTCGAAAGAAAGCTTGACTCGTTGTTCAAGGCTTCACTCAGCAGGAGGGGATAGATTTCACTGAAGTATATGCCCCTGTCGCAAGACTTGAAGCAATCAGAATCTTCCTAGCATTTGCATCGTGGAAAGGATTTAAAGTTTTTCAGCTAGATGTGAAGTCGGCGTTTCTCTATGGAAAAGTGAAAGAGGAGGTATATGTCGGACAGCCACCGGGCTTTACCGACCCAGTTCACAAAGATAAAGTTTATCTCCTAGATAAGGCGTTATACAGATTACATCAGGCCCCGAGAGCCTGGTATGAGACCTTGTCTCAACATCTGTTAGCCAACAATTTCATCCGAGGAAAGATAGACACCACTCTGTTCACAAAAGAAGTCGACGGGCATCTTCTGATAGTCCAAATTTACGTGGACGACATAATTTTCGGGTCTACAAATGAACAACTCTGCAAAGATTTTGAAAAAGTTATGAAGCAGAAGTTTGAAATGTCATCCATGGGTGAGATGAAGTTCTTCTTAGGACTTCAAGTTGAACAACTTCCCGAGGGAACTTTCATACATCAAACAAAATACGTTCATGATGTTCTGGAGAAATTCGGGATGTCAGGAATGTCACCTATGTCCACCCCATTAGCAACGAACCATGGGATAAACCCTGATCTCACCGGAGAGAAGGTAGATGAAACATTGTATCGCTCCATGATCGGTTCGTTAATGTACTTGACGGCATCAAGACCGGATATTATGTATCCAACCTGCCTCACAGCTCGATTTCTGTCAAATCCTAGAGCTTCGCATATGGTAATTGTGAAGCGGATTCTTCGCTACCTGAAAGGAACTCCATCTCTGGGGTTGTGGTATCCAAAAGTAGGCGACTTCACGCTCGAAGAATATTCTGATTCTGATTTCGGATGCTGCAAAGTGAACGCTAAATCAACAACAGCGGGGTGCCAGTTTTTCGGACCACGATTGGTCACCTGGCAATGCAAGAAGCAGACCTCTGTTGCTCTATCCACATGTGAAGCTGAATATGTATCTGCTAGCAGCTGCTGCTCTCAGATCTTGTGGATCCAGCAACAGATGCGAGACTACGGTTTGCAATTTCTAAACTCTCCTATCTTTGTTGATAATGAGGCAGCTATAAACATAACAAAAAAATCCTATTCATCACGCTAAAACAAAACACATTGAAATTCGTCATCACTTCATCCGAGATTGTTTCGAGAAGAAGTTGATACGAATAGAGAAAATCTACACCGATGAACAAAAAGCTGACTTGCATACCAAAGCATTTGACAAAACACGTTTTCAATATCTTTTGAAACTAAATGGTATGAAGTTATTATCGGATGCGGAGGAAATCGTTGGCTTTGATGAAAGTACCACTGTAGATGATGTTGAAAAACGATCTGCAATGGTTTGTCGAATTTTTACCTGTTTTGGTTTTTAGGGGGAGATAGTAGTTTTTAAATTTCAAAAATCCAAAAACATTAAAAAATTTCAAAAACCAAAAACATGATAAAATGTCAAAAAGAGTTTGTGTAAAAAGGGAAATTGATAGTACATCAGCTAGACAGTTACAGTACGCTAAAGATATGGAAAGTTTAAATGCGTTAAACAGTCTCACTAATGATGTGCCGAGAGGTTTTTACACATTTAGTAGGTTTGTTCGGGATATAAACCTAAAATCTTTACTTACTTATTTCGTGGGGAACACTACTTGGATATATTGATAACCCCTGAAATCTCGTTTGAAAGATTCCTTTTTCTGATATACTAGGCTTTATACTCAGTGATATCTGGGGTATTATTCTGGGACTTCTGCTGAATGGAAGTTCTGACCTAGTCCCCGAATAATACTTTCTGCAAATGCTTGAAACATAGCATCACCCTCAGCATATATGATTAGACAATAAAATTGCTTAGCAATGCTGTTGTAAAAAACATGATAAAATCAAAAATGAGTTTTTGTGTCAAAGAAGAGGAAATGATAGTACATCAGTAGACAGTCACAGTATGCTAAAGAATTGTATTGTTTAAATAGCGTTAAACAGTCTCACTGATGATATGCCGATAGGTTTTTACACATTTAGTAAGCTTTATCGGGATATAAACCTAAATTCAAACTTGCTTATTTTGTGGGGAACACTACTTGAATATATAGGTAACCCCTGAAATCTTGTTTGAAAGGTCCCTCTTTCTGAGATATTAGGTCTTTATGCTCAGTGATATCTGGGGTATTATCCTGGGACTTCTGCTGAATGGAAATTCTGACCTAGTCCTTGAATAATACTTTCCGCATGCTTGAAATATAGCGCAACCCTCAGCAAATTGATGAAACAATAAAATTGATAGTCATTGCTGTTGTAATTCAAAAGATCCTCTAAAGGGGACACACCCAAAGGTTGAGTCATGATCTCTCTGCTGAACGGTAGTTCTGACCTGAGCTCTCATGATTCTTCATAAATTATTAACCTCTACAGATATCATTTGTGTTGTAATTACCTGTAAGACTGAATATTGGGATCTGGATACGGGAGTATATTCAAGAGGTGGGACACACGTATAAGTTTAAGTCCCTAATATACTAAATCAGTATCCTGAACAGATTGAAATGTGTGTGAGAATTTAAGAGGATCAATATATCGACAATCTAAGTGAATTGTTTAATGATCGGTATGAAATCAAGCTTAATGGTACTTGTAACTTGTCGGAAGCTGATATGATTCCCTAACACGCTCACCAAAAATATGTATGTATATAGTTTAATTTCTGCATTTCATTTCTAGTCTAGATGCTTTATTAAAAATCCCAAAAAGATTTTATATTTCTGCTTTATTTTCCGACAAACCAAAGTAGAAAGTTGATCTTCGGATTCGAAAGTTGAAAGCAGATGCTGGAAGTTTCTGGGCTGGCAAATGAGTTTGGAGCTAATCATAACTAATCTAAAATTGTAAAGTCAAAAACAAGTTCATTAAGTTGATACTTGTAATTTTCCGAAAAATGTGTGCTCAAAAGGTTCAATCAGTATGCCTTGTTTCAGGTCAACCAAGGTCATTTAGTTGGACTTGGTCGACAAATTAAGTACCTTGGGTCATTAATTTGAACTAAGATACTTAAGTGGATTTCTAAAATGTGATAAAATTTGAGAAAAATCAAAAGGTCAAAATGTCAAAGTTTTTCAAAAGTAATAAGTGTGCCTCATCCGGATGTGTATCCGAACGGATAGCAATCCGCACGGATGGCAATCCGCACGGATAGCATTTCGGGTCTCGTGTTACTATATATATAGAGGGTCAAAGAGTTAGTCAATGTTACTCGCACGGACAAACTCTTTCTCTCTCACACACACATTGACTTTCTGATCATTCTCTTTGGATTTCTTTGCATGGATCTTTGTTTTCGTTGGTTTGCACAACAATAACAATGGCAAAGGTATGATTTTCTAACTCGAATCTGTCATAAATCATTGTTTGATAACTGTTCGTAGTATATCGTTTCTTTCGGAGCTCTTGACTTAGATCTTGATTGTGTTAGTCATTTTTGATAAGATATAATCATAGGGTTTTGATCGGAATGTTCAGATCTAGAGTTTTACCGGTTTGATTTCTGTTATAACATGTTTGAATCTTGCAGATCTGATGTTTAGTCGGTACGGATGTCGGTTAGGTTTTTGTGAAATTAAACTGTGTTTAGGACGTTCTAGACAACTTTGAACATAGGGTTTTGATCGTGTTGTTATTATCTTTGTAGATCTGTGTTCAATTTTAGGATTTGCCTTAGAAAATTTTTGATGTTGAAAGAATGTTCTTCATCAGTGATTTGTATCCGGATGGATGGCAATCCGCACGGATGGCAATCCGCACGGATGAAAATCCGCTCCTCTGCTTGTTACTTGTAAATTTGTTTATACACTGTTCATCGACCGGATTCCTATCCGTGCGGACATCAAATGCATTTAAATTGAAGCGAATGACAATCCTCACGGATTTTCCATCCGCACGGATTACGCACTTGTGCGGACAAACAATCCGTGTTGAAATGTTGACCACTCGCGCGGACAAACAATCCGTGTTGACATGTTGACCACTCGCGCGGACAAACAATCCGTGTTGACATGTTGACCACTCGCGCGGACAAACAATCCGTGTTGACATGTTGACCACTCGCGCGGACAAACAATGACATGTTGACCACTCGCGCGGACAAACAATCCGTGTTGACATGTTGACCACTCGCGCGGACAAACAATCCGTATTGACATGTTGACCACTCGGGCGAACAAACAATCCGTGTTGACATGTTGACCACTCGCGCAGACAAACAATCCGTGTTGACATGTTGACCACTCGCACGGACAAACAATCCGTGTTGACTTGTTGTTCACTCGCACGAATAGCAATCCGCATCACTACAATCCGGGTTGACTTTAGTTGACCTATCCGGACGGACACTTGCCCGGACGGATGGCAATCCAAACAAGTGATAGTCCGTGTGTATAACCATTCAAGTGACAATCCGTGTGGATATCCATTCAAATGAAGATCCGGACGGATATCCATCCGTATCCCTTCACAAAGCAGAGAAACTTTTTTAGTGTTAGAATATTTTTGAGATTCCAAAGATCTTTCTTAAACAAATCAAATTTTTTGCAGGATTGGGATAAATCTCAAAATATTTATTGTCTGCTGGATAAAGATTTTACTGAAAATACAGTAATTCAAGATATTGCAAATTTTTTGAGAGAAAACAGAATCTCTAAAGCTTTAACAGATAAAACCGTAGCATATGAATCACATGTTAGACGTTTTTGGAATGCTGCGAGATACGAAGAGAGTGATAAAACGATTTATTCTGCTGTATCAAAAAGGGATGAGAAGGGAAAAGATATAGACTTGGAGATGAAAGTGACAGTTGGTGATGTAAGAAGAGTATTGAACTTAGGAGATGCTGATAGTGACCCAACCATTATTTATGAACGATTGGTGAAAGGAATGTGGTGTAGAATGGGCTTTGCTGGAAGTGTAAATGGAAGGATGTTGAAATCGAGTTTCAGTCACGCCTACAAATTCATGGTTCATTGTGTTATTCATGCGCTGTCACATAGAAAAGGTGGATATGATGAAACTTCGGATTATATCATGAATATAATTGCTTGTCTTGTTCTGAACAGACCTTACAATATCTCTCAAGTGATTTTTGATTACATGACGGAGAATGTGAAGGAAGGAAGCAAGAGGTACCTTATGTATCCTGGGTTTGTTCAAATGTTGATAGATGATCAGTTTAAAGGTCTAGAAAAGAAAAGTAATGATATTTTGGGTTTGAGGCATATGACAGCAGACACAATCAGTAGAATAATCAAGAGTCCAAATCCAGGAGCAAAAAGAATGATCTGCAAAATTTCAAATCCAAACTATGTAGCTCCAGAAAATGATGCATGGAGACATGAAGATAGTAATTCTGATAATGAAGATGACAAGATGAGCTTGTTCTTTAAGAAAGATACTAGATGGTGGTGTATCAAGGATGGGAAGAGAAAGAGAACTCCCAAGACGTCCCCTGCAGTTTCTATTCCGAAGAATGTAGAAAAGGGTATTGTGAAAGGGGGAGTTATAAGGAAATTAGAATTTTATGTTGTGAAAATTTCTAATAAATCTGTCAAACATTTGTTTTGCAGGGTCTTCTGGAAAACCGCAGCAAAAGTTGATAGATGAAAAAGTTTTGGAACCTTCAGCAGTTATTCAAGAAGGAACTGAGCTGTTATCATAATCTCTTCAATGTTTTCTAAAGAAGAACGAGGATGCTGCTAAAGGTGTTAAAAGCAAAGAACTTGAAGGTGTAGTTCAAGATATATCAAGTGATGATGATTCTGAAACCACTATATCAGAATCTGAACTTGATCCATTCAATCTTGGTAAAGGAAAAGCTCAATTAAAGAAGAATCCTTCAAAGAAGCAGAAAGGGTCAGATGAAGAAGATTCTACTTATGATCCAAAGAAACAAATCAGAAAGAGAAAAGCAGTTCTAGCTGGATTCATTCCGAGAAGTGTTCGTGCTAGAAAAGGTGAAAGTCAAGTTGAAAAGGAACAAGATGGTAAAGATACACAACATGTTGAATCATCCCAATCTCAAGAAACAGGAGCTGAAAAGCAGACTAGTCACGATGATGACTACGTTGAAGTTACTGAGGGTGGAGTATTTTATTCAAAGTTTCCAACAATACTAGAAAATATAGAGATTCCAGAATCCTCACGTCCAAGAAGTTCAGATGATTTCTTTAGCAATCTTCCACCTGCTTCAGGAGATCCGTTAGAAGATTTGAATCTTGAAGAAGATTTGTTCAATAATGAAGCAGTAAGGATTTTAGCAAAGAAGGTTAAAGAGCTTGAGCAAGAAAAAGTAAAGGCTGAAGAAGAACGTGATCTTTTATTGAAGCAAGTGAATAAGCTGATGAGAGCTCATGATCAAATTAGACTGGTGCTGATCAATCATGAAGGTGAAATGAAGAAAGTGAAAGATGAAGGCGATAATAATTCCAAAGTGATTGAGGTTCTAATGGCAGAAATTTCTTCATTAAATGAGAAGACAAAGAATCTTCAGGATGTGAATCAATCGCTGAATCAGCTTCTCAGTGAAATGAGTGAAGCTACATCTAATGAAATGAAGACAATGAAATTGGAGATGGAAGCGATGAGAGCAGATAAAGTGGTGAAGGATGAACAACTTTGAATGTTATACTCTGTCATGGAAAGTCATCTAAAAATGGATGTTCAAGCTGCATTCAATGAGATTGAAGTAAGAAGAACTGAGGAAAGAAGACTTGAAAGAGAAAGAAGACTAGCTGAAGAGGCAGTTCAAAGGAACAAAAGTGTTGTTGAAGATATTCAGGAAGCTGATGGTTCTTCAAGTCATATTGATGCTGAAATGATTGATACTGAAAGTGCTCAAGAACAAGTTGCTGAAGAGCAAGTTGAACATGGTCAAGATTTCATGTTAGTTGGTGAGTCTTCTCTACTTATTGATTCTGATGAAGTTATGCGTAGAGTTGCTGCTATACAAAAGAAGAAAAAGGCCAAAGAGGTATTGCTACTTGAATGGAAGACAAAGCAATTTGTACTTGTAGGTGATGCATATACAGTGCCTCTCAACGTAAAAGAAGCTCTTCGCAGAATGGAAATTATTAGAAGGAGAAAGGAAGCAAAGAAGGCACGAGGAGAAGAAGTTAGTGATTCTGATGAAGAACTTCTTGGAGATGATGAAGAAGATGAAAATGAAAAAAAAATGAAAAAGAGAATGATGATTAAGACGATATTGTTCAGAAAAATGATGACGATGATCAAGGTGCTTCGGGATTGTTGGTGAAGAATCCTATTGATGAACAAAAGATTGAGGAGTTTCTGAATGATCAGATCAATGAACAAGAAGATGATGATCAGCAAGAAACCTCTACATCTGGAAAACAGCACGTAGATCAGGTATTCCTCACGAATCCTACTGTCATTTTCTTACATGATAAAAATCAGGAAGTGATTGAGGTTAGAAGATCAAAGGAAGAGATGTTAGAAGAATTGGGTTTGCAAGAAGGGAAATTTAAATTCGATATTGAAGATGAGATTCCTGACACTTCTGAAGACGTATTTGAACCAAGATATGCTTTTGAAGCCGATCATTACAATGACGTAATTGTTGAAGATGCTTCAGATTCATCTGATGATGAAGTTGATTTTCATTATTCTGGAGTTGATGAAACATTTCCCTCGTTGTCGGAAATGTTCAAAGACCGAAATGTTGATGAAATCAGGAGAAAGATTGTGGAGAAAGTGACTACCGAAGGAATTCCAAAAACTATACCCAGAGAAAATCTCGCTGAAGAAAGAAAGAAATGGTACAAAGTTATGCCCAAGGAGAGAAAGAAACTGAGAGCACTTCAATTCTTCACACACGACAAAGATCTTTCTTGGGGTGATATTCTTTCTTGGGGTTATTTGGAAGATTTACAAGTCTATGCAATCAGACGAGAACAAGGAGTGCAGTACTTTGAGTTTTTGGCTGATATCAAAACTCTACCATGGTGGGATATAGATGAGTTGGTGAAAACAAAGAACATCAAAGAATATTACCATGGATTGGATGTGAAGCAACATGATCAACGGTTATGGAATTATGTGAAGTTGCAAGCGCAGAAAAGATATCCTGATTGGAAACCACACTTCCCAGATCAAATTGTCAGAATCTTAGAAAGTGGAGAAAAAGATATTACTCTGGATATCAAGCCTCCTAGTTGTTTGAAGAATATGCCTTTACGGGCAATGGAGCAAGATTTTCATGAAGAATTTGAAGGATGGTTATACAATCAGTCTACGGCCGAGGCAATAATTTCATTAAATAACAAGTCCACTGGTGAAGCAAGAAGGATCTGTGTGTTAGATCCTATGTGGCTTGTGAACTGCTCAAAGAAATACATAGATTGTCTGTTCTACAACAAGATAGTTTATGAGAGGCCTGACAGAGAGCAAGCAATGCAATATCAAAAGGTTGTGGATGTTTGTTTCGCAAAAGACATCAACTCTGGAAGATACTGGAAGACAAAATGGAGAGATCTGGAGATTGACGAGTTCTTAAAAGTATACAAGCGTGAACAACATTCTAAAAAGATTGCTGAGCATGCTGCTAAGTTCGGAAGACGTAAATTGGGGATTGTACCTCCAACAGATCAAACGCCAATTGAATCTGAAGGAAAAAAATTCCAAAGTGGGATCGGAAGCGTGATGGAGATCCTATCTACAGAAATTGGTGGATGACTGAAGGAAGACAAAAACGAAAAAGAATGTTGGAGGAAAAGGCACAGAAAAGAAGGGAGAAAGCGCGTGAAAGAAGACGCGGCAGGAGAAATTGAAGACTATGCTGGAAGGAACTACAGCTACATCCGAGGGGGAGTCTGTTAGTACATAACGTCTGTAGCTTCCGTCAGAATGCAGTCATTTTGTGTTTTCTGCGTTTTTGTAAACAGTATGTATGTATGTAGATAGTATGACAACTCAGGAATAGGTTTTGTATGTAAAAGTGTTGGTTTAATCAAGTTTACTCGTCCGGATGGTAATCTGCACGGAGAAGTTATCCGCACGGAGAACTTATCCGCACGGAGAACTTATCCGCACGGAGAAGTTATTCGCACGGATAAGTCATCCGCACGGATAAACCGCTCGCACGGATAAACCATCCGCGCGAACAACACTTCTTAGCTTCCTGAGGTTGTCTATATATATGAGGTCCGGGGCAACTATGTTAGAACTTTTGACTCGCACGGATAAGTCTGCACTTCTACCGGATCTTTGTAACTTTCAGAACTCTTAATAGAAAGAACAGACAAGTGTTTAAACATTGAATTCTGTGTTGAACAAATCTGTGATTCGTCATAATGGATTCCGCACATTAGACGAAGTCGATTCATCTTGTTCCTTACGATCAGATCCTGCACATCGGGACCTCACACAGGGAACTAAGTGGATCTGGAAGGTGTGCATGTTTCCAAGATGCGTATAAATAAAAGATGTCATCCGTGGTCGTAGAGTTTAGAAGATGTATCCTATTCCTGGACGGGATACATGTTTCTAAACCCGATTTATTTAAAGTCTTTTGTTGAGTCTTCATGAACTCATTTGAACATGTTGTGGTTTGTAACTTAAGTTGGTGTCAACTTTTCAGACAAGTATGTTGTGGTATTTTCTAAACTTAATATATGGATGAACATCTTATGGTTTTATCATATAGTGTTGTTATGATTTAATGCTATGGTATTAAGAAGTCACACCAATAACCACGCTTCCGCAAAAGTCAGGGTGTGACATGCTAAACCAAGCTACTCAGAACCCTGTTCAATGTCAAGCAGATCTAGCACAAGCTCGTTTTCCTCCTGGTGCTTGCTACACCTATGGCGAGATGGGTCATTTCAGGAACCATTGCCCAAAGTTTGTCAATGCAAATATGACCCACGGATGAGCATTTGGCTGATTAGAAGATGCTGCTTCTTTGAATTAGTTTAATTCTGTTGCTTTTGTTTCTTTTGTTTTTCTTGAACCATGAAACAATCTGTTTTGTTTATAAATAAATTGTTGTTCACAATTCTGATATACAAGTGTAGTTACATGTGTGTATGGCATACCCCTACTATACCTACACCGAAGAACTGTGTTCTTTATAAAACAACCTACTCTTGTAGTTCTCCCATTCATGTATTTGCTCATGATTTTCTCAAAAAGTCTAAGTACTCGTTTCATTCTAAGAAACGAAGTACAGAAAATAAGTGATAATTTGAGTAATCACTTTAAATCCTTGGTTAGATAACTAAGGGTATTTTTCGATCTCATACCCATATCATTATATTCTGGTTTTTATAACAACATACATGCTTTTCAAAAACAACCTTCATGATTTCAAAATATTTCATATGGTTGAAAACAATTTTAACACAGTATATTTTATATCAAATGCATGATTTCAAAAGCATTATCCATGTTTTCAAAAACCTTATGCATGATTACAAAATTCATCTCACATGATTTCAAAACAATTTATAAACCTAATACATCTACCATATGATTTCAAAAGTATTACGTAAGGTTTCAAAAACATTAAACACATTTCTAAAGAACTCCATGCATAGTTTTCAAAAACATTCCACTCGTATGATTGACTTAACATATGTTATACCCAACCTCCAAATTTTGTTTCATGTGTCGCCTTGGCATATCTAGCACCTCAACTTCATGAGCATTCTACCTATTGTTTTAACTTAAGCACGTCTAGTGCAAGGGTTCGAAGCGTCTCCCGCTATTCGAATTCCAAAAAAATCCATATGGGATCTTCTTGTCTTCACAATTAGATCCTTGTGGATAATTATCACTCAAACCGGAGTCTTTAATTGAATTCTTTGTATGCCTCAATACGTACATTACGATTCAATAAGGACAAAGCCGAATTCCTATTAAGATCTTCCTATCTTCATAGTTAGATTCTTGAAATGTTTAAAGTGCCAAATGAAATCCACGGATTGGATTCCTGGTGTACTTTATATACTCATGTGCACAGTTAACAAACAAATTAGCAAAATGATAACAAATTGAAGACCAAGTTAAACAATATTGTGATTTTGTGATTATGTGATTATGTGTTTTCTTTTGTGTTTTTTTATTTTCGTTATCCAAATCCTCGTAGAATCTTCCGTATCTTCATAGGAGGGATTCATAGTAGGATATCCAAATGTACTACCTTAAATCCTTAATGGACTTCTACGTAATCGTTAAAACCCTTGGATTATATAGTACCATTCCATAATTCAAAGAGACCCCTTGGGTGGTCTGGTAAAAAAGATTGATTCAGAAACTGGTTAAGAATGGCATGTGATGATATAGCTTAACAGACTCCTTGGTAGTCTATTTAAAGAGATCATTTATTGATTTAATTAAAAGGACCCTATGGTGGTCTAGTCACAATCATCACAGATTCGTTCGTTGTTTCTTCCCCTACACATTATAAAATGCACTGTGTGAACTATGCAAGGAATTACATAATTATGGATGCATACATAATTATGAAATTCAGTGCATGAAAACCACAGTAAGATTTATCATGTGTAAGAACCGATAGTGGCAAAAATAACGAAACGTGAACGATGTAATGGAGGTACGGTGGACGCACCAGTGGCGCTTCATATACTTGTATATAAGTGTCCCTCTTACATTGCAAGCATGATGCTATTAAAGTTACTAGAAGTGTGACAACTGGCACAAACCGGTAATTTCCGTACACTATAATTATTGCTTAATGACTGCAATTATGAGTTTAATTGTCAGCAATGTCTGAACACATGATTAAACAAGTGAATTCATGCATATTGTATACTACAAAAAAATTGCTTTATGCATAAACGAGAGCGTTGCGTCAGAATAATAGTAAACTCACTGGTAAGACACACTGTGTCGACTGAACTGCAGAAAGCAGTCAGACGTTAGAATTGAGGCCTAGGTGTAGGTCCGACGACAAGAATGCATTAAAACCCAAGAGTACATACAAGGGTTAATATATATGCAATTCGGAAGCAAAAATAAGCACTAAAAAGCACCCGAAACGCACTTTAAGTGCAGAATTTATACAAATCAGCAATAATTCAGCATTTGAACATATAAATATTATGCAGAAATGTCGTTTTATTATCCAGAATATTTCCCTAAGTGTTGGGAACCGATAGTGTTATAAAAAGACACTTATTAGACACTAAAAGGTGTAATTTAGCACCTTAACGAATTGGTATGTAACCGAACAACCGGACTATACCCGGAGCATGAAAATATTGTTGATAACATTATTTATCTTTTCCGAGCTAGTTAGGGTCCCTGATTACCCTAACACCCGTCATAACACGCTACACTTTAGTAACGGGGTTAAACACTTAACTTAACTTAGTTTAACCTAACTAATACTTGGAACCGAACTAGACCTCCCCCCCTTACCTAGCTCACGGCCACATGGCCTATTTGTGTGATCTTAATTGATCTTGAAAGATCTTATAAAGATTACCTAAATCTTCTATGGATATTTCTTGGATATAATGAGATCATGTTTGTACTAATGAAGACATCATACCCTTTGGACAAAACTCTAAAATTGGATTATAAACACACAAGGACTCATCTCATCTTCACTCAACAAACAACTTTCTCTCTCCCTCCTCCTAACTCACGGCCGTGAGCCACCATAGCACCACCACCATTTTCGTTTCAAGCTCAAGTATTCCAAGTGCTCACAAAGGTGTTCAAGGGTGATTGGTGAAGTGTGGAACTCTCGGAACTTGAAGGACCTTCGCCATTTGCTTTTATCCACCTCTTTTGCGCATAGATTCTTCCCTAGCCTCGAGCTAGAGGTATAATGCTTAAAACTCATACTTTAACAAATCTAAGGTGGTTAATAAGATGTATGATGATTAAAACTCGGAATCTTGCATTTTGAAGCATTAAAGTCCACTAAACTAGCAAGTATTGTTGGTTAAAAGCACATATGTTGTGTAAAACTTGTAGTAATTAAAATGTATGGTTATTTAAGCCCGATCTATGATGTGGTAGCTCGAATCATCGTTTAACCCGGTTTGGTAAGATCATGGATCTTAACATAAAGCTATTTTAGAAGTAACAAGGGTTAAAAGGTGAAACTCTACCACACTAAAGACATGAACTTGTGTAAAATATTTTACTTGTGTAAAAGTAATTTAACCTGTACATTGGTGTTTAAAACTAGCGGATCTACGTATCTGCAAGTGGTATTTTTGAAGAACCACACTTTAAAGAAATCACATGTTCTAAACCGGGTCTTACACAAACAAAAGTGGTTTTTGTGAACAAACAAGTGTATGGATACTTGTGTAACAAAAGTTTTGACGAAGAAATAGTTTTCGTAAAAACCGACTAGAAGTTGTAAAACTTCATATTCTTTAAAAATAAAGTTTTTAAGAAATTAAACTTATTTTTAAAGATAACAAGACTTACTAAATGTGCTAGTAAGATACTACACAACCTTGGTAAATATCCAAGTTCATGAAGTGGGGAAAAGTAGTGATGATTGTTGGTAATTGTTGTTGATGATTGATAATGATTTAAAAGAAAATAAACACACGTTTTGAAAACGTGGGAAACCTCCATTTTTAGGGGAAACTCTGTCAAAATTTTTATAAATTTTGACACTTAGAAAAATATAAGTTTTGAGAAACTTATTCCCTAAAAATGTGTTTAAAAGTATTACTAAGGTTTCCCTAATTTTTGATGATAAGAAATGGTGATTTCTTCAAGAATAAAAATGGATAATAAGTATATATTGTTGAGAGAAAAATATATATTATTTGATCACCATCTTGTGTGTTAAGTGTATATAGTATGTGTTATACGTGCTAGTGTATTAAGACTTAAAAATACACTAAATACTCATGAGGAGTATAAATATAGAAATACACATACAAAACACAAGATACATAATTCGGGTGCAAAGTGCAAAACACAAAAGACTTATATTTATTTTTGAAGAAAATAATATAAGTAAGATACATAGTTAAAAATATAGAATATTTTTAACACAAGAATATACACAAAAGAGAGTGACTGTACTTGTGCGACACAAGTCTAGTGACTAACGTTAAGAAAACGCGTATAGGTTACGACGTTAATTAAGCAAACCCGGTGGAGTTTACGACGCTAGGAACGCAAAGTTGTGAGTTCATGCTCCCCCTTTTCTCTTTAACTGTTTTCAGTTTTTATAACTTCGGGGGTGAAATACATGTACAAAAGTACAACATTTATAAATGGTATGATATAAATACAAGAAGTACACTTGGTGAGAACGAGAACCAAGTGTGACGAAATATAAATACAAGAAGTACACTTGGTGAGAACGAGAACCAAGTGTGACGAAATATATGAATACGAGAAGCGCATTTGGTGAGACGAGAACCAAGTATAAGGCGCTATGAGAAATGATAACAAGAAACGCGCTTGGTGAGAACGAGAACCAAGTAGGAGGCGTTATGAGAAATAGTGTCACGAATAGGGTACAGAAGCACCATTAATCAACAATATACCTAGACCGCAGAACAAAAGGTTAGATCTAACAGGTGCCTGGCAGCCTCACACTCGGTCGGGGCGAGAATCGAGTGGTGCTTTTGTGTCTCAGAATATACCAATTAAATGCCTTAGGTTTGGTGACTTCCTATGACGTGTCACATGTTAATGGCTTTGCAACCCATTAACAATCTGATAATTACAGAAATACTGTATTTACATAAAATTCATACCATACAAAAAAATTGATAAATAACTTGAAGTACGTGGGGTACTCAAGAGGATTGATGAATACTTGAGTACGTGGGGTACTCAAGAAAAGATTGAGTTATACTTGAAGTACGTGGGGTACTCAAGAAGAAATTGAATTATACAGATGTACGTGGTGTACACATGAAACTGGATTTACATATGAAAACTTGAATTACTCACAAACTATGTTTTCATACAAAGTATACAAACATGAAATACAAAACTGCATGAATTCACACCAACTTTATGTTGACGTTTTTCCAAAAACTCACATGTATTTCAGGTAACTAGGATGGATGTGCGCGTGGTCTTGCTTATGCTCGTGGATGTCGCTTGTGTTTAACTTTAAATAAAGTTGTAAACTTTTAAGACAATGTTTTATGCGACTTAGCGATGTAAACGCTAACGTATGTTTTCAAATTATGGTATTTGAATGTTATTTTTACGAGCATGTAGCATGTTTACTCTTCGTATGCAATGAGAACCTTTCATGATCACACCCCGTGCTTCCGCCGTAGAAAGGGGTGTGACAGATTGGTATCAGAGCTGCGATTGTAGTGAACCAGGATTCTTTCTCGAGTCTAGTCTACAATCTCTAGGATCCATTCACGAAAACAATTTTCAAAGAGTTTTCATTGCATAAAACGTCCCGCGACATCCACTACCTGAAACGGACTACATGAGTCTAGAAAAGACACTACGAGACTTAGAGTGCACTTGCGTAGCACTTGTCGTTGACTAGAAATTACTTGCAATTATGTGTGATAATTAGCATGTACTAGAAGTAGAACGTCACAAGTATACGTGACTCTACCTAAAAGCAATGGCCCATCTGAAGGAAGAAATACGAGGATGAAACGAACTGTGCGGACTGTGCAAGGAGTTACGTAATTATGGATGCATACATAATTATGGAATTCAGTGCACAAAAATCACAGCAAGCCTTGTCACGTATAGATTCCCTCAGTGCAAGCCTACTAAGTACTCTGCTAGAGTAATAATTGTTTGATGTCACTTTTGTGGTATATATACCTGTGAATATATATGATACTACTGTCTAGAGTGACGATATCAAACAAATGCCTAAACCTATTGGGTTGTGTTCTTTAGAACATGGCACCCAGAAGAGATATGAACGCTCGTGACCAACCTCCTCCTCCCCCATTGCCAAGAACTGCTGAAGAGCTGAACGCCCTGCTGGAGGAAAGGATCTCCGCTACTATCGCCCAGTACGAGGCGAACCGTACCCAGGACAGTGGAGGACCAAGCAACGCTAGGCGTAATGGGAATGGAGATTCGTCTGGAGGCAATGCCGCTCAAGGCTGCACCTTCAAGCAGTTCCTCGACTGCAAGCCGATGAACTATGACGGCACAGGAGGTGCGGTAGCATTTGTGTGCTGGACGGAAAAGACTGAAGCTACCTTCCGCATGAGCAAGTGTACCGCCGATCAACAAGTCACCTTTGCTACTGGGTTATTTGTCGATGAAGCTCTGACTTGGTGGAACCTGCAAGTCCAAACCTTGGGTGATGATGCTGCTTATGGCTTAACTTGGGAGGAACTGAAGGAAAGAATGAGAGAGAAGTACTGCTCTCGTGCTGAACTCCAAAGACTGGAGACAGAGTTCTGGCACTTGACTATGGAAGGTGCTGACATCAATGGATATACTCGAAGGTTCCATGATCTGTCCAGAGTGCTTCCCTACATGGTGACTCCTGAATTCAAGCGTGTTGAACGCTACATTTGGGGACTGGCCTCAGAGTTTCGTGGCATGGTGACGTCGGCCAAACCACAAACAATCACCGAGGCTGTAACTCTGGCTGTCAGCCTTACTGAAGACTGTGTTCGGATGAAGAAGCTATCACTGAACCCAACAGAAAATGCCGAGACGCATGCTGAGTCGTCTGGCGGCAAGAAAAGGAAATATGCAAACTTGAATCAAGCAACTCGTAACAATAAAGGTTCCAACAAGAAGCGTGACCCTAACCCGCCTCAAGGGGCGAAATCTCTTGCAGCTATGAACGACGCACCAACAAGGGGATACCGGGGCAACTTGCCCAAATGCCATCGGTGTAAACACCATCACGAGGGAGCTTGTCACATCCCAAAGTGTGACAAGTGTGGAAAGTTGGGTCACCGCACGGAAGACTGCTGGAGTAAGAGGAACGGGAATGGAAATCGTAATGGGGCTGATGATAGGAACAATGGTGGAAATGGAAACGGTGCTGGCAACGAGAATGGGCGAAACCAAGGATGCTTCAGATGTGGAAGCAAAGATCATTTCATGAAGGACTGCCCAGAGAGAAACAATGCTCAGGCCCGAGCATTTGTGATTGGAGCAAGGGACGCACGCGAGGACCCTAATGTGGTCAACGGTTCGTTCCTCATTAACAATCACTTTGCATCCATATTATTCGACACTGGCGCCGATTATAGCTTCATGTCTGTGGAATTTAAACGCATACTCGGAATAGAATCTAGTAGATTAGAAATTCCTTATTCCATAGAACTAGCCAATGGTAAACTTGTTGAATCGGGCGAAGTTGTTAGAGGCTGCACGCTAGAACTTGGTGAACGAAGATTTAGCATCGACCTCCTACCTATTCAATTGGGTAGCTTAGATGTAGTAGTCGGGATGGACTGGTTGTCCAAGAACAAAGCTGAAGTTATTTGCCATGAGAAAATCATTCGCATCCCTTTAGCGAATGGTGAAACTCTTATCGTGCCTGGAGAAAAACGAGACGCGCCTCTTCGAATCATCAGCTGTATGAAGGCACAGAAGTGCTTGAGGAAAGGATGTGTCGCTTTCCTAGCACACGTTATAGACAAGAAGGCTGTGGAGCCAAAACTCGAAGACATTCCTGTGGTGAATGAATTTCCTGATGTTTTTCCCGAGGATCTGCCAGGATTACCTCCGCAACGACAAGTCGAATTCCATATAGACTTGGTACCAGGAGCCGCTCCTGTAGCCAAGGCTCCATATCGACTTGCGCCATCCGAAATGCAAGAATTATCTACACAACTCCAGGAGTTGTTGGATAAAGGATTCATAAGGCCAAGCTTCTCACCCTGGGGAGCTCCAGTATTATTCGTGAAGAAGAAGGATGGAACACTGCGGATGTGTATCGATTACAGGGAACTGAACAAGCTCACAATCAAGAATCGGTATCCGCTACCAAGGATTGATGACTTATTTGATCAATTGCAAGGATCAAGCTACTATTCCAAGATCGACCTTCGATCTGGATACCATCAGCTGAGAATCCAAGATGAAAGCGTGCCAAAGACTGCATTCAGAACGCGATATGGGCACTACGAATTTCTTGTGATGCCGTTTGGATTGACGAACGCGCCAGCGGTCTTTATGGACCTAATGAACCGCGTATGCAAACCATATCTCGATAAATTCGTGATTGTATTTATCGATGATATCCTAATTTACTCGCGAACGAAAGAAGAGCACGAGCAACATCTCAGAACCATCTTGGAACTACTGAAGAAAGAGAAGCTTTATGCAAAGTTCTCGAAATGCGAATTCTGGATTCGCGAAGTACAATTTCTTGGTCACGTGGTGAATGAGAAAGGCATTCATGTAGACCCGTCCAAGATAGAAGCAATAAAGAATTGGGAAGCTCCCAAGACCCCAACTGAAGTTCGTCAATTTTTGGGCTTAGCAGGCTACTATCGGCGATTCATTGAGAATTTCTCGAAGATAGCTCAACCGCTAACGACCCTGACTCAGAAAGACAAGAAGTACGACTGGGGTCACAAACAAGAAGAAGCCTTTCAGCTACTTAAGAACAAGCTCTGCGATGCACCGATACTATCGTTACCCGAAGGCACTGAAGACTTCGTGGTATACTGCGACGCCTCACGACAAGGCTTGGGTTGCGTGCTCATGCAACGCCAAAAAGTCATCGCTTACGCTTCAAGACAACTGAAAGTTCATGAGAGAAACTATACCACTCACGACCTAGAGCTGGGCGCAGTGGTATTCGCCTTGAAGATTTGGCGACATTATTTATATGGTACTCAATGTACAATCTTCACAGATCACAAAAGCTTACAACACATATTTGATCAGAAGGAATTGAATATGCGCCAGCGACGTTGGGTCGAGCTGCTGAATGATTATGACTGTGAGATTAAGTACCATCCTGGAAAGGCAAACGTTGTAGCGGACGCGTTGAGCCGAAAGGAAAGGGTTAAGACCCTAAGGGTTCGAGCATTGGAAATGACGATTCGGACGAACCTCACTGCACGCATTTGGGATGCACAACAAGAAGCTCTTAAAGAAGAGAACCGTAAAGCTGAATACCTCCGGGGTGCATTGAATTACATGGTGCCAAACGAAGAGGGAGCCTTATACTTTGAGAAGCGTATTTGGGTTCCACTCTATGGTGGCATACGAGAAGTCATCCTTAATGAAGCCCACAAATCGAGATATTCGATCCATCCAGGATCGGACAAGATGTACCAAGACTTGAAAGAGTACTATTGGTGGCCGAGACTCAAAAGCGACGTTGCTGTTTATGTTGGAAAATGCCTAACCTGTGCGAAGGTTAAGGCCGAATATCAGAAACCGTCCGACCTACTACAACAACCAGAGATTCCCGTGTGGAAGTGGGAACAAATCTCGATGGACTTCATAACGAAATTACCCAGGACCCCGAGAGGGCACGATATGATATGGGTAATAGTTGATCGATTAACGAAGTCTGCGCATTTCCTACCAATCCGAGAGAAGGATAGCACTGGAAAGCTGGCAGAGATATACTTAAGAGAAATTGTGGCACGTCATGGAGTGCCTATCTCAATCATTTCAGACAGAGATGGACGCTTTGTCTCAAGAATCTGGCAATCATTTCAGGAAGCCTTTGGATCTCAGTTAGACCTGAGCACGGCATTCCATCCACAAACAGACGGCCAGAGCGAACGGACTATACAAACGTTAGAAGATATGCTTCGCGCATGTGTCATGGATCTAGGCGGCAGCTGGGATACTCATCTACCTTTAGTTGAGTTTTCCTACAATAACAGCTATCATACAAGCATAAAAGCCGCGCCGTTCGAAGCTCTGTATGGCCGCAAATGCCGATCGCCCTTATGTTGGGCAGACGCTGGAGATAAGCGTATGGTTGGTCCTGAACTTGTACAAGAGACAACCGACAAGATTGCGCAGATCCGAGAGCGCATTAGGGCGGCTCGAGAGCGACAAAAGAGCTACGCGGATCCAAATAGAAAATCGGTAGATTTCAAGGTGGGAGACAAAGTGTTGTTAAAAGTCTCACCATGGAAGGGCGTAGTCAGATTTGGAAAGCGTGGAAAGTTGAATCCATGATACATCGGACCATTCAGAATATTGAGAAGAATTGGTACCGTGGCATACAAGTTGGAGTTACCGGCAGAACTTAATGGAGTACATGACACGTTTCATGTATCCAACCTGAAGAAGAGTCCAACGCAAGAAAACGTGACCATCCCGTTGGATGAAGTGCATATTGATGAAGCCCTCCGATTTACAGAACAACCCGTTGAGGTTACTGACTGGAAAGTCAACAAGACCAGGAGGAGCAGTGTGAAACTTGTCAAAGTACGTTGGAGCTCTAAGCACGGACCCGAGTACACATGGGAACGTGAAGACCAGTTCAAGAAAAAGTATCCCCACCTATTCAAGAAGACTCCAGCGAGAGTTAGTTCAGTCTGAATTTCGGGACGAAATTCTTTTAACGGGGGGAGACTGTGACAACTGGCACAAACCGGTAATTTCCGTACACTATAATTATTGCTTAATGACTGCAATTATGAGTTTAATTGTCAGCAATGTCTGAACACATGATTAAACAAGTGAATTCATGCATATTGTATACTACAAAAAAATTGCTTTATGCATAAACGAGAGCGTTGTGTCAGAATAATAGTAAACTCACCGGTAAGACACACTGTGTCGACTGAACTGCAGAAAGCAGTCAGACGTTAGAATTGAGGCCTAGGTGTAGGTCCGACGACAAGAATGCATTAAAACCCAAGAGTACATACAAGGGTTAATATATATGCAATTCGGAAGCAAAAATAAGCACTAAAAAGCACCTGAAACGCACTTTAAGTGCAGAATTTATACAAATCAGCAATAATTCAGCATTTGAACATATAAATATTATGCAGAAATGTCGTTTTATTATCCAGAATATTTCCCTAAGTGTTGGGAACCGATAGTGTTATAAAAAGACACTTATTAGACACTAAAAGGTGTAATTTAGCACCTTAACGAATTGGTATGTAACCGAACAACCGGACTATACCCGGAGCATGAAAATATTGTTGATAACATTATTTATCTTTTCCGAGCTAGTTAGGGTCCCTGATTACCCTAACACCCGTCATAACACGCTACACTTTAGTAACGGGGTTAAACACTTAACTTAACTTAGTTTAACCTAACTAATACTTGGAACCGAACTAGACCTCCCCCCCTTACCTAGCTCACGGTCACATGGCCTATTTGTGTGATCTTAATTGATCTTGAAAGATCTTATAAAGATTACCTAAATCTTCTATGGATATTTCTTGGATATAATGAGATCATGTTTGTACTAATGAAGACATCATACCCTTTGGACAAAACTCTAAAATTGGATTATAAACACACAAGGACTCATCTCATCTTCACTCAACAAACAACTTTCTCTCTCCCTCCTCCTAACTCACGGCCGTGAGCCACCATAGCACCACCACCATTTTCGTTTCAAGCTCAAGTATTCCAAGTGCTCACAAAGGTGTTCAAGGGTGATTGGTGAAGTGTGGAACTCTCGGAACTTGAAGGACCTTCGCCATTTGCTTTTATCCACCTCTTTTGCGCATAGATTCTTCCCTAGCCTCGAGCTAGAGGTATAATGCTTAAAACTCATACTTTAACAAATCTAAGGTGGTTAATAAGATGTATGATGATTAAAACTCGGAATCTTGCATTTTGAAGCATTAAAGTCCACTAAACTAGCAAGTATTGTTGGTTAAAAGCACATATGTTGTGTAAAACTTGTAGTAATTAAAATGTATGGTTATTTAAGCCCGATCTATGATGTGGTAGCTCGAATCATCGTTTAACCCGGTTTGGTAAGATCATGGATCTTAACATAAAGCTATTTTAGAAGTAACAAGGGTTAAAAGGTGAAACTCTACCACACTAAAGACATGAACTTGTGTAAAATATTTTACTTGTGTAAAAGTAATTTAACCTGTACATTGGTGTTTAAAACTAGCGGATCTACGTATCTGCAAGTGGTATTTTTGAAGAACCACACTTTAAAGAAATCACATGTTCTAAACCGGGTCTTACACAAACAAAAGTGGTTTTTGTGAACAAACAAGTGTATGGATACTTGTGTAACAAAAGTTTTGACGAAGAAATAGTTTTCGTAAAAACCGACTAGAAGTTGTAAAACTTCATATTCTTTAAAAATAAAGTTTTTAAGAAATTAAACTTATTTTTAAAGATAACAAGACTTACTAAATGTGCTAGTAAGATACTACACAACCTTGGTAAATATCCAAGTTCATGAAGTGGGGAAAAGTAGTGATGATTGTTGGTAATTGTTGTTGATGATTGATAATGATTTAAAAGAAAATAAACACACGTTTTGAAAACGTGGGAAACCTCCATTTTTAGGGGAAACTCTGTCAAAATTTTTATAAATTTTGACACTTAGAAAAATATAAGTTTTGAGAAACTTATTCCCTAAAAATGTGTTTAAAAGTATTACTAAGGTTTCCCTAATTTTTGATG
Source organism: Helianthus tuberosus (assembly GCA_030545235.1). Classification (NCBI taxonomy): domain Eukaryota; kingdom Viridiplantae; phylum Streptophyta; class Magnoliopsida; order Asterales; family Asteraceae; genus Helianthus; species Helianthus tuberosus. The sequence continues at coordinate 1,406,520 of JARYGA010046293.1, forward strand.
ATAAGAAATGGTGATTTCTTCAAGAATAAAAATGGATAATAAGTATATATTGTTGAGAGAAAAATATATATTATTTGATCACCATCTTGTGTGTTAAGTGTATATAGTATGTGTTATACGTGCTAGTGTATTAAGACTTAAAAATACACTAAATACTCATGAGGAGTATAAATATAGAAATACACATACAAAACACAAGATACATAATTCGGGTGCAAAGTGCAAAACACAAAAGACTTATATTTATTTTTGAAGAAAATAATATAAGTAAGATACATAGTTAAAAATATAGAATATTTTTAACACAAGAATATACACAAAAGAGAGTGACTGTACTTGTGCGACACAAGTCTAGTGACTAACGTTAAGAAAACGCGTATAGGTTACGACGTTAATTAAGCAAACCCGGTGGAGTTTACGACGCTAGGAACGCAAAGTTGTGAGTTCATGCTCCCCCTTTTCTCTTTAACTGTTTTCAGTTTTTATAACTTCGGGGGTGAAATACATGTACAAAAGTACAACATTTATAAATGGTATGATATAAATACAAGAAGTACACTTGGTGAGAACGAGAACCAAGTGTGACGAAATATAAATACAAGAAGTACACTTGGTGAGAACGAGAACCAAGTGTGACGAAATATATGAATACGAGAAGCGCATTTGGTGAGACGAGAACCAAGTATAAGGCGCTATGAGAAATGATAACAAGAAACGCGCTTGGTGAGAACGAGAACCAAGTAGGAGGCGTTATGAGAAATAGTGTCACGAATAGGGTACAGAAGCACCATTAATCAACAATATACCTAGACCGCAGAACAAAAGGTTAGATCTAACAGGTGCCTGGCAGCCTCACACTCGGTCGGGGCGAGAATCGAGTGGTGCTTTTGTGTCTCAGAATATACCAATTAAATGCCTTAGGTTTGGTGACTTCCTATGACGTGTCACATGTTAATGGCTTTGCAACCCATTAACAATCTGATAATTACAGAAATACTGTATTTACATAAAATTCATACCATACAAAAAAATTGATAAATAACTTGAAGTACGTGGGGTACTCAAGAGGATTGATGAATACTTGAGTACGTGGGGTACTCAAGAAAAGATTGAGTTATACTTGAAGTACGTGGGGTACTCAAGAAGAAATTGAATTATACAGATGTACGTGGTGTACACATGAAACTGGATTTACATATGAAAACTTGAATTACTCACAAACTATGTTTTCATACAAAGTATACAAACATGAAATACAAAACTGCATGAATTCACACCAACTTTATGTTGACGTTTTTCCAAAAACTCACATGTATTTCAGGTAACTAGGATGGATGTGCGCGTGGTCTTGCTTATGCTCGTGGATGTCGCTTGTGTTTAACTTTAAATAAAGTTGTAAACTTTTAAGACAATGTTTTATGCGACTTAGCGATGTAAACGCTAACGTATGTTTTCAAATTATGGTATTTGAATGTTATTTTTACGAGCATGTAGCATGTTTACTCTTCGTATGCAATGAGAACCTTTCATGATCACACCCCGTGCTTCCGCCGTAGAAAGGGGTGTGACAAGAAGTTCAGAACCCTAACCAGTGTTGTTTTATCTTTTTGACTTCATGTTTCAAGCTCTCACAAGTTTCCTCTAAATAAATTTTGGGACGGAATTTCCTGAAGTAGGGGAGACTGTGAAACCTGTGCCTTCACGACCATCAAATAGATACCAACTCAATGAAATATTGTATTTCATACTTGGGATTTGTATAAATATGTGCATCTTTTGCACATATCAATTCTTGTTCGATTTCGAGCTCTAAAATCGCTTTCTGGGAAGTCATACGCGAACTGATTCGTACACGTAATCAGTTTAATGCAAAAACACTCCGAAACAGTGGCATGGGCTTAACATACCTTAAATAACCTTTACATAACTTAGAAATAAGATTTGGAAGGTTTGGTGTGTCGAAATCAAGTTTATTCGCTTACAAGGACTAATTTCGACAAACTGCGAAAGTATGCCGATTCGTACTGTAACAAACATTCTGGAACATGATCATAATTTAAACATGCCCTAAATATCCTTTACATAGCTTAGAAATAGGCTTTGAGGTGTTTGGTGCGCAAAAATAAACTTATTTGATCAACAGGGACTAAAAGCGTCAAAAAGTGCATAAATTTTCATTTTCGCGCATATCTTACGTTATGAATATATCCGTACATCTAAAAATTTATGTAATCATTAAAATATTTTATTTTAGTGATTGGCATGATAAAATTCCATTCGTCGCGTAATTTGGATCGTTTTTCGCGTCCGTTCGTGTTTCGTCGTAATTAACCGAATATCATGATCGTACGACCAAACGAACAGACATCCGTCATATTTTTTAGCATGTTTCATGTCCCCTATGCTTAGGCATCATGGTAGATCCTTGAAAATGGCTTAACGGGCTTTAAACGTGTCAAAAATGGCCTTATACACATGCAGGGACCAAAGTTGCAACTTTTGAAACTGTTTGCTGAACAGACTTCGGACGCGGGCCACGTAAGCCAGCCCTAGCTCTTACGCGGGGTGCGACAGACCATCAGGTCTGCAGAAATGTGTTTCCAGCTTATCCAGCTGTTCCCTGGGTTTGCAAATGGTTTTAAATAGTTTATGTGCTTGTTTAGGGGCACCCATGGTATTTTAAAACGGGGGGTACACTTGTAAGGCCAAGATCGAAGCTCGTTTATCGATGAACGATCCTAACGGTGGCCTGAAAACTATATATACCCCCATGTTTTTCATTTGCAACTCACACTTGAAAGCTTGGACCTCTTGTAAGAATTTTAAGATCAAATCCTCTTGTAAGAATTTTAAGTTGGAGTTATACACTTCATACCTGAGAATTTTAAGATCAAATCCTCATCGCTTTGACCTCTTGTAAGCTTCTTTCATTCTTTTATGCGTTTCTAAGCGTGAAAGTCAAACAGTGTTTGACTTTCTGCTTTGACCAGTCAATGGTCAACATGAAGTTCGTTTGAACTTCGCAACGTCAGCGTAATCACGATGGTCATAGTCCCTTATGACTATACCTACTAATTACCACGTTGATTAGGTGTAGTGACGAGTCATAGTTTCGGTCAAAATACGCGTTTATGCGTATTTTGCAACCAAACTATTCTTGGGAATCAAAACCCTTTGTTTTGATATCAAACTTGTTTTCTAACTTCGTTAAACATGTTTTAACATGTTTAACTCGTCACTTTTAGTTTAGTGCTTAGTTGGGGTCGTAAGATAAGCGGTCTAAACAACCGCTTAGACTTTCGAACCCGACCCGTTTGCTCGATCATTAGGATCCGACCAAACATATATTGTAACCATAGTTGTATAGGGAATAACCTTCCGAGGTTATACCTTATGGTCACTTCGTTTAGTTAGTTGTATGATAGATAATTTATATGCCATAGGAAAATGAGCAAAATGCCCTTTTTACGCATAAATTTAAGCATATGTAACCTAAATTTTTACATCTAAACTGATTAGGTAACATTATTAGACATGTTAAGGCATATAATACTTGTCATAGGAATAGTTAAGCGGTCCGAACGCGTTTTACGCGAACGACGCGTTAAAGTAGCGTAAGCTACCTAAACGGGTCATAATGGGTCGTAAGCACTTAGGATAGGTTTCGATTTAGAATGTAGGCTTTGTTAAACCATATTACATGAGTTCCTATACTCATTTGGTTTACGAAACCTCATTTTATCCGATCCTCTGATTTAGGTCTGTTTATTAACGTAGTTACCTATATTTGGTGTCGTTTGTTTCCGTGATCCCTGTAGCATTGCTTGGTTGTTATTCAACACTTCTAAGCATCCTCAAGTGAGTATATAGACCCATCTTTTACTGTTTTTCAAACATTTTAGGGTGAAACACATGTGCCTACTTGTTACTTTCGTGCTTTTCATGATTTCATAACTCATACTTGTTATGTTCATTAGTACACGTATAGTACATGATTTTATCCGTGTTTTTGCCATGTATGTTCATTTATTGCATACTTAGTACATTTTTTTACATCATATTCATGCTATGTATGTTCATTTATTGCATACTTAGTACATTGTTTTTACATCATATTCATGCTATGTATGTTCATTTATTGCATACTTAGTACATTGTTTTTACATCATATTCATGCTATGTATGTTCATTTATTGCATACTCAGTACATCGTTTTCATAAAACATGCTTACATTTGGTATGACATTTGGTTTGTTTAAATGGGACAAAAATACATTCATTAACATTGATCACGCCGCTTGGTAGTAAGTAATGGTACCATAGGAATTGACAACTCCCGTTCCTGAAATCCTAGGTTTGTTTGGGTGGAAGGAATGACTGAATCCAATATACATAAGTTAGATAAACCTTTAATTTCGTTTAATTGTTTGTCGCCACAGTCGCAATGCTTGAATGTATGCATTTTAACATTACCGCATAGATGTTTGTATCAGTAAGGCATGCATGGATTTTACAAAGCATAACTTTTGATTTATTCAAATAGTTTGTTTTGTGCATTTTTACATATGGTTTAAGTAGTCACTTTTTACTTACCATACATGACATTTGTTTACACATTTTATGATTTACATTTGACAATAGACATGGTTTACACATAAACATTTGACAATTGGTTTAAACAAGACAATTTTACATTGGTGGTTTGTTTGGTAAGTGATTTAAGTAACAAGGCATGTGTAATATGATAAAAGCATGGTGGATACGCCGCTGGTACTTTCGATATATAAGTGCTTTTATGATATGACATATCGTAGCGTTATTTAAACCATTTCAAGTTAGACATATTACATTTTACACATATATCATATCTTCATGAAACATTGTTTTACAAACAACCTATTTTATACAAACTCATTTTAGTTGGTCATTTATTTATCTGTGCATCTTTCTTTTATATCATCTGATTTCTTATCATTGTTTGTATGATTTATAAAAGAAAACATTTTATAAGGTTCATGACTAACTTTTGACAAACATTTTCTTTAAACTTACAAGTCATGAATCCTATTTTAATAAAACCTATGTATCTCACAGGCATTTTGTGACACCCCGACCACGATAAAACAACAAATCATGGCGGAAACGCCGGGGAGTGTCGTAACAGAATCATTGTTTCATAACGCATGGATTGAGGTTCTATTTTATTGAATTAAATGTATTGCATTACATTGAAATTAGAAACAAAACATGAACAAATAGACTTTTATTGTTATTAAGTCACTAAGGCCTCGTCCGTTCCTATGTGAGCATGCATTAATATCATCATCAAACATCACCAACTATGATACCTGAAACACATGTGAAAATACGTCAGCATAAAAATGCCGGCGAGTACATAGGTTTTATTTGAGTGTCGGATTCATGGCTCGTTTATGTTTTGAAAATATAACTTGAACACCTTTGTAAATTGATAATTAGAAAACCAAGTTTTGCAAAATGTTTGTAATGTAAATTGAAATAACTAAGTCAAAACAGATTTGTTATAATTTATAAAACCTCGATACCATGAATCTTAACACCAAAACATTCGTTTAAGTAAACCCAAATTGTAAATCATTTTTGAAATAAAACTCGAATGTTTATATTGTTAGAAAACCTTGTAATATAACTTTGTTTTGAATACCCAAGTGATCTAGATAACGCAACGATATATAATGTGTTAAAAGCACTTACATATAGGAAGTACTAGCGGCGTATCCACCATGCTTTTAACACATTACACCCGCCCCGTTACCGAATCAATTCCCTAACCCAACGGTTCAAACAGATTCAAACGGTTCACATAAATCAAACAGTTACAAACGGTTGACATAAATCTAACAGTTACAAATGGTTCACATAAATCAATTAGATTCAAACGGTTCCAACAGTTCAAATAATTCACATAGATCAAACAGCTTCAAACGGTTCAAAATGTAAAACATTGTGTCCATATATTGTAGGAGCATATGCAACAAAATGTAATATATGAAATCAATGTGCTAGCATGCTAAGTGAACATACATAGCAAAACATAATGAAATCATGTACTATCTACGTACTAATGAACATTGCAAGTATATGATATAAAAGCATGAAAGTAACAAGTAGGCACATGTGTTTCACCCCAAAATGTTTGAAAAACAGTAACAGAGGGGACTATGTACTCACTTGAGGATGCTTAGAAGTCTTGACTAACAACCAAGCAAAGCTAGAGGGATCATGGAAATCAAACGGCACCTAATATAGGTAACTATGTTAATAAACGGACCTAAATTGGAGGATCGGATAAAATGAGGATTTTGTAAACCAAATGAGTGTAGGGACTCATGTAATATGGTTTAACAAAGCCTACATTCTAAAACGAAACCTAACCTAAGTGCTTACGACCCATTACGACTCGTTAAGGTAGCTTACGCCACTTTAACGGGTCCTTTGCGTAAAACGTGTTCGGACTGCCTAACTAGTCCTATGAAAAGTATTATATGCCTTAATATGTCTAATAATGTTACCTAATTAGTTTAGATATAAAAATTTAGGTTACATATGCTTAAAATGAATTTATGCGTAAAAAGGGCATTTTGGTCATTTTCCTAAGGCATATAAATTACCTATCATACAACTAACTAAACGAAGTGACCATAAGGTATAACCTTGGAAATTTTATTTCCTATACAACTATGGTCACAAAACATGTTCGATCGGATCCTAACGATCGACCAAACGGGTCGGGTTCGAAAGTCTAAGCGATTGTTTAGACCGCTTATCTTACGACCCTATATAAGCACTAATCTAAAAGTGACGAGTTAAACATGTTTAACGAAGTTAGAAAACAAGTTTGATATCAAAACAAAAGGTTTTGATACCCAAGAATAGTTTGGTTGCAAAATACGCATGAATACGCATTTTGACCGAAACCTTGACTCGTCACTACACCTAATCAACGTGGTATTTAGTAGGTATAGTTATAAGGGACTATAACCATCGTGATTACGCTCACGTTGCGAAGTTCAAATGAACTTCATGTTGACCAAAGACTGGTCAAAGCAGAAAGTCAAACACAGTTTGACTTTCGTGCTTAAAAACGTATAAAAGCATGAAAGAAACTTACAACGGGTCCAAGCTAGGAAGAACTTGATCTAAATACTCAGGTATGAAGCATAAAGCTTCAACTTAGAGCATAAAATCAGATCAAGGTGTGAGGAAAATGGAATGGGATCTTGGGTATTTATAGATTTTGGAGAACCGTTAGTATCGTTTCTCGCAAATCGTGCTTTGATCTTGACCTTACAAGTGGGCACATGGTTTTCTAAACCATGGGAACATCAAAAACAAGCAAAATCCATAAAATGGTATTGAAAAACTATGATCAAAACCATCAAAACATCAAAATTGGACTAGATACAATGAATCTGGTCATTTTGGCACTTTTTGACGCTTTTAGTCCCTGTTGATCAAATAAGTTTATTTTTGCGCACCAAACACCTCAAAGCCTATTTCTAAGCTATGTAAAGGATATTTAGGGCATATTTAAATTATGATCATATTCCGGAATGTTCATTACAGTACGAATCGGCATACTTTCGCAGTTTGTCGAAATTAGTCCCTGTAAGCGAATAAACTTGATTTCAACACACCAAACCCTCCAAAACTTATTTCTAAGTTATATAAAGGTTATTTAAGGTATGCTAAGCCTATTTCACTATTCCAAAGTGTTTGTTGCATTAAACTGGTTATATTTACGCATCAGATTGCGTATAACCTTCTAGAAAGCGATTTAAAGCTCGAAATCAAACATGAATTGATATGTGAAAACGATACACATATTTATACAAATCCCAAGTATGAAATAAAATATTTCATTGATTTGGTATTTGTTTGATGGTCGCAGAGGCACAGGTGTCACAGTCTCCCCTACTTTAGGAAATTTCGTCCCGAAATTTATTCGTAGGAGTTTGTCTGTGACTTTGTGTTAAATAACCATCAAAGATATGCAAGGCATAATCCTATCATTTCCTCAACGGACATTCTTCAGAAACGAAAATGAACGGACGGAGTTATTTTAAACGGGTGCTTCCTCAGAAATGGAAATGATGGAATAAACAAAAGGATATTCCTTTCCTCAACGGGCATTCTTCAGAAATGAAAATGAACGGACGGAGTCACTTTCAACAGGTATTCTTCAGAAATGGAAATGAAGGAATAACAAAAGGATATTCATTTCCTCAACGGACATTCTTCATAAACAAAAATGAACCGACGGAGTCATTTTCGACGGGTGCTTCATTAGAAATGGAAATGGAGGAATAACAAAAGGATATTCATTTCCTCAACGGACATTTTTCAGAAACGAAAATGAACGGACGGAGTCATTTTCGACGGGTGCTTCATCAGAAATGGAAATGAATAGAGTTAACTCAAAAGGATATTCATTTCCCTCAACGAACATTCTTCAGAAACGAAAATCAACGGACGGAGTCATTTTCAACAGGTGCTTCATTAGAAATGGGAATGAATAGAATTAACTCTAGACTCATGACAAAACTTGTTGTGGTCTCTGTGCACTAAATTCCATAATTATGTATGCATCCATAATTACGTAATTCCTTGCACAGTTCGCACAGTGCATTTCATAATGTGTAGGGGAAGAAAAAAATCAAACCTGTGATGAGTTGGACTAGACTACCATAGGATCCTTTTAATTTGATCGACAAATGATCTCTTTAAATAAACCACCAATGTGACAACCCTCGTAATTACATGTATCCGTATGATTAATTAATATTAAATTGTGCTTAATGATTGTGTAGAAACTTGACTAAACGGTCCTGAATGTTTTCCTAAGTGTTGGGAATTAAAAGTGTTACAAAAAGTTACATAAAAGACACTATACGGAACAACTTAGCACTTTAATGGACCGGTATCTAACCGAACAACCGGACATTACCTGGAACACCAAAATATTGCTAGAAACATTGTTTAATTATTTCTTGACTAGTTATGGTCCCCGAACACCATAACACCCACTAGATATCAAGTAAACTAACTAGACTAACTATATGCTTGGTTTTAAGTTATAATGTAACCAACTAGTTACCAATTTACATTTAGACCCCCCTAGTCTAATCGGCCACCATCACCTCCATACCCCTCAAGATTTTGTTGATTATTGTCACACCCCGACCACGTAAAACATCAAATCGAGGCGGAAACGTCGGGGAGTGTTGTAACAGAATTATTGTTTCACAACCATGGCATACAAATTTATATTTTATTTATCAAACAAGTGAGTTACATTGTCTTTTAAACGAAGGAAACAAAGTACACAACATCAACTAAACAAATCTTGCTTCTTTTATTGTCACTAAGGCCCGAGTCCACCCTAGTGTATCCCGATCAAACCTATGCACCTGCTCCTGAAACACATGTGAAAATAGGTACGTCAGCATAAAAATGCCTGTGAGATACATAGGTTTTGTGAAAATAGGATTCATGACTTGGGTTTTAAAAGAAAGGTTTAATAAAAATTAGTCATGAATCTTGTTAAGTGTTTTCTTTTATAAATCATATGAGAACTTTGATAAGAAATCAGATTATATAAAAGAAAGGTGTATGGTTAATGAAATAACCAAGTAAAATGAGTTTATATAAAATAAACTGTTTGTAAAACAATGTCTTGTGAAAAATATGTTATTTGTGTAAAATGTAATATGTCTATACTGAAATGATTTAAATAACGCTACGACATGTAATATTATACAAACACTTATATATAGGAAGTACCAGCGGCGTATCCACCATGTTTGCATCATATTACACACGCCTCGTTACTCAAACCATTTACCCAAACCAACCACCAATGTAAATTGTTCATGTATAAATCAATTGTCAAGTGTTATTGTGTAAACCATATCAAAATGTCCATGTCTAATGTAAATCACCAAATGTGTATATCAATGTCAAAATGTTTATATTTAATGTAAATCATATAATGTTATCCAAAAATATCATGTATGGCATGTGAAATATATCAACTAAACCATAGGTAAAATGCACAAAAACAGGGTATTGAATTAAACATAGTTTAAGTCAAAGTTACGTTTTGTGGAACAAATGCATGCTATACTGATACAAACATCTATGCGGTATTGTTATAATGCATACATCCAAGCCTTGTGACTGTGGTGATAGACCTTTAAACAAATTAAAGGTTTATCTAAGTTATGTGTATTGAATTCGGTCATTCCTTCCATCCAAACATACCTAGGATGTCAGGAACGGGAGTTGTCAATTCCTATGGTACCACTACCTACTAACGAACGGCGTAGCTAATGTTAATGAATTTATTGTCCCATTTGAACAAACCAAATGTCATACCAAAATGTAAGCATGTGAAAACAATGCACTAAGTATGTAATCAAATGAACATACATAGCGTGAAATGTAATGTAAAACAATGTACTAAGTATGCACACAATGGACATACATAGCATGAAATGTAATGTAGAACAATGTACTAAATATGCACACAATGAGCATACATAGCATGAAATGTAATGTAAAACAATGTACTAAATATGCACACAATGGGCATACATAGCATGAAATGTAATGTAAAACAATGTACTAAATATGCACACAATGGGCATACATAGCATGAACACAATGAAATCATGTACTATAAGTGTACTATTGAACATAACAAGCATATGATATGAAAACATGGAAAAGCATGAAAGTAACAAGTAGGCACATGTGTTTCACCCCAAAATGTTTGGAAAATAGTAAAAGAGGGGTCTATGTACTCACTTGAGATTTCTTAGAAGTCCTAAGATAACCACCAAGCAATGCTAGAGATCACGGAATCAAACGGCACCTAATATAGGTAACTATGTTAATAAACCGGACCTATATCGGAGGATCGGATAGTGTGACACCTGGGTCACTGCGACCAACAAACAAATACCAAACCAATGAAATATTGTATTTCATAATTGGGATTTGTACAAATATGTGTATCATTTGCACATATCAATTCTTGTTCAATTTCAAACTCTATATCGCTTTCTGGAGAGTTATACGCAAACTGGTGCGTAAACGTAATCAGTTTAATGCAACGAACACTATGGAATAGTTAAATAGGCTTAACATACCTTAAATAACCTTTACATAAATTAGAAATAAGTTTCGAAGGCTTTGGTATGGCAAAATCAAGTTAAATCGCTTACAGGGACTAAAGTTGACAAACTGCGAAAGTATGCCAATTTGAACTGTAACAGACATTCCGAAACATGACCATAAGTTAAACATACCATAAATATCCTTTACATATCTTAGAAATAGGCTTTGAGGGGTTCGATATGCTAAAATAAACTATTGGGTCATTCAGGGACTAAAAGCGTCAAAAAGTGCACAAGTTTGCATTTTCGCGCATAACTTACGTTCTGAATACATCCGGAGATCCAAAAATTTATGTAAGCACTAAAATATTTTATTTTCGTGTTTGGCTTGAGAAAAATCCATTCGTCGCGTCATTTGGATCGTTTTTCGCGCTTATGCGCATTCCGTCGTAATTAAGCGAACATCGCGATCGCACGACCAAACGAACCAACATCCGGCATATTTTTGAGCATGTTTCATGTCCACAATGTTTAGGCATCATTTTAGGGCCTTAAAGTTGGCTTGACGGGACTTAGAAGTGCCGGAAATGGCCTTAAAACACAACAGGGACCAAAACTGTCATTTATGAAAGTTGGTTTCTAACCAGTCAGGCCAGGCGGCCCGCGTAAAACCAGGGCTATCCTTTACGCGGCCCGCGTCAGACTCCCAGATCAGATAAGATCAATTTAACAGCAGATTACAGCTGTTAAGCTCCCAACCACACACCCACACTTACCCTTTCAGTTCATAAGGGGCCATTTTTAGTCACCACAACATTCCAACAAGTGTACGCACGAGATTCAATCACGTTATTCAAGAAAAGATCTTAACGGTTCGAGAAACACTATAAATACCCAACCCCCTTCCATTCAAAACCCACCAAATCTGATCAAAATGCTCTAAGTTGAGGCCTTTGCTTCATACCTGAGCTATTCGATCACGATTTGCTTGCGGGGACCCTTTGTATGTGTTCCTTTGTTCTTTTATTGCTTTTCAAGTCCGAAAGTCAAACTATGTTTGAATTTCGGCGTTGACCAGTCAATGGTCAACGCAAAGTTCGTTTGAACTTCATAACGTGATCGTAATCACGATGGTTATAGTCCCTAGTGACTATACCTACTGATTACCACGTTATCTAGGCTCAGTGACGAGTCGTAGTTTCGGCCAAAATGCGCATTCTTGCGTATTTTGTGACCAAACTACTCTTAGGTATCAAAACCATTTGTTTTGATACCAAACCTGTTTTCTAAACTTAGTTAAGCATGTTTTAACATGCTTAGCTCGTCACTTTTAGTTTAGTGCTTATATAGGGTCGTAAGGTAAGGGATCTAAAGAATCGCTTATACTTTCGAACCCGACCCGTTTGGTCGATCATTAGGATCCGACCAAACACATTAGGTGACCATAGTATACAGGGAATAACCTTCTGAGGTTATACCTTATGGTCACGACGTTTACTTAGTTGTATGATAGGTGGGTTATATGCCTTAGGTAAATTACCAAAATACCCCTTTGACACCAAAATTCATTTTAAGCATATGTAACATAACTTTTGGTATCTAAACTGATTTAGCAACAATATTAGACATGTTAAGGCATATTTTACTTATCATAGGGCTAGTTAGGCGTTCCGAACGCGATTTACACGAACGACGCGTTAAAGTAGTATAAACTACCTAAACGGGTCGTAATGGGTCGTAAGCACTTAGGTTAGGTTTCATTTTAGTATGTAGTCCTTGTTAAACCATACTACATGAGTTCCCATACTCATTTGGTTTATGAGCCCTCATTCTATCCGATCCTCCGACATAGGTCCAGTTTATTAACATAGTTACCTATACTAGGTGCCGTTTGATTTCCGTGATCTCTAGCATTGCTTGGTGGTTATCTTAGGACTTCCGAGCAATCTCAAGTGAGTACATAGACCCCTCTTTTATTGTTTTCCAAACTGTTTTGGGGTGAAACACATGTGCCTACTTGTTACTTTCGTGCTTTCCTGCTTTCACATCATACACTTGCTATGTTCATTAGTACATTTATAGTACATAATTTCATTACTATTTATGCTATGTATGCCCATTGTGTGCGTACTTAGTACATTATTTTACATCACATTCTATGCTATGTATGCCCATTGTGTGCGTACTTAGTACATTATTTTACATTACATTTTATGCTATGTATGCCCATTGTGTGCATACTTAGTACATTATTTTACATTACATTACATGCTATGTATGTTCATCATACTTAGTACATTTATTATTCATTCACATGCTTACATTTTGATATGATATTTGGTTTGTTTTGATGGATCAATATACATTCATTAACACCGATCACGCCGTTCGTTAGTAGGTAGTGGTACCATAGGAATTGACAACTCCCGTTCCAGACATCCTGGGTAGGTTTGGATGAAAGGAATGACCGAATTCGATATACATAACTTAGATAAACCTTTAATTTGTTTAAGGGTTTATCGCCACGGTCTCAAGGCTTGGATGTATGCATTCTCACAATACCGCATAGATGTTTATATCAGTATAGCATGCATTTGTTCCACAAAACATAGCTTTGATTTAAACCATGTTTTACTTTAATACTTTGTTTTTGTGCATATGGTTTAGTTGATATATTTCACTAGCCATACATATCATTTTGGGTTACACATTACATGATTTACATTTGACACATAAACATTATTGACATTGGTTATACATTACATGACTTACATCTTGACATAAACATTTTGACATATTATTCAATACATTTGGCAATTGGTTTAAACATAAACATCTTACGTTGTTGGTTTGGTTTGAGTAAGTGATTTAAGTAACGAGGCGTGTGTAATATGATACAAGCATGGTGGATACGCCGCTGGTACTTCCTATATATAAGTGATTGTATGGTATTACATTTCGTAGCGTTATTTGAATCATTTCAATTTGGACATATAACATTTTATACAAATAACATACTTTTCACAAGACATTAATTTACAAACAACTTATTTTATACAAACTCATTTTACATGGTTATTCATTTAACCATGCAATATTCTCTTATTTATACATATCATCTGATCTTATCGTTTTTCAAATGATTTACAAGACAAAGCAAATTACAAGGTTCATGACTAAACATTTTATCAAACATAAGTCATGAATTCTGTTTTCACAAAACCTATGTATCTCACAGGCATTTTTATGCTGACGTACCTATTTTCACATGTGTTTTCAGGAGATGATGCATAGGACTTATCAAGATACACATAGGCGGACTTGGGCCTTAGTGACAATAAAAGATGCAAGACTAGTTATTTATGTTATGTTTCTTTGATTGTCAAGACATTGTAACTCTTTTAATCAATAAAACAATATTTCAATTTCCATGTGTTATGAAACAATGATTCTGTTACAACACTCCCCGACGTTTTCCGCCACATTTTGTTGTTCTACGTGATCGGGGTGTGACAGAAAAGTTGGTATCAGAGCTCATGGTTATAGGGAATTAGGTTATTAGTAATGCTTTGACCTAGTCTATAACCTTCCTAGGACCCTAACGCGAGTTTACTTGCGTTTAGTCATAAAACAATACTGTCACCTATCGTTAGGCGACAACCACAACAAGAACATAAATTTCAAAACCGCTTTGAAAACTAATCATCTGTTCTAGGATGATTAATTACTAGGTTTTGAACCCTCTATTGTAAGGTTTTGAACCCTCTGTTATAAGGTTTTGAACCCTCTAAGTTTTCAAATCTCGTCAAAGTTTGGGTCGTATAATGTGAACACGTGCAAACTGGAAGAGTGAATGCCTGTACCCTGAGTTTTCTGTCGAAGGCTAGAGTGTTCGTACAAATCCGCAGTATCGGACCAGTCACTCTTACCTGGGAACTCTTGGGGTGAGTGTTCACTTATAGGCGAGCATGTCTTCAGTGATACATTAATATGATCCGCTTACTTTGATTTGTCACCGTCTCATTTGTTTGCCTTAGGTAACAAACAAATGATCGCAATTTTCATGCGTTACCATTCTGTTTTGATTATCCAATAACCTTTCACTTGTTTCTTCCTATTTCTTTCATTTCCTTCTAGAATGTCTCTTCCTCTCAGCAACGGTCAAATGTCCGAGCAAACAGCCAAATTTGCCCAGCGAATAAGCGAAGTAGTCCTGAAGACTGTTGAATTAGCTACTGTCATGTATCGTCTCCAGGATGAAGCAACTCAAGAGTCACCAAGACAGGCAGGACCTAGTCAGGTGACAGCACCACCAGCCAAGAAACCAATCGAGGAATCAAAGACCATGGATGAACGATCCCCTAAGAAGTCAAAGAAGCGAAAGGCTTCTCAGAACTTCGCCGTGGTCGCTCACAATGGTCAAGCCGTCCCCAACCAACCAGCTCAACCCCCTGCTAGGAAGCCATACAATGGAACTGCACCCTTGTGCAACCAATGTAACCTTCATCATCATGCTAGGGTGAGGTGCCGCAAATGCCAGATTTGTGGACTTATAGGTCATACAGCAAGGGTTTGCTCAACTGCAGCTGTACCAAATCAAGCTGGCGACACTCCTGCTCAAGCTCGTTTCTCACGAGGGTCTTGCTACAACTGTGGCGAGATGGGCCATTTCCAAAGGGATTGCCCAAAGCTTGCTAATGCAAATCTGACCCGCGGATGAGCAGTTGGCTGAGTAGAAGATGTTGCTGTCTTATGCTTTTGTTTCTTTCGTTTTCTAGTAATGTGAAACAATATGTCTTGTTCGTAAATAAAAGTTGTTGTTCGCAATTCTGATATACAAGTATAGTTACATGTGTGTATGGCATTTCCCTATAATACCTACATTAAGGAACTATGTTCCTTACAAACTACTTTTGCGAATTTCCCATTTTTGTGTCTACTCATGATTCCCTCGAAAAAAAATTTTAAAGTACTCGTTTCATTCCAGGAGACAAAGTACAAGAAATAAAGGGAAATTATGAGTAATCGTGCTTTCTGCACATCTGTGCCTTTGAATCCTTGATTAGATAACTAAGGGTATTTTCAAATCTCATACCATTACGTTTTGATTTTTCAACATACACAGTACAAGTATTTCAAAAACAATCTTCATGATCTCAAAACATTTCATATAGTTTGAAAACAATTTTTTTCAAATGCATTGTCTATGTTATTTCAAAAACATTGACTATGTTTTCAAAAACAACCTTCATAATTTCAAAATGTTTCAGATAGTCTGAAAACAATATTAACACAGTACATTTTCTTATCAAGTGCATGATTTTGAAAAGCATCATTCATATTTTTCAAAAGCCTTATACATAATTTCAAAATTCATCTCGCATGATTTTAAAACATTTTTATAAATATACTTACCTAGTACACCTACTTTATGATTTCAAAAGTATTATATATAAGGTTTCAAAAACGTTAAACACATTTTCTTAAAAGAACCCCATGCATAGTTTTCAAAAATATTTTCCTCATACATTGACTTAACCTTCAAATTCTGCTTCATATGTCGCC
Source organism: Helianthus tuberosus (assembly GCA_030545235.1). Classification (NCBI taxonomy): domain Eukaryota; kingdom Viridiplantae; phylum Streptophyta; class Magnoliopsida; order Asterales; family Asteraceae; genus Helianthus; species Helianthus tuberosus. The sequence continues at coordinate 1,423,244 of JARYGA010046293.1, forward strand.
TTGACATATCTAGCATGTCAACTTCATAAGCATTTTTACTTCATGTTTTGACTTAAGCACATCCAGTGCAAGGTTTCAAACATCTTCAACTTCTAAAAATCCATGTGGGATCTTTTTATCTTCACATTTAGATCCTTGTGGATGATTATCATTCAAATCAGAATCCTTAATTGGATTCCTTTTTGTACCTAAATTCGAACATTTCGGTTCCTTATAATCGAAATCGAATTTTTCTTTTAAAAATATTTCTATCTTTATAGTTAGATTCTTGTTAATGTTTAAAGTACCAAATGAAATCCAAGGAATGGATTCCTAGTGTGCTTTAAATACATGTGCTCTGTTAGCAGAACAAACTTTAAATTAAACAATTTTGTGGTTATGTGACCATGTGTTTATTCATCTTATGTTTTCTTTTATGCATTTTGTGTTTTTATACTCTGGATATTCTTTATCCAAATCCTCGCAGGATCTTTCATATCTCCATATGAGGGATTCGTAGCAGGATAGTCAAAAGGTACTACCTTAAATCCTTAATGGGCTTCTATGTAATAGTTAAGACCCTTGGATTATATAGTACCACTCCATGATTCATAAGAGACCCTTTTTATGGTCTAGTAAAAAAGATTGATTCAGAATCTGGTTAAGAACGACATCTAGTGATGTAGCTGAACAAACTCCTTGATAGTCTATTTAGATCATTTATTGATTTGATTAAAAGGACTCTATGGTGGTCTAGTCACACTCATCACAGGTTTGTTCATTTGGTTTTCCCCTACACATTATAAAATAGACTGTGTGAACTATGCAAGGAATTGTCTAATTATGGACGCGTACATAATTATGAAATTTAGTGCACAGAAACCCAGTAAGATTTATTATGTGTAAGAACCAATAGCGACAACAATAACAAAATGAGAACGATGTAATGGAGGTACGGTGGATGCACCAATGAAGCTTCATATACTTGTATATAAGTATCCCTCTTACATTGCAATCATGATGTTATTAAAGTTACTAGAAGTTCAGAACCCTAACCAATGTTGTTCGATCTTTTCAACTTCATGTTTCAAGCTCTCACAAGTTTCCTCTAAATAAATTTCGGGACGAAATTTCCTAAAGTAGGGGAGACTGTGACACCTGGGTCACTGCGACCAACAAACAAATACCAAACCAATGAAATATTGTATTTCATACTTGGGATTTGTACAAATATGTGTATCATTTGCACATATCAATTCTTGTTCAATTTCAAACTCTATATCGTTTTCTGGGGAGTTATACGCAAACTGGTGCGTAAACGTAATCAGTTTAATGCAACGAACACTCCGGAATAGTGAAATAGGCTTAACATACCTTAAATAACCTTTACATAACTTAGAAATAAGTTTCGAAGGCTTTGGTATGGCAAAATCAAGTTAAATCGCTTATAGGGACTAAAGTTGACAAACTGCGAAAGTATGCCAATTTGAACTGTAACAGACATTCCGGAACATGACCATAAGTTAAACATACCATAAATATCCTTTACATATCTTAGAAATAGTCTTTGAGGGGTTCGGTATGCTAAAATAAACTTTTGGGTCATTCAGGGACTAAAAGCGTCAAAAAGTGCACAAGTTTGCATTTTCGCGCATAACATACGTTCTGAATACATCCGGACATCCAAAAATTTATGTAAGAACTAAAATATTTTATTTTAGTTTTTGGCGTGAGAAAAATCCATTCGTCGCGTCATTTGGATCGTTTTTCGCGCTTATGCGCATTCCGTCGTAATTAAGCGAACATCGCGATCGTACGACCAAACGAACCAACATCCGGCATATTTTTGAGCATGTTTCATGTGCACAATATTTAGGCATCATTTTAGGGCCTTAAAGTTGGCTTGACGGGCCTTAGAAGTGCCGGAAATGGCCTTAAAACACAACAGAGACCAAAACTGTCATTTATGAAAGTTGGTTTCTGACCAGTCAGGCCAGGCGGCCCGCGTAAAACCAGGGCTATCCTTTACGCGACCCGAGTCAGACTCCCAGATCAGATAAGATCAATTTAACGGCAGATTACAGCTGTTAAGCTCCCAACCACACACCCACACTTGCCCTATCAGTTCTTGAGGGGCCATTTTTAGTCACCACAACATTCCAACAAGTGTACGCACAAGATTCAATCACGTTATTCAAGAAACGATCTTAACGATTCGAGAAACACTATACATACCCAACCCCCTTCCATTCAAAACCCACCAAATCTGATCAAAATGCTCTAAGTTGAGGCCTTTGCTTCATACCTGAGCTATTCGATCACGATTTGCTTGCGGGGACCCTTTGTAAGTGTTCCTTCGTTCTTTTATTGCTTTTCGAGTCCGAAAGTCAAACTATGTTTGACTTTCGGCGTTGACCAGTCAATGGTCAACGCGAAGTTCGTTTGAACTTCATAATGTGATGGTAATCACGATGGTTATAGTCCCTAGTGACTATACCTACTGATTACCACGTTATCTAGGCTCAGTGACGAGTCGTAGTTTCGGCCAAAATGCGCATTCTTGCGTATTTTGTGACCAAACTACTCTTAGGTATCAAAACCGTTTGTTTTGATACCAAACATGTTTTCTAAACTTAGTTAAGCATGTTTTAACATGCTTAGCTCGTCACTTTTAGTTTAGTGCTTATATAGGGTCGTAAGGTAAGCGATCTAAACAATCGCTTATACTTTCGAACCCGACCCGTTTGGTCGATCATTAGGATCTGACCAAACACATTAGGTGACCATAGTATACATGGAATAACCTTTCGAGGTTATACCTTATGGTCACGACATTTACTTAGTTGTATGATAGGTGGGTTATATGCCTTAGGTAAATTACCAAAATACCCCTTTGACACCAAAATTCATTTTAAGCATATGTAACATAACTTTTGGTATCTAAACTGATTTAGCAACAATATTAGACATGTTAAGGCATATTTTACTTATCATAGGGCTAGTTAGGCGTTCCGAACACGATTTACGCGAACGACGCGTTAAAGTAGCATAAACTACCTAAACGGGTCGGAATGGGTCGTAAGCACTTAGGTTAGGTTTCAGTTTAGTATGTAGGCCTTGTTAAACCATACTACATGAGTTTCCATACTCATTTGGTTTACGAGCCCTCATTCTATCCGATCCTCCGACATAGGTCCAGTTTATTAATATAGTTACCTATACTAGGTGCCGTTTGATTTCCGTGATCTCTAGCATTGCTTGGTGGTTATCTTAGGACTTCTGAGCAATCTCAAGTGAGTACATAGACCCCTCTTTTACTGTTTTCCAAACTGTTTTGGGGTGAAACACATGTGCCTACTTGTTACTTTCGTGCTTTCCTGCTTTCACATCATATACTTGCTATGTTCATTAGTACATTTATAGTACATGATTTCATTACATTTTATGCTATGAATGCCCATTGTGTGCGTACTTAGTACATTGTTTTACATTACATTCTATGCTATGTATGCCCATTGTGTGCGTACTTAGTACATTATTTTACATTACATTCTATGCTATGTATGCCCATTGTGTGCGTACTTAGTACATTATTTTACATTACATTTTATGCTATGTATGCCCATTGTGTGCATACTTAGTACATTGTTTTACATTACATTACATGCTATGTATGTTCATCATACTTAGTACATTTGTTTCACATCACATGCTATGTATGTTCATCATACTTAGTACATTTATTATTCATTCACATGCTTACATTTTGATATGATATTTGGTTTGTTTTGATGGATCAATTGTTAGTGCACTATGTCTATTGACTTCGTCTTGTTTCATTGAGATAGGATAGGATTTCTAGTGCACAAGGTTTGTGAAATTGTAAATTGAAGTATAGGTGATGATTTCGCTTCAAGTGGGCTGAAGATAAGTTCAAGCGAAATCATATACATCTGATTTCGCTTGAACCAATCCTGGTTCCCTTCAAGCGAAATCTAGGCTTCTATATATAGAGCACTTGTAATTCATTTGGTATGCGACTTCTGAAAGTGTAACGAAGTGCTGCTGAATTTCTGTCAAGGTTGTAATCATTGTAAAAGCAATATAATAGACAGATTAAAGATTAACAAGCTGTGTTAGTGTCTAGTTCTCTGATTCCGCCTTTGAACTGGACTTAAACTCTTCTGATCGACTCAATAGGGTCAAACAAAGATCCAACAAGTGGTATCAGAGCTCAGGAAGAAGAGTTTAGCTTGATATCATCTATTTTCTGACTTCTACATTTTCTTTTTCAATCTGGATGAGATTTTATGGTCAAAATGGTTTGAACTTTTCACCGAACATGCAAAACAGCAGTTTAACAAAGCCTTGAAAGTTTGAGACTGAAATTCGCATTAAAAGTGACTGAATTGGACCAAAAACTTGATTTCGCTTGAAGAAAGTTCGTGGATTTAATTGATTTCGCTTCAAAATCAGAATAATTGGACTATTTCGCTTGAAATTCTCTGAAGCGAAATTGATTTTGGTGGTTTTCGCTTGAACTGTTTCGCTTCAAGACATAGTCATTGATTTCGCTTCAAGTCAGAACTTGTGTTTTCGCTTCAAGTCCAAATAGCTGATTTCGCTTCAGGACATCAGTTTTTAATTTCGCTTCAAGACAATCAATTGCAGGATTTCGCTTGAACAGACAAAATATCTGATTTCGCTTCAAGGACTGTTCAACTTGAGATTTCGCTTGAAAGACTGGTCGATAGTTGATATCGCTTCAACTGTTCAACAAAGTGAAATTTCGTGTCGAGAACATTTCACGGCAACCAAGTGTCAGTCTATTTCAAGTTGTTTAATATTGTTTGAACTAATTGTGTTTATTTGTTTGTTTGCAGGTGATTTACACAGCACAAATATCAAGAATTCAAAATGTTTGATGAACTGGAAAACATTAAATTTGAAAGAATGAACAATTGGACTTGTTGTTCTTCTTCTGAGAAACAGGAGGTTTTGGTGGAAAGATTTGAATATTTTATGTGTCGAAAGGATGAGACATTGGATGAGTTGGAAATACGGTTTAAAAATTTAATGAACAGTTTGAGAAACAAAGATATTAGAATATCAAATGATGAACAGATATCGAAATTGGCAAATGCATTACCTGCTAAATGGGATAAATTTTTAGCTGAGTTAAAAAGGGAAGATTTTTTTCAAGAACTTTATCCAACACAGTTCTTTAATGAGGTTAATGGAGAGTTTCGTAATGAAAATAGGAAAAAGAAGGAAATTTTGACTAAAATGGAAAAGAATTTACAAAAATTGGAATTGGATATTATTACTGAAATTGATAATAGAATTCGTGTGTGTCTTGCAACAAAGAGTATTCTAAAATATGATATGAAAAGGAAATGTTATATTGATGAAAATATGAATCCTTTTGATTTTGTTAAACTCTTTTGTGCAGGAACATATAAGATGGAAGCAAAGGATATTCCAAAGAACGAAGAATCTTTGAAGCTTGGATCTTCAAGTTTAGAATCAGTGTGCTCTAAATGTGACAACTTTAAGGCTGAAAATGACAAACTTTTGAAGGATGCAGAAAGTTTGACATCAGAAGTCGAGAAGTTGAGAGATGAGAAGCAAACTGATGATAACCAAATTCTTATGTTGCAGGGAATTTGTGAAAATTTGAAGTCTGAAAATGTCAAATTGCTTAGTGATTTGAACAGTTTGACATCAGAAAACAAGATTTTGAAAGGAAAAGAAAAAGAGTTTGAAAATGAAAAATTAAAATTTGAAAATGATTTCAAAAGTCAGATAAAGATTTTAGAAGATGAAAGAGATGTTTTTGGTAAAGATAATCTTCAAAAACAAATTGATATCAATTCTCATCTTGCTAAAATCATTCAGCTTGAAAAAGAAGCTGAAAAAGCTCGGATGAAAATCAAAGAATTTGAAGTGAAATTGAAAGGTTTTGTGACTTCTTCATCATATATTTGTTCAAAACCAATCAATTTCAAAATTGAAAATGTCAAAGTTGAAGATTGTGATGAGATATCTGATGATGAAAAAGAGAAGAAAAGATTTTTAGATTTACAAGAAAAATTTCAAAATACTGTTCTGCAATCTACTGAAACAGGTGAATGTTCTAAACAAAAACATGTTAAGAAGAATGCAGAACAGAAACAAAAAGATAAGAATTTGAAATATTCTAAAAACGAAATTAAAAACTCATCAGATAAATCATCCAATCATTATCAAAAATCACAAAAATTTAAAAATAAAAACTCACAATATGTTGGTAATAAGTGGTGCAGGTTTGACCACAGTGCTCAAAAGACAAATCCAGCATTGAAGAGGAGAAATGACTATAACCAAGCCAAACAATGTTATGATCTGAAGGTTTGGACTGACCAAAGTGGATGGTACGATAACAGAGTGTGCTACACCTGTGGTGTTAGAGGACACATTGCTGTTAACTGCCAGAATTGGTATTATGAGACAAGAAGATGCTATAATTGCCATATCAGAGGACATATTGCCAGAGATTGCCCAAGGAGATCGATGGGAAGATCGAGGGTTGAATCTCAAAGAACGGTAAAGAAGCCAGTCAACGTCAAGCCCCATGAACAGAAGGTTCTAAAACCTAAAGTTCAGGATCAGACAATTCAACAAAAGAAAGTAAAGCTTTCACAAGGGCAGAGAGACAGACTGAGGAAAAAGAGGAAGAAGGCGAGAGAATATTTTGAGAAAATTTTGTCTTCAGGTTCACCTGTTGGTTCAAATAAGAGTTCTGATGAATTGATTCACTCGACTGCAAAGCCAAGCAAATCGAATTCTTCAGATACAAATCTGAGGACAAAAGAGAAAAAGGAAAAGAAGAAAATGGTCGGCGATGAATCTGATATTTCAACGTCAGACAAGCCACCATCAGGCGATGAATCTGACTCATCTAAGTCAGATAAGCCAAGTTCGTGCAATGAATCTGATTCCACAAAATCAGAGGAGCCACAAGTTGAGGTAAAGAAGGAAGAAACTGTTCTTTTGATGAATGATGAAAAATTTCCTCCATTACAAGCCACAAACACAAAATCAAAAGGTGTTGATGCTGGAAAAATGTTTAATAGCAATGTTAAACATATTTTTAGTAAGATGGTTGATGGTAAGGAAAAAGGAGTGAAAGAATTTTATGAAGAAAAGAGAAGAACTCAAAATACACCCAAGGACAGTCAGGCTTGGGTGAAACTTTTCAAATAGAAAAATCTGACTTGCCGGAGCTTCCAGGTTGGTAAGTGTGAAGCAGGTATCGGCATCATTCTTGAGAAATTCACAGGATGGTAACTGTGATATTTCGTCTTACATGTGGTAAATCAGGGACATTAAGTTGTACTTGATTTCCTACAAGTGTTGGTGTTTGATCTTATATTGTTAAAATCTGTACAAAAAGGTTTTAAAGAGAACAAGGTGATGAGATAACCCCAAACTCACAAGTGTTGAGTAAACAAACTAATTTTTTTCCGGAAAAACCATTCTGATTAAAACAAACTTAAGTGTTTTGAAATCATTATGGGAAAACAGTTTGTTGTAAAGGGGAGTTTTGATTGAATATGCCGAAACCCTCACGGCTGAACAAACATGATTACTTTCATCAGATTGGAAAACGGTTTTCAAACTGTAAAATATCAATGTGTTGTATATCATGGGGGTATGTTATATTTTCTGCAAATCAGAGCACGTGAAGCAGAAAATGGATGGCGAGACAAAGCTATCAGTGTTGGTTGTCAAATTTTCTTTATATGATTTTGCATTTTAGGGGGAGTAATTGTTGTTAGAAAATACAAAAACATTTGAAAATTTGAAAATGACAAAAACATGATAAAATTCAAAAATTTGAGTTTTTGCGTAAAAAGAGGAAATGATAGTACATCAGTAGACAGTTACAGTATGCTAAAGAAATGGAAAGTTTAAATGTGTTAAACGATCTCACCGTGGATGTGTCAGTAGGTTTTTATACATTTAGTAAACTTTTTCGGGATATAAACCTAAATTCAAACTTACTTATTTCGTGGGGAACACTACTTGGATATATAGGTAACCCCTGAAATCTCGTTTGAAAGGTCTCTTAATCTGATATACTAGGTCTTTATACTCTATGATATCTGGGGTATTATTCCGGGACTTCTGCTGAACGGTAGTTCTGACCTAGTCCCTGGCTAATACTTGCTTAAATGCTTGAAACACAGCATTACACCCTCAGCATGCTGAAACAATAAAATTGATATATGCTGCTGTTGTAAGCAAAAAGATCCTCTAAAGGGGACATACCTTAAAGTCGAAGCTGATATCTCTCTGCGTATACGGAAGTATCGATCTGAGATCCCTTGGCCCTCGCACACCTAATTTATATACAGATATCATTGTAGTATACTCACCTGTAAGACTGATTATTGGGATTCTGGATACGGGAGTATATTCAAGAGGTGGGACACATGAATAGGTTTAAGTTCTTAATATACCTAATTCGTATCCTGAATGAGTTGAAATTTGTATGAAAATTTAAGTGGACAAGTATATCGACAATCTAAGTGAATTGTTTAATGCATAAAGTGTTAAAAAGCTCAACGGTACTTGTGACTTGTCAAAAACTGATATGATCCTCTGACGCATTCTCAAACAAAAATATGGTTTGTAAATATGTTTGTACATATTTCGTTATTGCTTTATATTTTCAGAAAATACAAAAAGATTTTTGATTCTGCTTTATTTTCGACAACTGATGTCTGAGTGCTGAGTTTCAAAATCTAAGTAAGCTGATTGTGTTTCTGAAAATAAAACAAGTTCATTAATTTGATACTTGATTTTAAAATAAAAATTTCAAAAACAGTTTGTGATATCTCCAAGGTCATTAATTTGGACTTGGATGATTAACTGTGAGGGAGTTGGATTCTTTAATATTGCTAAATCTATACAGTTTGTTGATAGGAGAAGTGGATTAGAGAATTTGATTGGAATTGCCAGGTTACAATTCCTGGATAGCTAAAATTTGAAATGCTGTTACTTATAAACGTATGAGTGATTGCAGATAGTTCAGACTACGATCCCGAGAGCTGAGTCTAAGGGGGAGTCTGAAGACAAGCTAAAAGCTAGGAGCTTGTAGATGGAAAGCTAGGTGTCGATCCCAAAGCACGGAAGCTTGATGAAAGGGGGAGCCTGCAGCTAATAGAAGAAGAGAGAGTGATGGATGCTTACATTGTTACAATCAGAACGAAAGAAAAGGCAGAATGATCAAGACTGAAGAAGGTGTCATATTGCAAGAATAGTCACTGAAGACTGCGTCAATATCCAAGGGGGAGTCTGTTAGTGCACTATGTCTATTGACTTCGTCTTGTTTCATTGAGATAGGATAGGATTTCTAGTGCACAAGGTTTGTGAAATTGTAAATTGAAGTATAGGTGATGATTTCGCTTCAAGTGGGCTAAAGATAAGTTCAAGCGAAATCATATACATCTGATTTCGCTTGAACCAATCCTGGTTCCCTTCAAGCGAAATCTAGGCTTCTATATATAGAGCACTTGTAATTCATTTGGTATGCGACTTCTGAAAGTGTAACGAAGTGCTGCTGAATTTCTGTCAAGGTTGTAATCATTGTAAAAGCAATATAATAGACAGATTAAAGATTAACAAGCTGTGTTAGTGTCTAGTTCTCTGATTCCGCCTTTGAACTGGACTTAAACTCTTCTGATCGACTCAATAGGGTCAAACAAAGATCCAACATCAATATACATTCATTAACACCGATCACGCCGTTCGTTAGTAGGTAGTGGTACCATAGGAATTGACAACTCCCGTTCCGGACATCCTGGGTAGGTTTGGATGAAAGGAATGACCGAATTCGATATACATAACTTAGATAAACCTTTAATTTGTTTAAGGGTTTATCGCCACAGTCTCAAGGCTTGGATGTATGCATTCTCACCATACCGCATAGATGTTTATATCAGTATAGCATGCATTTGTTCCACAAAATATAGCTTTGATTTAAACCATGTTTTACTTTAATACTTTGTTTTTGTGCATATGGTTTAGTTGATATATTTCACTAGCCATACATATCATTTTGGGTTACACATTACATGATTTACATTTGACACATAAACATTATTGACATTGGTTATACATTACATGACTTACATCTTGACATAAACATTTTGACATATTATTCAATACATTTGGCAATTGGTTTAAACATAAACATCTTACGTTGTTGGTTTGGTTTGAGTAAGTGATTTAAGTAACGAGGCGTGTGTAATATGATACAAGCATGGTGGATACGCCGCTGGTACTTCCTATATATAAGTGATTGTATGGTATTACATATCGTAGCATTATTTGAATCATTTCAATTTGGACATATAACATTTTATACAAATAACATACTTTTCACAAGACATTAATTTACAAACAACTTATTTTATACAAACACATTTTACATGGTTATTCATTTAACGATACATTATTCTCTTATTTATACATATAATCTGATCTTATCGTTTTTCAAATGATTTACAAGACAAAGCAAATTACAAGCTTCATGACTAAACATTTTCTCAAACATAAGTCATGAATTCTGTTTTCACAAAACCTATGTATCTCACAGGCATTTTTATGCTGACGTACCTATTTTCACATGTGTTTTCAGGAGATGATGCATAGGACTTATCAAGATACACATAGGCGGACTTGGGCCTTAGTGACAATAAAAGATACAAGACTAGTTATTTATGTTATGTTTCTTTGATTGTCAAGACATTGTAACTCTTTTAATCAATAAAACAATATTTCAATTTCCATGTGTTATGAAACAATAATTCTGTTACAACACTCCCCGGCGTTTTCCGCCACGTTTTGTTGTTCTACGTGGTCGGAGTATGACAGATAGAATGAGGGTTTGTAAACCAAATGAGTATGGGAACTCACGTAGTATAGTTTAACAAAGCCTACATACTAAATGAAACCTAGCCTAAGTGCTTACGACCCATTACGGCCCGCTTAGGTAGCTTATGCTACTTTAACGCGTCGTTCGCGTAAAACTCGTTCGGAACGCCTAACTAGTCCTATGAAAAGTAAAATATGCCTTAACATATCTAATATTGTTACCAAATAAGTTTAGATACCAAAAGTTATGTTACATATGCTTAAAATGAATTTTGGCGTAAAAAGGGCATTTTGGTAATTTACCTAAGGCATATAAACTACCTATCATACAACTACTTAAACGAAGCGACCATAAGGTATAACCTCGGAAGGTTATTCCCTATATACTATGGTCACCTAATGTGTTTGGTCGGATCCTAATGATCGACCAAATGGGTCGGGTTCGAAGGTATAAGCGATTTATTAGATCGCTTACCCTTACGACCCTAAACAACGTGGTAATCAGTAGGCATAGTCACAAGGGACTATAACCATCGTGATTACGCTCACGTTGTGAAGTTCAAACGAACTTCGCATTGACCATAAACTGGTCAATGCAGAAAGTTAAACAAAGTTTGACTTTCGGACTCGAAAAACAATAAAAGAACGAAGGAATACTTACAAAGGGTCCCCGAAAGCTAATCTTGATTCAAGTAGCTCAGGTATGAAACAATGGTTTCAACTTAGAGATTCTCAAATTAGATTCTTGTGGGTTTTGCAATGAATGGGATTGGGTATTTATAGATTTCGGTTCACCGTTAGGATCGTTTCTTGGAAACCGTGCTTTGATCACATCCCTACATTTGTTGGCAAGCTCATGTACATCAAATTGGCCCCCCATAAGAAGGAAACAACACTTGGAATTGGATTGGGAGTGCTAAACAGTTGTTAACAGCTGTTAAAAATGGCTTTTGCTGATCAGAAGGGGCCTCGCGTGAAGCCAAGGGGGCTAGGTGTCACGCTAAGGTCCTTCTGATCAGCAACCAATTTCCAAAGTTTCTAATTCAGTCCCCGTTGTGTATTAAGGCCATTTCCGACATGTTTAAGGCTCGTTAAGCCATTTTCAAGGCCCTAAAATGATGCCTAAACATTGTGGACATGAAACATGCTCAAAAATATCCCAGATGTCGGTTCGTTTGGTCGTACGATCGCGATGTTCGCTTAATTACGACGGAATGCGCATAAGCGCGAAAAACGATCCAAATTGCGCGACGAATGGATTTTTCTTATGCTAAACACTAAAACAAAATATTTTAGTGATTACATAAATTTTTGGATGTCCGGATGTATTCAGAACGTAAGTTATGCGCGAAAATGCAAACTTGTGCACTTTTTGACGCTTTTAGTCCCTGAATGACCCAAAAGTTTATTTTAGCACACCGAACCCTTCAAAGCCTATTTCTAAGCTATGTAAAGGATATTTATGGTATGTTTAACTATATGTTGATGTTCCGGAGTATTTTTCGCATTAAACTGATTACGTTTACGCACCAGTTTGCGTATAACTCTCCAGAAAGCGATATAGAGTTTGAAATTGAACAAAAGTTAAAACATGAAAAATGTCAAACATAAATAAACAAACATTGGGATCAAATAACCTTTTTTATTAATAACCGAACTGTTCACAATGATTACAAGCACAAATGTTACAATTAGTTTAATGGATCTTGCTTGAGAATTTGAACAAGATATAGCATGAGATCTTTATAAGTATGTCACATATCTTCCAACATCACTTCACAATCTTCACACCATCACTCCCTCACTCTCTCCCTCTCCCTCTTGGCTCACTCTATAACCGCCACCACCACCACCTTGCAACCTCCACCAATCCATTTTTAAGCTTTATTCATGTATTAGAAGGTGTCTTGTGAAGATTGAAGCTTGAAGGAGCTTCATACATTGCTTTCATCCATCATACTTCTTCATCATTTTCTCTTGAGATCTTCCCTAGCTTAAAGCTAGTTGTAAGCTTCTTGTTAACTCTTGGTTACTTCCTATTTTTAGTAGTTAAAGGATTTATTATGATGAAATAATGCTAGTATGATGTTGTCTTGTTTATGTTGGTTACTTGATGAAAACTTGTTCTCTGGAAATCTGATATGAACAATGGTACTTGACATGATAAATCTGAGTTAAATAAACGATAACCTGCTACAAGTGATGTTAAATGTCGTTGTTAATCACTAGGCATGTTAACGGAACAAATAGAACTTGCGTTAGAGCGCCATAAGCTGAAAACAGGAAGCTGTCAAACTGTTACAGCCGTCTTCAGTCGGCTGTAACCGGGTCATAACTTAACGAAAGATTGATTTTCTTGAGTCTATAACGTGTTATTTCGAAATACGGTTCTAATGGCACTGGAATCATAATTTTTGGACTTTGTTTGTTATTTTTAAAGTGGCATTTTTCACAGCAGCAAAAGCTGCATTTTTACTGCAGAAAATGTGTGTTATGTTTTTCATCATAACTTGAAATCTGTGTAGAATTAGCTCATGAAATTTGTACTGTAGATGGACACTGATGTCGTTGTAATTCTTCCACTGGAATTTTGTCAATTGGACTTACGATGAATTTTAAATGAATTTTTCCGTGGACTGCAGTCAGAAAGTGACAAATCTGATTGCAGCCCGGTAAATGATTTTTTATAAAATATTGGTAATGAATTGGATCCCGATATTTTTACACAGTAATATTTGGGTTGTTTAAAACATTCTGTAAAAGTTTGGGAATTTTTGGAGTAAGTTAACTATTTTATTAAAGTACCCGAAAACAGTCCAATTTCGGATGTTCAAGCTGAAACAATATAACTAGTGATTTGCATGTCTAAAAGTCGGTTTTGTTATCCGATAATGATCTAACGTGTTATATGTCAATGAAAGTGTTATGTGCAATATCGTATGCTTGTTCTTGAGTAGCTATAGGTGGAATGTTTATATGGGCGTGAACTATTAAAGTGAGTGCATGTTATGTGGTAGATACGTGTAGGAACTTTGTGCCCTATTTGAAACCACTAAATGACTAACTGGTAATCATATTATGACGTGATTGACCGACCTTGACTGTTAGCTATTTTTGAGAGTCAAACCGAGCAACCAAAGGTGAGTTCACACTCTCTACAAGGCATGGGATTCCCGGTGGTTTGGGAATGGGTTAAAGAACTAAAACGGAACCTGCATATCCTCCTTAGGTAGGATATGTACCGCCATCCTCCATAGGTAGGATTCCAATATTAATCCTGCGTATTCTCCTTGGGTAGAATACGTACGTTCGTCCTCCATAGGTAGGACAACAACCTTAAAATTTACTAGACAAAAACTCTATCATTAAGTCCCTCATTTTTATATCGACTTAATCGCCGGGCCAATGGCGAGCGGGTCATTAGTTAATAGCGCTATTAGGGTTGACAAGCCTCACATTGTGCCGATAGGACGGGCGTGTACTAATGGATCTGGGCACTCTGTCAATGATGATAGACATTGACTTAGGGCACAACTTACTTACGTCAGTTGTCGATATGGTAACAGTCTAGTGGTTCACATGGTGTAGGATCGTTCGACTGACCTGAAAGAGTCATTCAGAGGAGTTTTACTTCGTTTCAGAGGCGGAAACTAAGAAACAAAGGTAGAAACAGCTTTATCTTCACTTTAAACACTGATTGTATTGATCTGACGTTATTTACAATGAAATCTCACTCCGGCAGCACTTCGGTATGGAAAACAAGGATCTCTACTTTGATTTCGCTCGGAGTGACCTATTTATAGGCACTTGATTTCGCTCATAAAGACACATGACCTGTTGGAGCGAAATTAGACTATTGTGATTCCGCTCGAAAGTGTCAACATGACATTTCGGGCGGAATTAACCTCTGGAGCGAAATCAGCTTTCTAAACACTTAATCTCTCCTATTTTCTTGATCTACATGCCCTGATCTATACAATCTAGACTAAGACTCGATTCAAGACGAAGTCGACAGATGTATGCACCAACAGACTCCCCCTCAGATGTTGACGAGTCTTACGTGTCGAGTCTTCACATCTTCAGTCTTGATCAGTCTCTGGGCTTCATTCTTTCTCTATCAGCATCAACAGACTCCCCCTAATAATGTACTGGCATTCCTTTAGTTCTTCAGCATCATCTGCTTCAGGATCGTAGTCTGGCTTTCACAGATTCAAATCGTCGCCTGACTCAAACTTTGTCCACAGAATCGAATCCTGGCTTAATCTCTATTCACAGCATTCTCAGGCATCGGAACCTGGTTCTTTAAACACAAGCTTCTCAGGATCGAATGACCTGGCTCTTCTGGAGGTTGTTCCAAGATCGTCACCTAGCTTTTATCCAACTCAGGTATTCTCAGAATTGATAAATCCAGCTCTTTCATAATCCTGCACAATCTCTACCTCAAAGTAAATTTTCTAAATTTAACAATTCAATGTATGCACTAACACTGACTCTCCTTTAACATTAACTCAATAAGCTAGATGAACCATTTTTTAAAATTTGATCAAAACACATTTTGATTTTCAAACACATACTTCTTATCACAAGAAAGTCATCATGTCTAGCACTTTGGAATTTTGAAAATCAGCTTTCCAACACCAGTTGTCAAAAATCTTTTTGTATTTTTCAAAATTTATACTAAAATACACCGAAAATATTTTTGGATATTTGAATGTAATGAAATGAAATGCAGTAAAGAAATATTTACAGACAATATATTTGTGAGTTTTGTGTAAGAGGATCATATCAGTTTTTGACAAGTCACAAGTACCGTTGAGCTTAGTTACACATTAAGAATTAAACAATTCACTTAGATTGCCGATATACTGATCCACTTAAATTCTCACACAAATTTCAACTGATTCAGGATATGAGTTAGATGTGTTAAGAACTTAAACTCATTCATGTGTCCCACCTCTTGAATATACTCTCGTATCCAGATCCCTATATTCAGTCTTACAGGTGAGTATACCACAGATGATATCTGTAAGGGGTTAATAAATTATGAAGAATCATGAGAGCTCAGGTCAGAACTACCGTTCAGCAGAGAGATCATGACTCGACTTTTGGGTGTGTCCCCTTTAGAGGATCTTTTGAATTACAACAGCAATGACTATCAATTTTATTGTTTCATCAATTTGCTGAGGGTTGCGCTATATTTCAAGCATGCGGAAAGTATTATTCAAGGACTAGGTCAGAATTTCCATTCAGCAGAAGTCCCAGGATAATACCCCAGATATCACTGAGCATAAAGACCTAATATCTCAGAAAGAGGGACCTTTCAAACAAGATTTCAGGGGTTACCTATATATTCAAGTAGTGTTCCCCACAAAATAAGCAAGTTTGAATTTAGGTTTATATCCCGATAAAGCTTACTAAATGTGTAAAAACCTATCGGTATATCATCAGTGAGACTGTTTAACGCTATTTAAACAATACAATTCTTTAGCATACTGTGACTGTCTACTGATGTACTATCATTTCCTCTTCTTTGACACAAAAACTCATTTTTGATTTTATCATGTTTTTGACATTTTCAAATGTTTTTGGATTTTCTAAAAAAAAACTTACTCCCCCTAAAATGCAAACACATTTAAAGGAAATTTGAAAACAAACTATACAAACAAATTGACAACCGATATCGAATCTCATCAATTCGCCATCCACTAGGCATAAGCAATCAGAACTCCCCTTTTCACAAAACTATTTTCTCATTATGATTTCAAAACACTTAAGTTTGTTTTAACGAAAATGATTTTTCCGGAAAATAAGTTTTGTTGATTTTATAACTTGTAGGTTTTGGGGTTTGATTCATCACATTGTTTTTCAAAATATCAATTGTAAGTATGGTCCAATCAAGTTCAACATAATGACCTTGATTAACCACTTGTAGGAAATACAAGTACAACTTAATGTCCTTGATTTACCACTTGTAAGTGAAAACCTTCATCAACCAACTAGTAGGAATAACACATCTACCCAAAATCATTTTACCAATAAAGATGCCGATTCCTGCTTCACACTTACCACCCTGGAAGCTCCGGCAATTCACACTTATCCTGTAAAAATTTAAACTTTATAAGATTCAATCACACAATCAATTACTAAGAAAGATGCCGATTCCTGATCCACGATTACTAACTTGGGATCTCCGGCATAGTCAGTTGTTTAAGGGAAAAGAATTTCCACCCAAGTCTGACCAACCTTGGGTATTTTTAGCTCCTTTAGCTCTTGTTCAATTGGGTTAAAAGTTGCTTTCTTTGTTGCTTAAAAATCTTTAACCATTTTTACTTTCCCATCAAGCATTTTCCCAAAAATTTTCTTAACATTCCCATTGAATGTTTTCTCGACATCAAATTCCTTCTTATCAGAAAAAAATTGATTTGAGATCTCAACCAACTTTCTGTTTAATCTTCTCAAACTTCAGTGATGGAAATTCATCATCATTCACTGAAGATACAAAATTTACCTCTTTTACCTCACCTTGTGGCTCTTCTGGCTTTGTGAAACCAGAATCATCGCCGACTTTCTTTTCAAAATTTTTAACAACCCACATTTTGTCACACCCCGAAATTATCAGAGCTTGGTGTGACTGGACTGGTATCGTCATTGCACAGCGGAAGCAAAAGAAGCAAAGACTTCTAGAAACTGAACGCCCGCTAAGTACTCGAGTCTCCAATGGTTCTCCTATTCCAACCGTGCCTTGACTTTGAAAAGCAACCTGAGAAAGAACATGCGAGAAAAATCAACATAATGTTGAGCGAGTTCATAGTTTGTTCGTAAAAGAT
The DNA here is from genome assembly GCA_030545235.1 of Helianthus tuberosus. NCBI lineage: Eukaryota > Viridiplantae > Streptophyta > Magnoliopsida > Asterales > Asteraceae > Helianthus > Helianthus tuberosus. The sequence goes on from JARYGA010046293.1 coordinate 1,440,973, forward strand.
TTGAGATAAATCTTTTGAGTTGTGAAAGGTTTGAAATAAATCTTTGGAATTGTGAAAGATTTGAAATAAATCTTTGGAATAACCGGTTTTTTTTGAAGTAGTATTGAGAAAATGAATTTAAAAATCATTTTCATGCCAAGTTATATGGAAACGTTGTGTTTGTAACACGTTATGTTCATAAAACCATGTATTTGTAATGTTCATATAATCATCAATGCCCACCCTGACTTTGACCCGCATAATCTTATGCTTTAAATTTTGTATAAAACATGGTGGTAAATTTGTATGAACAAGTATGTAAATATAAAATCCCTGGTATGTAGCAAATAAGGAAAAAGAGATCACCAATGGTTTGCAAGGCCATTGATATGTGTGAAGTGCAAGTAGGAAGACTCAAACCTAGCGGATTTGTGCGTCGGGAACATAGTCACCCCGAGGAACGTTAACTGTTTGTCCTGGGGGCTGGGCTCGCTACACCCAGATAGATCTACCGCATCGTGCCCCTCGGTCCTACAATGAGGATTAATGGCCTCAAGTGCCACCTACCCACTCACATGATCTAAGTAGTAACCCTCCTTACGCTAACCATACCATGTAAAAGTAAATCCCTGGTCACCCTGGCCAGATCCCTGGTCACCCTGACCAGCTCCCTGGTCACCCTGGCCAGAAAATCATTCATATTTCGAAAATAAGCATTTGCTTTGTAAAAACCGGTATGTTTAGTAACTTTTCTTAAATCATTTGCGTTCCTCGAAATCCCTTCGTAATATGATTTAGAAATACGAGTTTTGCGTTTGTTCAAAACTTTGTTTGTTTTTGCAAAACGTGCATGTCTTTCCACCCCGAAAACATTTACAAAACTGTAAAATAGTAAAAAGTGGGGTTATGAACTCACCTGAATATTCCTGTGCAAAGCTAGCTAATTATGACCTCGTGATGTCGTTTCCAAGAGGAGACTCGCTAGCGTGCATTCTACATTATTCCTAACACGGAATGTCTAATAAGTTTCTAAATAAACGTAGTAACTAACTACGTGTCACCGAGCTCTACCGAATCGTTAATCGAACGATTCAACGGTAAGTTGTTAACTTAATGGAAAAGATTAAGTTATACGTGTTAAGTCTCGTTTAATGTCAGTAGCAATTTAATAAGTCTTGAAAAAGACTTAGTTTCCGAGAGACTTAAAATGAATAAATATTTATATAAAAATATATAAATATAACGTTGTAGGTGCGTTAGCCGTCTCGAGTAGTCATACGTGTATAAAAGAATATTTCTACGAAAATATCATATAACAAACTCGTATCATATATCGCGTTAGTTGTCTCGAGAGATCGTATGAAAATAATATATAATAACTTGTATTATATATATCACGTTTTGTGTATATTTGCCAAAAATATACGTATAGGCCGTTTCGGCGTTCGTAATAAATATAAAATATCATATTTATTTTATAAGAACTTCATCGAGTCGTTGAATAGATAAACTGTATCTATTTTGTAAAAGAATTCGTGTGTTTGAAATAAATATATATCTATATTTATTTTATAAAACAAGATCGTGTTGTTTGATATTTGAAATAAATATATAAGCTATATTTATTTTGTAAAAGGTTACGAGTTAACGACGTTCGAAATAAATATAACATTATATTTATTTGTAAAAGCGTTTGGAAATATCAAGGTTTGAAATATTATAGACTCGAATTCCTTTAAGCGTCGTTTTTGAAATATAATACGTGTCGTGTTTAAGGGTTTTTCTCGAAAAACGGGCAGAGCTTCCTCTATTTTTGGACGGTCCCGACATCTCAGTGTCGCTATTTTTATCAAAAAAAAGCAACCAATATTCAATCAACAATATATCAATTTGACAAATATTTCATAAAATGTAAAATATAATCATGTCGGTTCGAGCTCGTTTCACGTAATAAAACCATAATATAACGTAAATAATCTCGTTAAATCTTTACCAAATCTTCCGTCAATATCTCGAGTGAGCCGACTGAGTTGACCGAGTCAACTGGTTTGACCCGCTGAGTCGACTCGGTTTGACCGAGTCAACCGAAACGAACCGTCTGCCCAAGCCGCCTGACCGAACCCGAGGCCCGAACCGAAACTGAGAAGTATAACTTGCTGACTTGTTGACCGAATCTTGACCCGATCACCGAACCCGAGTTGACCAGGACCCGACTGTTTGACCGCTGTTGACTCGGACCGAGTTGACCCGTAAGCTGAGTTGACCGAGTCAACTCGTACCACTTCTGAAACTGAAACGAGTCCAAACAATCTGAACCGAGAGTATGTGCTAAGCAAACCGAAGCCGTAACAAAGTTGAACCAAAATAAAGATGGGGTAAACCAACCTGAACCGAGCCCGTCGGACATGAAGATAGCACCGCCGCTGCTCACCTCCGCCGCCGCCGCCCTCCTTCCCTCTTCGACATCTCTCTCTCATCTCGATCTCCTCTCTCTCTGTCTCGCTTGAGGTGCCGACCGGCACCACCCACCACAGCGCCGCCGCCTGTGGTGGTGGTGTTTGCTGCTGAAGTCCGCCACCACCAAAAGATGGTGGTGGTTGGCCGATTATCAGAAGGGGAGGGGGTAAATCAGGTGGGTATCACCGAGAAGGGGGGGTATCGGCCAGAAAGAAGGGAACCGAGAAGAGGTAGGGGGTGGTCGGCTGGGTTGGGTTTTGAGTTGGAGAAGATGAACTCTTTGTTTTGCTTTGTGTGTGTATGAATGTATGGCCAGATATATAACCGAGAGAGAGAGGGATGACAATTGTGTTGAGTGTGGATAAACAATATGCAGACAAGGGAACTTAGAGAGGGGAGGTGATTTAATAGAGTTTTGGTGAGATCTAAAAGAGATCTTGCTAAAATATTTTGCACAGATTTTCCCATCTCTAGAGATCATGATGGGACTTGGAAAGATCTACAAGAAACAACCTTGTAGTAGAAATCTACAATATTATGTGTAGGTTTAGGCTTGGGCCCAGGGCCCACAAGCCCATCTCGTGCGTAAGCGGCCCGTAATTCCTACGAGACCCGTTGTCAAATTCTGAACTCCGTTTTAACGTCAAAAATTAAAATACACAAAAAATACGGTCGGTAGTCGTTGTTTGCACGCCCGTTCGTCGATCACGGTAATAATCGCGAAAAATTGTATCGTTGTCGTCTTTAATCCGTTTTTCGATCCGGTTTCGACTGTAGTTGCTAAAATTTTATTACGAAGCTAATATATATATCGTAAAAATTTAATATTTGACGGCGTTGTCAGTATTCTGTTTGGTTTCGATCCTTTGCCGTTTAACGTTTCACAGGTTTCTCTGTAAACCACCGTTCGCGCATTGTAAAGTCGGATAAACGTTCCCAGGCACTCCAAAGGCCTAATTAAGTTAATTCGCGCTGTAAACACTATTCATTATCGCGTTAAACACCTGTTAATCACGTAATTAAGAGCCGTAAATCACGGGTTGTCACATTCTCCCCCTGTTACAGAAATTTCGTCCTCGAAATTTAGACTATGTTATCCCCTCAGAATTGTGTTATTCGCAGGTAAGTCCGAATAATAACCAAGTGAATGACCGCGTAATCGAAACAAGACTTATTTGGATCATGTGAATTCAAGGACATTCCTTCACAATAGGAATCCCAACGGTTTAAAAAATGTGTGTCGGTAATTGATGTCAAAGGAAACGAGACGTAATGATACAGTCACCAGTGCGACTAAGTTAACAAGGATCCAACAATGAACAGGAACTTCGACCAATCGAATTCCATAGGAACGTTTATAACATGTAAATGAGTTCTAGAAGCAATAACATCCACTGGATGAACTTAGAATCAACAATCTCAAATATAATAGTTTGCATGAAACGCTCGATCGTGATCAGCGCAAGCTGAAAGTCATACCGACGCCACAAGGTGTCGCAACGAATGAAACAAGTTAATAATTCAATAATAGCGGTGATCAAACAAATCCACCGTGTTTGAAGTCAAATGAAAGCGCCATGAAGTAAATATGAATGTTTGTTCCAACAAACATCAAAGAATTTTCAATTGAAGATGGAACCCCAAATAATTACTGTTTCGATCGAAGAGGAAGGAGCAATGAATATCGCAAGACTTTCGATCGATAATGAAAGAAACGTTAGTAGGTACACCGGAATATAAAATGAATTCGTGTACCATTGTCTTAACACACTATTGTATTAAGACTGTTGTAATGTGATAAACCAAAGCGGTTTTAAAGCAATTCAATAATTAAATCCGTGTATGAGATGTGTAAACGAGTTTAGCGCAAGGTTCAAATAAGTGAAAATACCACCACAAGGTGTCGAAATTAACAATTTAATGGAGTCGAATACCAAACAAGTTTACCACGACTCGGAACAACTGAAGTGCTCGTTAAAATTGATTTGAATATGATGCTCCCAATACATCATATGGTGTCTCGAATCGAATAAGTGTAATGGGCAAGTTCAAACAATTGAACTTGGTTTTAGCGCAATCCGACAATAGATATATGTATCGATAAGAAAACTTTAGGCATGGTTACAACGAAAAACCATGTATGTAACTTGTAAAGAAATGATCGTGATACAATGACCATTAAGAGGGGTAGAGATACGAAAATCTACTCAGTAAGTGTGAAATTCGAAATTTCAATAAAAGAAATTTGAGGACTTTACCTGGGGTTTCGTGTGACGACCAATTGTTAGGTGACATTACCATGGAATGTCGAACATAGCGTATTCGTCGTTAGTTAGGTAGGGGAGGGGGAAATACGGAGACATTCGTCTTCTCCCTGGCGTGACTCGTGTCGTTGCAGGATCGCGTGACAAGTTGTCGTTTCCTGATCGTTAGTTCTCCTGCTGACAGGAATCTAGTGTCGTCGTTAAATTGCGTCATCGTTCCTTCTCAAAGGCCTCGCCTCGATAATCGTGTGTGTCATACTTCAACCCCCGTTGGTGTATAGCTTAAGTTTCACATATACGTGTGCACTAGCGTTGTGTGCCGCGTAGAAGGTGATGTACCCCGACATCCGTTGACGTAGAAATTGAGCTCCATGTATTCTCATGCGCTAGCGTTTTGTTATGCGTAGGCTGCCTGCTCGGGAAGTTAAATACAATATGGATAACAGCGTGTGCCCGAGCTGATATTCGCGGTTCATACGTGGTGACCTTTAATAAACACACACATGCACAAATAACCAATAAGCAATCAAATAGTCCTAGTCCCACTAGCCTCCCAGCCTCCCAGACTGACTCCCTAGTCCTACTAGAAAATTTTCCCAGCCTCCCAGACTGACTCCCTAGTCCCACTAGACTATCCTCCCAGCCTCTCAGACTGAATCTCCTAGTCTCTCAGACTACCTTCCCAGCCTCTCAGACTGAATCTCCTAGTCTCTCAGACTACCTTCCCAGCCTCTCAGACTGAATCTCCTAGTCTCTCAGACTACCTTCCCAGCCTCTCAGACTGAATCTCCTAGTCTCTCAGACTACCTTCCCAGCCTCTCAGACTGAATCTCCTAAACTCTCAGAGTGTTGTGTACTGTATGCAATCGTTTCGTGTACCGTGTATAAAACATCATAATAGCGTATGTTTGAAAACAAAATTTTGACTGTTTGTTTTTCGGCAACAGTTGGAGACCATATTCGAGTACTAGGCGTTCTGTATGTATTCAACGTATTAATAGTCTAAGTTCCCAGAGGAAAGTGAGGTTAGAGCCTAGGTATCACAACAGAAACCTAATTCGCTGTAACCTATAGCTCTGATACCAATCTGTCACACCCCGAAATTATCAGAGCTTGGTGTGACTGGACTGGTATCGTCATTGCACAGCGGAAGCAAAAGAAGCAAAGACTTCTAGAAACTGAACGCCCGCTAAGTACTCGAGTCTCCAATGGTTCTCCTATTCCAACCGTGCCTTGACTTTGAAAAGCAACCTGAGAAAGAACATGCGAGAAAAATCAACATAATGTTGAGCGAGTTCATAGTTTGTTCGTAAAAGATTTGAGATAAATCTTTTGAGTTGTGAAAGGTTTGAAATAAATCTTTGGAATTGTGAAAGATTTGAAATAAATCTTTGGAATAACCGGTTTTTTTTTGAAGTAGTATTGAGAAAATGAATTTAAAAATCATTTTCATGCCAAGTTATATGGAAACGTTGTGTTTGTAACACGTTATGTTCATAAAACCATGTATTTGTAATGTTCATATAATCATCAATGCCCACCCTGACTTTGACCCGCATAATCTTATGCTTTAAATTTTGTATAAAACATGGTGGTAAATTTGTATGAACAAGTATGTAAATATAAAATCCCTGGTATGTAGCAAATAAGGAAAAAGAGATCACCAATGGTTTGCAAGGCCATTGATATGTGTGAAGTGCAAGTAGGAAGACTCAAACCTAGCGGATTTGTGCGTCGGGAACATAGTCACCCCGAGGAACGTTAACTGTTTGTCCTGGGGGCTGGGCTCGCTACACCCAGATAGATCTACCGCATCGTGCCCCTCGGTCCTACAATGAGGATTAATGGCCTCAAGTGCCACCTACCCACTCACATGATCTAAGTAGTAACCCTCCTTACGCTAACCATACCATGTAAAAGTAAATCCCTGGTCACCCTGGCCAGATCCCTGGTCACCCTGACCAGCTCCCTGGTCACCCTGGCCAGAAAATCATTCATATTTCGAAAATAAGCATTTGCTTTGTAAAAACCGGTATGTTTAGTAACTTTTCTTAAATCATTTGCGTTCCTCGAAATCCCTTCGTAATATGATTTAGAAATACGAGTTTTGCGTTTGTTCAAAACTTTGTTTGTTTTTGCAAAACGTGCATGTCTTTCCACCCCGAAAACATTTACAAAACTGTAAAATAGTAAAAAGTGGGGTTATGAACTCACCTGAATATTCCTGTGCAAAGCTAGCTAATTATGACCTCGTGATGTCGTTTCCAAGAGGAGACTCGCTAGCGTGCATTCTACATTATTCCTAACACGGAATGTCTAATAAGTTTCTAAATAAACGTAGTAACTAACTACGTGTCACCGAGCTCTACCGAATCGTTAATCGAACGATTCAACGGTAAGTTGTTAACTTAATGGAAAAGATTAAGTTATACGTGTTAAGTCTCGTTTAATGTCAGTAGCAATTTAATAAGTCTTGAAAAAGACTTAGTTTCCGAGAGACTTAAAATGAATAAATATTTATATAAAAATATATAAATATAACGTTGTAGGTGCGTTAGCCGTCTCGAGTAGTCATACGTGTATAAAAGAATATTTCTACGAAAATATCATATAACAAACTCGTATCATATATCGCGTTAGTTGTCTCGAGAGATCGTATGAAAATAATATATAATAACTTGTATTATATATATCACGTTTTGTGTATATTTGCCAAAAATATACGTATAGGCCGTTTCGGCGTTCGTAATAAATATAAAATATCATATTTATTTTATAAGAACTTCATCGAGTCGTTGAATAGATAAACTGTATCTATTTTGTAAAAGAATTCGTGTGTTTGAAATAAATATATATCTATATTTATTTTATAAAACAAGATCGTGTTGTTTGATATTTGAAATAAATATATAAGCTATATTTATTTTGTAAAAGGTTACGAGTTAACGACGTTCGAAATAAATATAACATTATATTTATTTGTAAAAGCGTTTGGAAATATCAAGGTTTGAAATATTATAGACTCGAATTCCTTTAAGCGTCGTTTTTGAAATATAATACGTGTCGTGTTTAAGGGTTTTTCTCGAAAAACGGGCAGAGCTTCCTCTATTTTTGGACGGTCCCGACATCTCAGTGTCGCTATTTTTATCAAAAAAAAGCAACCAATATTCAATCAACAATATATCAATTTGACAAATATTTCATAAAATGTAAAATATAATCATGTCGGTTCGAGCTCGTTTCACGTAATAAAACCATAATATAACGTAAATAATCTCGTTAAATCTTTACCAAATCTTCCGTCAATATCTCGAGTGAGCCGACTGAGTTGACCGAGTCAACTGGTTTGACCCGCTGAGTCGACTCGGTTTGACCGAGTCAACCGAAACGAACCGTCTGCCCAAGCCGCCTGACCGAACCCGAGGCCCGAACCGAAACTGAGAAGTATAACTTGCTGACTTGTTGACCGAATCTTGACCCGATCACCGAACCCGAGTTGACCAGGACCCGACTGTTTGACCGCTGTTGACTCGGACCGAGTTGACCCGTAAGCTGAGTTGACCGAGTCAACTCGTACCACTTCTGAAACTGAAACGAGTCCAAACAATCTGAACCGAGAGTATGTGCTAAGCAAACCGAAGCCGTAACAAAGTTGAACCAAAATAAAGATGGGGTAAACCAACCTGAACCGAGCCCGTCGGACATGAAGATAGCACCGCCGCTGCTCACCTCCGCCGCCGCCGCCCTCCTTCCCTCTTCGACATCTCTCTCTCATCTCGATCTCCTCTCTCTCTGTCTCGCTTGAGGTGCCGACCGGCACCACCCACCACAGCGCCGCCGCCTGTGGTGGTGGTGTTTGCTGCTGAAGTCCGCCACCACCAAAAGATGGTGGTGGTTGGCCGATTATCAGAAGGGGAGGGGGTAAATCAGGTGGGTATCACCGAGAAGGGGGGGTATCGGCCAGAAAGAAGGGAACCGAGAAGAGGTAGGGGGTGGTCGGCTGGGTTGGGTTTTGAGTTGGAGAAGATGAACTCTTTGTTTTGCTTTGTGTGTGTATGAATGTATGGCCAGATATATAACCGAGAGAGAGAGGGATGACAATTGTGTTGAGTGTGGATAAACAATATGCAGACAAGGGAACTTAGAGAGGGGAGGTGATTTAATAGAGTTTTGGTGAGATCTAAAAGAGATCTTGCTAAAATATTTTGCACAGATTTTCCCATCTCTAGAGATCATGATGGGACTTGGAAAGATCTACAAGAAACAACCTTGTAGTAGAAATCTACAATATTATGTGTAGGTTTAGGCTTGGGCCCAGGGCCCACAAGCCCATCTCGTGCGTAAGCGGCCCGTAATTCCTACGAGACCCGTTGTCAAATTCTGAACTCCGTTTTAACGTCAAAAATTAAAATACACAAAAAATACGGTCGGTAGTCGTTGTTTGCACGCCCGTTCGTCGATCACGGTAATAATCGCGAAAAATTGTATCGTTGTCGTCTTTAATCCGTTTTTCGATCCGGTTTCGACTGTAGTTGCTAAAATTTTATTACGAAGCTAATATATATATCGTAAAAATTTAATATTTGACGGCGTTGTCAGTATTCTGTTTGGTTTCGATCCTTTGCCGTTTAACGTTTCACAGGTTTCTCTGTAAACCACCGTTCGCGCATTGTAAAGTCGGATAAACGTTCCCAGGCACTCCAAAGGCCTAATTAAGTTAATTCGCGCTGTAAACACTATTCATTATCGCGTTAAACACCTGTTAATCACGTAATTAAGAGCCGTAAATCACGGGTTGTCACACATTTGGTTATCTTTTGCTTTCTTTTTGTAAAAATTCTTTTTAGAACATTCACCAACCTCATAAGTTGAATTTTCAAACATTTTAAATTTTTCGGTTGGTGGTTCAACATCAACAACTATTTCTTTCAATTTTTTAGAAGCTCCCTGTTTTGTCTTGGTATTTATCGGACAATTCCATGCAATGTGACCAGCTTCATTGCATTTGAAACAGGTTCGAGTCTCTTTTGGATGAAACACCCTAGTTCCATTCTTTTCTTCTCAGTAAGAAAATCCTGGTTTGATTGTCTCCAGAAAGGTTTCTTCTGTTCTTCCTCAGCACTTCCACCTGAAACAAATTTTGTGTTTGTTTTAGAGATTTTTTCATTTTTATAATTTTTAGGTGGAATGAAATCCAATCCTTTCTTTTTGTAGCTACCATTATGGTTTGGTTTCTTTTGAAAACCAGAATCAGAATTGTAACCCTTTTTCTTGTTTAAACGTTGTTGAACTCTTGAAGTGTATTTTTTAGGTTTTCCAGTAAGATTTAAATCTTTTATTTCAGAAATCTTAATTTCTGCCATTTTGAAAACCTTTTTGATCATTTCAAATCTAACTCTTCTTATTGGAAACTCTTTATCAGAGTATAATTTGTCAGAATCATTCAAAGTATATGCTACTTCGAATGTTTCATCATCCAAATTTTCTTTTGATAACAAAAACTCTTTACTGTATGCCCGTTTAACCGACGATTTTGAACTGTTGACCGATGGACTTGAACCTCCAGACTCAGACTTTGACTCAGACTCCTCATCGGTATCTAACACCTGATCGACCACCTTTTTGATTAACTCAGACTCATGATCAGTGTCAAACGATGTAAAAGTAACATCAATGTTTTCTGGTAAATCATCAGTTGTATCGGTTTTTAGCTTTAAATTGACTGCTTTTTCGACTTGCTCCTCATTTGGTTTTCTGAGAGAATACCCTTCCCAGATTGGAGGCGGACACTTGTTATAGCTAGCAGTCGGTTTCTTACCAGTATCCTTCTTCTTTGACTTGTCATCTTGAAAAACTTCCATACCTGCAACAGTAGGATAAATTCGATCAATAAGATAATCAGAACTAGAATAACTTTCCAATAAGCGTCTGATTCTCTCATTCTCAATTTTCTCCTTCTCCAACTCTTGTTTCAGTGTATCACATTCTTCGATGTAAAAGTTAATAGCTTTCTGCTTCGTCATCAATGTTGCATTCATCATCGTCAAAGCATTTTCTCTTTCAGAGTTTGTCTTTTGAAGACCAGTTACTGTTCTGTTCATTTCATCATATGATTCTTTCACGTAGTTAATATTGAACAGTAATTGTTCCTTAATCTTCTCATACTCTGCCAGCTTCTCATCTCTAGCTGCACATTCCTTGCAAGTCTCCAAACACTTCAAGCACGGCTTGATAACTTCAACAATCTTTTCTATCTCAATGATTTTTTCAACTTCAACCATCTTTTCTGCTTCATGTATCTTTTCTGGTTCAGCAATTTCCTCAGCAACACTTTTTACTTCTTCATTCTGAACAGCTTCCTTTGTTTGATCACCACTTTCAGACTTCTGTTTCATTTGTTCTTTTGCAGCTTGTTTCTCTTTCAGTTTTTCCAAGCGATCTGCAAAATAAAAATGAAAACTTTCAGGAGAGAGATGAGTTTTAGCAACATTAATATGTCGTTCTTCTTCATCATCACTGCTGTCGTCAGTTGGTGATTGACCAAACTCAATTGACTTTTCAGCATTATCATCCGAAGAACCAGAATCAGCTGGTGTTTGATCAAAAACAACTTCCTTTTCTGAACTTTCATCACTTTGTGAACTTTCATCTGAACTCTGTGAGCTTTCTTTAGATGCAACCGAAACTTCTTCTGTACTCTTCACAGTTTCACCAATAGACTTCATCCATGTGGTAAACATATCTGGTTCTTTCACTATTTTAGCAATGAAAGCTTTTAATTCTCCTTTTTCATCAACAAACATATCCCAGCTAAATCCTTCAGGCAATTTTTCATCATCTTGAAAATTCCAGTTAAAGTTCTCTTGATTCCCCAGACATGCTCTCTTTGAATCCTCGATCACTTTTCTACCATGAGCCACTTGTGGTTCTTGCTGTTGATGTTGACCAACTTGTTGATATATGGCTTTCCGGTAGTAATTGTCTTTTCCGAACAGATTCTTCACTTCAGTAGCTTCCCTGTTCTTGCATTCTCTTTTAAAATGGCCTTTATCCCTGCATCGAAAACAAGTAACTTTAGATTTATCAAAACCTAAAGTAGACACATCTGCATCAAGAAAGTCATTTCTTCCAGTAATCAGCTTGAACTTTTCAGCTCGTCTAAGAACACTAGCTAGACACCATTTGATGTCCATTAGCTCCATCTCTTCAGCGTCTATCTGATCGTAATCCTCCTTTGTTAACATAGGATTCCCGATCAGCCCTGCGACCAAACCTTCATAAGATAGCAACACAGAACCAAGCAATGCCATGTGATCTTTCGCAATCTCTTCAGAAAAACTTTGGCCGCCAGGAAGATTCAAAGCAATGTTGCATTGTATCACATAACCATTTCCTGTTTTTGTGCTTTGAGAATGGAAGCTTGAAGTTGAACTCTTTGGATTAACACTCGGGTATGAAGAGAAACCACTGCTGCTTTTAGGACTTTGATCAACATTTTCAGTAGAATCTTCAGCACTAAACGCAGTTTGTATCTTTGGGCTTCTTTCAACTTCTGGAACACTGCCTTTGTAATACATCTTTACATCTTGTTGACCACTTGGACTGTTCATCCTTGCGATCTTCTGCTGTTCCAAATCTTGACCCTCAATCTTCTCGATAAACTGAGAAATTGTCAACCCATCATACACACCAGTATTCTTCAAAATCATCAAGTATGTTCCCCATTCCTTTGGCGGTAACGCATCAACTAATTTGTCTACCCACTCTTCACGATCTTTTGTAATGCTCAGCATTGGCATGGATCTCACCAAGTGGGAGTATCGTTCAATTAGCTTCTTCGTATCTTCTCCCGGTAAACTACTGAACAAATCAAATTCTTTCTTGAGTAACGCCTTCTTGCTCTTAATCGTATTCTCACTACCTTCAAATTTAACTCGAAGAGCATCCCAAATTGATTTTGAAGTCTTATCATGTTGTAGCAACACAAAAATGTCTTCTTTGATGGCTTGTTGAAGCAAACTTATCATCATCTTTTCAGCACGATACATATCTCGTTCTTGATCACTAAATTCAGAAATAGTTTTCACAACTTGCAAATCAGTACGTAGTAAAACATATTTCTTCAGAATACACTCCCATGACCTAAGATGGTTTGCCTGGACCCAGTTTTCGAAATCTGTCTTTCCACCCGTAGTACTCTTCGATACTCATCAGTTTCGGGGGCTTTTGTAACATTCCGGTCTCATTTTCCAAGTTCATATTCTGAGCAATGGAAGCCGGAGTAGTTGGAGATGAAGCGAATGCGTTGTAGAACTCTTCACTCATGATTACGTATCAAGTTTTTCAAAAACAGTTACTTTGGAGCGGAATTAACCCAGAAACAATTTCGAGCGAAATAGCAAACAACCCTTTAGAGCGAAATCACTAATTTGTACACTTGAAGCAAAATCACAATGTATACTAGAGTGAAATCAGAATTTTTGGTTGTCTGAAGCGGAATTAGCAATCAATTTGGAGCGGAATCTCAAGTTTGTTAATCTGGACCGAAATCACTAGGAACCCTGGAGCGAAATCAGAACTTTTGGTACCCTGGAGCGGAATCAAAAACTTATCACGAGCGAAAACAGACTTCTCGAGCGAAATCAGAAATGATCCGTTCAAGCGGAATCACTTCGGGATTCAATTTTTGCCATTTTTAAGCCGATTTTAGCTGTGAAACTTTCAAGGGTTTGTTAATGTTCAATTTTATACAATCTGTGAAAAATTGATCCGGTTTTGACCGATAAATCTTCCTGAACTGATGAAAGAAGGTGTAGAATATAGAAAATGCAATAAAAAACAGCTGTAAACTGCAGAACTCCTCCTCCTGAGCTCTGATACCACTTGTAGGTTCAGGGTGTGGTTCATCATATTGCCGAAGCTTCCAGGTTGGTAAGTGTGAAACAACTTATGGGTATGGTTTGGGGAAAAACAAAGATACTGGTTAACTCATGGTTTACAATTCCAAAACAAACTTCTAAAACTAAACAACCAACTGTGAACTTGCTCAACTTTATTGTTGACTCGTTGTTACATGTCTTGGAGGTCGTTAGGTATCTATGGAGCTTGCACGGGGGAGGCGTGGTCGTTGTGGGACATGGACTGTCGAGCCCCATGTTAAACCTTTAAACTTATGAACTTATTACTTATGTTTTGGTCTTACCTTTAATGCTTCCGTTGTTTAATTTGAACTTGGTTAACTAGCTTTTGATCACCAATTATATTATGTGGTTGGATTTTATCTATCTTAAATGCATTGTTCAATATGATTGGTGGCTTGATCCTGGTAACGTCACGCCTCCAAGCGGTGATACTCCGCATGGTGGATTTTAGGGGTGTGACAGATTGGTATCAGAGCCATTGGTTATAGTGAACTTGGTTTTAAAAAGGGAAAAGCTTTTTGACAAAACTAGACTATAACCTGTACAATGCTCAACGATCCACAACGACGCTTCGCTCTACGTGCAAGACTTGACGCATTAGGTGGTATGATTTATGTTTATATTGTCTGTTTGATAGTTCACATAGTACATTAGTTAACGTGATAACTGTTATTTGAGCCTTGTGTGCTTACTCTCTTATGTGGTCCCACGCTTACGCACTTTCGCGACACTTTTCTCACTTACGTTACTTCGTTATGAAGATCATGAACGGACGCGGAGGACGTGGTGGTATCAACCTGACTTAAGCCCAGTTGATGGCTTTGATCAATGAACGAGTTGCTGAGGCACTCGCAGCAACTCCAGCAGGAGTTATAACCTGCTATTTCGACCTATCCTAGGATGTTTAGATCCTACTCTCATAAACCAACCCTTGTGATAAACTTTCTCCTTCCTTACTCTCACGACAGGTCAACCTGCACAAGCTCCTGGTTGCACGTTCAAGACCTTCATGGATTGCCGACCTAGTACTTTCAGCGGCACGGAAGGAGCTGTAGGTCTTCTTTACTGGTTCGAGAAGATTGAGTCCGTTTTTGAGATGTGTGAATGCCCTGAAGATCGTAGGGTGAAATTTGCTACCGGAATACTCGAAGGTGCTGCGTTAACCTGGTGGAAACACAAGTTCAACTGTTAGGGATGGCGGTTGCTAATGCCACCCCATGGAATGACTTCAAAGATTTGATCAAAGAAGAGTACTGTAGTCGTGACGACATCCACAAGCTAGAGGTGGAATTTTTCAATTTGAAGATGACGGGGTCTGAAATCAAGGCATATACAAAGAGATTGAACGAATTAGCTATCTTGTGTCCTACTATGGTGGATCCTCCTATTAAGCGTATCGAGCTGTACCTTAAGGGTATGGTGCCAGAAATTCAGAGCCACGTGACCTCAGCTAATCTGGGCACCATTCAGCAAATCATCCGGTTGGCTCATCGTCTCAGTGATCAGGCAGTTGAGCAGAACAAGCTGCCCAAGCGTATTAGCGCTACTACTACTGATGCTCCCAGTGATAACAAGCGCAAGTGGGATGGAAATTCGGGCAAGGGTTCTACTTCAGTTCAGTCTTAGTCCCAGCAGCGAAGGACAGATGAGTACAGGAGCCCTAGTCAGCAGTCTTCTGGGAATCAAGGTCAGCGTGGATACAAGGGAAATCACCGTAAGTGCAATTGATGTAATTTGCACCACAGCGGGCTGTGCAACAAGGGTCGTTGTTAGAGATGTAACAAGCTGGGTCATGAAGCCAAGGATTGCAGGAGCTCACGTCCTGCGAATCAGAATCGTCAACAGCAGCTACAAGCTCCACAGAATCAGCAGCAGCAACAGCAGGGTAACAGGGGATGCTTTCAGTGTGGTGCTGAAGGTCACTTCAAGAGAAACTGCCCCCAGTTGAACCAGAAATAGAACAACAACAACAATCAGGGGAACAGAAACAATAATGGGGGAAACAATGATGGCAATGGTGCCAGGGGACGTGTTTTCGTGCTGGGTCAGGGTGACGCGAGGAACGATCCCAACGTTGTGATGGGTAACTTTCTTCTGGATGATTTCTTTGTTACTGTTTTATTCTATTCGGGTGCCGAAACTAGTTATGTGTCCTTAAAAGTTAGTCAAATGCTTAAGCGCACCCCGACACTTTTGACCACCAAACACATGGTAGAGCTAGCAAACGGTAAAAGTGTAGAGGCCACACACATAGTTAAGGGTTGTAATCTTGTCCTTGCTGATCAGACCTTTTCTATTGACCTTATTCCTATCGTTCTGGGTAGTTTCGACATCGTGATTGGGATAGATTCGTTATCTCATCAGCAAGCGGAAATTCTTTGCAACAAGAAGATTTTCCACATCCCTCGTTCTGGTGAAGAACCCCTCGTAATTTGTGGCGACAAGAGTGGTGCTGTTGTGGGCATCATCTCTTTCCTTAAGGCCCAGAAGTGGTTACGAAAGGGCCACACTGCTATTCTAACCCTTGTTTTTTATACATCTTCGAAGGAAAAGAAGATAGAAGATATTCCTATTGTGCGCAACTTTCCTGAGGTATTTCCTGAGGAATTACCTGGTTTTCCGCCTCATCGACAAGTCGAGTTTCAAATCGAGCTAGCTCCTGGAGCAGCACCTATAGCTCGTGCACCTTATTGTCTAGCTCCATCAGAACTTGAAGAACTGTCCTCGCAACTACAAGAGCTCTTGGACAAGAGTTTTATTCGCCCTAGCTCTTCGCCCTGGGGAGCTCCAGTGTTATTTATGAAGAAGAAAGACGGTACCTTCAGAATGTGTATTGACTACCGCGAACTCAACAAGGTGACCGTGAAGAATCGTTATCCTCTTCCACGCATTGATGACTTATTCGACCAGTTGCAAGGGTCGAGTTTCTATTCCAAGATTGACCTGAGGTCGGGTTACCATCAACTGAGAGTCCGAGATGAGGACGTCTCCAAAACAGCATTCAGGACTCGTTATGGACATTACGAGTTTCTGGTTATGCCTTTCGGATTGACGAATGCACCTGCGGTCTTCATGGATCTCATGAACCGAGTGTGCAAACCTTACCTGGATAAGTTTGTCATAGTTTTCATCGACGATATCCTGATCTATTTGAAGAGTCAGGAAGAACACGAGCAACACCTGAGGCTTATTTTGGAACTTCTTCGAACAGAGCAGTTGTATGCCAAATTTTCGAAATGTGACTTCTGGCTTCGCGAAGTCCACTATCTAGGCCACGTGGTAAATAAGGATGGGATTCACGTTGATCCATCCAAGGTTGACTCGATCAAGAACTGGCATGCACCCCGTACACCAACAGAAATCCGCCAATTCTTGGGTTTGGCAGGATATTACAGAAGGTTTATCAAGGATTTCTCAAAGATTGCGCAACCTCTCACTTCACTGACTCAGAAGGGTGTCACCTATCATTGGGGTGATGTACAGGAGTCCGCATTTCAGCACTTAAAAGATAGACTTTGTAGCGCGCCTATCCTCTCATTGCCTGAAGGCACAGATGATTTTGTGGTTTATTGCGACGCTTCCATCCAAGGACTTGGTTGCGTGTTGATGCAACGTGACAAGGTCATTGCCTACGCATCGCGCCAACTTAAAGTTCACGAAAGGAACTACACTACACACGACTTGGAATTGGGAGCAGTTGTTTTCGCACTTAAGATATGGAGACATTACCTGTACGGTACCAAGTGCACCATTTACACCGATCACAGGAGTCTCGAGCATATCTTCAAGCAAATGGAATTAAACATGCGACAATGTCGATAGGCCGAGGTCTTGAATGATTACGAATGTGCGATCAAGTACCATTCGGGCAAAGCCAATGTTGTGGCCGACGCCCTCAGTCGAAAGGATACTACACCTAAACGTGTGCGAGTGTTACAACTTACCATCCAATCTAGTCTTCCTACCCAGATACGAGATGCTCAGGTTGAAGCGTTGAAAGCACAGAATATCAGGGCTGAGTCCTTACGAGGATCGAGGAAACGGTTAGAACAAAAGGAAGATGACGCCTACTATGTAACAGGGCGCATCTGGGTCCCACTTTACGGAAACTTACGCGAGCTTGTGATGGATGAAGCACACAAGTCTCGTTACTCAGTACATCCTGGTTCGGATAAGATGTACCACGATCTCAAGACCACGTACTGGTGGCCTAGCATGAAAGCCCACATAGCAACCTACGTTAGTAAATGCTTGACTTGTGCTAGGGTCAAGGTCGAATACCAGAAACCATCAGTCCTACTTCAACAACCAGAGATACCAAAATGGAAATGGGAGCAAATTTCCATGGATTTCGTTACTGGCCTGCCTAGATATCAACACGGAAATGATACCATTTGGGTGATCGTGGATCGACTGACCAAGTCTGCACATTTTCTAGCTATAAAGGAAACGGATAAGTTTTCTACTCTAGCAGACGTCTACTTAAAGGAAGTAGTATCAAGGCACGGAGTGCCAACCTCCATCATTTCTGATCGTGACTCACGTTTTACATCTGAATTGTGGCAAGCTATACACAAGTCCTTTGGTTCTCGATTAGACATGAGGACGGCATATCATCCACAGACGGATGGGCAATCCGAACGCACCATCCAAACCCTTGAAGATATGCTTAGGGCATGTGTAATCGACTTTGGTAATGGCTGGGAAAAACACCTCCCGTTAGTGGAGTTTTCGTAGAACAACAGTTACCACACCAGTATCCAGGCCGCTCCGCTCGAGGCATTGTACGGACGGAAGTGCCGATCACCTCTTTGTTGGGCAGAGGTTGGCGACAGTCAAATCACAGGCCCAGAACTTGTAGTGGATACAACCGAGAGGATTGCTCAGATACAACAATGAATGGTGGCAGCTCGTGACCGTCAGAAAAGCTATGCTGATAAGCGAAGGAAACCACTCGAGTTCCATGTTGGGGATCGAGTGCTACTTAAAGTATCACCTTGGAAAGGTGTAGTTCGTTTTGGCAAACGAGGTAAACTCAACCCGCGATATGTTGGACCCTTCAAAATCATTGAGAAGATTGGCAAGGTGGCCTACAAGCTGAATCTACCGGCAGAACTCAGCGGAGTTCACAATGTTTTCCATGTGTCAAATATGAAGAAGCTCACTATCGACGACCAGCTGCAATTCGTCGAGGAACCAGTAGAGATTACTGATTGAGATGTTAAGATTCTCAAGCGTAGCAGAATACCTCTTGTTCGTGTTCGTTGGAACTCCTGTCGTGGCCCAGAGTTTACCTGGGAACGAGAAGACCAAATGAAAATCAAGTATCCCCAATTGTTTTAGAAAAGTGCAACCACTACTGAGGCTGAAGCTACTGCGGAATTTCGGGACGAAATTCCAAACCAACGGGGGGATGATGTGACACCCCAGCAAAACCAGTAAACCATGCAACTTAACTAGCTTCCTAAGTAACCACGTGCTAAATTTTGGGACGAAATTTCCTTAACAGGGGGAGAATGTGACAACCCTCGTAATTACATGTATCCGTACGATTAATTAATATTAAATTATGCTTAATGATTGTGCAGAAACTTGACTAAATGGTCCTGAATGTTTTCCTAAGTGTTGGAAATTAAAGTGTTACAAAAAGTTACGTAAAAGACACTATACGGAACAACTTAGCACTTTAACGGACTGGTATCTAACCGAACAACCGGACACTACCCGGAACACCAAAATATTGCTAGAAACATTGTTTAATTATTTCTTGACTAGTTATGGTCCCCGAACACCATAACACCCACTAGATATCAAGTAAACTAACTAGACTAACTATATGCTTGGTTTTAAGTTATAATGTAACCAACTAGTTACCAATTTACATTTAGACCCCCTAGTCTAATCGGCCACCATCACCTCCATACCCCTCAAGATTTTGTTGATTATTTTAATGGATCTTTCTTGAGAATTTGAACAAGATATAGCATGAGATCTTTATAAGTATGTCACATATCTTCCAACATCACTTCACACTCTTCACACCATCACTCCCTCACTCTCTCCCTCTCCCTCTCGGCTCACTCTATAACCGCCACCACCACCACCTTGCAACCTCCATCAATCCATTTTAAGCTTCATTCATGTATTAGAAGGTGTCTTGTGAAGATTGAAGCTTGAAGAACTTGAAGGAGCTTCATACATTGCTTTCATCCATCATACTTCTTCATCATTTTCTCTTGAGATCTTCCCTAGCTTAAAGCTAGTTGTAAGCTTCTTGTTAACTCTTGGTTACTTCCTATTTTTAGTAGTTAAAGGATGTCTTATGATGAAATAATGCTAGTATGATGTTGTCTTGTTTATGTTGGTTACTTGATGAAAACTTGTACTCTGGAAATATGATATGAACAATGGTACTTGACATGATAAATCTGAGTTAAATAAATGATAACCTGCTGCAAGTGATGTTAAATGTCGTTGTTGATCACTAGGCATGTTAACGGAACAAATAGAACTTGCGTTAGAGCGCCATAAGCTGAAAACAGGAAGCTGTCAAACTGTTACAGCCGTCTTCAGTCGGCTGTAACCGGGTCATAACTTAACGAAAAATTGATTTTCTTGAGTCTATAACGTGTTATTTCGAAATACGGTTCTAATGGCATTGGAATCATAATTTTTGGACTTTGTTTGTTATTTTTAAAGTGGTATTTTTCACAACAGCAAAAGCTGCGTTTTTACTGCAGAAAATGTGTGTTATGTTTTTCATCATAACTTGAAATCTGTGTAGAATTAGCTCATGAAATTTGTACTGTAGATGGACACTGATGTCGTTGTAATTCTTCCACTGGAATTTTGTCAATTGGACTTACGATGAATTTTTACGTGGACTGCAGTCAGAAAGTGACAAATCTGATTGCAGCCCGATAAATGATTTTTTTATAAAATATTGGTAATGAATTGGATTCCGATATTTTTACACCGTAATATTTGGGTTGTTTAAAACATTTTGTAAAAGTTTGGGAATTTTTGGAGTAAGTTAACTATTTTATTAAAGTACCCGAAAACAGTCAAGTTTTGGATGTTCAAGCTGAAACAATATAACTAGTGATTTGCATGTCTAAATGTCGGTTATGTTATCCGATAATGATCTAACGTGTTATATGTCAATGAAAGTGTTATGTGCAATATCATATGCTTGTTCTTGAGTAGCTATAGGTGGAATGTTTATATGGGCGTGAACTATTAAAGTGAGTGCATGTTATGTAGTAGATACGTGTAGGAACTTTGTGCTCTATTTGAAACCACTAAATGACTAACTGGTAATCATATTAGGACGTGATTGACCGACCTTGATTGTTAGCTATTTTTGAGAGTCAAACCAAGCAACCAAAGGTGAGTTCACACTCTCTATAAGGGATGGGATTCCCAGTGGTTTGGGAATGGGTTAAAGAACTAAAAAGGAACCTGCATATCCTCCTTAGGTAGGATATGTACTGCCATCCTCCATAGGTAGGATGCCAATATTAATCCTGTGTATTCTCCTTGGGTAGAATACGTACGTTCGTCCGCCTTAGGTAGGACAACAACCTTAAAACTTACTAGACAAAAACTCTATCATTAAGTCCCTCATTTTTATATCGACTTAATCGCCGGGCCAATGGCGAGAGGGTCATTAGTTAATAGCGCTATTAGGGTTGACAAGCCTCACACCGTGCTGGTAGGACGGGCGTGTACTAATGGATCTGGGCACTCAATCAATGATGATAGACATTGACTTAGGGCACAACTTACTTTCGTCAGTTGTCGATATGGTAACGGTCTAGCGGTTCACATGGGGAAGCCCCCACTGATTATGGGTATGGTTTGGGGAAAAACAAAGATACTGGTTAACTCGTGGTTTAGAAACAACTTATGGTTTCCAAAACAAACTTCTAAAACTAAACAACCAAC
Source organism: Helianthus tuberosus (assembly GCA_030545235.1). Lineage (NCBI taxonomy): Eukaryota > Viridiplantae > Streptophyta > Magnoliopsida > Asterales > Asteraceae > Helianthus > Helianthus tuberosus. The sequence goes on from JARYGA010046293.1 coordinate 1,462,541, forward strand.
TGTGAACTCGCTCAACTTTATTGTTGACTCGTTGTTACATGCCTTGCAGGTCGTTAGGTATCTATGGAGCTTGCACGGGGGAGGCGTGGTCGTTGTGGGACATGGACTGTCGAGTCCCATGTTAAACCTTTAAACTTATGAACTTATTACTTATGTTTTGGTCTTACCTTTAATGCTTCCGCTGTTTAATTTGAACTTGGTTAACTAGCTTTTGATCACCAATTATATTGTGTGGTTGGATTTTATCTATCTTAAATGCATTGTTCAATATGATTGGTGGCTTGATCCTGGTCACGTCACGCCTCCAAGCGGTGATACTCCGCATGGTGGATTTTGGGGGTGTGACAACCAAGGAGTCTTTTCAACTATATCATCACATGACATTCCTAACCAGATTTTTGGATCAATCTGTTTAACTAGACCACTCAAGGGGTCTAATTATGGAATAGTACCTTATAATCCAAGGGTCTTAACTATTATGTAGAAGCCCATTAAGGATTTGAGGTAGTACCTTTGATATCCTACTATGAATCCCTTATACGAAGATATAGAAGATTCTACAAGGATTTGGATAACGAAAAATTCGGATCACGCAAAAACATAAAAGAGAACACATAAGCACATAATCACATAATTGTTTAACTTGACCTTTAATTTGTTATCTTTGGACACGGATATTTAAAGCACACCAGGAATCCAATCCGTGGATTTCATTTGGCACTTTAATCATTTTCAATAATTTATCTATGAAGATAGGATGATCTTCCAAAAATTCGATTTTTGATTACAAGGAATCATAACATTCGAATTATGGTACGCAACAATTAAGGACTTACGGAAATACCCTTAGGTACCCTATTAAGGATTTATAGTGGTACTTTGGGTATACGTCCAGAGTTGTAACTTGCGCCTTGTACTTTGTTTCCTTGGAGAAACAGGTACTTACGATTTTCATGGAAAACGCAAGAGATCATAAAATGGAAGAATTTTGTGGGTAGTCTGTTTTTCAAGGAATACGGTTCCTTGATTGTCGGTATTGTAGGGGATACGTTGTTTATACACGAAACCACATAAATACATTGCAATGTAAATAAAAGATTTATTTATAAACAACATCAACAACTGTTTCATAGACCTTGACAACAAAAGAAAATAATACATAAAGCTTGATTATTTCTAAACAGTGTTGTCTTCTAATCGGTCAGACGCTCATCTTTGCGCTGGATTCGCATTAGCAAGCTTTGGGCAATTTCTTCAGAAATAGCCCATCTCGTCACAGTTGAAGCAAGAACCCTGTAGAAAACGACCTTGAGCAGGATTGTTGCCAGCTTGATTTGGTGCAGCTACAGTTGGGCAAACCCTTACTGTATGACCTATAAGTCCACATGTTTGGCATTTGCGGAACTTTACACTGGCATGAAGATGAAGGCTACATTGGTTGCACAAGGGTGCAGTTCCGTTGTATGGCTTCCTAGCAGGGGGTTGAGCTGGTTGGTTGGGGACCGCTTGATCTTTGTGAGCGACAACGACGAAGTTCTGCGAAGCCTTTCGCTTCTTTGACTTCTTGGGGGATCCAGTCTGTTCATCCTTTGGTTTCGATTCTTCAATCGGTTTCTAATCACCTTTTCGAAAAAGTTTACCTTTCCTGATCTGAGATTTAGTCAAGGTAGCAGATAGCTCAATGGCCTGTCTAAATGTAGTGGGGTTGCTACCAGTCACAATGTCTTGTACTGAGTCAGGGAGGCCATCAAGGTACTTTTCGATTGCCCTATCCAAAGGCATAACCATGTTCGGGCATAACAGACTTAATTCCTCATAACGGTCCGTGTAGGCTCGATGCTCACCGCTATCTTGCTTAAGATCGTTGAATTCCCTTTCCAATGCCCTAATCTCATGACGAGGACAGAATTCCCTCATCATTAGAGCTCGAAGTCTTCCCATGTGTGAGCCAGTGCCACGTCGGCACCCCTATCTCTCATCACACCATTCCACCATGTTAAAGCTCGTTTCTCAAAGACGCTAGATGCGAACTCTACCTTTAACTCATTCGGACATTGAACATGTCTGAAGGTGCTCTCTAGACTCTCGAACCATTGCAGAAGTGCAGTCGCTCCTTGAGACCCAGAAAACTTTGATAGCTTGGCAGAGTTGAATGTATTGAAGTTGCATGGGGCATTATTGTTGTTGAGGGCTTGGTTACATTGAGCAATGATGTTTGGGATTGCAGCAACCATTTGCTGCGTAATGATAGCTGCCAGTTCTTCATTAGGTACCTGATTGTCGCGTCGTGGAGGCATTCTAAAAGGGGAAACATGAGAGAAAACAAATGAAATGGCATTGGGTAAGGATGTTACAATTTCCTACCAAAAGGCATGGGTGATGGTCATTCGTTCGAACCACGAAGCAAACAAACGACACACAAAAGCTGAATCAAAGTAAATAGGTCTTCATAATGTATCGCGAAGACATGCTCGCCTATAAGTGGACACTCACCCAAAGAGTTCCCAGGTAAGAGTGCTGGTCCGATACTACGGATTTGTACGAACACTCTAGCCTTAGACAGAAGACTCAGGGTACAGGCACCCACCCTTCCAGTTTGCACGTGTTCACATTATTTAGACCCAAACTTTGACGAGATTTTGAAAACTTTGAAGGTTCAAAACCTTATAATAAGTCATCCTAGAATAGATGACTAGTTTTCAAAGCGGATTCGAAATTTATGTTCTCATTGTGGTTGTCATCTAAAGATAGGTGACGGTATTGTTTTATGACTAAACGCAAGTAAACTCGCGTTAGGGTCCTAGGAAGGTTATAGACTAGGTCAAAGCATTACTAATAACCTAATTCCCTATAACCATGAGCTCTGATACCAACTTTTCTGTCACTCCCCGACCACGATAAAACAACAAATCATGGCGAAAATGTCGGGGAGTGTCGTAACAGAATCATTGTTTCATAACGCATGGATTGAAGTTCTGTTTTATTGAATTAAATGTATTACATTACATTGAAATTAGAAAAAAAAAAACATGAACAAATAGACTTTTATTGTTATTAAGTCACTAAGGCCTCGTCCGTTCCTGTGTGAGCATGCATCAATATCATCATCAAACATCACCAACTATGATACCTGAAACACATGTGAAAATACGTCAGCATAAAAATGCCAGCGAGTACATAGGTTTTATGTGAGTGTTGGATTCATGGCTCGTTTATGTTTTGAAAATATAACTTCAACACCTTTGTAAATTGATAATTAGAAAACCAAGTTTTGCAAAATGTTTGTAATGTAAATTGAAATAACTAAGTCAAAACAGATTTGTTATAATTTATAAAACCTCGATACCATGAATCTTAACTCCAAAACATTCGTTTAAGTAAACCCAAATTGTAAATCATTTTTGAAATAAAACTCGAATGTTTATATTGTTAGAAAAACCTTGTAATATAACTTTGTTTTGAATACCTTGCCCAAGTGATCTAGATAACGCAACGATATATAATGTGTTAAAAGCACTTATATATAGGAAGTACCAGCGGCGTATCCACCATGCTTTTAACACATTACACCCACCCTGTTACCTAATCAATTCCCTAACCCAATGGTTCAAACAGATTCAAACGGTTCACATAAATCAAACAGTTACAAACGGTTCACATAAATCTAACAGTTACAAATGGTTCACATAAATCAATCAGATTCAAATGGTTCCAACAGTTCAAATAATTCACATAGATCAAACAGCTTCAAACGGTTCAAAATGTAAAACAATGTGTCCATATACTGGAGGAGCATATGCAACAAAATGTAATATACGAAAATCAATGTGCTAGCATGCTAAGTGAACATACATAGCAAAACATAATGAAATCATGTACTATCTACGTACTAATGAACATAGCAAGTATATGATATAAAAGCATGAAAAGCATGAAAGTAACAAGTAGGCACATGTGTTTCACCCCAAAATGTTTGAAAAACAGTAAAAGAGGGGACTATGTACTCACTTGAGGATGCTTAGAAGTCTTGACTAACAACCAAGCAAAGCTAGAGGGATCATGGAAATTAAACGGCACCAAATATAGGTAACTATGTTAATAAACGGACCTAAATTGGAGGATCGGATAAAATGAGGTTTCATAAACCAAATGAGTGTAGGGACTCATGTAATATGGTTTAACAAAGCCTACATTCTAAAACGAAACCTAACCTAAGTGCTTACGATCCATTACGACTCGTTAAGGTAGCTTACGCCACTTTAACGCGTCGTTTGCGTAAAACGCGTTCGGACTGCCTAACTAGTCCTATGAAAGGTATTATATGCCTTAATATGTCTAATAATGTTACCTAATAGTTTAGATATAAAAATTTAGGTTACATATGCTTAAAATGAATTTATGCGTAAAAAGGGCATTTTGGTCATTTTCCTAAGGCATATAAATTACCTATCATACAACTAACTAAACGAAGTGACCATAAGGTATAACCTTGGAAAGGTTATTTCCTATACAACTATGGTCACAAAACATGTTCGATCGGATCCAAACGATCGACCAAACGGGTCGGGTTCGAAAGTCTAAGCGGTTGTTTAGACCGCTTATCTTACGACCCTATATAAGCACTAATCTAAAAGTGATGAGTTAAACATGTTAAAACGTGTTTAACGAAGTTAGAAAACAAGTTTGATATCAAAACAAAAGGTTTTGATACCCAAGAATATTTTGGTTGCAAAATACGCATGAATACGCATTTTGACCGAAACTATGACTCGTCACTACACCTAATCAACATGGTAATCAATAGGTATAGTCACAAGGGACTATAACCATCGTGATTACGCTCACGTTGCGAAGTTCAAACGAACTTCGTGTTGACCAAAGACTGGCCAAAGCAGAAAGTCAAACACAGTTTGACTTTCGTGCTTAAAAACGCATAAAAGCATGAAAGAAACTTACAACGGGTCCAAGCTAGGAAGAACTTGATCTAAATACTCAGGTATGAAGCATAAAGCTTCAACTTAGAGCACAAAATCAGATCAAGGTGTGAGGAAAATGGAATGGGAGCTTGGGTATTTATAGATTTTGGAGAACCGTTAGGATCGTTTCTTGCAAATCGTGCTTTGATCTTGACCTTACAAGTGGGCACATGGTTTTCTAAACCATGGGAACATCAAAAACAAGCACAATCCATCAAATGGTATTGAAAAACTATGATCAAAACCATCAAAACATCAAAATTGGACTAGATACAATGAATCTGGTCATTTGGGCACTTTTTGACGCTTTTAGTCCCTGTTGATCTAATAAGTTTATTTTTGCGCAGCAAACACCTCAAAGCCTATTTCTAAGCTATATAAAGGATATTTAGGGCATATTTAACTTATGATAATAATCCGGAATGTTCATTACGGTACGAATCGGCATAGTTTCGCAGTTTGTCGAAATTAGTCCCTGTAAGCGAATAAACTTGATTTCAACACACCAAACCCTCCAAAACTTATTTCTAAGTCATATAAAGGTTATTTAAGGTATGTTAAGCCTATGTCACTATTCCGGAGTGTTTGTTGCATTAAACTGGTTATATTTACGCATCAGATCGCGTATAACCTTCCAGAAAGCGATTTAACGCTCGAAATCAAACATGAATTGATATGTGCAAACGATACACATATTTATAAAAATCCCAAGTATGAAATACAATATTTCATTGATTTGGTATTTGTTTGATGGTCACAGAGGCACAGGTGTCACACATTTTTATGCTGACGTACCTATGTTCACATGTGTTTTCAGGAGATGGTGCGCAAGATTGATCAAGATACACTTAGGCGGACTTGGGGCTTAGTGATAATAAAAATGCAAGACTAGTTAATTATGTTATGTTTCTTTGTTTTTAAGACATTGTAACTTCTCATATTCAATAAAACAAAATTTCAATTTCCATGTGTAATGAAACAATGATTCTGTTACAACACTCCCCGACGATTCCGCCGCGATTTGTTGTTTTACGCGGTCGGGGTGTGACACCAGACAACAAGTTCCAACCACTTGTACCTAAAGGCCTGCAAGCATGCAGAAAAACGTGTATCAGACAACGCTGGTGAGTTCACTGATTTGTTAAACTGTTCGTTACCGATTACTGATTCATGTTATGTTATGTTGTGTTGTGTTGATAATAACTCGATACCGCAGACGACCCATTTTTTCCTTCTCCAATGCTCTATCAAACATTGGTCATGATTTAAAGTTATTAGTTCACGCCTGTCCTATCCAGGTACGTCGTAAGGGTGCCAAACCTATTAGCGCTATCAACTAATAACCCCGTTGCCCTACAAGTAACTAACCCGGTAGTATGATGGGACTTAAGTGATAGAGAGTGAGTGTATTATCCAACATTAACGTTTACTGAAAACCGTTGCATATCCCCTGCAAGGATATGCGTATGTGAAATCCGCCACACATCCCCTACAAGGATGTGGGTATTTGAAAACCGCCTCATATCCCCTACAAGGATATGGGTTTACAAAAATCCGTTTACAAGTTTTGCCAGTTTGATTGTCCCCACCGGACGCATGCTTGTTTTGAGAGAAGTGAACTCACCTTGGTTTGCTTGGTATGACTAGTTACTCGTTTAAAGTTAGTCAGCCAAATCCTAATATGGTTATCGATGACAGTCAGTTTCGTTAACACGTAATGCAAATTGTAACACATAATACACGAGTGCCATACACATATCATCGTACACGTTGTAACAGTAGATCATGATATCCATTAATCCATATCATGCAAATATAACATCATGTGATAAATGTCTAAGCCTCATACCAGTTCATTTACATGCTCCCATATTATCGTTCACAATTCATATAAATGCACATACGTCTACCAAGTAACGTGCCACGTAATTTAAGTATGAAATTGAGTCCAAGTGTGTGTGTGTGTGTGTCATGAAATTGTGCGATCCAAGTATCCTATGCGATTAGTTTCACATTGCCCATTAATTTCACAATCAATATTCAAATCAAGTCAAAACACATCATCATTCTACCCTTCATCATCATACAAATCGGATAATTTGAACATCACAACAGTTTCTAAATCATGACACGCAATTCTTTCAATGGATGCTCATCATCCTATTCAGAATCATGCATACATACAATCTGTATAACAAGTTTACATTCAAGCATCACAAAGACGAAACATCAGGTTGTTCGTCGGCAGGTGTGTGTGACAAAACACCATCTTTCGTCGTGGAGGTGTGTGTGGCGAAACACTATGTTTCGTCGTGGAGGTGTGTGTGGCGAAACACTATGTTTCGTCAGGGAGTAACATCAGATTGTTATGGCGCACCTGCAAACCCTAATCGCTGTCACTTTTCAACACTATTATAACCACTACAAAAACACTGATTCACATAATCTAATACTACACAAATCTTGTGACCCTCGAACTAAACAATCAGTGAACATCAAAACGAATAAAATTGCCAACATAATCACAATCATGCAGTCACAGTTCATCGGTTTATGCTACCTTAATACCGACCAAATCTATCCATTTTTAACACAAAAACATGACCATCCCAATTCCTTAATTCAATATTTACACAACTCAGTCAATCCAATATTATTGCATGATTCTATCAATACCCTAAATCATAGTAACTCTCATGCACTGTGCACCAATCATCAAGTAATAACACAATCAAAGAATGATCCAGTATGTAAGGAACACAACCGAAACAATGGTGGACACTGACCTAGAGAGGTAGAGTGAATAAGTTGAAGGAGACAAGGCCTCGAATGATGATGATTACTGGCGATTCCAAGGGAGGAGGAGAGAAGCAGTTAGGGTTTTCTAATCTTTGTGTTTATGCAGCCACAAAGGCCACGCACAACATGTTGTGCACATATACTCACCAATGTGGGCCGGACCTAGCTAGGCCCGATTGAGTGTATGGGCCGAGACCAACTTTTAGGTGAGAAAGGTGTGCGAGTCTAACGAGTGTATACAATCCAGATTAATGTGCTACCGCGCAACAATATAATGTATAATCGTTTAACCACTTAAAATCACTCACTTGAGGTACTGCCAAGTATATTTGAACATCGTTACACGTGATCATGAAGCACGACGTGAGTTAAAGGTTTCAGGATTTAAACGATGCTAACCTTGAAGGTTCCGGTTGTCACAATATATGTACCTAAGTATGTTTGCATGTATGTATGTGGGTATGAGATGTGTATAAACATACGCATGTAGGTACTTATACATGAAGTTGAGTATTAAGTTACTAATTCGGTGTCTTGAGTATGAAATGAGAATGCAGGTACTCTATTAATGTCCTTATCAAGGTTAAGGAATTGGAATGCACGAATGTACACGGAAAGCATATTCGTTAGGATTAGTATGGGAAGAAGGAACGCGGACTAGTAATTGATTACGTATGTTTAGTTTAGGAATGACATTACAAATCTAATCGATGCAGATGTATGTGGTGAATGCAGGTTATGCGGACTTAGCATCGGCATGAAGAATAGAAGGATTGAAGATTGAGTCAAGAGCAAGGATTGTATAGAAGAACAGTCATGTAGTTTTAATTATGAAATGTTTTAACTTGTGGAAGTAAATGTAAACATTTCCTTTTTGCAAATGTTAATATTTTGAAATTGGGTCTTCATGTATGAATTGTGTTTAAATTACAAAGAAACTTTAAGGCTTGAATTTCCGCTGCGTCATTTTTAAGGTTTTGCGTTTTAGGGCGTTACAAGTTGGTATCAGAACCCTGGTTTGAGGGAAATCAAGTATGAGGAGGTAAATACTTGAACTCAAACCTGTGTGCTCTTGTGACAAGGAACCCGTATAATCCGAGACTCGATCAAGATCTAAGGGTAGAAGCAAAGGTAAGTATGTACTTAATGTGTGTATTTGAAGAAAACTAACAGTATTTTATGTGTAAGGTAAGCATAATTGCTTGGAAAGGATGATCTGTGAAGGCGGTCTAGGACCGGCACCAAGGCATGTAATAAGACAAATTGACCCCAGGTACGTAAAATTTAACATGTGGGTGCATGTAATGGTAAAATCTATTAGGTGAAGGAAAATTTTAAATGAAATATAATAGTAGAATGGTAATGAAGTTTCGAAAATGTTACACGTACCGAAACCTAATTCTTTAGACATAAGGTGACGATTACACGAAGACACGAAACTAGTATGTGGATTGTGTACCTGGCCAGTACACAAGAAACATATGACGTTCGTGAGACCGTCATAATTGTTACAGGTATGTCCGTTGGTTTTAGGTAGTAGGTGGACATGAGGGTGAAGGGAAAAGTAAGACTTTCGGGGATTTGAAAGTAACAAATACACGTGAGAAGTATGAATGATATGTTTGAATCCGCCAGACGGATTCGAAACATGAAAGGAATCAAAGATATGAATGATATGTTAGAATCCGCGAGACGGATTCTGTGAAAACTCGAGTTTCAAGGTCTCTATCTGATTTAACTTCGTATTCATTTGCTAAGCGTGTTTAATAATTATTGAGGTGCAATATAAATGTATAACTGTGATATGTATTATATGTGTACATATTATACATATTTGGATTGTTTGATTATTTTAAAACATGGGACTTCACCTAACAATCCTAGCCGAAAACCCCACCATATGAAAACACCCCATCGAAAACACCCTATGGCCGAAAACACTTCATGTGTTTTCGTCCACTACCTGATCAACGAAATCAAAGATGGGCCTTGGCCCAGCAGCAAATGTTTTAGTTTGGTTTATAACTCTTATGCGGAAATCGTATTCGGAAAACATTGAGCAAACCCTAATCACCTCCTCATCTTTCTCTCGTTATTCTTTGAACCGACGGCTACCATCTCCGCGTTGGAAATCAGATTTTTCACCGGTTTGATCATTCCTGTTCGGTTAGTGTTTCCTGCATATATTTAACTTTAGTTCTGCATGGATGTTCATGGTGTCTCGATTTCGTTATGCATGATAAGATTGATTATAGATGGTTCTAGGGTTGATATGATTGAGTGATTATTATTGAATGATATGGATGTAATCAGAAATTAGGAAGCATGATAAACTGCAAGCAGTGTTCGAATGGGTGATAGGGTATTCATAACTAGGGTTCATGATAGATACTCGGTACTGCGATGTTTTGTTATGTGATTATGTTATGTTTCTCCATGAACGGTCTGATGATGATGATGAGTGGTATTGAATATATGAGTAGTAAATGGATTCGAGTAGGGTGTATGTGATTGGCTGAATGATGTTTTGAAATAGGGTAACGTATAAATGTTTATTAAAGTCGATTATAAATAAATTAAAACCATTGCATAGACTCAGTTTGTGGAGTATGATTATACTATGTAATATGAGGATTAGCTTTGAGAAGATCAATACAAGTTGTCAGTATTATCATGAAGCTTTAAAAGTTGCAAAGTTACTCGGTCCAATTAGAATTCATTGTGTGTAAAGTGGTCGGCCATTGTTGGTTATTTTAAATGATGGTCAGGACTTGTATTATGATTTGGTAATTCAAATGTTTACATATCAATGATTCGAGTAACTGACTTCGTTGTTTGGTCACGTAACTGTTAGTGTGATTATAATGTAACCCGACGAAAACCCCCACCCCACTTGACAACATCTCGATGAAATCCCAATTGATTTCGTCGCCCAAAGTGATTTCGGCCACCTAGTGATTTCGTCCAAGAGTTTTCGCCCATAAAGTGACTTCGTTAATTGCTTGTACAGTGAACTTTGTTAAGTTAAGGATGTTAACTCTGATAGTGATTAACCTTGTTAACTTGTTTTTTAGTTAAATCATTTACTTTGGTTAATTCCGTTAGTCTGCTAAAACTGTTAAACATTGACTCTGTTAAGTTGTTAACTCTGTTAAGTTGTAAACTCTGTTTAGTATGATGGTTCTGTAAGTCTGTTAACTGTGTAAATTATGTTAATATCCATGTTAGACTAAACTGTGAAATCAAAGATGTGACACATGAATTATGTGAACACGATTAGCTGTTTATGTGATGTATGATGTTAATTACCAAACACTTTGTGGCAATGATTTCATGCGAAACTTTACGAACATGAACTGATTGAGTATACGTGCGTACTATAGGTCGTGACTGATTATTTGTGAGCGTGTATTTCTTTAGCATACCGAGCAAACCAAGGTGAGTTCACACTAGCCAAGGCATGGGATTCCCAGGGGTTGGGAATGGGATTGAATAACTACTCGTACAACCATTACTATTAAACTAATTATTACTGTCCTCGGATTGAAGGGCACGTACGTAAAACCTACGTACAGTTATACTTACTACTGTCCTCGGATTTAAGGGTACGTATGTAAAGCCTACGTACACGATCATAAGACCATCAACTCTATCATTTGAAGTCCCTCATTTATCGACTTAATCGCCGAGGCCTATGGCGAGCGGGTCATTAGTAGATAGCGCTATTAGGTTTAACAAACCTCACACCGTGTCGTCCGAACGGGCGTGTACTAATGGACTATGGGCAAAGGGTCAATGCTGATAGACATTGACTTAGGGCACCTCTTACATTTTCGTAGCAGTCGATACGCGTGGTCTAGTAACACATGGGAAGCCCCCACTAATCATCGCATATATGCCTGGATTGGCTGCGATACGGAATAATACAATACATGGTTTACAAAACGAACATAAGATTTACGAAATGAATACTGTAACCAAACAATCAACTGTGAACTCGCTCAACTTTGTTGTTGATTCGTTGCTACATGCCTTGCAGGTCATTCGGTACTCATGGAGCTTGCACAGGGAGGAACAGTCGTTGTGGGACATGGCAGTGTGTGCCATGCTTTAAACATTACTTTATTTCATACTTAATATTTGCTATGGGTTTTACAATTATGCTTCCGCTAAACACTTAACTATGCTTTGGTTTTTGGACACCTTTCATATTGTTGGTTGAAGTATGTTTACTTTTATGCTTTTTCAATATGATTGGTGGCTTGATCCTGGTCAGTCACGCCTCCAAGCGGTGATACTCCGCGTGTGGATTTTGGGGGTGTGACAGATTGGTAGCAAAGCCATTGGTTATAGAGAACTTGGTTTTAATAAAGGAAAACGTTTTTGTGAAAACCAGACTATAACCTGTACAGTGCTCTACGATCTACAACGACGCTTCACTCCACGTGCAAGAATCGACATTCTAGGTGGTATGGATTATGTTTATATTGCCTACTTGCTAGATTGCATAGAACTTTGCTCATGGTATGCTTAGATAAACGTAGCAACTATAGTTTGAAAACACATTTGTGCTTGCTCCCTACTATCACTACACACTTACGCACATTCGCGACACCTTTCCTACTTGTGTTTCTTTCGATGTGAAGATCATGAGGGAACGTGAGAACCTAACTCAAGCTGGCTGACGGCTCTTATCAACGAACAAGTTACGGCAGCACTCGCAGCCGCTCAGGCAGGAGGTATAACCTGCTATTACGAACCTACCCTAGGATGATAGATCCTACTCTCATGACCCAACTCTCGCGCTTAACCCAGTCTTTCCTTCCTCGCGCAACAAGTTCAGAACGCTCAGCCACCTGTATGCATATTCAAGACGTTCATGGACTGTCGTCCTAATACTTTTAGCGGCACTGAAGGAGCTGTAGGTCTCCTCCACTGGTTTGAAAAGCTCGAATCTGTTTTCGAGATGTGTGAATGCCCTGAGGCTCGCAGAGTGAAGTATGCTACCGGTACTCTCAAGGGTATAGCGCTCACGTGGTGGAACGCTCAGGTCCAAATGCTGGGGTTTGGTTGCTGCTAATGCCACCCCATGGAACACCTTCAAGGAACGGATCAAAGAGGAATATTGCAATCGTGATGACATTCATAAGTTGGAGGTAGAGTTCTTCAACCTCAAGATGACGGGGTCAGAAATAGAAACGTATTAATACTGCTACAATTACTTCGGATGCTCCCAGTGACAACAAACGCAAGTGGGATGGAATTCGAGCAAGGGTTCCACTTCGGTTCAGTCTCAGTCGCAGCAGCGAAAAACGGATGAGTACAGGAGCTCCAGCCATCAGTCTTTTGGTAATCAAAATCAGGGTGGATACGAGGGAAACCACCCCAAGTGCAATTGATGTAATTTGCACCACAGCGGGCAGTGCAACAAAGATCGTTGTCAGAGATGCAACAAGCTTGGTCATGAAGCCAAAGATTGTAGAAGCTCACGTCCTGCAAACAAGAACCGACAACAGCAGCCACAAGCTCCACAAAATCAGCAGCAACATCAGGGTAACAAGGGATGCCATCAGTGTGGCGTTGAAGCTCACTTCAAGAGACACTGTCCACAATTGAACCAGAACCAGAATCAGAACCACAACCAAGGAAACGGGAACACTAACGGAGGCAACAGCGGGGGTAATAACGACGACAATGGTGCCAGGGGTCGAGTGTTCGTGATTGGTCAGGGTGATGCTAGGAATGACCCCAACGTGTGATGGTTTTGACATCGTTATTGGTATGAATTGGTTATCCTAACACCGCGCAGAGATTCTTTACAACGAGAAGATTGTCCGTATTCCTCGTTCAGATGATGAACCACTCATGATTCGTGGCGACAAGAGGGGTGCTGTTGAGAGCATCATCTCCTTCTTTAAGGCCTAGAAGTGCTTGAGAAAGGGCCACACTGCTATTCTGGCTCTCGTTACTAACACCTCGAAGAAAGAGAAGAAGATAGAAGATTTTCCAATTGTGCGCGACTATCCTGAGGTATTCCCTGAGGAGTTACCTGGCCTTCCGCCTCATAGACAAGTCGAATTTCAGATCGAGCTAGCTCCTGGAGCAGCGCCCATAGCTCGAGCACCCTATCGTTTTGCCCCATCAGAACTAAAAGAGCTTTCTACGCAACTACAAGAACTCTTGGATAAGGGTTTTATTCGTCCTAGCTCTTCGCCCTGGGGAGCTCCAGTCCTGTTTGTGAAGAAGAAAGACGGTACTTTCAGAATGTGCATCGACTACCGTGAACTCAACAAGGTGACTGTGAAGAATCGCTATCCTCTTCCACGCATTGACGACTTGTTCGACCAGCTGCAAGGGTCGAGCTACTACTCAAAGATTGATTTGAGATCAGGATATCATCAGCTGAGAGTCCGAGAAGAGGACGTCTCCAAAACAGCCTTTAGAACTCGATATGGACACTATGAGTTTTTGGTTATGCCTTTTGGGCTGACAAACGCACCTGCGGTTTTCATGGATTTGATGAATAGAGTATGAAAGCCTTATCTGGACAAGTTCGTCATAGTTTTCATCAACGACATTCTGATCTATTCTAAGAGTCAGGAGGAACACGAGCAGCATCTACGACTCATTTTGGAACTCCTTCGAGCAGAACAGCTGTACGCCAAGTTTTCAAAATGCGACTTCTGGCTTTGTGAAGTCCATTTATTAGGCCATGTGGTAAACAAGGATGGGATTCACGTTGATCCATCCAAGGTAGACTCGATTAAGAATTGGCCTGCACCTCGTACACCAACGGAAATTCGCCAATTCTTGGGCTTGGCAGGTTACTACAGAAGATTCATCAAGGACTTCTCCAAGATTGCACAGCCTCTCACCTCACTAACTCAGAAAGGCGTTATTTATCGTTGGGGAAATGCACAGGAATCAGCATTTCAGCACTTAAAGGATAGGCTCTGCAGCGCACCTATTCTCTCATTGCCAGAGGGCACAGACGACTTTGTGGTTTACTGCGACGCATCAATTCAGGGTCTTGGTTGTGTATTGATGCAACAGGATAAAGTTATAGCCTACGCCTCGCGCCAACTTAAAGTTCATGAAAGGAATTACACTACACACGATTTAGAGCTGGGAGCTGTTGTTTTTGCACTTAAGATATGGAGACACTACCTGTATGGTACCAAGTGCGCCATCTACACCGATCACAGGAGTCTCGAGCATATCTTCAAACAGAAGGAATTGAATATGCGACAACGATGATGCGTCGAGCTACTGAATGACTATGAATGCTCGATCAGGTACCACCCAGGCAAAGCCAATGTTGTGGCTGACGCCCTCAGTCGAAAGGACACTACGCCTAAGCGCGTACGAGCTTTACAACTCACTATTCAATCTAGTCTTCCTGCACAGATACGAGATGCTCAGGTAGAAGCATTGAAACCAGAAAACATCAGGGCTGAAGCCCTACGCGGCTCAAGGCAACGATTAGAACAAAAGGAAGACGGTGCTTACTACGTAACAGGACGCATTTGGGTCCCACTCTATGGCAACCTACGAGAGTTTGTGATGGATGAGGCACACAAGTCTCGCTACTCAGTACATCCTGGTTCGGATAAGATGTACCACGATATCAAAACTACGTATTGGTGGCCTAGCATGAAAGCTCACATAGCAACGTACGTTAGCAAGTGCTTGACTTGTGCGAGAGTCAAGACGGAATATCAGAAACCTTCAGGCCTACTCCAACAACTAGAAATACCACAATGGAAATGGGAGCAAATTTCCATGGATTTTGTTACTAGCCTGCTTAGATCTCAACGTGGTAACGACACTATTTGGGTGATCGTGGATCGACTCACAAAGTCTGCACACTTCTTGGCTATCAAGGAAATGGATAAGTTCTCCACACTAGCAGACGTATACCTTAAGGAAGTTGTCTCGAGGCACGGGGTGCCCACCTCTATTATCTCGGATCGAGATGCACGTTTTACTTCAGAACTGTGGCAAGCAATGCACAAGTCCTTTGGCTCACTTTTAGATATGAGCCCAGCTTATCGCCCGCAAACGGATGGGCAGTCTGAACGCACCAACCAGACCCTCGAAGACATGCTTAGGGCATGTGTAATTGACTTTGGCAACGGCTGGGAAAAGGATCTGCCACTTGTGGAATTTTCGTACAATAACAGCTACCACACCAGCATTAAAGCTGCTCCATTCGAGGCATTGTACTGGCGTAAATGCCGATCACCTCTTTGTTGGGCAGAGGTGGGTGATAGTCAGATCACAGGTCCAGAACTTGTAGTTGATACTACTGAAAAGATTGCTCAAATACGACAACGCATGGCGGCAGCTCGCGACCGTCAGAAAAGCTACGCCGATAAGGACAGGAAACCACTTGAGCTCCAGGTTGGGGAGCGAGTGCTACTCAAAGTTTCACCCTGGAAGGGTGTGGTTCGTTTTATTAAACGAGGCAATCTTAACCCACGATACGCCGGACCTTTCGACATCCTAGAGAAAATAGGCAAGGTGGCCTACAAACTGAACTTACCAGCAGAACTCAGTGGAGTTCACAACGTTTTCCACGCGTCGAATCTGAAGAAGTGTCTGTCAGATGAGACCCTCATAGTTCCTTTGAAGGAGCTTACAATAGACGATCAGTTGCGATTCGTCGAAGAACCAGTTGAAATCATGGACCGGGATGTTAAGGTCCCCAAGCGCACTAGAATACCTCTCGTTCGAGTTCGTTGGAACTCCCGTCGCAGCCCAGAGTTCACCTGGGAACGCGAAGATCAAATGAAACAAAAGTATCCCCAACTATTCGCAAGCAGTACAACCACTACTGAGGCTGAAGCTACGGAATTTCGGGACGAAATTCCAGATCAACGGGGGGAGGATGTGACACCCCAGGAAAACCATGCAACTTAACTAGCTTCCTCAGTGAGTACGTACCAAATTTCGGGACGAAATTTCTTTCAACTTGGGGATAATGTGACAACTCGAGTTTCAAGGTCTCTATCTGATTTAACTTCGTATTCATTTGCTAAGCGTGTTTAATAATTATTGAGGTGCAATATAAATGTATAACTGTGATATGTATTATATGTGTACATATTATACATATTTGGATTGTTTGATTATTTTAAAACATGGGACTTCACCTAACAATCCTAGCCGAAAACCCCACCATATGAAAACACCCCATCGAAAACACCCTATGGCCGAAAACACTTCATGTGTTTTCGTCCACTACCTGATCAACGAAATCAAAGATGGGCCTTGGCCCAGCAGCAAATGTTTTAGTTTGATTTATAACTCTTACGCGGAAATCGTATTCGGAAAACATTGAGCAAACCCTAATCACCTCCTCATCCTTCTCTCGTTATTCTTTAAACCGACGGCTACCATCTCCGCGTTGGAAATCAGATTTTTCACCGGTTTGATCATTCCTGTTCGGTTAGTGTTTCCTGCATATATTTAACTTTAGTTCTGCATGGATGTTCATGGTGTCTCGATTTCGTTATGCATGATAAGATTGATTATAGATGGTTCTAGGGTTGATATGATTGAGTGATTATTATTGCATGATATGGATGTAATCAGAAATTAGGAAGCATGATAAACTGCAAGCAGTGTTCGAATGGGTGATAGGGTATTCATAACTAGGGTTCATGATAGATACTCGGTACTGCGATGTTTTGTTATGTGATTATGTTATGTTTCTCCATGAACGGTCTGATGATGATGATGAGTGGTATTGAATATAGGAGTAGTAAATGGATTCGAGTAGGGTGTATGTGATTGGCTGAATGATGTTTTGAAATAGGGTAACGTATAAATGTTTATTAAAGTCGATTATAAATAAATTAAAACCATTGCATAGACTCAGTTTGTGGAGTATGATTATACTATGTAATATGAGGATTAGCTTTGAGAAGATCAATACAAGTTGTCAGTATTATCATGAAACTTTAAAAGTTGCAAAGTTACTCGGTCCAATTAGAATTCATTGTGTGTAAAGTGGTCGGCCATTGTTGGTTATTTTAAATGATGGTCAGGACTTGTATTATGATTTGGTAATTCAAATGTTTGGATATCAATGGTTCGAGTAACTGACTTCGTTGTTTGGTCACGTAACTGTTAGTGTGATTATAATGTAACCCGACGAAAACCCCCACCCCACTTGACAACATCTCGACGAAATCCCAATTGATTTCGTCGCCCAAAGTGATTTCGGCCACCTAGTGATTTCGTCCAAGGGTTTTCGCCCACAAAGTGACTTCGTTGATTGCTTGTACAGTGAACTTTGTTAAGTTAAGGATGTTAACTCTGATAGTGATTAACCTTGTTAACTTGTTTTTCAGTTAAATCATTTACTTTGGTTAATTCCGTTAGTCTGCTAAAACTGTTAAACATTGACTCTGTTAAGTTGTTAACTCTGTTAAGTTGTAAACTCTGTTTAGTATGATGGTTCTGTAAGTCTGTTAACTGTGTCAATTATGTTAATATCCATGTTAGACTAAACTGTGAAATCAAAGATGTGACGCATGAATTATGTGAACACGATTAGCTGTTTATGTGATGTATGATGTTAATTACCAAACACTTTGTGGCAATGATTTCATGCGAAACTTTACGAACTTGAACTGATTGAGTATACGTGCGTACTATAGGTCGTGACTGATTATTTGTGAGCGTGTATTTCTTTAGCATACCGAGCAAACCAAGGTGAGTTCACACTAGCTAAGGCATGGGATTCCCAGGGGTTGGGAATGGGATTGAATAACTACTCGTACAACCATTACTATTAAACTAATTATTACTGTCCTCGGATTGAAGGGCACGTACGTAAAACCTACGTACAGTTATACTTACTACTGTCCTCGGATTTAAGGGTACGTACGTAAAGCCTACGTACACGATCATAAGTCCATCAACTCTATCATTTGAAGTCCCTCATTTATCGACTTAATCGCCGAGGCCTATGGCGAACGGGTCATTAGTAGATAGCGCTATTAGGTTTAACAAACCTCACACAGTGTCGTCCGAACGGGCGTGTACTAACGGACTATGGGCAAAGGGTCAATGCTGATAGACATTGACTTAGGGCACCTCTTACATTTTCGTAGCAGTCGATACGCGTGGTCTAGTAACACATGGGAAGCCCCCACTAATCATCGCACACATGCCTGGATTGGCTGCGATACGGATTAATACAATACATGGTTTACAAAACGAACATACGATTTACGAAATGAATACTGTAACCAAACAATCAACTATGAACTCGCTCAACTTTGTTGTTGATTCGTTGCTACATGCCTTGCAGGTCATTAGGTACTCATGGAGCTTGCACAGGGAGGAACAGTCGTTGTGGGACATGGCAGTGTGTGCCATGCTTTAAACATTACTTTATTTCATACTTAATATTTGCTATGGGTTTTACAATTATGCTTCCGCTAAACACTTAACTATGCTTTGGTTTTTGGGCACCTTTCATATTGTTGGTTGAAGTATGTTTACTTTTATGCTTGTTCAATATGATTGGTGGCTTGATCCTGGTCAGTCACGCCTCCAAGCGGTGATACTCCGCGTGTGGATTTTGGGGGTGTGACAGATTCGAAACATGAAAGGAATGAAAGATATGTTAGAAACCGCGAGACGGATTCGAAACATAGAAGGGAATGAATGATAGAATGAAAAAGTTTGAAATTCAAAAATAGGTACAAATCAAATAAGTAAGAATGGTTGAAAGGATAAATGGGTCATACGGGTCAGATGGTGATCGCCCTTTTGAACCTGATATTTAATGTTTTGGATTGTTAAGTTTTATACTTATAGGTAAGCATAATGTATGGGCGTGCATTGCCAAAAATTGGAAAGAAATAACCATCACAGGGTATGGATAACGAGTCAAAGGTTTTGACTCGCGCCAGGTATGTATAAAAGGTTATGCTTTCAATGGGAGCTTATGGCTCGACTAGAGAGGGATGTGTCAGAACTGGGTAATTGATAGACATAGGCAAGAATGTATTTACAATTGGAATTCCAAAAAGTCAAACAAAGTAAGATGATACTTATTTAGCAAGTAATAACAAAATAGCATGAAGTATTTGATTCATTAAGTAAGTAAAAATCGATGAAAGCTATTGTAGTAGCAAGAAACCTTAGTTGAAAGAAATAAGCTTTGAATAAGTTACGTGTGTGGCATGTTAGTAATCGACCATGAGAGTCAAAATGAATGATGAGCTAGAATTTGTATGAATGGTTTATGTAATTTACAAAGAATGAAAAACTTTCACAAGAAAAGCTAAGGTAATGTCTTATAAGTATGCTTGATTTGGAAGAAAGAATCAAGGTGTACTTAGATGCACATACAATAAGTATAAGGTGACAGTTGACTTTGAAAAGTCAAACTGCAAAAGTTCATAACATAATTAAATAAATAAAGTTGTGTATTTAAGAATGGAATGTGTGATATGTATAATATGTCTACAGGAAAATGTGAAAGAGTTGTATGTGAATAACCATCGAAAGGCATAAATATTTAAGTGAAATGTGCTAACCATTACCTTGTAAATAAGAATAGTAGAATGCTTGAAGTAATGAAGCTAGTAGATTTAGTGAAAGGACACTCAAGAACGGTAACTTATTAGCACAGATGAGTGGAATCAGTCCAGTTATGGATTTATGAAGATATGGGCCGAACCGTTTTAGTGGCTCAATGCATTGTGCCAAACTATGCGGTTAGTAAATTGCTTAATTACGAATGTATGATAGAAGGTTATAAATTGAATAGCATGTTCATACGAACTAATAGTAGCACAAGTATAACAAGGTATTGAAGGATTGACCTTTGAAGGTCAACAAAGGAATGAAATCTAGGTCCAGACTAATGTCAATAAGCAATGCGTATATGTGAATATAGAGAGAGTAATACATAAATAAAAACGGTGGACAAGTTAAGAGGACATGAATGAAATGAATCGGAATTTAACCTAAGGATGTATGTAGAACCATGTAACAGTGGAAAACGTAGAAGGATGCTTAACTCTGGGGTTAAGCACGAATATATGAATATGAAATAGTAGTTTTGTTGCAATAACGAAACAAGAATTAAATGTTATATGATATATGTATGAACATATCCTGACTTCTTATGTAATTACGAAAGTAATTAGAGTAAATGTCAATGGTAGATATTGTCTAGTGGGAATGAACCAGGTTTCGAGGACGAAACCTTGTTTCAGGGGGGTAGACTTGTAACACCCCAAAACCCGAATGTTTACATTCGTCATACTTGTAACGTCCCAAAATTTAAATGTTTATAATTTCCATATGTTCCATATGATAAAACATGAAATAAAATGACTAGGCTATTTAACCTAGTTAAATTACTTAGTCAAAACAAGTAAGGAATGGGTTTGGTGGCAATTGTGAAGGTGTGACAAAGTTGAGGGACTAAATTTGGTAGAAAGGAATCAAGTTTGATAAAAACACCTAAGTGTGTGTGGTGTGTGTGTGTATTCGATCAGAGAGAGGGAGAAGAGAAGAAACCCTCTTTAACTCAAGAATGATACAAATTGATCAAATAAGGATGGTAATTGGAGTCAAATCGGATGCATGAGCTTAGATTCTTAATCATCTAGACAAGATGAACATGTGGTAAGTTGAAATTTGTGATTTGTTGATCTTGCATGAAGTGGGTTATTGATTAATCCACGAATTAGTATGAAATTAATAATGATTATGTGTTAGAATCGCTATATAAAACATGTATTATGTATGATTTTGACTAATTTGATGTTTTAAGATGAAACCCATTTGTGATGGTGAAGATGGTGACATGGATATATCATCCATGTCCAATTCTTGTTCAATAATGATGTACTATGTTGTGTATGATAGATTCTTGTTAGATGAATTAAAAGAAATGTGGCGTTTGATATGTTTGATGTTTATGTATGAATGATACTTGTTGATTAGTAAGAAGATTTGATTAATTATGAATAAGCTTGGATGATTATACATAAATTAGTTGTACATTATGCATTAAAGGGTGTACGCACACCAAGTGTTTGATGAAATGCTTAGTATAAGCTAGCATGTGAAATTATATGCTAAATAATGGATGAACATGTGTAGAGTTTGATAATAACGTGATTGATGATAATTAAACATGAGAAGATATATTGAAGAAGGATTTTGTAAGATGGGATAGTTAAGGATATGAATTGGGTTGAATTATGCATTAGGAATTTGCACTCTATGCTTGAATGATGATGTGCATATCATATGTCGGATTAGTGACTAAATTGTAATTTGGATATGGATGTGCACTAAATGCGTAGTTTGTGGACTTACTAGCAAAGAATGATGTTGAGATTATGTTAACTACTAGCTTTGAATGTTGATGACAATTGTAGGATCATGAGAGCTTTAGTTTGCATTGATTTGGTTGTATATGTGCATGATGTAACTTGATGAATCATGTGCTTAAAAACATATTGCATAATGAGTATGAAATGTAGATAGTGCCATTAGTATAGCCTAACATGATGACACAAATATATGAGGTTAAGTCGAAAGTTCATATGATGAACCGTTGACTTTTGAAAGTCAACCGCACATAAGAGGCATGGCTAGAATTTTGTCATAATTGTAAAATCTTAGAACGTCATATGGTATGTGTTAAATCAGTATGCGTTTTATGCGTTGACATGATGAATTATATGAGTTTGAAAAGATGTGATTTTGGGTATATGCCTTATGCTTATTAGACTTGACTAATGAAAGTCAAATGTGAGTTATGCATTCGACATGATCATTTATATGTACAATCATGTATACTAACAAGGATGTGATTGCGGTGACATAAAAGCATAGGGATCATGTGGAAATGGGCTCAAGCAAGAAAGGCTAACGGGTCAAAAGAAGGCAAGGGAGCGGATGCGAATACGAACGCATAAGGTAAGTGAGTTCCAAACCTCACTTCTTATTATATAATTAAGGTCAATTTATGAAGGTTAGGAGTCTTGTAGGAATGATTAAGAAGGTAAGTAAATCGAGAGGAAAGTCGTCATAAGTTGTTAATAGTTCACAAGGTAACGAAAAGTGCACGGGGAAATCAAACTGGTCGAACATATATGCATGAATCGTGTAATGGTAATGGTAATGTAATTTATAAAGTTTAAGGACCTCAAGGTAAGGATTTTTAGTTAATTAGGTAGGGAAATGTTTTATGAACAATTAGAAACAAGTTTCAAGTGAAACGGATGCAAAACGAGCAAGTTATGCGAGTTTTGGTATTAAAATCGAAAGCTGATCTGGGCGCTAGCATAACTTACGGTAGCCAGCTTAAGTTACGGTAGGCTCTGAAGCCATTTTTCCACCGTAAGGCAGTAGGTTGTCACCTTAAGGATTTCATGGCCACCGTAAGTGTCACACCCCGACCGCATAAAACAACAAATCGCGGCGGAATCGTCAGGGAGTGTTGTAACAGAATCATTGTTTCAAAACACATGGAAATTGAAGTTTTGTTTTATTGAATTAAAAGATGTTACAATGTCTTAAAAACAAATATACATAACATAATTAACTACTCTTGCATATTTTATTGTCACTAAGGCCCAAGTCCGCTTAAGTGTATCTGTGACAACCCGTGATTTACGGCTCTTAATTACGTGATTAACGAGTGATTAACGCGATAATAAATAGTGTTTACAGCGCAAATTAACTTAATAAGGCATTTGGAATGCCTAGGAACGTTTATCGGACTTTACAGTGCGCGTATGGTGATTGACGGGGAGTCGGCTGAATACTACGAGACGACGAACTGATACAGAACAAAATACTGACAACACCGGCAAATATAAAATTTTTACGCTATATTTAGCTCCGTAATTACTTTTAGTGACTACAGTCGAAACCGGATAAAAAAACAGATTAAAGACGGCAACGAAACAATTTTTCGCGATTATTACCGTGATCGACGAACGGGCGTGCAAACAACGACTACCGACCGTATTTTATGTATTTTAACACTAAAATTTTATCTTTTGATGTTAAATGGAGTTCGGGTTTTAACAACGGGTCTCGTAGGAATTGCGGACCACTTACACACGAGATGGGCTTGTGGGCCCTGGGCCCGAGCCCAAAACCCACAAGCCTAAACCTGCGCATATTATATCTATTTCTTGAAGATCTAGACAAGATCTCACTAAATCTAGGAAATCTCTACAAAATATTTTCTCAAGATTCATAAGGATCATACATGATCTCTAAAGATCATATAAGATCTCATCTAAGATCTCTATTTAATGGCCAATACCCCTCTTCATTTGAGCAGACCAAAACATACACACACACTGCCTTTCACCTTCCTCACAAGATTTCACACATATAACACTATGCCTCTCTCTCCTCTCGATCTACTTGCAGACACAAAGAAAAAGCAACCAAATACACTACTCATCTCTAGCCTCTAACTCCTTTCCACTCAACAGCCGGTCAACCACCATGAAGGTGGCGGCTCACGGCGACAATCGGCGGAGACAGACAAGAGAAGCGAAGAGAGAGAGAAGAGACGAAGAGAGAGAAGAGGCGATGATAGAGAGAAGCACGCAGAGGGAGAGAGAGGCGGGTCGCGGTGGCGGCAGACGGCTACGCCGCCGTCTGCGGTGGCGGTAGTGGTTGCTGCTATGCTTCGATTTTTGCTCAGTTGGTTTCGGTTCACACTTGATTCAGATTGGCTTGGGTTCGGTTCACGCGGCTCAGCGGGTTCGGTGTCGGGTCAGATTTTGGTTTGGATTCTACTCAGATTCAAAACTTGGGGAGTGAAGGTATCTTGTAATAACCCTCCTCTTGCCATTTGATCCTCTGATTAATTATGTGTTGATGATCTCGCCTGTCCCCGTGGCTTTATATCTCTTTTTCTGCTTTTAATTTTTGTTAAAAAAAAAAGGAGGCTGTGATGCTACTGTTTGGTCTCGGTCAAGTCTCGGGTCAGTTCGGGTTCTTCGGGCCAGCCGCACTCCGGGTCAGATTCAGTCAAAGTCAACAACCCGGTCAACGGGTCAAATCAGTCAACAGAATGGTTCGGGTTCGCGACTCGGTCAAACCGAGTCAACTCAGTCAAACGACT
Organism: Helianthus tuberosus; assembly: GCA_030545235.1. Lineage (NCBI taxonomy): Eukaryota > Viridiplantae > Streptophyta > Magnoliopsida > Asterales > Asteraceae > Helianthus > Helianthus tuberosus. The sequence continues at coordinate 1,487,453 of JARYGA010046293.1, forward strand.
CGACGAGAAAGTTTTGGTAAAGAATTTAGTGTCGCGATTTACATTTAAATTGTTTTATTGATTTCGTGAAAACGAGCTCGAACCGATGAATTATAGTTACATTTGATATATTTAACAAAATTAATTATATTTGATTATTGAATCTTGATTGAATTTTGTTAAAATAACGACAACTTGGTTGTCTGGGCCGTCCAAAAACAGAGGAAACTCTGCCCGTTTTTCGAGAAAATCCGTAAAAAGAAACGCGTTTTATTATAAAACAAACATCGGATTCAAATAACATTTTTTGTAAAACAAATACAAATATGCAATGACTTTCGACGACACTTTACAAAGCATACGAAAACTACGATTCGGACATTATTTACAACTAATAAATATAGTGATTATATTTATTGTGAACTTTGAAAATTCGACAACGCTTTTATCAACGTAGAGATTTATATGGTTTGAAACGCCGATAATACGACTTCTTTTATAAATAAATATAGTTATATATTTATTTCGAAGATCAAACGACACGATGATGGAGTTAATAAAATAAATGTAGTTTATATATTTATTCGAAATATCAAACGATTTCTCGAGACGACAAGCGACCTTAACAATATATTTATATACTTTTATATAAATATTCATATATTTTAAATCTCTCGAGAACTAAGTCTTTACAAGACTTATTAAACTATTACCGACATTAGGCGAAACCTAACGAGTATAACTTAATCATTACTATTAAGTTGTCAATTTACCGTTGAATCGTTCGGTTAACGATTCGGTAGAGCTCAGACACGTAGTTTAGCTACGTTTATATTAGAAACTTATTAGATATTCCGTGTTAGGAATATTATAGAACACACGCTAGCAAGTCAAGTCTTGGAAACGACATCACGAAGTCGTAAATTAGCTAGCTTTGCACAGGAATATTCAGGTGAGTTTATAACCCCACTTTTTACGGTTTTACATTTTTGTAAATGTTTTCGGGGTGGAAAGACATGCATAAATTTGCTAGGTTTGAGTCTTCATACTTGCACTTCACACATACCATTGGCCTTGCAAACCATTGGTGATCTCTTTATTTCCTTATTATCTACATACCAGGGACATATATACTTACGAAACTACTTGTTCATACAAATTAAATACCATGTTTTATACAAAATTTAAAGCATAGGATTATGCGGGTGTGGAGTCAAAGTCAGGGTGGGCATTGACGGTTATACGAACATTACAAATACATGGTTTTTATGAACATACGTGTTACAAACACAACGTTTTCATATAACTTGGCAAGAAAATGATTTCAAAAACCGGTTATTCCAAAGATTTATTTCAAACCTTTCACAACTCAAAAGATTTATCTCAAATCTTTTACGAACAAACTATGAACTCGCTCAACTTTATGTTGATTTTTCGCATGTTTCTTTCTCAGGTTACTTTTCAAACAATGGAACGGTTGGAATAGGAGAACCATCTGGAGTCGAGTACTTAGCGGGCGTTCGGTTTCTAGAAGTCTTTGCTTTTTTGCTTCCGCTGTGCAATGAAGATACCAGTCCAGTCACGCCAGCTCTGATAATTTCGGGGTGTGACAGTATCTTGATCAATCCTATGCATTAGCTCCTGAAAACACATGTGAAAATAGGTACGTCAGCATAAAAATGTCTGTGAGATACATAGGTTTTATAAAAATAGGATTCATGACTTGTAAGTTTAAAGAAAATGTTTAACAAAAGTTAGTCATGAACCTTGTAAAATGTTTTCTTTTATAAATCATACAAAAAGTGATAAGAAATTAGATGATATAAAAGAAAGATGCATAGATAAATAAATAACCAAGTAAAATGAGTTTGTATAAAATATGTTGTTTGTAAAACAATGTTTCATGAAGATATGATATATGTGTAAAATGTAATATGACTAACTTGAAATGGTTTAAATAACGCTACGATAAGTAATATCATAAAAAGCATCTATATATAGGAAGTACCAGCGGCATATCCACCATGTTTTTATCATAATACACACGCCTCGTTATTTAAATCACTTACCCAAACAAACCACCAATGTAAAAATGTCCATGTATAACCAAATGTAATGTATAGTGAATAAAAGCATTTACTCAACCCTATAAGAAAGAAATGTACAAAACAATGTATTTGATAAATAATAATTTAAATCAAAAGTTATGTTTTGTAAAATCCATGCTTTATTGATACAAACATTTACGCGGTAATGTTATATGCCTACATTCAAGCCTTGAGACTGAAGAGACAAACCCCTAAGAAGTTAAAGGTTTATCAAACTTATGAATATCGAATTCGGTCATTCCTTTCACCCAAACAAACCTAGGATTTCAGGAATGGGAGTTGTCAATTCCTATGGTACCACTACCTACTAACGAACGACATGGTCAGTGTTAATGAATGTATTTATGACCCGTTAAACAAACCAAATGTCATACCAAATGTAAGCATGTTATATGAAAATAATGTACTTAAATCTGCTAAATTAACATATAAAGTAGAAATGTAAAACAATGTGTCCATATGTTGGATGAACATATGCAACAAAAATGTAATATATAAAAATCAATGTGCTATCATGTTAATAAAACATACATAGAAAAAACATGGAAGAAATCATGTACTATATGTGTACTAATGAACATAGCAAGTATATGTTATTAAAACATGAGAAACATGAAAGTAATAAGTAGGAACATGTGTATCACCCCAAAACATTTGAAAACGTAAAAGAGGGGACTATGTACTCACTTGAGAATTCTTAGAAGTCTTGAATAACAACCAAGCAAAGCTAGAGGGATCACAGAATCAATCGGCACCTAATATAGGTAACTATGTTAATAAACCGGACCTAAATCGGAAGATCGGATAGGTTGAGGTTTTGTAAACCAAGTGAGTATTGGAACTCATATGATATGGTTTAACAAAGCCTACATTCTAAATTGAAACCTATCCTAAGTGCTTACGACCCATTACGACCCGTTTAGGTAGCTTACGTTACTTTAACGCGTCGTTTATGTAAAACGTGTTTGGACCGCCTAACTAGTCCTATGACAAGTAATGCCTTAATATCTCTAATAATGTTACCTAATCAGTTTAGATGTAAAAATTTAGGTACATATGCTTAAAATGAATTTATGCATAAAAAGGGCATTTTGGTCATTTTCCTAAGGCATATAAATTACCTATCATACAACTAACTAAACGAAGTGACCATAAGGTGTAACCTTGGAAGGTTATTCCCTATACAACTATGGTCACAAAACATGTTTGGTAGGATCCTACTGATCGACCAAACGGGTCGGGTTCAAAAGTCTAAGCGGTTGTTTAGACCGCTTACCTTACGACCCTATATAAGCACTAAACTAAAAGTTACGAGTTAAACATGTTAAAACATGTTTAACGAAGTTAGAAAACAAGTTTGATATCAAAACAAAGGGTTTTGATACCCAAGAATAGTTTGGTTGCAAAATACACATGAATACGCATTTTGACCGAAACTATGACTCGTCACTATACCTAATCAACGTGGTAATCAGTAGGTATAGTCACAAGGGACTATGACCATCGTGATTACGCTCACGTTGCGAAGTTCAAACGAACTTCGTGTTGACCATTGACCGGTTAAAACAGAAAGTCAAACACTGTTTGACTTTTACGCTTAAAAACGTATAAAAGCATGAAAGAAATTTACAAATGGTCCAAGCAATGGAGATTTGATTCAAGTTGCTCAGGTATGGAGTGTGGAAACCCCAACTTATAGCAGAAATGAATCAAGTGTGAAGATTGAAATGAAACAAGGTGGGTATTTATATGAATTCAAGAGCCGTTAGGATCGTTTCTTGAACTACGAGCTTCAATCTCAACCATCCAAGTGTTACCCACTGAAATACAATACTATGGGTGCCCAAAACCAGCTCCATGTATGAAGAAACCATGTACAATAACCCAGAAACCAGCTGCTGATTGCAAAACTGAGTTTTGCAGGTGTGGGGGTCTCTCGCGTCCCGCGTAAGAAATGGGCTCATCTTACGCGCCCCGCCTGAACCAAGTTTGGCAGATTATCAGAAATGGTCCCTGAATATGTAAAACTTGTTTTCGATGCATTTTTTGACACATTTAAGCCCCGTTAACCCCATTTCAAGGCTCTAAAATGAAGTTAAAGTATAGGGAACTTAAAATATGCTCAAAAATATGCCGGATGTCGGTTCGTTTGGTCGTACGGTTGCGTTGTTCGGTTAATTACGACGAAACACGAACGGACGCGAAAAATGATCCAAATTACGTGACGAATGGAATTTTATCTTTCCAATCACTAAAATAAAATATTTTAATGATTACATAAATTTTTGGATGTCCGGATGTATTCAGAATGTAAGATATGCGCGAAAATGCAAACTTATGCACTTTTTGATGCTTTTAGTCCCTGTTGATCAAATAAGTTTATTTTTGCGCACCAAACACCTCAAAGACTATTTCTAAGCTATGTAAAGGATATTTAGGGCATGTTTAACTTATGATCAAGTTCCGGAATGTTCATTACGATACGAATCAGCAGACTTTTGCAGTTTGACGCAAACAGTCCCTACGATCGAATAAACTTGATTTCAACACACCAAACCCTCCAAAACTTATTCTAAGTTATGTAAAGGTTATTTAAGGTATGTTAAGCCTATGTCACTATTCCGGAGTGTTTTTCGCGTTAAACTGATTACGTTTACGCATCAGTTCGCGTATAACTTTCTAGAAAGTGATTTAGAGCTCGAAATCGAACAAGGTTTGATATGTGCAATTGATGCACACATTTATACAAATCACAAGTATGAAACACAATATTTCATTGATTTGGTATTTGTTTGATGGTCGTAGAGACACAAATGTCACAGTCTCCCCTACTTCAGGAAATTTCGTCCCGAAATTTATTTAGAGGAAACTTGTGAGAGCTCGAAACATGAAGTCGAAAAGATAAAACAACATTGGTTAGGGTTCTGAACTTCTAGTAACTTTAATAACATCATGCTTGCAATGTAAGAGGTACACATATATACAAGTATATGAAGCGCCATTGGTGCGTCCACCGTACCTCCATTACATTGTTCACGTTTCGTTATTGTTGCCACTATCGGTTCTTACACATGATAAATCTTACTGTGATTTCCGTTCACTGAATTTCATAATTATGTATGCATCCATAATAACGTAATTCCTTGCATAGTCCACACAGTGCATTTTAAAATGTGTAGGGGAAGAAAACAATGAACGATCCTGTGATGATTGTGACTAGACCACCATGGGTCCTTTTAAATAAATCAATAAATGATCTCTTTAAATAGACTACCAAGGAGTCTTTTCAGCTATATCATCACTTGCCATTCTTAACCAGATTCTGAATCAATCTTTTTTACTAGACCACTCAAGGGGTCTCTTTTGACTTATGGAATGGTACTATATAATCCACGGGTCTTAACTATTACGTATAAGCCCATTAAGGATTTAAGATAGTACCTTTGGATATCCTACTATGAATCCCTCATATGATGATATGGAAGATTCTACGAGGATTTGGATAACGAAAATTCAGATTACACAAAAACAAAACACATAAAACTCAATCACATAATTATTTATCTTGGTTTACAATTTGTTATCATTTGTTAATTTTCTTGTTAATTTGAGCACATGAATTTAAAGCACACCAGGAATCTAATCCGTGGATTTTATTTCGCACTTTAAACATCATCAAGAATCTAACTATGAAGATAGGAAGATCTTAATAGGAATTTGGCTTTGTCCTTATTGAATCGTAATGTACGTATTAAGGCATACAAAGAATTCAATTAAGGGCTCCGATTTGAGCGATAATCATCCACAAGGATCTAATCGTGAAGGTAAGAAGATCCCATATGGATTTTGGAATTTGAATAGCGGGAGACGTTTCGAAACCTTGCACTAGACATGCATAAGTCGATACACGAGGTAGAATGTTCATGAAGTTGAGATGCTAGATATGCCAAGGCAACATATGAAGCAGAATTTAGAGGTTGTGTAGGTTAAATCAATCATACGGGTAGAATGTTTTCGGAAACTATGCATGGGGTTCTTTAGAAATGTGTTTAATGTTTTTGAAACCTTACTTAATACTTTTGAAATCATACGGTAGATGTATTAGGTAAATATGTTTATAAAATGTTTTAAAATCATACGGGATGATTGAAATTATGTATAAGGTTTTTTTTTTTTTTTTTGAAAACATGGATAATGCTTTTGAAATCATGCATTTGACATATTAAGTAAATATACTGTGTTAAAATTGTTTTCAAACTATATGAAATATTTTGAAATCATGAAGGTTGTTTTGAAAACCTATACTATGTAAGTTGTTATGAAAACCAGAATGTAATGATATGGGTATGAGATCGAGAAATACCCTTAGTTATCTAACCAAGGATTTAATGTGACATTTTGAATAATCATCTAAAATTGTCACTTATATTCTGTACTTTGTTTCTTAGAATGAAACGAGTACTTAGAATTTTCGAAGAAATCATGAGCGATCACATGAATGGGAGAATCACAAGAGTAGTTTGTTTAAAGAACATAGTTCTTAGATGTAGGTATCGTAGGGGTATGCCATACACACATGTAACTACACTTGTACATCAGAATTGTGAACAACGATTTATTTATAAACTAACCAAATTGTTCCAGAGTTTAAGGAAAACAAAATAAACAAAAGCATAAGACTTAAATTATTTCAAGGAAGCATCATCTCTTGGTCAGTCAAATGCTCATTCACGGGTTTGATTTGCATTGACAAGCTTTAGGCATTTGTTCCTGAAATGGCTCATCTCGCCACAGTTATAGCATGATCCAGGTGGAAAGCGAGCTTGGGCATGGTTGGCTTGTGGTTGATTTGGACCACCTTGGTTTGGGTTAATTCGACAAGCACTTGCCTGGTGACCAACTCGCCCACATGATACACACTGACGACACTGTAGGTGAGCTTGGTGATGCCCATTACATATGTTGCATAACGGTGCAGTTCCCTTGTATTGCTTCTTAGCAGGTGGTGTTGCCACCTGGCTAGGTCCTGCTTGATTTGGTGCAACTGTTGGAAGATTCTTTGAAGCTTTATGCTTTCTTGATCTTCGTGGAGGCTTGGCTTCTGTTTCAGTCCGTTGCTTCTTCCTTTCCGGCTCTTTAGACCAATACCAATTCCAGGTTGGTGTCTCTTAGGTGTCTTCATCCTTGAGGCGAGTTATAGCAAAAGCTAATTCAGCAGTCTTCTGGAATACCAAGCCTATTCGTTGGGCAATTTTGGTAGCATGTTCAGACATCTGAGCGTCGCTGCGATGAAGAGACATTCTAGAGGAAATGGAAGACATGGGAGGAAACAAGTGAGATGTTATCGGATAATCAAAACAGAATGACAACGTATAAAAATTGTGATCATTTGTTTGTTACCTAAGGCAAACAAATGAGACGGTGACTAATCAAAGTAAGCGGGTCATATTAATGTATCGCGAAGACATGCTTTAGCCTATAAGTGGACACTCACCCTAAGAGTTCCCATGTAAGAGTGACTGGTCCGATTATGTGGATTTGTACGAACACTCTAGCCTTAGACATAAAACTCAGAGTACTGGCATCCACCCTTCCAGATTGCACGTGGCACATTATAAGACCCAACTTTGACGAGATTTTGAAAACTTTGAAGGTTCAAAACCTTATAATAAATCATCCTAGAACAGATGATTGGTTTTCAAAGCGGATTTAAAATTTTGTGTTCTTGTTATGGTTGTCACCTAAGGATAAGTGACGGTATTGTTTTAAGATCTAAACACAAGAATCTTGTGTTAGGGTCCTAGGAAGGTTATAGACTAGGTCAAAGAATTACTAATAACCTAATTCCCTATAACCATGAGCTCTGATACCAACTCTTCCGTCACACCCCGACCGCGTAAAACAACAAATTGCAGCGGAATCATCGGGGAGTGTTGTAACAGAATCATTGTTTCATAAAACATGCAATTGAAGTTTTGTTTTATTGAATTAAAAGAGGTTACATTGTCTTAAAAATAAAGATACATAACATAATTAACTAGTCTTGCATATTTTATTGTCACTAAGGCCCAAGTCCACCTAAGTGTATCTTGATCAATCCTATGCATCAACTCCTGAAAACACATGTGAAAATAGGCACGTCAGCATAAAAATGCCTGTGAGATATATAGGTTTTATTAAAATAGGATTCATAACTTGTAAGTTTAAAGAAAATGTTTAACAAAAGTTAGTCATGAACCTTGTAAAATGTTTTCTTTTATAAATCATACAAAAAGTGATAAGAAATCAGATGATATAAAAGAAAGATGCATAGATAAATAAATAACCAAGTAAAATGAGTTTGTATAAAATATTTTGTTTGTAAAACAATGTTTCATGAAGATATGATATATGTGTAAAATGTAATATGTCTAACTTGAAATGGTTTAAATTACGCTACGATATGTAATATCATAAAAGCACTTATATATAGGAAGTACCAGCGGTGTATCCACCATGCTTTTATCATATTACACACGCCTCGTTATTTAAATCACTTACCCAAACAAACCACTAATGTAAAAATGTTCATGTATAACCAAATCTAATGTATAGTGAATAAAAGCATTTACTCAACCCTATAAGAAAGAAATGTACAAAACAATGTATTTGATAAATCATAATTTAAATCAAAAGTTATGTTTTATAAAATCCATGCTTTATTGATACAAACATCTACGCGGTAATGTTGAACGCCTACATTCAAGCCTTGAGACTGAAGAGACAAACCCCTAACAAGTTAAAGGTTTATCAAACTTATGAATATCGAATTCGGTCATTCCTTCCACCCAAACAAACCTAGGATTTCAGGAATGGGAGTTGTCAATTCCTATGGTACCACTACCTACTAACGAACGGCATGATCGGTGTTAATGAATGTATTTATAACCCGTTAAACAAACCAAATGTCATACCAAATGTAAGCATGTTATATGAAAATAATGTACTTAAATATGCTAAGTGAACATATAAAGTAGGAATGTAAAACAATGTGTCCATATGTTGGATGAACATATGCAACAAAATTATAATATATAAAAATCAATGTGTTATCATGTTAATAAAACATACATAGCAAAAACATGGAAGAAATCATGTACTATATGTGTACTAGTGAATATAGCAAGTATATGTTATTAAAACGTGAGAAACATGAAAGTAACAAGTAGGCACATGTGTATCACCCCAAAACATTTGAAAACGTAAAAGAGAGGACTATGTACTCACTTGAGAATGCTTAGAAGTCTTGAATAAGAACCAAGCAAAGCTAAAGGGATCACAGAATCAATCGGCACCTAATATAGGTAACTATGTTAATAAACCGGACCTAAATCGGAAGATCGGATAGGATGAGGTTTCGTAAACCAAATAAGTATTGGAACTCATATGATATGGTTTAACAAAGCCTACATTCTAAATTGAAACCTATCCTAAGTGCTTACGTGTGACACCTATGCTTGTAATCATTGTAAACAGTTCAGTTATCAATGAAACAATGTTATTTGGTCCCAATGTATGTTTGTTTATGTTTGACATTTTTCATGTATTGATTTTTGTTCAATTTCAAACTCTATATCACTTTCTAGAGAGTTATACGCAAACTGGTGCGTAAACGTAATCAGTTTAACGCGAAAAATACTCCGGAACATCAATTTATGCTTAACATACCTTAAATAACATTTACATAACTTAGAAATAAGTTTTGAAGGCTTTGGTGTGGCAAAATTAAGTTTATTCGCTTACGGGGACTAAATTCGACAAACTACGAAAGTATGCCAATTCGTACTGTAACGGACATTCCGGAACTTGATCATAAGTTAAACATACCCTAAATATCCATTACATAGCTTAGAAATAGGCTTTGAAGGGTTCAGTATGCTAAAAATAAACTTTATTGATCAATAGGGACTAAAAGCGTCAAAAAGTGCATAAGTTTGCATTTTCGCGCATATCTTACGTTCTGAATATATCCGGACATCCAAAAATTTATGTAATCATTAAAATATTTTATTTTAGTGATTGGCAAAATAAAATTTCCATTCGTTGCGTAATTTGGATCGTTTTTGCGTTCGTTACGATTTCCGTCGTAATTAACCGAACAACGCAACCGTACGACCAAACGAACCGACATCCGAGATATTTTTGAGCACATTTCATGTTCCCTATACTTAAATTTATTTTAGAGCCTTTAAATGGGGTTAACGGGGCTTAAAAGTGCCAAAAATCAAGTTTTACAAGTGCAGGGACCATTTTTGAAATTTCTGGCAGATACATTGAGCTTGGTCCATTTTTGAGGTTTTGATGGTTTTAACCCAAGGTTTTGCACTCTATGGGCTGGAATTTGATGGTTTTAAATATTCCCATGGTTTTGAAAACCATGTGCCCACTTGTAAGGTCAAGATCAAAGCACGATTTGCGAAAAACGATCCTAACGGTTCTCCGAAATCTATATATACCCCTTCCATTTCATTTGCAAACTCACCTTTGATCTGATTTTGTTCTCTAATTTGAAGTTATACACTTCATACCTGAGAATAATTAGATCAAACCTTCATTTCTTGGACCCGTTGTAAGTATTCTTTCTTTCTTTTACGCATTTTAAGCGTGAAAGTCAAACAAGTGTTTGACTTTCAGCTTTGACCAGTCAATGGTCAACACGAAGTTCGTTTGAACTTTGTAACGTGAGCGTAATCATGATGGTCATAGTCCTTTGTGACTATACCTACTGATTACCACGTTATTAGGCGTAGTAACGAGTCGTAGTTTCGCTCAAAATGCGTATTCTTGCGTATTTTGCAACCAAACTACTTTTAGGTATCAAGACCCTTTGTTTTGATACCAAACTTGTTTCCACACCTCGTTAAACATGTTTTAACATGTTTATCTCGTCACTTTAGGTTTTGTGCTTATATAGGGTCGTATGATAAGCGATCTAATTAATCGCTTAGACTTTCGAACCCAACCCGTTTGGTCAATCATTAGGATTCGACCAAATACATTTTGTGACCATAGTTGCATAAGGAATAACCTTCCGAGGTTATACTTTATGGTCACTTAGTCTACTTAGTTGTATGATAGGAAATTATATGCCTTAGGAAAAATGACCAAAATGCCCTTTTTTTACGCCAAAATTCATTTTAAGAATATGTAACATAAATTTTGACATCTAAACTAAATAGGCAACATTATTAAACATGTTAAGGCATATTTTACTTGTTACAGGACTAGTTAGGCGGTCTGAACGCGTTTTATGCGAACGACGCATTAAAGTAGCATAAGCTACCTAAACGGGTCGTAACGGGTCATAAGCACTTAGGATAGGTTCCCTTTTAGAATGTAGGCTTTGTTAAACCATATTATATGAGTTCTTACACTCATTTGGTTTACGAAACCACATTTTATCCAATCCTCCGATTTAGGTCCGTTTATTAACGTAGTTACCTATATTAGGTGCCGTTTGATTCCGTGATCTTTCTAGCATTGCTTGGTGGTCATCTAAAGACTATTGAGCAATCTCAAGTGAGTACATAGTCCCCTATTTTACGTTTTCAAATGTTTTGGGGTGAAACACATGTGCCTACTTGTTACTTTCGTGCTTTTTATGCTTTTACATCATATGCTTGTTATGTTCATTAGTACACATATAGTACATGATTTCTTGCATGTTTTGCTATGTATGTTCACTTAGTATGCTAGCACATTGTTTTACATTACATTTTATGCTATGTATGTCCATTTAGTGCATACTTAGTACATTGTTTTACATTACATTTCTGTTGCATATGTTTACTCAGCATATGGACACATTGTTTTACATTTCTGCCTTGTATGTTCACTTAGCATACTAGGTACATTGTTTTCATAAAACATGCTTACATTTGGTATGACATTTGGTTGTTTAACGAACTAAAATACGTTCATTAACATTAGCTACGTCGCTCGGTAGTAAGTACTGGTACTATAGGACTTGTCAACTCCCAATACTGATATCCTAGGTTTGTTTGGATGTAAGGAATGACTGAATCCGAAAACATTTTGATAACCTTTACTCTAAGGTTATCCTACAGTCTCAGGTCTTGAATGTATACGTTTAACAAACCGCATAAGTGTTTTTATCAGTATAGCATGCATTTCTACAAGACATACTTTTGATTTAAACTGTGTTTTATATCAATTACATTGTTTTGTACATTCTTCTTATAGGGTTGAGTAAATACTTTTATTCACTATACATTACATTACATTTGTTTACACATAAACATTTCAACATTTGTTTGAACATTACATTTTGGTGGTTTGTTTGGGTAAGTGATTTACATAACAAGGCGACGTGTAATATAATAAAAGCATGGTGGATACGCCGCTGGTACTTCCTATATATAAGTGCTTTTATGATATTGCATATCGTAGCGTTATTTAAACCATTTCAATTTAGACATATTACATTTTACACAAATAACATACTTCCACATAAACATTGTTTTACGAACAACTTATTTAATACAAACTCATTTTACTTGGTAACTTATTTAACCATACATCTTTCTTTTATATATATCATCTAATTACTTATTGATTTTCATATGATTTATAAAAGAAAACACTTCTAATAAGATTCATGACTAACTTTTTGTTAAAACATTTTCTTTCAAATACAAGTCATGAATCCTATTTAAACGAAACCTATGTATCTCACAGGCATTTTCATGCTGACGTACCTATTTTCACATGTGTTTTCAGGAGCCGTTGCATAGGATGATCGAGACACACTAGGGTGGACCTGTGCCTTAGTGACTTAAAAATGAAGCTAGAACTAGTTAAATTTTGTTATGTACTCTCGTTTTCTTTGTTTGAGACAATGTTTCACCTGTTTGTTTATAAATAAAACATAACTTTAAATACCATGGTTGTGAAACAATAATTCTGTTACAACACTCCCCGACGTTTCCGCCGCGGTTTAGTTGTTTTAGGCGGTCGGGGTGTGACAGAAGAGTTGGTATCGGAGCCAATGGTTATAGGGAATTAGGTTATTAGCAATGCTTTGACCTAGACTATAACCTTTCTTAGACCCCAAAACAAGTTATCTTGTGTTTAGATCTTAAAACATGCACTTCACCTATCCTTAGGTGATTGCCAAAACAAGAACCCAATTTTTCGAAACGGTTTTGAAAATCAATCATCTGTTTTTAAATAATTTGTTATAAGGTTTTGAACCCTTCATTTTTTCAGAATGATTTTGAAAATTTAATCATTCGTTTTTGAATGATTCATTTGGCCTTGTGCCTTCCAAGTTTTCAAAATCTCTTTAAAGTTTTGGGTTCTAAATAATGTGAACACGTGCAAACTGGAAGGGTGAATGTCTGTACCCAGAGTTTTCTGTCTAAGGCTAGAGTGCTCGTACAAATCCACATAATCGGACCAGTCACTCTTACCTGGGAACTCTTGGGGTGAGTGTTCACTTATAGGCAAGCATGTCTTCGCGATACATTATTTTTGACCCATTTACTTTGATTAGTCACTGTGTCGTTTGTTTGCTTTGTGGTACGGACGAATGACCACCATCTTTGCTTTTGTCGATTTTTATATCATCTCATTCTTTTCAACTGATCATCTCACTCGTTTTCTCTCATGTTTCCTCTTTTAGAATGCCTCCTCGACGCGAAAATCCGCTACCTAATGCCGAAATGGCAGCTATCATGGCACAGCATATGGCTGCCGTACTCCCAGACCCAAGCCAACAATAACCAAAATGCTCCATGCAATTTCAAGAGTTTTAATTCGGCTAAACCACTCAAGTCCAGTGGTTCTGAAGGGGCAACTGGGCTCCTACAGTGGTTCGAGAGCATTGAGAGTACGTTTCGTCATGTTCAGTGTCCTGATAATCGGAAAGTCGAGTTTGCTTCCAGCATTTTTCAAAAGAGGGCCCTTACTTGGTGGAATAGAGTTATGAGAGATCGTGGTGCTGAGGTTGTGTTAGCACAGACTTGGGCCGAGCTTAGGGCTCTTATGATGAGGGAATTTTGTCCTCGTCATGAACTGAGAGCTTTAGAAAGGGAGTTTGATGACTTGAAGTAGGATAGTGGTGAGCACCGGCCTTACACTGATAGGTATGAGGAATTGAGTTTGCTATGCCCTACCATGGTTACCCCACTCGAAAAAGCTATCGAGAGGTATATTGATGGCTTACTTGACTCCGTACAAGACATCGTCACTGGTAGTAACCCTACCACAGTTCGTCAGGCAATCGAGTTAGCTGCGACATTGACTGAGTCGCAGGTTCGAAAGGGTAAGCTACACAGGAAGGGTGACAAGGGTAAGAAACAGGCGTCTGATAAGGGTGAAGGCAAGAAGGGTAAGAATAAGAAGGGTAAGGAAGCTGGGTCTACAAAGAAGTCTAGGAAGCGCAAGGCTTCCCAAAACTTCGCCGTTACAGCACAGGCCAATCAAGCTGCTCCAAATCAGCCTGCGCAACCACTTTCCAAGAAACCATACCTTGGCAATGCACCTCTATGCAACAGGTGTAGCGGTCATCAGCAGTCGCACATCCAGTGTCGTTATTGTACCAATTGTGGAAGATCTGGTCATCTTGCTGCCACATGTCGTCTTCCTGCTAATCAGAATCGAGTAGCTCAGAACCCAGCTCAACAAGTTGCTCAGCCTCTTGCTCAACAACAGGCTCAAGCTGCACAACCTCACTACCCGCCTGGTTCTTGCTATAACTATGGGGATCTGACCCACTACAGAAACCAGTGTCCAAGGCTGGCCAACGTAAATCAAGCTCAGGCTCGAGGTCGAGTCTTCAACATGAATGCTAATGAGGCGCAAGCAGACAACGAGGTGGTGAACGGTACGTTCTTTGTTAACAATCAGTCTGCTTTTGTTCTTTTTGATTCAGGTTCTGATAAGAGTTTTGTGTCGTTATCTTTTGAGCCATTACTTCATATGTCTAGAACAAAACTAGGAAAGCCTTTTACAGTAGAAGTTGCTAGTGGTGATCCCATTGTTCTCGATTCTGTTCTTTGTAACTGCCAGCTGAACCTTAATGTGACAACTGTACTCTGTAATAGATGTTCGATGTAAAACAATGATGATTATTAATAAAACAATGTGATTTGGTGTTACTATATGTGTTTTGATGTTATTATGTGTGTATTTGTGTTTGGTGAATTTTCAATTAGATTCGACTCCAATTTCAAGCTTTAAATCGCTTTCTGGAAGGTTATACGCAAACTGGTGCGTAAACGCAGTCAGTATAACGCGAAAAACACTCCGGAATAGTGACATAGGCTTAACATACCTTAAATAACCTCCACAAAACTTAGAAATAAGTTTTGAATGGTTTGGTGTGTTGAAAACAGCCTTGTTCGATCGCATGGACTATTTGTGTCAAACTGCAAAACTATACTGATTTGTATAGTAACGAACCCTCCGGAACTTGATCATAAGTTAAAAATACCCTAAATATCCTTTACATAGCTTAGAAATAGGCTTTGAGGGGTTCGGTATACTAAAACACACTTTATTAGTCATTCAGGGACTAAAAGCGTCAAAAACTGCACAAGTTTGCATTTTCGCGCATATCTTACGTTCTGAATATATCCGGACATCCAAAAATTTATGTAATCATTAAAATATTTTATTTTAGTGATTGGCATGATAAAATTCCATTCGTCGCTTAATTTGGATCGTTTTTGCGTTCGTTACGACTTCCGTCGTAATTAACCGAACAACGCAACCATATGACCAAACGAGCCGACATCCGAGATATTTTTGAGCATGTTTTGAGTTCCCAATACTTTAACTTCATTTTAGAGCCTTGAAATGAGGTTAACGGGGCTTAAACGTGTCAAAAATGGCCCGAAATGCATGATTCTGAAGTGCAGGGACCTGTTTTGACAATCTGCCAAAGATGGCCAGGCGGGGCGCGTAAGCCCAAGCCACATCTTACGTGGGCCGTATGGCCTTGCCAGATAGAAACTTCAGAAACAGCAATCTGGGCTAAATTCAGGGGTTTTAATGTAATATTTGCAATACCTGGAGCTGGTTTTCGGCTCCCATTGTATTCTAATACCATTAACCCAAATGTATGGCCAAGATCACTCCCTCAAACCACTTGGAATCATCCTATTGATCCTAACTTACTATAAATAGCAAGCTTCCTCAAGTTTTTCACACCTTGATTCAATCTCTGCTCTAAGTTGAGGTTTTAACACCTCATACCTGAGTAATTTTGAATCAAAACACCCTCTTGGACCCTTTGTAAGTCCTCTTCTTGCTTGTTCTTGTATTTCAAGCATGAAAGTCAACAAGTTTGACTTTCAGCTTTGACCAGTCAATGGTCAACATAAAGTTCCGTTGAACTTTGCAATGTGAGCGTAATCACGATGGTTATAGTCCCTTGTGACTATACCTACTGATTACCACGTTGACTAGGCGTAGTGACGAGTCGTAGTTTCGGCCAAAATGCGTGTTTATGCGTATTTTGTAACCAAACTACTCTAGGGTATCAAAACCGTTTGTTTTGATATCAAAACCTGTTTTCTAACTTAACTAAACATGTTCTAGCATGTTTAGCTCGCCACTTTTAGTTTAGTGCTTGTGTAGAGTCGTAAGTCAAGCGGACTAAACACCCGCTTAGACTTTCGAACACGACCCGTTTGGTCGATCATTAGGATCCGACCAAACATGTTTAGTGACCATAGTAGCATAGGTAATAACCTTTCGAGGTTATACCTTATGGTCACCAAGTGTAGGTAGTTGTATGATAAGTAGTTTATATGCCTTAGGTAAATGACCAAAATGCCCTTTTCATGCATAATTGGTAATTAAGCATATGTAACCTAAATTTTGTCACATAACTGACTATGCAACATATTTAAACATGTTTAGGCATATAACACTTGTCATAGGACTAGTTAGACGTCTCGAATGCGCTTTTTCGCACGCGACGCGTTAAAGTAGCATAAGCTACCTTAATGGGTCACAATGGGTCGAAAGCACTTAGGTTAGGTTCCGATTTAGGATGTAGGCTTTGTTAAACCATATCACATGAGTTCCAACCCTCATTTGGTTTACAAGACCTCATTCTATCCGATCTTCCGATTAAGGTGTCTATTGTTTGACTAGGGATTCGATTACTAGGTGCTGTTTGATTTCTCTGGTTTGCTCGAGTTTGTTGAAGTTCTATTGATTAAGGATACTTTGCACTCCAAGTGAGTACATAGTTCCCCTATTTTACTGTTTTCAATTGTTTTGGGGTAATTCATATCTGCTAAATGTTTTCAAGGTTTTAACGATGGTTTTCAAAACGATTTTCGATATTATAACGATGATTTCAAAAACGATTAAGATGTTTTATACTAAACTAATAACGATTTCAATAAAGTGAATAAACTAGTTGGTTGTATTTACATAATGAATGGCATTCATTAGCATTGATCAAGCCGACCAGTATTAGGTTATGGTACCATAGGATCTGACAAATCCCATTATCGTACTGCACCCATGGTTATGTGTGGGTTAAGTGGGTAATGACTGAATCTGAATGTTAATTTACCCTTTGGTGGTTTATTAATGCGAGAGCGAAATAGTCGAGTCACGAAGGTTTGAATGTTATTAGCGAGGCGACCACAAATAGTTTTCACACTTAAAACGAGGATTATTTAAACGATTTAAACGAATTAACAATTTGGGAACAATTCATACGAGTTTAAACGAGTTGGATAAAGGATTGGTTTTTGGTTAAGTGTTTAGATAACGGGACGGGTGTAATGTGGTGAAAACATGGTAGATACGCCACTGGTACTTCTTATATATAAGTGTTTTCAACATATTACATACCGTGGCGTTATTTAGTTCACTTGGGTAAACGATTTTGGAACGATGTCACACAAACGAGGTTTTCGAAATGATACAAACTATACGAGTTTTATTAACGAGATTTATTAACAAGTTTTATTAACGATTTAATACGAGATGTTTTACAATTTGCTTTACTAAAACAAATGTTTTTGGGTTAAGAATCATGGCTACGAGGTTTTATAAACTATAACCCGCTTGATTTGAGTTGGTTAATTAAGTTGCAATATTATACTCTTTTCAAAACAAGGTTTTTAACAAAGTATTGCAATGAATCCGACACTCCTATAAAACCTATGTACTCGCCAACATTTCTTTGCTGACTTTGTTTTCACATATGTTTTAGGTGTTGATGCTTGATGATGATTACTAGGATGCATGGGTCACATAGGATCTGGACGAGGCCTTAGTGACATAATAACAATATTAGTCGATATGTAACTTGTTTGTTTGTGTTAAGACAATGTTAATGTTTAATATTATCAATAAAACGAAACACTTTTTGTACCCATGGTTATGAAACGATAATTCTGCCACGACACTCCCCGACGTTTCCGCCGCGGTTTTGTTGTTTTGACGCGGTCGGGGTGTGACAGAAGAGTTGGTATCAGAGCCAACGGTTATAGGGAATTAGGTTATTAGTAATGCTTTGACCTAGACTATAACTCTTAGGACCCTAACGCAAATAAATTTTGCATTTAGATTTTTAAAACAAAACTGTCACCTACCCTTAGGTGATAACCACAACGAGAACACAATTTTCGAATCCGCTTTGAAAACTAATCATCTGTTCTAGGGTGATTGATTACTAGGTTTTGAACCCTTTGTTATAAGGTTTTGAACACTTTAAGTTTTCAAAATCTCGTCAAAGTTTGGGTCTAAATAATGTGAACACGTGCAAACTGGAAGAGTGAATGCCTGTACCCTGAGTTTTCTGTCTAAGGCTTGAGTGTTCGTACAAATCCACATAATCGGACCAGTCACTCTTACCTGGGAACTCTTGGGGTGAGTGTTCACTTATAGGTGAGCATGTCTTCGGCGATACTTTATATTGACCCATTTACTTTGATTAGTCGCTGCGTGTCATTTGTTTGTTCGAGGTAACAAACAAATGATCACCTTCCTTGTGTTTTGTCGATACCTCTTTTGCTTTTCCTAATTATCAACCTCACTCGTTTCTCATATCTCCTTGTTAGACCATGCCTCCTCGACGTGGAGCACAATCTTTTACTATTGAAGAAATCGCAGCCCTGGTCTCTCAGCAAGTGGTTGTTGTCTTCCTGGTGTTGTGACCCAAGTCCACGAGATATACAACAACAACAAAAATAATAACAACAATAATGCATAGTGTAATTTCAAGAATTTCAATTCTGCTAAGCCTCTAAAGTTTTCTGGGTCGCAAGGAGCAACTGCGCTCCTTCAGTGGTTTGAGAGTATCGAGAGCACATTCAGGCATGTGAAGTGTCCGAATGCGCGTAAGGTTGAATTTGCTTCGAGCGTGTTTGAGAAGCAAGCGCTTACCTGGTGGAATGGTATTATGCGCGATAGGGGTGCCGAGTGGCGTTGGCACAAACATGGGAAGAGCTTCGAGCTCTCATGATGAAAGAGTTTTGTCCCCGTCACGAGGTTCGAGCTTTGGAACGAGAGTTTGACGATTTAAAGCAAGATGGGGCTGAGCACCGTGCGTACACGGATCGTTTTGAGGAAATCAGTCTATTGTGTCCCACCATGGTTACCCCACCAGAGAAAGCAATCGAGAGATATATCGATGGTTTACCCGATTCTATGCTGGATATTGTGACCGATGTTAATCCTACTACCCTTCGTCAAGCGATCGAGTTGTCTGCTACCCTGACTGAGACTCAAGTCAGGAAGGGTAAACTCACCCGCAAGGGTGATAAAAAGAAGGCGACTGATTCTGGGAAGGACAAGAAAAAGGGTAAGGGTAAAGAAGGTGAGTCATTGAAGAAATCGACGAAGCGAAAGGTTGCCCAGAATTTTGCTGTTACGGCACAAACTACTCAGAACCCACCGGCTCAACCTCCTGCGAAGAAGGCGTACGCTGGTACCGCACCTCATTGTGATCCCTACAACAGTCATCATGTTGCACAGCAAGCTTGTAAGCAGTGCACGACGTGTGGTAAACTTGGGCATCTGGCCAATGTTTGTCGTTTAGGACAAAATCAGGTTGCTCAGGTTCAAGCTCCGGTACAAGGGAATGCTGCTGGATTCCCACCAGGTTCATGTTTCAATTGTGGAGAGTTTAGTCACTTCCGCAACAACTGTCCGAGGCTGGCGAATGCAAACGCGAATGCTAATGCAAACCCGAATGCGAACGTCAACACCAACGCGAATCCTGCTCGAGGGTGAGCATACAATTTGAATGCAAACGAAGCGAGGGCTGACAACGAGGTGGTGAATGGTACGTTTCTTGTTAATAATCGACATGCATCTATTCTCTTTGATTCTGGTGCCGATAGAAGTTTTGTTTCGTTATCTTTTGAACCTTTGCTTGCTATACCTAGAACTAAATTGAGGAAACCCTTATCTGTCGAAGTTGCTACTGGTAAACCTCTTGTTCTCGATTCTGTTATTCGTGATTGTCAGTTGAACCTTGATAACCATCTTTTTCATATTGACCTCACACCAATGCAACTTGGGAGCTTCGACGTTATCATTGGAATGGATTGGTTAACTAAACACCACGCTGAGGTGGTTTGCTTTGATAAGATTCTTCGTATCCCTTTGTCTTCTGGAGAAATTCTAGAAGTTCGTGGCGAGAAACCTTCAGGTGGACTGAAGCTTATGTCGTGTATGGAAGCTCAGAGGTATTTAAGAAAAGGATATGTTGCTTTTCTAGCACATGTCACCGAGGAGAAAGGCAAGAGCAAGAGTATTCAGGATATTCCGATTGTTCAGGATTATCCAGAGGTGTTTCCTGATGAACTGCCTGGTTTGCCTCCAGTTCGTCAAGTCGAATTTCATATTGACCTTGTACCCAATGCCAACCCAATTGCGAAAGCACCTTATCGTCTTGCACCGTCGGAGATGCAAGAGTTATCAAAACAGCTTCAAGAGTTATCTGATAAAGGATTCATCCGTCCGAGTTATTCACCTTGGGGAGCTCCTGTCCTCTTCGTGAAAAAGAAAGATGGGTCTTTTCGAATGTGTATCGATTATCGTGAGCTTAATAAGCTTACCATCAAGAATCGATATCCCCTACCTCGAATTGATGATCTCTTTGATCAGCTACAAGGTGCTTCGTGTTTTTCTAAGATCGATCTGCGTTCTGGGTATCATCAACTTCGTGTTCTCGAAGAAGATATTCCCAAAACTGCTTTCCGCACGAGATATGGGCATTACGAGTTTACAGTCATGCCTTTTGGTTTGACGAATGCCCCAGCTATCTTTATGGACTTAATGAATAGGGTATGTAAACCTTATTTAGACAAGTTCATTATTGTGTTCATCGACGATATTCTCATTTATTCGAAGACTCGAGCCGATCACGAGCAACACCTTCGCTTAACATTGGAACTCCTTAAGAAGGAACAACTTTTCGCTAAATTCTCCAAGTGTGAATTCTGGCTTAAAGAAGTTCAGTTTCAGGGTCATATCGTCAACGAGCAGGGTATTCATGTGGATCCATCCAAGATCGTTGCTATTAAGGATTGGAGTACGCCGACGACACCTACAGAGATTCGATCTTTTCTTGGTCTTGCTGGTTATTATCGTCGATTCATTTCTAATTTCTCGAAGATTGCGGTTCCACTCACTGCTTTGACTCAGAAGAATAAGCCTTTTGACTGGGGACCTAAGCAAGAAGAAGCTGAACACGAGGCAACGACATTGGGTTGAACTCTTGAACGATTACGATTGCGAGATTCGCTACCATCCTGGTAAGGCGAATGTCGTAGCCGATGCGCTTAGTCGAAAAGAGTGAGTCAAGCTTCACTCTGTCCGAGCTCTATCCGACATCCAATCTCGTGTCCTTCAAGCTCAACGATCCTGTGTGATCAAGGGTTTATTGAAAGATGAGCTACCGCTTCAACTTGAGCTTAAGCTCGAAAGGAAAGACGATGGTCTACTCTATTTCAAGGATCGTTTGTGGGTTCCGAAACAAGACGATCTTCGCACCCTAGTGATGGAGGAATCTCACAAGTCTCGATATTCTATCCATCCTGGTGCTGATAAAATTACAAGGATCTTCGTACTCAGTACTGGTGGCCTGGTATGAAGAGGGATGTTGCCCTGTATGTATCAAAATGCCTAACTTGTCTCAAAGTCAAGGCTGAACATCAACGACCTTCTGGTTTGCTTGTACAACCAGAGATACCGGTTTGGAAGTGGGAGAACATTGCGATGGATCTCATCACTAAGTTACCGCGTACATCTAAAGGTCATGATGCTATTTGGGTTGTTATCGATCGATTAACGAAATCAGCTCATTTTATTCCAATTCGCGAGGATCTATCTGCTGATAAGCTTGCAAATATTTATGTTGATGAGAAAGTATCTCGACATGGTGTTCCTTTGGATATCATTTCTGATCGTGATGCTCGATTTTCATCTCATTTCTGGAAGACCATGCAATCTGCTTTGGGAACCCAACTGAATCTAAGCACTGCTTATCATCCCTA
Organism: Helianthus tuberosus; assembly: GCA_030545235.1. Taxonomy (NCBI): domain Eukaryota; kingdom Viridiplantae; phylum Streptophyta; class Magnoliopsida; order Asterales; family Asteraceae; genus Helianthus; species Helianthus tuberosus. The sequence goes on from JARYGA010046293.1 coordinate 1,510,077, forward strand.
AATAGATGGTCAATCTGAAAGAACGATTCAAACTTTGGAGGACATGCTTAGAGCATGCGTGATCGACTTTGGTGGTAATTGGGATTCTCATCTGCCATTGATCGAGTTCTCTTACAATAATAGTTATCATGCTAGCATTAAAATGGCACCATTCAAAGCTCTCTACGGTCGAAAATGTCGTTCATCTGTCTGTTGGAACGAGACCGGTGAAGCTCAGCTTACTGGACCTGAGCTTGTTCTGGAAACAACAGACAAAATCAAGAAAATTCGCGATAATCTTGTGACAGCTAGATGCCGTCAAAAGATTCATTTCTAATTTCTCGAAGATTGCGGTTCCACTCACTGCTTTGACTCAGAAGAATAAGCCTTTTGAGTGGGGACCCAAGCAAGAAGAAGCGTTCCAAAAGCTGAAGTAGAAGTTATGTAATGCTCCTGTTCTATCTCTGCCTGAGGGAAGCGATGATTTCGTTGTCTATTGCGATGCGTCCAACTTAGGCCTTTGTTGCGTCCTCATGCAACGAGGTAAGGTTATAGCATATTCATCTAGACAATTGAAAGTTCACGAGAAGAACTATACAATTCATGATCTCGAGTTAGGAGCTATGGTTTTCGTGCTTAAAATCTGGAGATACTACCTCTATGGAACGAAGTGCGTGGTTTTCACAGACCACAAAAGTCTCCAACATATTCTTAATCAGAAAGAGATGAACATGAGGCAACGACATTGGGTTGAACTCTTGAACGATTACGATTGCGAGATTCGCTACCATCCTGGTAAGGCGAATGTCGTAGCCGATGCGCTTAGTCGAAAAGAGCGAGTCAAGCTTCACTCTGTCCGAGCTCTATCCGACATCCAATCTCGTGTCCTTCAAGCTCAACGATCCTGTGTGATCAAGGGTTTATTGAAAGATGAGCTACCGCTTCAACTTGAGCTTAAGCTCAAAAGGAAAGACGATGGTCTACTCTATTTCAAGGATCGTTTGTGGGTTCCGAAACAAGACGATCTTCGCACCCTAGTGATGGACAAATCTCACAAGTCTCGATATTCTATCCATCCTGGTGCTGATAAAATTACAAGGATCTTCGTACTCAGTACTGGTGGCCTGGTATGAAGAGGGATGTTGCCCTGTATGTATCAAAATGCCTAACTTGTCTCAAACTCAAGGCTGAACATCAACGACCTTCTGGTTTGCTTGTACAACCAAAGATACCGGTTTGGAAGTGGGAGAACATTGCGATGGATCTCATCACTAAGTTACCGCGTACATCTAAAGGTCATGATGCTATTTGGGTTGTTATCGATCGATTAACGAAATCAGCTCATTTTATTCCGATTCGCGAGGATCTATCTGCTGATAAGCTTGCAAATATTTATGTTGATGAGATAGGATCTCGACATGGTGTTCCTTTGGATATCATTTCTGATCGTGATGCTCGATTTTCATCTCATTTCTGGAAGACCATGCAATCTGCTTTGGGAACCCAACTGAATCTAAGCACTGCTTATCATCCCCAAACAGATGGTCAATCTGAAAGGACGATTCAAACTTTGGAGGACATGCTTAGAGCATGCGTGATCGACTTTGGTGGTAATTGGGATTCTCATCTGCCATTGATCGAGTTCTCTTACAACAATAGTTATCATGCTAGCATTAAAATGGCACCATTCAAAGCTCTCTACGGTCGAAAATGTCGTTCACCTGTCTGTTGGAACGAGACCGGTGAAGCTCAGCTTACTGGACCTGAGCTTGTTCTGGAAACAACAGACAAAATCAAGAAAAATCGCGATAATCTTGTGACAGCTAGATGCCGTCAAAAGATTTATGCGGATTTAGGACGCAAGTCCTTAGAATTTCAAGTCGGAGACCGTGTCCTACTCAAGGTGTCACCTTGGAAGGGAGTGGTGAGATTTGGAAGGAAAGGAAAACTTGCACCTCGATATGTGGGACCATTTAAGATCGTGGAAAGAATTGGGAAGGTTGCCTATCGACTAGAGCTACCTCCAGAGCTTGGAAATACTCACCCAACTTTTCACGTGTCTAATTTGCGAAAGTGTTTAGCTGACGCTGATCTTCACATTCCTCTCGACGAGATCCGAATCAATGAAACGATGCACTTTGTTGAGAAACCAGTGGAGATCGTGGACCGTACTTTCAAACAGTTGTAGAACAAACGGATTCATTTGGTTAAAGTTTGTTGGGAGTCCAAACGTGGCCCGGAGTTTACTTGGGAACGTAAGGACCAAATGAAGGAAAAAATATCCGCATTTGTTTTCACAAGCTTCCTCTAAATAAAATTTCGGGACGAAATTTCCTGAAGTAGGGGAGACTGTGACAACTGTACTCTGTAATCGATGTTCGATGTAAAACAATGATGATTATTAATAAAACAACGTGATTTGGTGTTACTATATGTGTTTTGATGTTATTATGTGTGTATTTATGTTTGGTAAATTTTCAATTAGATTCGACTCCAATTTCAAGCTTTAAATCGCTTTCTGGAAGGTTATACGCAAACTGGTGCGTAAACGCAGTCAGTATAACGCGAAAAACACTCCGGAATAGTGATATAGGCTTAACATACCTTAAATAACCTCCACATAACTTAGAAATATGTTTTGAATGGTTTGGTGTGTTGAAAACAACCTTGTTCGATCGCAAGGACTATTTGTGTTAAAATGCAAAACTATACTGATTTGTATAGTAATGAACCCTCTGGAACTTGATCATAAGTTAAACATACCCAAAATATCCTTTACATAGCTTAGAAATAGGCTTTGAGGGGTTCGGTATGCTAAAACAAACTTTATTGGTCATTCAGGGACTAAAAGCGTCAAAAAGTGCACAAGTTTGCATTTTCACGCATATCTTACGTTCTGAATATATCCGGACATCCAAAAATTTGTGTAATCATTAAAATATTTTATTTTAGTGACTGGCATGATAAAATTCCAATCGTCGCTTAATTTGCATCGTTTTTGCGTTCGTTACGACTTCCGTCGTAATTAACCGAACAACGCAACCGTATGACCAAACGAGCCGACATCTGAGATATTTTTGAGCATGTTTTGAGTTCCCTATACTTTAAGTTCATTTTAGAGCCTTGAAATGAGGTTAACGGGGCTTAAACGTGTCAAAAATGGGCCGAAATGCATGATTCTGAAGTGCAGGGACCTGTTTTGACAATCTGCCAAAGATGGCCAGGCGGGGCGCGTAAGCCCAAGCCACATCTTACGCGGGCCGTATGGCCTTGCCAGACAGAAACTTCAGAAACAGCAATCTGGGCTAAATTCAGGGGTTTTAATGTAATATTTGCAATACCTGGAGCTGGTTTTCGGCTCCCATTGTATTCTAATACCATTAACCCAAATGTATGGCCAAGATCACTCCCTCAAACCACTTGGAATCATCCTATTGATCCTAACTTACTATAAATAGCAAGCTTCCTCATTTGGGTTTTTCACACCTTGATTCAATCTCTGCTCTAAGTTGAGCTTTTAACACGTCATACCTGAGTAATTTTGAATCAAAACACCCTCTTGGACCCTTTGTAAGTCCTCTTCTTGCTTGTTCTTGTATTTCAAGCATGAAAGTCAACAAGTTTGACTTTCAACTTTGACCAGTCAATGGTCAACACAAAGTTCCGTTGAACTTTGCAACGTGAGCGTAATCACGATGGTTATAGTCCCTTGTGACTATACCTACTGATTACCACGTTGACTAGGCGTAGTGACGAGTCGTAGTTTCGGCCAAAATGCGTGTTTATGCGTATTTTGTAACCAAACTACTCTAGGGTATCAAAATTGTTTGTTTTGATATCAAAACCTGTTTTCTAACTTAACTAAACATGTTCTAGCATGTTTAGCTTGCCACTTTTAGTTTAGTTTAGTGCTTGAAAATTCGACAACGCTTTTATCAACGTAGAGATTTATATGGTTTGAAACGCCGATAATACGACTTCTTTTATAAATAAATATAGTTATATATTTATTTCGAAGATCAAACGACACGATGATGGAGTTAATAAAATAAATATAGTTTATATATTTATTCGAAATATCAAACGATTTCTCGAGACGACAAGCGACCTTAACAATATATTTATATACTTTTATATAAATATTCATATATTTTAAATCTCTCGAGAACTAAGTCTTTACAAGACTTATTAAACTATTACCGACATTAGGCGAAACCTAACGAGTATAACTTAATCATTACTATTAAGTTGTCAATTTACCGTTGAATCGTTCGGTTAACGATTCGGTAGAGCTCAGACACGTAGTTTAGCTACGTTTATATTAGAAACTTATTAGATATTCCGTGTTAGGAATATTATAGAACACACGCTAGCAAGTCAAGTCTTGGAAACGACATCACGAAGTCGTAAATTAGCTAGCTTTGCACAGGAATATTCAGGTGAGTTTATAACCCCACTTTTTACGGTTTTACATTTTTGTAAATGTTTTCGGGGTGGAAAGACATGCACGTTTTGCAAAAACATACAAAATTTTGAACAAACGCAAAACTCGTATTTCTAAATCATATTACGAAGGGATTTCGAGGAACACAAATGATTTACGAAATGTTTATACTAAACATACCGGTTTTCAAACAAACGTATCTTTCGGAATATGCATACCCACGAATTCTAGTTTTCTAAACTACGGGTAAATACAAGAAGCACTCTTGGTGAGAACGAGTACCAAGTATGATGCAAATGCTTATTTTTGAAATGTAAATGATTTTCGGTCAGGGTGACCAAGGATTTTCGGTCAGGGTGACCAGGGATTGGGTCGGGGAGACTAGGGATTTTTATACATGGTATGATTAGCGTAAGGAGGGTTTACTACTTAGATCATGTGAGTGGGTAGGCGCAACTTGGGATCATTAATCCTCATTGTAGGACCGAGGGACAGGAGCGGTAGATCTATCTGGGTGTAGCGAGCCCAGCCCCCAGGCCAAACAGAACGGACCTCGGGGTGACTTTGTGCCCGACGCATAAATTTGCTAGGTTTGAGTCTTCATACTTGCACTTCACACATACCATTGGCCTTGCAAACCATTGGTGATCTCTTTATTTCCTTATTATCTACATACCAGGGACATATATACTTACGAAACTACTTGTTCATACAAATTAAATACCATGTTTTATACAAAATTTAAAGCATAGGATTATGCGGGTGTGGAGTCAAAGTCAGGGTGGGCATTGACGGTTATACGAACATTACAAATACATGGTTTTTATGAACATACGTGTTACAAACACAACGTTTTCATATAACTTGGCAAGAAAATGATTTCAAAAACCGGTTATTCCAAAGATTTATTTCAAACCTTTCACAACTCAAAAGATTTATCTCAAATCTTTTACGAACAAACTATGAACTCGCTCAACTTTATGTTGATTTTTCGCATGTTTCTTTCTCAGGTTACTTTTCAAACAATGGAACGGTTGGAATAGGAGAACCATCTGGAGTCGAGTACTTAGCGGGCGTTCGGTTTCTAGAAGTCTTTGCTTTTTTGCTTCCGCTGTGCAATGAAGATACCAGTCCAGTCACGCCAGCTCTGATAATTTCGGGGTGTGACAGTATCTTGATCAATCCTATGCATTAGCTCCTGAAAACACATGTGAAAATAGGTACGTCAGCATAAAAATGTCTGTGAGATACATAGGTTTTATAAAAATAGGATTCATGACTTGTAAGTTTAAAGAAAATGTTTAACAAAAGTTAGTCATGAACCTTGTAAAATGTTTTCTTTTATAAATCATACAAAAAGTGATAAGAAATTAGATGATATAAAAGAAAGATGCATAGATAAATAAATAACCAAGTAAAATGAGTTTGTATAAAATATGTTGTTTGTAAAACAATGTTTCATGAAGATATGATATATGTGTAAAATGTAATATGACTAACTTGAAATGGTTTAAATAACGCTACGATAAGTAATATCATAAAAAGCATCTATATATAGGAAGTACCAGCGGCATATCCACCATGTTTTTATCATAATACACACGCCTCGTTATTTAAATCACTTACCCAAACAAACCACCAATGTAAAAATGTCCATGTATAACCAAATGTAATGTATAGTGAATAAAAGCATTTACTCAACCCTATAAGAAAGAAATGTACAAAACAATGTATTTGATAAATAATAATTTAAATCAAAAGTTATGTTTTGTAAAATCCATGCTTTATTGATACAAACATTTACGCGGTAATGTTATATGCCTACATTCAAGCCTTGAGACTGAAGAGACAAACCCCTAAGAAGTTAAAGGTTTATCAAACTTATGAATATCGAATTCGGTCATTCCTTTCACCCAAACAAACCTAGGATTTCAGGAATGGGAGTTGTCAATTCCTATGGTACCACTACCTACTAACGAACGACATGGTCAGTGTTAATGAATGTATTTATGACCCGTTAAACAAACCAAATGTCATACCAAATGTAAGCATGTTATATGAAAATAATGTACTTAAATCTGCTAAATTAACATATAAAGTAGAAATGTAAAACAATGTGTCCATATGTTGGATGAACATATGCAACAAAAATGTAATATATAAAAATCAATGTGCTATCATGTTAATAAAACATACATAGAAAAAACATGGAAGAAATCATGTACTATATGTGTACTAATGAACATAGCAAGTATATGTTATTAAAACATGAGAAACATGAAAGTAATAAGTAGGAACATGTGTATCACCCCAAAACATTTGAAAACGTAAAAGAGGGGACTATGTACTCACTTGAGAATTCTTAGAAGTCTTGAATAACAACCAAGCAAAGCTAGAGGGATCACAGAATCAATCGGCACCTAATATAGGTAACTATGTTAATAAACCGGACCTAAATCGGAAGATCGGATAGGTTGAGGTTTTGTAAACCAAGTGAGTATTGGAACTCATATGATATGGTTTAACAAAGCCTACATTCTAAATTGAAACCTATCCTAAGTGCTTACGACCCATTACGACCCGTTTAGGTAGCTTACGTTACTTTAACGCGTCGTTTATGTAAAACGTGTTTGGACCGCCTAACTAGTCCTATGACAAGTAATGCCTTAATATCTCTAATAATGTTACCTAATCAGTTTAGATGTAAAAATTTAGGTACATATGCTTAAAATGAATTTATGCATAAAAAGGGCATTTTGGTCATTTTCCTAAGGCATATAAATTACCTATCATACAACTAACTAAACGAAGTGGCCATAAGGTGTAACCTTGGAAGGTTATTCCCTATACAACTATGGTCACAAAACATGTTTGGTAGGATCCTACTGATCGACCAAACGGGTCGGGTTCAAAAGTCTAAGCGGTTGTTTAGACCGCTTACCTTACGACCCTATATAAGCACTAAACTAAAAGTTACGAGTTAAACATGTTAAAACATGTTTAACGAAGTTAGAAAACAAGTTTGATATCAAAACAAAGGGTTTTGATACCCAAGAATAGTTTGGTTGCAAAATACACATGAATACGCATTTTGACCGAAACTATGACTCGTCACTATACCTAATCAACGTGGTAATCAGTAGGTATAGTCACAAGGGACTATGACCATCGTGATTACGCTCACGTTGCGAAGTTCAAACGAACTTCGTGTTGACCATTGACCGGTTAAAACAGAAAGTCAAACACTGTTTGACTTTTACGCTTAAAAACGTATAAAAGCATGAAAGAAATTTACAAATGGTCCAAGCAATGGAGATTTGATTCAAGTTGCTCAGGTATGGAGTGTGGAAACCCCAACTTATAGCAGAAATGAATCAAGTGTGAAGATTGAAATGAAACAAGGTGGGTATTTATATGAATTCAAGAGCCGTTAGGATCGTTTCTTGAACTACGAGCTTCAATCTCAACCATCCAAGTGTTACCCACTGAAATACAATACTATGGGTGCCCAAAACCAGCTCCATGTATGAAGAAACCATGTACAATAACCCAGAAACCAGCTGCTGATTGCAAAACTGAGTTTTGCAGGTGTGGGGGTCTCTCGCGTCCCGCGTAAGAAATGGGCTCATCTTACGCGCCCCGCCTGAACCAAGTTTGGCAGATTATCAGAAATGGTCCCTGAATATGTAAAACTTGTTTTCGATGCATTTTTTGACACATTTAAGCCCCGTTAACCCCATTTCAAGGCTCTAAAATGAAGTTAAAGTATAGGGAACTTAAAATATGCTCAAAAATATGCCGGATGTCGGTTCGTTTGGTCGTACGGTTGCGTTGTTCGGTTAATTACGACGAAACACGAACGGACGCGAAAAATTATCCAAATTACGTGACGAATGGAATTTTATCTTTCCAATCACTAAAATAAAATATTTTAATGATTACATAAATTTTTGGATGTCCGGATGTATTCAGAATGTAAGATATGCGCGAAAATGCAAACTTATGCACTTTTTGATGCTTTTAGTCCCTGTTGATCAAATAAGTTTATTTTTGCGCACCAAACACCTCAAAGACTATTTCTAAGCTATGTAAAGGATATTTAGGGCATGTTTAACTTATGATCAAGTTCCGGAATGTTCATTACGATACGAATCAGCAGACTTTTGCAGTTTGACGCAAACAGTCCCTACGATCGAATAAACTTGATTTCAACACACCAAACCCTCCAAAACTTATTCTAAGTTATGTAAAGGTTATTTAAGGTATGTTAAGCCTATGTCACTATTCCGGAGTGTTTTTCGCGTTAAACTGATTACGTTTACGCATCAGTTCGCGTATAACTTTCTAGAAAGTGATTTAGAGCTCGAAATCGAACAAGGTTTGATATGTGCAATTGATGCACACATTTATACAAATCACAAGTATGAAACACAATATTTCATTGATTTGGTATTTGTTTGATGGTCGTAGAGACACAAATGTCACAGTCTCCCCTACTTCAGGAAATTTCGTCCCGAAATTTATTTAGAGGAAACTTGTGAGAGCTCGAAACATGAAGTCGAAAAGATAAAACAACATTGGTTAGGGTTCTGAACTTCTAGTAACTTTAATAACATCATGCTTGCAATGTAAGAGGTACACATATATACAAGTATATGAAGCGCCATTGGTGCGTCCACCGTACCTCCATTACATTGTTCACGTTTCGTTATTGTTGCCACTATCGGTTCTTACACATGATAAATCTTACTGTGATTTCCGTTCACTGAATTTCATAATTATGTATGCATCCATAATAACGTAATTCCTTGCATAGTCCACACAGTGCATTTTAAAATGTGTAGGGGAAGAAAACAATGAACGATCCTGTGATGATTGTGACTAGACCACCATGGGTCCTTTTAAATAAATCAATAAATGATCTCTTTAAATAGACTACCAAGGAGTCTTTTCAGCTATATCATCACTTGCCATTCTTAACCAGATTCTGAATCAATCTTTTTTACTAGACCACTCAAGGGGTCTCTTTTGACTTATGGAATGGTACTATATAATCCACGGGTCTTAACTATTACGTATAAGCCCATTAAGGATTTAAGATAGTACCTTTGGATATCCTACTATGAATCCCTCATATGATGATATGGAAGATTCTACGAGGATTTGGATAACGAAAATTCAGATTACACAAAAACAAAACACATAAAACTCAATCACATAATTATTTATCTTGGTTTACAATTTGTTATCATTTGTTAATTTTCTTGTTAATTTGAGCACATGAATTTAAAGCACACCAGGAATCTAATCCGTGGATTTTATTTCGCACTTTAAACATCATCAAGAATCTAACTATGAAGATAGGAAGATCTTAATAGGAATTTGGCTTTGTCCTTATTGAATCGTAATGTACGTATTAAGGCATACAAAGAATTCAATTAAGGGCTCCGATTTGAGCGATAATCATCCACAAGGATCTAATCGTGAAGGTAAGAAGATCCCATATGGATTTTGGAATTTGAATAGCGGGAGACGTTTCGAAACCTTGCACTAGACATGCATAAGTCGATACACGAGGTAGAATGTTCATGAAGTTGAGATGCTAGATATGCCAAGGCAACATATGAAGCAGAATTTAGAGGTTGTGTAGGTTAAATCAATCATACGGGTAGAATGTTTTCGGAAACTATGCATGGGGTTCTTTAGAAATGTGTTTAATGTTTTTGAAACCTTACTTAATACTTTTGAAATCATACGGTAGATGTATTAGGTAAATATGTTTATAAAATGTTTTAAAATCATACGGGATGATTGAAATTATGTATAAGGTTTTTTTTTTTTTTTTTGAAAACATGGATAATGCTTTTGAAATCATGCATTTGACATATTAAGTAAATATACTGTGTTAAAATTGTTTTCAAACTATATGAAATATTTTGAAATCATGAAGGTTGTTTTGAAAACCTATACTATGTAAGTTGTTATGAAAACCAGAATGTAATGATATGGGTATGAGATCGAGAAATACCCTTAGTTATCTAACCAAGGATTTAATGTGACATTTTGAATAATCATCTAAAATTGTCACTTATATTCTGTACTTTGTTTCTTAGAATGAAACGAGTACTTAGAATTTTCGAAGAAATCATGAGCGATCACATGAATGGGAGAATCACAAGAGTAGTTTGTTTAAAGAACATAGTTCTTAGATGTAGGTATCGTAGGGGTATGCCATACACACATGTAACTACACTTGTACATCAGAATTGTGAACAACGATTTATTTATAAACTAACCAAATTGTTCCAGAGTTTAAGGAAAACAAAATAAACAAAAGCATAAGACTTAAATTATTTCAAGGAAGCATCATCTCTTGGTCAGTCAAATGCTCATTCACGGGTTTGATTTGCATTGACAAGCTTTAGGCATTTGTTCCTGAAATGGCTCATCTCGCCACAGTTATAGCATGATCCAGGTGGAAAGCGAGCTTGGGCATGGTTGGCTTGTGGTTGATTTGGACCACCTTGGTTTGGGTTAATTCGACAAGCACTTGCCTGGTGACCAACTCGCCCACATGATACACACTGACGACACTGTAGGTGAGCTTGGTGATGCCCATTACATATGTTGCATAACGGTGCAGTTCCCTTGTATTGCTTCTTAGCAGGTGGTGTTGCCACCTGGCTAGGTCCTGCTTGATTTGGTGCAACTGTTGGAAGATTCTTTGAAGCTTTATGCTTTCTTGATCTTCGTGGAGGCTTGGCTTCTGTTTCAGTCCGTTGCTTCTTCCTTTCCGGCTCTTTAGACCAATACCAATTCCAGGTTGGTGTCTCTTAGGTGTCTTCATCCTTGAGGCGAGTTATAGCAAAAGCTAATTCAGCAGTCTTCTGGAATACCAAGCCTATTCGTTGGGCAATTTTGGTAGCATGTTCAGACATCTGAGCGTCGCTGCGATGAAGAGACATTCTAGAGGAAATGGAAGACATGGGAGGAAACAAGTGAGATGTTATCGGATAATCAAAACAGAATGACAACGTATAAAAATTGTGATCATTTGTTTGTTACCTAAGGCAAACAAATGAGACGGTGACTAATCAAAGTAAGCGGGTCATATTAATGTATCGCGAAGACATGCTTTAGCCTATAAGTGGACACTCACCCTAAGAGTTCCCATGTAAGAGTGACTGGTCCGATTATGTGGATTTGTACGAACACTCTAGCCTTAGACATAAAACTCAGAGTACTGGCATCCACCCTTCCAGATTGCACGTGGCACATTATAAGACCCAACTTTGACGAGATTTTGAAAACTTTGAAGGTTCAAAACCTTATAATAAATCATCCTAGAACAGATGATTGGTTTTCAAAGCGGATTTAAAATTTTGTGTTCTTGTTATGGTTGTCACCTAAGGATAAGTGACGGTATTGTTTTAAGATCTAAACACAAGAATCTTGTGTTAGGGTCCTAGGAAGGTTATAGACTAGGTCAAAGAATTACTAATAACCTAATTCCCTATAACCATGAGCTCTGATACCAACTCTTCCGTCACACCCCGACCGCGTAAAACAACAAATTGCAGCGGAATCATCGGGGAGTGTTGTAACAGAATCATTGTTTCATAAAACATGCAATTGAAGTTTTGTTTTATTGAATTAAAAGAGGTTACATTGTCTTAAAAATAAAGATACATAACATAATTAACTAGTCTTGCATATTTTATTGTCACTAAGGCCCAAGTCCACCTAAGTGTATCTTGATCAATCCTATGCATCAACTCCTGAAAACACATGTGAAAATAGGCACGTCAGCATAAAAATGCCTGTGAGATATATAGGTTTTATTAAAATAGGATTCATAACTTGTAAGTTTAAAGAAAATGTTTAACAAAAGTTAGTCATGAACCTTGTAAAATGTTTTCTTTTATAAATCATACAAAAAGTGATAAGAAATCAGATGATATAAAAGAAAGATGCATAGATAAATAAATAACCAAGTAAAATGAGTTTGTATAAAATATTTTGTTTGTAAAACAATGTTTCATGAAGATATGATATATGTGTAAAATGTAATATGTCTAACTTGAAATGGTTTAAATTACGCTACGATATGTAATATCATAAAAGCACTTATATATAGGAAGTACCAGCGGTGTATCCACCATGCTTTTATCATATTACACACGCCTCGTTATTTAAATCACTTACCCAAACAAACCACTAATGTAAAAATGTTCATGTATAACCAAATCTAATGTATAGTGAATAAAAGCATTTACTCAACCCTATAAGAAAGAAATGTACAAAACAATGTATTTGATAAATCATAATTTAAATCAAAAGTTATGTTTTATAAAATCCATGCTTTATTGATACAAACATCTACGCGGTAATGTTGAACGCCTACATTCAAGCCTTGAGACTGAAGAGACAAACCCCTAACAAGTTAAAGGTTTATCAAACTTATGAATATCGAATTCGGTCATTCCTTCCACCCAAACAAACCTAGGATTTCAGGAATGGGAGTTGTCAATTCCTATGGTACCACTACCTACTAACGAACGGCATGATCGGTGTTAATGAATGTATTTATAACCCGTTAAACAAACCAAATGTCATACCAAATGTAAGCATGTTATATGAAAATAATGTACTTAAATATGCTAAGTGAACATATAAAGTAGGAATGTAAAACAATGTGTCCATATGTTGGATGAACATATGCAACAAAATTATAATATATAAAAATCAATGTGTTATCATGTTAATAAAACATACATAGCAAAAACATGGAAGAAATCATGTACTATATGTGTACTAGTGCATATAGCAAGTATATGTTATTAAAACGTGAGAAACATGAAAGTAACAAGTAGGCACATGTGTATCACCCCAAAACATTTGAAAACGTAAAAGAGAGGACTATGTACTCACTTGAGAATGCTTAGAAGTCTTGAATAAGAACCAAGCAAAGCTAAAGGGATCACAGAATCAATCGGCACCTAATATAGGTAACTATGTTAATAAACCGGACCTAAATCGGAAGATCGGATAGGATGAGGTTTCGTAAACCAAATAAGTATTGGAACTCATATGATATGGTTTAACAAAGCCTACATTCTAAATTGAAACCTATCCTAAGTGCTTACGTGTGACACCTATGCTTGTAATCATTGTAAACAGTTCAGTTATCAATGAAACAATGTTATTTGGTCCCAATGTATGTTTGTTTATGTTTGACATTTTTCATGTATTGATTTTTGTTCAATTTCAAACTCTATATCACTTTCTAGAGAGTTATACGCAAACTGGTGCGTAAACGTAATCAGTTTAACGCGAAAAATACTCCGGAACATCAATTTATGCTTAACATACCTTAAATAACATTTACATAACTTAGAAATAAGTTTTGAAGGCTTTGGTGTGGCAAAATTAAGTTTATTCGCTTACGGGGACTAAATTCGACAAACTACGAAAGTATGCCAATTCGTACTGTAACGGACATTCCGGAACTTGATCATAAGTTAAACATACCCTAAATATCCATTACATAGCTTAGAAATAGGCTTTGAAGGGTTCAGTATGCTAAAAATAAACTTTATTGATCAATAGGGACTAAAAGCGTCAAAAAGTGCATAAGTTTGCATTTTCGCGCATATCTTACGTTCTGAATATATCCGGACATCCAAAAATTTATGTAATCATTAAAATATTTTATTTTAGTGATTGGCAAAATAAAATTTCCATTCGTTGCGTAATTTGGATCGTTTTTGCGTTCGTTACGATTTCCGTCGTAATTAACCGAACAACGCAACCGTACGACCAAACGAACCGACATCCGAGATATTTTTGAGCACATTTCATGTTCCCTATACTTAAATTTATTTTAGAGCCTTTAAATGGGGTTAACGGGGCTTAAAAGTGCCAAAAATCAAGTTTTACAAGTGCAGGGACCATTTTTGAAATTTCTGGCAGATACATTGAGCTTGGTCCATTTTTGAGGTTTTGATGGTTTTAACCCAAGGTTTTGCACTCTATGGGCTGGAATTTGATGGTTTTAAATATTCCCATGGTTTTGAAAACCATGTGCCCACTTGTAAGGTCAAGATCAAAGCACGATTTGCGAAAAACGATCCTAACGGTTCTCCGAAATCTATATATACCCCTTCCATTTCATTTGCAAACTCACCTTTGATCTGATTTTGTTCTCTAATTTGAAGTTATACACTTCATACCTGAGAATAATTAGATCAAACCTTCATTTCTTGGACCCGTTGTAAGTATTCTTTCTTTCTTTTACGCATTTTAAGCGTGAAAGTCAAACAAGTGTTTGACTTTCAGCTTTGACCAGTCAATGGTCAACACGAAGTTCGTTTGAACTTTGTAACGTGAGCGTAATCATGATGGTCATAGTCCTTTGTGACTATACCTACTGATTACCACGTTATTAGGCGTAGTAACGAGTCGTAGTTTCGCTCAAAATGCGTATTCTTGCGTATTTTGCAACCAAACTACTTTTAGGTATCAAGACCCTTTGTTTTGATACCAAACTTGTTTCCACACCTCGTTAAACATGTTTTAACATGTTTATCTCGTCACTTTAGGTTTTGTGCTTATATAGGGTCGTATGATAAGCGATCTAATTAATCGCTTAGACTTTCGAACCCAACCCGTTTGGTCAATCATTAGGATTCGACCAAATACATTTTGTGACCATAGTTGCATAAGGAATAACCTTCCGAGGTTATACTTTATGGTCACTTAGTCTACTTAGTTGTATGATAGGAAATTATATGCCTTAGGAAAAATGACCAAAATGCCCTTTTTTTACGCCAAAATTCATTTTAAGAATATGTAACATAAATTTTGACATCTAAACTAAATAGGCAACATTATTAAACATGTTAAGGCATATTTTACTTGTTACAGGACTAGTTAGGCGGTCTGAACGCGTTTTATGCGAACGACGCATTAAAGTAGCATAAGCTACCTAAACGGGTCGTAACGGGTCATAAGCACTTAGGATAGGTTCCCTTTTAGAATGTAGGCTTTGTTAAACCATATTATATGAGTTCTTACACTCATTTGGTTTACGAAACCACATTTTATCCAATCCTCCGATTTAGGTCCGTTTATTAACGTAGTTACCTATATTAGGTGCCGTTTGATTCCGTGATCTTTCTAGCATTGCTTGGTGGTCATCTAAAGACTATTGAGCAATCTCAAGTGAGTACATAGTCCCCTATTTTACGTTTTCAAATGTTTTGGGGTGAAACACATGTGCCTACTTGTTACTTTCGTGCTTTTTATGCTTTTACATCATATGCTTGTTATGTTCATTAGTACACATATAGTACATGATTTCTTGCATGTTTTGCTATGTATGTTCACTTAGTATGCTAGCACATTGTTTTACATTACATTTTATGCTATGTATGTCCATTTAGTGCATACTTAGTACATTGTTTTACATTACATTTCTGTTGCATATGTTTACTCAGCATATGGACACATTGTTTTACATTTCTGCCTTGTATGTTCACTTAGCATACTAGGTACATTGTTTTCATAAAACATGCTTACATTTGGTATGACATTTGGTTGTTTAACGAACTAAAATACGTTCATTAACATTAGCTACGTCGCTCGGTAGTAAGTACTGGTACTATAGGACTTGTCAACTCCCAATACTGATATCCTAGGTTTGTTTGGATGTAAGGAATGACTGAATCCGAAAACATTTTGATAACCTTTACTCTAAGGTTATCCTACAGTCTCAGGTCTTGAATGTATACGTTTAACATACCGCATAAGTGTTTTTATCAGTATAGCATGCATTTCTACAAGACATACTTTTGATTTAAACTGTGTTTTATATCAATTACATTGTTTTGTACATTCTTCTTATAGGGTTGAGTAAATACTTTTATTCACTATACATTACATTACATTTGTTTACACATAAACATTTCAACATTTGTTTGAACATTACATTTTGGTGGTTTGTTTGGGTAAGTGATTTACATAACAAGGCGACGTGTAATATAATAAAAGCATGGTGGATACGCCGCTGGTACTTCCTATATATAAGTGCTTTTATGATATTGCATATCGTAGCGTTATTTAAACCATTTCAATTTAGACATATTACATTTTACACAAATAACATACTTCCACATAAACATTGTTTTACGAACAACTTATTTAATACAAACTCATTTTACTTGGTAACTTATTTAACCATACATCTTTCTTTTATATATATCATCTAATTACTTATTGATTTTCATATGATTTATAAAAGAAAACACTTCTAATAAGATTCATGACTAACTTTTTGTTAAAACATTTTCTTTCAAATACAAGTCATGAATCCTATTTAAACGAAACCTATGTATCTCACAGGCATTTTCATGCTGACGTACCTATTTTCACATGTGTTTTCAGGAGCCGTTGCATAGGATGATCGAGACACACTAGGGTGGACCTGTGCCTTAGTGACTTAAAAATGAAGCTAGAACTAGTTAAATTTTGTTATGTACTCTCGTTTTCTTTGTTTGAGACAATGTTTCACCTGTTTGTTTATAAATAAAACATAACTTTAAATACCATGGTTGTGAAACAATAATTCTGTTACAACACTCCCCGACGTTTCCGCCGCGGTTTAGTTGTTTTAGGCGGTCGGGGTGTGACAGAAGAGTTGGTATCGGAGCCAATGGTTATAGGGAATTAGGTTATTAGCAATGCTTTGACCTAGACTATAACCTTTCTTAGACCCCAAAACAAGTTATCTTGTGTTTAGATCTTAAAACATGCACTTCACCTATCCTTAGGTGATTGCCAAAACAAGAACCCAATTTTTCGAAACGGTTTTGAAAATCAATCATCTGTTTTTAAATAATTTGTTATAAGGTTTTGAACCCTTCATTTTTTCAGAATGATTTTGAAAATTTAATCATTCGTTTTTGAATGATTCATTTGGCCTTGTGCCTTCCAAGTTTTCAAAATCTCTTTAAAGTTTTGGGTTCTAAATAATGTGAACACGTGCAAACTGGAAGGGTGAATGTCTGTACCCAGAGTTTTCTGTCTAAGGCTAGAGTGCTCGTACAAATCCACATAATCGGACCAGTCACTCTTACCTGGGAACTCTTGGGGTGAGTGTTCACTTATAGGCAAGCATGTCTTCGCGATACATTATTTTTGACCCATTTACTTTGATTAGTCACTGTGTCGTTTGTTTGCTTTGTGGTACGGACGAATGACCACCATCTTTGCTTTTGTCGATTTTTATATCATCTCATTCTTTTCAACTGATCATCTCACTCGTTTTCTCTCATGTTTCCTCTTTTAGAATGCCTCCTCGACGCGAAAATCCGCTACCTAATGCCGAAATGGCAGCTATCATGGCACAGCATATGGCTGCCGTACTCCCAGACCCAAGCCAACAATAACCAAAATGCTCCATGCAATTTCAAGAGTTTTAATTCGGCTAAACCACTCAAGTCCAGTGGTTCTGAAGGGGCAACTGGGCTCCTACAGTGGTTCGAGAGCATTGAGAGTACGTTTCGTCATGTTCAGTGTCCTGATAATCGGAAAGTCGAGTTTGCTTCCAGCATTTTTCAAAAGAGGGCCCTTACTTGGTGGAATAGAGTTATGAGAGATCGTGGTGCTGAGGTTGTGTTAGCACAGACTTGGGCCGAGCTTAGGGCTCTTATGATGAGGGAATTTTGTCCTCGTCATGAACTGAGAGCTTTAGAAAGGGAGTTTGATGACTTGAAGTAGGATAGCGGTGAGCACCGGCCTTACACTGATAGGTATGAGGAATTGAGTTTGCTATGCCCTACCATGGTTACCCCACTCGAAAAAGCTATCGAGAGGTATATTGATGGCTTACTTGACTCCGTACAAGACATCGTCACTGGTAGTAACCCTACCACAGTTCGTCAGGCAATCGAGTTAGCTGCGACATTGACTGAGTCGCAGGTTCGAAAGGGTAAGCTACACAGGAAGGGTGACAAGGGTAAGAAACAGGCGTCTGATAAGGGTGAAGGCAAGAAGGGTAAGAATAAGAAGGGTAAGGAAGCTGGGTCTACAAAGAAGTCTAGGAAGCGCAAGGCTTCCCAAAACTTCGCCGTTACAGCACAGGCCAATCAAGCTGCTCCAAATCAGCCTGCGCAACCACTTTCCAAGAAACCATACCTTGGCAATGCACCTCTATGCAACAGGTGTAGCGGTCATCAGCAGTCGCACATCCAGTGTCGTTATTGTACCAATTGTGGAAGATCTGGTCATCTTGCTGCCACATGTCGTCTTCCTGCTAATCAGAATCGAGTAGCTCAGAACCCAGCTCAACAAGTTGCTCAGCCTCTTGCTCAACAACAGGCTCAAGCTGCACGACCTCACTACCCGCCTGGTTCTTGCTATAACTATGGGGATCTGACCCACTACAGAAACCAGTGTCCAAGGCTGGCCAACGTAAATCAAGCTCAGGCTCGAGGTCGAGTCTTCAACATGAATGCTAATGAGGCGCAAGCAGACAACGAGGTGGTGAACGGTACGTTCTTTGTTAACAATCAGTCTGCTTTTGTTCTTTTTGATTCAGGTTCTGATAAGAGTTTTGTGTCGTTATCTTTTGAGCCATTACTTCATATGTCTAGAACAAAACTAGGAAAGCCTTTTACAGTAGAAGTTGCTAGTGGTGATCCCATTGTTCTCGATTCTGTTCTTTGTAACTGCCAGCTGAACCTTAATGTGACAACTGTACTCTGTAATAGATGTTCGATGTAAAACAATGATGATTATTAATAAAACAATGTGATTTGGTGTTACTATATGTGTTTTGATGTTATTATGTGTGTATTTGTGTTTGGTGAATTTTCAATTAGATTCGACTCCAATTTCAAGATTTAAATCGCTTTCTGGAAGGTTATACGCAAACTGGTGCGTAAACGCAGTCAGTATAACGCGAAAAACACTCCGGAATAGTGACATAGGCTTAACATACCTTAAATAACCTCCACAAAACTTAGAAATAAGTTTTGAATGGTTTGGTGTGTTGAAAACAGCCTTGTTCGATCGCATGGACTATTTGTGTCAAACTGCAAAACTAAACTGATTTGTATAGTAACGAACCCTCCGGAACTTGATCATAAGTTAAAAATACCCTAAATATCCTTTACATAGCTTAGAAATAGGCTTTGAGGGGTTCGGTATACTAAAACACACTTTATTAGTCATTCAGGGACTAAAAGCGTCAAAAACTGCACAAGTTTGCATTTTCGCGCATATCTTACGTTCTGAATATATCCGGACATCCAAAAATTTATGTAATCATTAAAATATTTTATTTTAGTGATTGGCATGATAAAATTCCATTCGTCGCTTAATTTGGATCGTTTTTGCGTTCGTTACGACTTCCGTCGTAATTAACCGAACAACGCAACCATATGACCAAACGAGCCGACATCCGAGATATTTTTGAGCATGTTTTGAGTTCCCAATACTTTAACTTCATTTTAGAGCCTTGAAATGAGGTTAACGGGGCTTAAACGTGTCAAAAATGGCCCGAAATGCATGATTCTGAAGTGCAGGGACCTGTTTTGACAATCTGCCAAAGATGGCCAGGCGGGGCGCGTAAGCCCAAGCCACATCTTACGTGGGCCGTATGGCCTTGCCAGATAGAAACTTCAGAAACAGCAATCTGGGCTAAATTCAGGGGTTTTAATGTAATATTTGCAATACCTGGAGCTGGTTTTCGGCTCCCATTGTATTCTAATACCATTAACCCAAATGTATGGCCAAGATCACTCCCTCAAACCACTTGGAATCATCCTATTGATCCTAACTTACTATAAATAGCAAGCTTCCTCAAGTTTTTCACACCTTGATTCAATCTCTGCTCTAAGTTGAGGTTTTAACACCTCATACCTGAGTAATTTTGAATCAAAACACCCTCTTGGACCCTTTGTAAGTCCTCTTCTTGCTTGTTCTTGTATTTCAAGCACGAAAGTCAACAAGTTTGACTTTCAGCTTTGACCAGTCAATGGTCAACATAAAGTTCCGTTGAACTTTGCAATGTGAGCGTAATCACGATGGTTATAGTCCCTTGTGACTATACCTACTGATTACCACGTTGACTAGGCGTAGTGACGAGTCGTAGTTTCGGCCAAAATGCGTGTTTATGCGTATTTTGTAACCAAACTACTCTAGGGTATCAAAACCGTTTGTTTTGATATCAAAACCTGTTTTCTAACTTAACTAAACATGTTCTAGCATGTTTAGCTCGCCACTTTTAGTTTAGTGCTTGTGTAGAGTCGTAAGTCAAGCGGACTAAACACCCGCTTAGACTTTCGAACACGACCCGTTTGGTCGATCATTAGGATCCGACCAAACATGTTTAGTGACCATAGTAGCATAGGTAATAACCTTTCGAGGTTATACCTTATGGTCACCAAGTGTAGGTAGTTGTATGATAAGTAGTTTATATATGCCTTAGGTAAATGACCAAAATGCCCTTTTCATGCATAATTGGTAATTAAGCATATGTAACCTAAATTTTGTCACATAACTGACTATGCAACATATTTAAACATGTTTAGGCATATAACACTTGTCATAGGACTAGTTAGACGTCTCGAATGCGCTTTTTCGCACGCGACGCGTTAAAGTAGCATAAGCTACCTTAATGGGTCACAATGGGTCGAAAGCACTTAGGTTAGGTTCCGATTTAGGATGTAGGCTTTGTTAAACCATATCACATGAGTTCCAACCCTCATTTGGTTTACAAGACCTCATTCTATCCGATCTTCCGATTAAGGTGTCTATTGTTTGACTAGGGATTCGATTACTAGGTGCTGTTTGATTTCTCTGGTTTGCTCGAGTTTGTTGAAGTTCTATTGATTAAGGATACTTTGCACTCCAAGTGAGTACATAGTTCCCCTATTTTACTGTTTTCAATTGTTTTGGGGTAATTCATATCTGCTAAATGTTTTCAAGGTTTTAACGATGGTTTTCAAAACGATTTTCGATATTATAACGATGATTTCAAAAACGAATAAGATGTTTTATACTAAACTAATAACGATTTCAATAAAGTGAATAAACTAGTTGGTTGTATTTACATAATGAATGGCATTCATTAGCATTGATCAAGCCGACCAGTATTAGGTTATGGTACCATAGGATCTGACAAATCCCATTATCGTACTGCACCCATGGTTATGTGTGGGTTAAGTGGGTAATGACTGAATCTGAATGTTAATTTACCCTTTGGTGGTTTATTAATGCGAGAGCGAAATAGTCGAGTCACGAAGGTTTGAATGTTATTAGCGAGGCGACCACAAATAGTTTTCACACTTAAAACGAGGATTATTTAAACGATTTAAACGAATTAACGATTTGGGAACAATTCATACGAGTTTAAACGAGTTGGATAAAGGATTGGTTTTTGGTTAAGTGTTTAGATAACGGGACGGGTGTAATGTGGTGAAAACATGGTAGATACGCCACTGGTACTTCTTATATATAAGTGTTTTCAACATATTACATACCGTGGCGTTATTTAGTTCACTTGGGTAAACGATTTTGGAACGATGTCACACAAACGAGGTTTTCGAAATGATACAAACTATACGAGTTTTATTAACGAGATTTATTAACAAGTTTTATTAACGATTTAATACGAGATGTTTTACAATTTGCTTTACTAAAACAAATGTTTTTGGGTTAAGAATCATGGCTACGAGGTTTTATAAACTATAACCCGCTTGATTTGAGTTGGTTAATTAAGTTGCAATATTATACTCTTTTCAAAACAAGGTTTTTAACAAAGTATTGCAATGAATCCGACACTCCTATAAAACCTATGTACTCGCCAACATTTCTTTGCTGACTTTGTTTTCACATATGTTTTAGGTGTTGATGCTTGATGATGATTACTAGGATGCATGGGTCACATAGGATCTGGACGAGGCCTTAGTGACATAATAACAATATTAGTCGATATGTAACTTGTTTGTTTGTGTTAAGACAATGTTAATGTTTAATATTATCAATAAAACGAAACACTTTTTGTACCCATGGTTATGAAACGATAATTCTGCCACGACACTCCCCGACGTTTCCGCCGCGGTTTTGTTGTTTTGACGCGGTCGGGGTGTGACAGAAGAGTTGGTATCAGAGCCAACGGTTATAGGGAATTAGGTTATTAGTAATGCTTTGACCTAGACTATAACTCTTAGGACCCTAACGCAAATAAATTTTGCATTTAGATTTTTAAAACAAAACTGTCACCTACCCTTAGGTGATAACCACAACGAGAACACAATTTTCGAATCCGCTTTGAAAACTAATCATCTGTTCTAGGGTGATTGATTACTAGGTTTTGAACCCTTTGTTATAAGGTTTTGAACACTTTAAGTTTTCAAAATCTCGTCAAAGTTTGGGTCTAAATAATGTGAACACGTGCAAACTGGAAGAGTGAATGCCTGTACCCTGAGTTTTCTGTCTAAGGCTTGAGTGTTCGTACAAATCCACATAATCGGACCAGTCACTCTTACCTGGGAACTCTTGGGGTGAGTGTTCACTTATAGGTGAGCATGTCTTCGGCGATACTTTATATTGACCCATTTACTTTGATTAGTCGCTGCGTGTCATTTGTTTGTTCGAGGTAACAAACAAATGATCACCTTCCTTGTGTTTTGTCGATACCTCTTTTGCTTTTCCTAATTATCAACCTCACTCGTTTCTCATATCTCCTTGTTAGACCATGCCTCCTCGACGTGGAGCACAATCTTTTACTATTGAAGAAATCGCAGCCCTGGTCTCTCAGCAAGTGGTTGTTGTCTTCCTGGTGTTGTGACCCAAGTCCACGAGATATACAACAACAACAAAAATAATAACAACAATAATGCATAGTGTAATTTCAAGAATTTCAATTCTGCTAAGCCTCTAAAGTTTTCTGGGTCGCAAGGAGCAACTGCGCTCCTTCAGTGGTTTGAGAGTATCGAGAGCACATTCAGGCATGTGAAGTGTCCGAATGCGCGTAAGGTTGAATTTGCTTCGAGCGTGTTTGAGAAGCAAGCGCTTACCTGGTGGAATGGTATTATGCGCGATAGGGGTGCCGAAGTGGCGTTGGCACAAACATGGGAAGAGCTTCGAGCTCTCATGATGAAAGAGTTTTGTCCCCGTCACGAGGTTCGAGCTTTGGAACGAGAGTTTGACGATTTAAAGCAAGATGGGGCTGAGCACCGTGCGTACACGGATCGTTTTGAGGAAATCAGTCTATTGTGTCCCACCATGGTTACCCCACCAGAGAAAGCAATCGAGAGATATATCGATGGTTTACCCGATTCTATGCTGGATATTGTGACCGATGTTAATCCTACTACCCTTCGTCAAGCGATCGAGTTGTCTGCTACCCTGACTGAGACTCAAGTCAGGAAGGGTAAACTCACCCGCAAGGGTGATAAAAAGAAGGCGACTGATTCTGGGAAGGACAAGAAAAAGGGTAAGGGTAAAGAAGGTGAGTCATTGAAGAAATCGACGAAGCGAAAGGTTGCCCAGAATTTTGCTGTTACGGCACAAACTACTCAGAACCCACCGGCTCAACCTCCTGCGAAGAAGGCGTACGCTGGTACCGCACCTCATTGTGATCCCTACAACGGTCATCATGTTGCACAGCAAGCTTGTAAGCAGTGCACGACGTGTGGTAAACTTGGGCATCTGGCCAATGTTTGTCGTTTAGGACAAAATCAGGTTGCTCAGGTTCAAGCTCCGGTACAAGGGAATGCTGCTGGATTCCCACCAGGTTCATGTTTCAATTGTGGAGAGTTTAGTCACTTCCGCAACAACTGTCCGAGGCTGGCGAATGCAAACGTGAATGCTAATGCAAACCCGAATGCGAACGTCAACACCAACGCGAATCCTGCTCGAGGGTGAGCATACAATTTGAATGCAAACGAAGCGAGGGCTGACAACGAGGTGGTGAATGGTACGTTTCTTGTTAATAATCGACATGCATCTATTCTCTTTGATTCTGGTGCCGATAGAAGTTTTGTTTCGTTATCTTTTGAACCTTTGCTTGCTATACCTAGAACTAAATTGAGGAAACCCTTATCTGTCGAAGTTGCTACTGGTAAACCTCTTGTTCTCGATTCTGTTATTCGTGATTGTCAGTTGAACCTTGATAACCATCTTTTTCATATTGACCTCACACCAATGCAACTTGGGAGCTTCGACGTTATCATTGGAATGGATTGGTTAACTAAACACCACGCTGAGGTGGTTTGCTTTGATAAGATTCTTCGTATCCCTTTGTCTTCTGGAGAAATTCTAGAAGTTCGTGGCGAGAAACCTTCAGGTGGACTGAAGCTTATGTCGTGTATGGAAGCTCAGAGGTATTTAAGAAAAGGATATGTTGCTTTTCTAGCACATGTCACCGAGGAGAAAGGCAAGAGCAAGAGTATTCAGGATATTCCGATTGTTCAGGATTATCCAGAGGTGTTTCCTGATGAACTGCCTGGTTTGCCTCCAGTTCGTCAAGTCGAATTTCATATTGACCTTGTACCCAATGCCAACCCAATTGCGAAAGCACCTTATCGTCTTGCACCGTCGGAGATGCAAGAGTTATCAAAACAGCTTCAAGAGTTATCTGATAAAGGATTCATCCGTCCGAGTTATTCACCTTGGGGAGCTCCTGTCCTCTTCGTGAAAAAGAAAGATGGGTCTTTTCGAATGTGTATCGATTATCGTGAGCTTAATAAGCTTACCATCAAGAATCGATATCCCCTACCTCGAATTGATGATCTCTTTGATCAGCTACAAGGTGCTTCGTGTTTTTCTAAGATCGATCTGCGTTCTGGGTATCATCAACTTCGTGTTCTCGAAGAAGATATTCCCAAAACTGCTTTCCGCACGAGATATGGGCATTACGAGTTTACAGTCATGCCTTTTGGTTTGACGAATGCCCCAGCTATCTTTATGGACTTAATGAATAGGGTATGTAAACCTTATTTAGACAAGTTCATTATTGTGTTCATCGACGATATTCTCATTTATTCGAAGACTCGAGCCGATCACGAGCAACACCTTCGCTTAACATTGGAACTCCTTAAGAAGGAACAACTTTTCGCTAAATTCTCCAAGTGTGAATTCTGGCTTAAAGAAGTTCAGTTTCAGGGTCATATCGTCAACGAGCAGGGTATTCATGTGGATCCATCCACGATCGTTGCTATTAAGGATTGGAGTACGCCGACGACACCTACAGAGATTCGATCTTTTCTTGGTCTTGCTGGTTATTATCGTCGATTCATTTCTAATTTCTCGAAGATTGCGGTTCCACTCACTGCTTTGACTCAGAAGAATAAGCCTTTTGACTGGGGACCTAAGCAAGAAGAAGCTGAACACGAGGCAACGACATTGGGTTGAACTCTTGAACGATTACGATTGCGAGATTCGCTACCATCCTGGTAAGGCGAATGTCGTAGCCGATGCGCTTAGTCGAAAAGAGTGAGTCAAGCTTCACTCTGTCCGAGCTCTATCCGACATCCAATCTCGTGTCCTTCAAGCTCAACGATCCTGTGTGATCAAGGGTTTATTGAAAGATGAGCTACCGCTTCAACTTGAGCTTAAGCTCGAAAGGAAAGACGATGGTCTACTCTATTTCAAGGATCGTTTGTGGGTTCCGAAACAAGACGATCTTCGCACCCTAGTGATGGAGGAATCTCACAAGTCTCGATATTCTATCCATCCTGGTGCTGATAAAATTACAAGGATCTTCGTACTCAGTACTGGTGGCCTGGTATGAAGAGGGATGTTGCCCTGTATGTATCAAAATGCCTAACTTGTCTCAAAGTCAAGGCTGAACATCAACGACCTTCTGGTTTGCTTGTACAACCAGAGATACCGGTTTGGAAGTGGGAGAACATTGCGATGGATCTCATCACTAAGTTACCGCGTACATCTAAAGGTCATGATGCTATTTGGGTTGTTATCGATCGATTAACGAAATCAGCTCATTTTATTCCAATTCGCGAGGATCTATCTGCTGATAAGCTTGCAAATATTTATGTTGATGAGAAAGTATCTCGACATGGTGTTCCTTTGGATATCATTTCTGATCGTGATGCTCGATTTTCATCTCATTTCTGGAAGACCATGCAATCTGCTTTGGGAACCCAACTGAATCTAAGCACTGCTTATCATCCCTAAATAGATGGTCAATCTGAAAGAACGATTCAAACTTTGGAGGACATGCTTAGAGCATGCGTGATCGACTTTGGTGGTAATTGGGATTCTCATCTGCCATTGATCGAGTTCTCTTACAATAATAGTTATCATGCTAGCATTAAAATGGCACCATTCAAAGCTCTCTACGGTCGAAAATGTCGTTCATCTGTCTGTTGGAACGAGACCGGTGAAGCTCAGCTTACTGGACCTGAGCTTGTTCTGGAAACAACAGACAAAATCAAGAAAATTCGCGATAATCTTGTGACAGCTAGATGCCGTCAAAAGATTCATTTCTAATTTCTCGAAGATTGCGGTTCCACTCACTGCTTTGACTCAGAAGAATAAGCCTTTTGAGTGGGGACCCAAGCAAGAAGAAGCGTTCCAAAAGCTGAAGTAGAAGTTATGTAATGCTCCTGTTCTATCTCTGCCTGAGGGAAGCGATGATTTCGTTGTCTATTGCGATGCGTCCAACTTAGGCCTTTGTTGCGTCCTCATGCAACGAGGTAAGGTTATAGCATATTCATCTAGACAATTGAAAGTTCACGAGAAGAACTATACAATTCATGATCTCGAGTTAGGAGCTATGGTTTTCGTGCTTAAAATCTGGAGATACTACCTCTATGGAACGAAGTGCGTGGTTTTCACAGACCACAAAAGTCTCCAACATATTCTTAATCAGAAAGAGATGAACATGAGGCAACGACATTGGGTTGAACTCTTGAACGATTACGATTGCGAGATTCGCTACCATCCTGGTAAGGCGAATGTCGTAGCCGATGCGCTTAGTCGAAAAGAGCGAGTCAAGCTTCACTCTGTCCGAGCTCTATCCGACATCCAATCTCGTGTCCTTCAAGCTCAACGATCCTGTGTGATCAAGGGTTTATTGAAAGATGAGCTACCGCTTCAACTTGAGCTTAAGCTCAAAAGGAAAGACGATGGTCTACTCTATTTCAAGGATCGTTTGTGGGTTCCGAAACAAGACGATCTTCGCACCCTAGTGATGGACAAATCTCACAAGTCTCGATATTCTATCCATCCTGGTGCTGATAAAATTACAAGGATCTTCGTACTCAGTACTGGTGGCCTGGTATGAAGAGGGATGTTGCCCTGTATGTATCAAAATGCCTAACTTGTCTCAAACTCAAGGCTGAACATCAACGACCTTCTGGTTTGCTTGTACAACCAAAGATACCGGTTTGGAAGTGGGAGAACATTGCGATGGATCTCATCACTAAGTTACCGCGTACATCTAAAGGTCATGATGCTATTTGGGTTGTTATCGATCGATTAACGAAATCAGCTCATTTTATTCCGATTCGCGAGGATCTATCTGCTGATAAGCTTGCAAATATTTATGTTGATGAGATAGGATCTCGACATGGTGTTCCTTTGGATATCATTTCTGATCGTGATGCTCGATTTTCATCTCATTTCTGGAAGACCATGCAATCTGCTTTGGGAACCCAACTGAATCTAAGCACTGCTTATCATCCCCAAACAGATGGTCAATCTGAAAGGACGATTCAAACTTTGGAGGACATGCTTAGAGCATGCGTGATCGACTTTGGTGGTAATTGGGATTCTCATCTGCCATTGATCGAGTTCTCTTACAACAATAGTTATCATGCTAGCATTAAAATGGCACCATTCAAAGCTCTCTACGGTCGAAAATGTCGTTCACCTGTCTGTTGGAACGAGACCGGTGAAGCTCAGCTTACTGGACCTGAGCTTGTTCTGGAAACAACAGACAAAATCAAGAAAAATCGCGATAATCTTGTGACAGCTAGATGCCGTCAAAAGATTTATGCGGATTTAGGACGCAAGTCCTTAGAATTTCAAGTCGGAGACCGTGTCCTACTCAAGGTGTCACCTTGGAAGGGAGTGGTGAGATTTGGAAGGAAAGGAAAACTTGCACCTCGATATGTGGGACCATTTAAGATCGTGGAAAGAATTGGGAAGGTTGCCTATCGACTAGAGCTACCTCCAGAGCTTGGAAATACTCACCCAACTTTTCACGTGTCTAATTTGCGAAAGTGTTTAGCTGACGCTGATCTTCACATTCCTCTCGACGAGATCCGAATCAATGAAACGATGCACTTTGTTGAGAAACCAGTGGAGATCGTGGACCGTACTTTCAAACAGTTGTAGAACAAACGGATTCATTTGGTTAAAGTTTGTTGGGAGTCCAAACGTGGCCCGGAGTTTACTTGGGAACGTAAGGACCAAATGAAGGAAAAAATATCCGCATTTGTTTTCACAAGCTTCCTCTAAATAAAATTTCGGGACGAAATTTCCTGAAGTAGGGGAGACTGTGACAACTGTACTCTGTAATCGATGTTCGATGTAAAACAATGATGATTATTAATAAAACAACGTGATTTGGTGTTACTATATGTGTTTTGATGTTATTATGTGTGTATTTATGTTTGGTAAATTTTCAATTAGATTCGACTCCAATTTCAAGCTTTAAATCGCTTTCTGGAAGGTTATACGCAAACTGGTGCGTAAACGCAGTCAGTATAACGCGAAAAACACTCCGGAATAGTGATATAGGCTTAACATACCTTAAATAACCTCCACATAACTTAGAAATATGTTTTGAATGGTTTGGTGTGTTGAAAACAACCTTGTTCGATCGCAAGGACTATTTGTGTTAAAATGCAAAACTATACTGATTTGTATAGTAATGAACCCTCTGGAACTTGATCATAAGTTAAACATACCCAAAATATCCTTTACATAGCTTAGAAATAGGCTTTGAGGGGTTCGGTATGCTAAAACAAACTTTATTGGTCATTCAGGGACTAAAAACGTCAAAAAGTGCACAAGTTTGCATTTTCACGCATATCTTACGTTCTGAATATATCCGGACATCCAAAAATTTGTGTAATCATTAAAATATTTTATTTTAGTGACTGGCATGATAAAATTCCAATCGTCGCTTAATTTGCATCGTTTTTGCGTTCGTTACGACTTCCGTCGTAATTAACCGAACAACGCAACCGTATGACCAAACGAGCCGACATCTGAGATATTTTTGAGCATGTTTTGAGTTCCCTATACTTTAAGTTCATTTTAGAGCCTTGAAATGAGGTTAACGGGGCTTAAACGTGTCAAAAATGGGCCGAAATGCATGATTCTGAAGTGCAGGGACCTGTTTTGACAATCTGCCAAAGATGGCCAGGCGGGGCGCGTAAGCCCAAGCCACATCTTACGCGGGCCGTATGGCCTTGCCAGACAGAAACTTCAGAAACAGCAATCTGGGCTAAATTCAGGGGTTTTAATGTAATATTTGCAATACCTGGAGCTGGTTTTCGGCTCCCATTGTATTCTAATACCATTAACCCAAATGTATGGCCAAGATCACTCCCTCAAACCACTTGGAATCATCCTATTGATCCTAACTTACTATAAATAGCAAGCTTCCTCATTTGGGTTTTTCACACCTTGATTCAATCTCTGCTCTAAGTTGAGCTTTTAACACGTCATACCTGAGTAATTTTGAATCAAAACACCCTCTTGGACCCTTTGTAAGTCCTCTTCTTGCTTGTTCTTGTATTTCAAGCATGAAAGTCAACAAGTTTGACTTTCAACTTTGACCAGTCAATGGTCAACACAAAGTTCCGTTGAACTTTGCAACGTGAGCGTAATCACGATGGTTATAGTCCCTTGTGACTATACCTACTGATTACCACGTTGACTAGGCGTAGTGACGAGTCGTAGTTTCGGCCAAAATGCGTGTTTATGCGTATTTTGTAACCAAACTACTCTAGGGTATCAAAATTGTTTGTTTTGATATCAAAACCTGTTTTCTAACTTAACTAAACATGTTCTAGCATGTTTAGCTTGCCACTTTTAGTTTAGTGCTTGTGTAGAGTCGTAAGTCAAGCGGACTAAACACCCGCTTCGACTTTCGAACACGACCCGTTTGGTCGATCATTAGGATCCGACCAAACATGTTTAGTGACCATAGTAGCATAGGGAATAACCTTTCGAGGTTATACCTTATGGTCACCTAGTTTAGGTAGTTGTTTGATAAGTAGTTTATATGCCTTAGGTAAATGACCAAAATGCCCTTTTCATGCATAATTGGTAATTAAGCATATGTAACCTAAACTTTTGTCACATAACTGATTATGCAACATATTTAAACATGTTTAGGCATATAACACTTGTCATAGGTCTAGTTAGACGTCTCGAATGCGCTTTTTCGCACGTGACGTGTTAAAGTAGCATAAGCTACCTTAATGGGTCACGATGGGTCGAAAGCACTTAGGTTAAGTTCCGATTTAGGATGTAGGCTTTGTTAAACCATATCACATGAGTTCCAACACTCATTTGGTTTACAAGACGTCATTCTATCCGATCTTCCGATTTAGGTGTCTATTGTTTGACTAGTGATTCGATTACTAGGTGCTGTTTGATTTCTCTGGTTTGCTCGAGTTTGTTGAAGTTCTATTGATTAAGGATACTTTGCACTCTAAGTGAGTACATAGTTCCCCTATTTTACTGTTTTCAATTGTTTTAGGGTGATTCATATGTGCTAAATGTTTTCAAGGTTTTAACGATGGTTTTCAAAACGATTTTCGATATTATAACGATGATTTCAAAAACGATTAAGATGGTTTATACTAAACTAATAACGATTTCAATAAAGTGAATAAACTAGTTGGTTGTATTTACATAACGAATGGCATTCATTAGCATTGATCAAGCCGACCAGTATTAGGTTATGGTACCATAGGATCTGACAAATCCCATTATCGTACTGCACCCATGGTTATGTGTGGGTTAAGTGGGTAATGACTGAATCTGAATGTTAATTTACCCTTTGGTGGTTTATTAATGCGAGAGCGAAATAGTCGAGTCACGAAGGTTTGAATGTTATTAGCGAGGCGACCACAAATAGTTTTCACACTTAAAACGAGGATTATTTAAACGATTTAAACGAATTAACGATTTGGGAACAATTCATACGAGTTTAAACGAGTTGGATAAAGGATTGGTTTTTGGTTAAGTGTTTAGATAACGGGACGGGTGTAATGTGGTGAAAACATGGTAGATACGCCACTGGTACTACTTATATATAAGTGTTTTCAACATATTACATACCGTGGCGTTATTTAGTTCACTTGGGTAAACGATTTTGGAACGATGTCACACAAACGAGGTTTTCGAAACGATATAAACCATACGAGTTTTATTAACGAGATTTATTAACGAGTTTTATTAACGATTTAATAAGAGATGTTTTACAATTTGCTTTACTAAAACAAATGTTTTTGGGTTAAGAATCTTGGCTACGAGGCTTTATAAACTATAACCCGCTTGATTTGAGTTGGTTAATTAAGTTGCAATATTATACTCTTTTCAAAACAAGGTTTTTAACAAAGTATTGCAACATTTAAACTAGCCATGAATCTGACACTCCTATAAAACCTATGTACTCGCCAGCATTTCTTTGCTGACTTTGTTTTCACATATGTTTCAGGTGTTGATGCTTGATGATGAGTACTAGGATGCATGGGTCACATAGGATCTGGACGAGGCCTTAGTGACATAATAACAATATTAGTCGATATGTAACTTGTTTGTTTGTGTTAAGACAATGTTAATGTTTAATATTATCAATAAAACGGAACACTTTTTGTACCCGTGGTTATGAAACGATAATTCTGCCACGACACTCCCCGACGTTTCCGCCACGGTCGGGGTGTGACACTTAACAACCATCTTTTTCCTATTGACCTCACGCCAATGCAACTTGGGAGTTTCAACATTATAGTGGGTATGGATTGGTTAGCCAAGCATCACGCAGAGGTAGTTTGTTTTGAGAAGATTGTTCGTGTTCCGCTCTCGACAGGTAAGATCCTACAGGTTCATGGTGAGAAACCTGCTAGTAGTCTCAAGCTCATGTCTTGTACTCAGGCTCGGAAGTATCTGCGAAAGAACTATATGACCTTCTTGGCACATGTTGTAGCAAATAAAGGTAAAGGTAAGTCTATTCAAGATATCCCTGTTGTTCGGGATTATCCTGAGTTGTTTCCTAAAGAGTTACCTGGTTTACCTCCAGCACGCCAAGTCGAGTTCCGTATTGATCTTGTACCTGGTGCAAATCCTATTGCCAGATCTCCATATCGTCTTGCACCATCTGAGATGCAAGAGTTGTCTAAGCAGCTTCAGGAGCTTTCAGACAAAGGTTTTATCCGTCCTAGCTTTTCACCTTGGGGTGCTCCTGTTCTTTTTGTCAAGAAGAAGGATGGATCTTTCAGGATGTGTATCGATTATCATGAGCTTAACAAGCTTACCATCAAGAATCGATATCCCCTACCTGGCATTGATGATCTCTTTGATCAGTTACAGGGTGCTACTTATTTTTCAAAGATTGATCTACGTTCTGGGTATCATCAACTTCGTGTGCATGAAGAAGATATTCCCAAGACTGCTTTCCGCACTCGATATGGGCATTGTGAGTTCACAGTTATGCCTTTTGGTCTGACTAATTCTCCTGCTGTTTTCATGGACTTGATGAATAGGGTTTGTAAGCCTTATTCAGATAAGTTTATCATTGTTTTCATTGATGACATCTTGATATATTCTAAGACGCAAACTGATCATGAGCAACATCTTCGTCTTACTTTAGAACTCCTGAAGAAAGAGCAACTTTTTGCCAAATTCTCCAAGTGCGAATTTTGGCTTAAGGAAGTTCAATTTTTGGGTCATATTGTCAACGAACAAGGTATTCATGTAGATCCCTCCACGATCAGTGCGATTAAGGATTGGGATACGCCTACTACTCCTACTGAAGTTCGTTCTTTTCTTGGTCTCACGGGTTATTACCGCTGCTTCATCGAGAACTTCTCAAAGATTGTAGTTCCCCTAACTGCTCTAACTCAGAAGAACAAACCCTTTGAATGGGGAACCAAGCAAAAAGAAGCATTTCAGACCATGAAGCAGAATATTTGTGATGCGCCTATTCTATCCTTGCCTGGGGGCAATGATGATTTTGTCGTGTATTGTGATGCATCAAACTTGGGTCTTGGCTGTGCTCTCATGCAAAGGAACAAATGTTGGGATTCAGTGGTGTCAATTTTACTTTTATCAAAAACAAGTTTGACATATTTTATTAATTAAAATGGTAATTAATAAACGCAGCGGAATAAATATATTAATCAACACCAAAAACGAACCGAACAGGATCATGGTTACAAACATGCAAATACGATTAGCAATATTAATTAATCTACTGATGAGATAGATATACCTTAGTGGTTAAAGACTAACCGGTTGAGACACCGAGGTACAATGAACGAGTTGCTAGAACACGAACTAAAACGGGGTGCGTCTTGTGGCGGCACCTGAGATGATGGTGGCGACACTGGGTATTAGTCTGACACAATATTACCTTAAGCTCGAGTAATATATATTTGTTATGATAATTGAAGGCTTCAAAGAAAAAGCAAGATGCTTTTGCTTTTGTGAATTGATCATCCATCAGACAAACCTCAACCCTCAGCTATATATATAATATAATAAACACACGTCTTTGAATTCCTTTTACTTGGGTAAAAGATTGACCAAAAAAAAGATTGCCAAAGCTTGAGAATTTGGAATGCAAATTTCAAACTCTGGGTGCACACTTTTTGATAATTCAAAGCTTGACATTCTAGAATGCAATTTAATCGTGTATATATATATATTATATTATATATAATGATTTAATAATTACCCGGGTACCAAATCTAATATATGTGGTACAGGTTCAAGACGCGATGAAGCCCGAGAATAACAGAATAAACGTTATACATATTATTTATAATTAGTATAAATAATAAGTCCGTTTATTCCGTTAATTGTTCGTGATTACCAGTTAATCTAGTTAAGTGGATTTCGTGTTCGTTGTCCAAGGTGTAACTCTTACGGGTCATAGCTCGGTCAGCAGCGTTGACTTATCGAACCCGTACATATAAATCCAACAATCTCCCACTTGGACGGGTTTCGATAAAATCCTCAACGCAGACAGTCAGCGGCGCTCTAGCTGCACATGGCTGCCCCTAACAAGATATGACACTTTAAAGTCATTAACCAAAACACCTTGCTTTTAGTAACAACTTACTAATGCAAGACAATAGACTTATGGTAATTGTAGTCATTCATCCTTTCTGTAAAAGACATCAATTGAATCAATGAGATATGGATTATGCTCATTCTCATATAGCGTTCAATTATTATTGTTCTCGATCAAGAGTCAAAGTGGTCTGAACAAACACACAGTAAGTTTGGGTAAGGCCTTACACTTCACCAGTTTGAATCAACGAGGGCGCCACAATGTCTAACTGTTACATATCATGTAAGAGTACAGAATCCCTTATCGATTACATACAACTCCCACTGAACTTCAGAACTATTCCCAATTAAAGCCTTTATGACTGGCAGTTACGCGACAGTGGTTGACAGTAATCAAAGAAAAATCCTTGGTAAACGGAAGTTCAAATATGTATCTCAGGTCAGAGGATACTAAATGAGTATACCAATATCAAATCATCTTATGACTAAGATCCATGAAGATAATTTGATGCGAGTTACATCCAACGTCATTCATAATGAGGTCTGTGAATTTGGAAGTCAATTCCTTGACTCCAAAGTCAGAATAGTCTTAATTTAGAGTCGTTCCCACGAGTCTGACCGACTACGGATAATTTAGAATACAAGATTCATGGATTAAACGTATAAAATCGAACACAGTTGTAAGATTCAAAGTTTGCATTTAACCAGTAAATCAAAGGTGAATTCAAAAGGTACAACTATTTGAATGTTCGTACATCCAAATACTAAATCAAAACATACTGCTAGCTAATCTAAGCCCGATAGCATCCATATGCTGATCATGCTTGTCCTGAGTCATGGGCTTAGTGAACGGGTCTGCTAGGTTTTGATCTGTGTCTACTTTGCTTATTATGATGTCTCCACGTTCCACAATTTCCCGTATGTAGTGGAACTTTCTTAGAATGTGCTTGGCCTTGTGATGAGACCTGGGCTCTTTGGCTTGAGCAATAGCACCTGTGTTATC
This sequence comes from Helianthus tuberosus, assembly GCA_030545235.1. NCBI lineage: Eukaryota > Viridiplantae > Streptophyta > Magnoliopsida > Asterales > Asteraceae > Helianthus > Helianthus tuberosus. The sequence goes on from JARYGA010046293.1 coordinate 1,545,794, forward strand.
ACAGAATATCTCGATGGGTTTCTTAATGCTAGGAACCACATCGAGATCGGTTATGAATTTCTTCATCCAAGCAGCCTCCTTTGCAGCATCTGATGCGGCTATATATTCAGATTCGGTGGTTGAATCCGCTACCACACTCTGCTTGGAGCTCTTCCATGAGATAGCTCCTCCATTTAGAGTGAATACGAAACCTGATTGTGAGCGAGAATCATCTCGGTCAGTTTGAAAACTGGCATCAGTGTAACATCTTACAGTGAGCTCTTCTTCTACTCCTCCAAATACTAAGAACATATCTTTAGTTCTTCTCAGATACTTCAGAATGTTCTTGACAGCAGTCCAATGGGCGATGCCAGGAGTTTGCTGATAACGACTAGTCATGCTTAAATCATACGATACATCAGGTCTAGTACATAACATAGCATACATGATAGAACCAATCGCTGAAGCATATGGAACAGCTTCCATTCGCTTAAATTCAATGTCCGTTGTAGGAGATTGTGATTTGTCCAACACGGTTCCTTTAGTCATAGGAACACCTCCTTTCTTGGAGTTTTCCATCTTAAAGCGTGTCATTATTTTGTCTATGTATGTACTTTGACTTAGCCCAAGAAGTCGCTTAGATCTATTCCTATATATCTTGATTCCTAGAATATAAGCTGCTTCTCCAAGATCTTTCATTGCAAAACAAGATCCCAAATAGTGTCTAACTTCATTAAGCATAGGGATGTTATTTCCAATGATTAGTATATCATCCACATACAGGATGAGGAATGATATGGTGCTCCCACTAGCCTTTCTGTAAACACAAGGCTCATCTTCATTCTTGACAAAACCAAACTCTTTGATCTTCTGGTCAAAACGAAGATTCCAGCTTCGAGATGACTGTTTGAGTCCATAAATGGACTTATTCAGCTTACACACCCTACTTGGATATTTAGGATCGACAAAACCTTCAGGCTGAACCATATAGACATCTTCAGAGAGATGCCCATTAAGAAAAGCAGTTTTGACATCCATTTGCCATATCTCATAGTCATAGTACGTGGCAATGGCAAGCAATATCCTGATCGATTTGATCATAGCAACGGGCGAGAAAGTTTCATCATAGTCAATACCCTGAGTTTGAGTGAAACCCTTCGCAACTAGCCGTGCTTTATAGGTGTGTACATTTCCATGCATATCGGTTTTTCTCTTGAAAATCCATTTGCTCCCTACTGCCCGAGATTCGGGGGGTAGCTCAACCAAGTCCCAGACTTGATTATCACGCATAGATTGCATCTCAGCGTTCATGGCTTCCAGCCATTTCGCAGATTCAGGATCCGAGATAGCAGATTTGTAGTTAGCAGGTTCGTCATTAGACTCATCTACTACCAAGACTTCAGTACCTTCGAGATGCCAAAGGTATCTGTCAGGTTCTTTACGAGTCCTGCTACTTCTGCGAACGCCTGTGTTCATGTCTGATTCATCAGCAACAATTTCTTGTTGTTCAGACGTTCCGACTTCATCAGCGGTTGTTGTTGGTTCTCGAATTTCTTCAAGATCAATCACATTATTTCCAGTTCCTCGATTAAGAAGTTCTTCCTCGAGAAAGTGCCCCTTCCTTTTGATGGAAATAACATTTGCATCAGGATGGTAGAAATAATATCCGCTTCTTTTATAGTATCCGACAAAAACAACCTTTTCGCCTCGAGGATCGAGCTTATCATCAGCATCACTGGTGATGTATGCATCACATCCCCATACTTTTAGGTATTCCAAATCGGGTTTACGCCCATGCCATATCTCATATGGGGTTTTGTTTACCTTTTTAGTCGGAGCCAGATTGACAATGCGGGCGGCAGTCATAAGAGCATAACCCCAAAAGGAGTGAGGCAAGTTAGTTCTACACATCATCGATCGAACCATATTAAGTAGGGTTCGATTTCTCCTCTCGCTCACGCCATTAAGTTGGGGTGTGCCAGGTGGAGTGGGTTCTGAAATTATTCCACACTCTTTTAGATGATTGAGGAACTCTAAGCTGAGGTATTTGCCACCTCGATCTGATCGAAGTATTTTTATCTTTTTAGTAAGTTGGTTTTCTACTTCATTTTGAAACTCTTTGAACTTTTCAAAAGTTTCATGCTTGTGCTTCATAAGATAGACATAAGCATATCGACTATAATCGTCAATAAAAGTAACGAAGTATCTTTCATGGTTTCTTGTCATGGTTCTGAAAGGGCCACATACATCAGTGTGAATGAGTCCTAGCAGACCACTGGCCCGTTCACCAACACCAGTGAAGGGACGTTTTGTGAGTTTGCCAGCTAAGCAAGATTCGCAATCATCAAAGGAGTCCTGTCCAGTGGATTCAAGAATCCCATTGGATTGGAGCCATTTTATGCGTGCCTTACTTATGTGGCCAAGTCTACAATGCCATAGAAAGGTTTCATTAATACCAGCTTTGTTACGTTTAGAAAGATTATATATATTATTGTCAGTTTGAACATTTATCTCATAAATACCATTTCGAGGTTTAGCCTCAAAATAAAAGATATTATTCAAGTAGGCAGAAATAGCAATACCATTAAAAGCATACTTAAAACCTTGTTCAAACAACAACGAAACTGAAATGATGTTCCTGGTCAAACCAGGTGCAAAAAGACAATTGTTCAAAACAAAAATAAGACCAGAAGGACATGTAAGATTAAATGTGCCAGTTGCTAGAACTGGGACTTTCTTCCCATCACCAACAATGAGCTCCATGCTCCCTGGTTTCAGTTTCCTCCACTTCTCAGGCTCCTGCAAGACATTAACGATGTGATAACCACATCCGGTATCAAATACCCATGTGTTGCTAGAAACAGTGAAAAGTTCAATAACATATATTAGAATACCTGAAGAAGTGCCTTCTCCATTAGCCTTCTTCACTTTGAGCTTGGCAAGATACTCGGGACAGTTACGTTTCCAATGTCCTATCTTGTTACACTCAAAGCATTACCGCTCTTCAGGAAGAGGGGTTTTCACAGCTTGCTTACTCTTGTTGGTGGCAGGTTTGGCAGCAACAGGAGCCTTTCCTTTGTTTTTGCTGTTATAACTTTTCTTCTTTGTTTTGGGCTTCTTAACACCACCAGATCGAACCATTAACACCTGGTTTGTTTTGTTGGAAATGTTCATCTCTGCCGTTTTGAGCATCCCATGCAGCTCTGGCACTGTCTTTACCCAGTCATTCATGTTAAAGTTCATAACAAATTGATCATAGTGACTGGAAAGAGAGTTGAGAATGAAGTCAACAGCCATCTCATCTAGGAGAGGATAACCAAGTTTGTTTAATTGATCGATGTAGCCTTTCATCTTGAGGACATGAGCACTAACTGAGGAACCCTCTTGCATTCTACAGCTTATAAGCTGTTTCATGGTGTCATAGCGTTCCTGACGGGCTTGTTTCTGGAACATGCCCTTGAGTTGCTCAATCATGTCAAAAGCATTCATGTCTTCCATGTTCTTTTGGAGATCTGGGGACATGGTGGCTTGCATGAGGCAAGCAACTTCTATGGCATCTTCTTTGTGTTTATCGAAAGCCTTCTTCGCAGCAGCAATATTATTTTCAGGTGCAGCTGGGATTGGGGTTTCCAAAACATAAAGCTTCTTTGCCATTTTGAGAACAATTCTCAAGTTGCGGTGCCATTCAAGAAAATTGGTGTTATTTAGTTTATCTTTCTCAAGTATGGACTTGAGAGCAAAAGAGGAGTTGTTTTCAGATGACATCTGTTAAGCAAAAATTATTTAATTAGTATTTTCTATGTATATTTCCTTATTTAATTAATGACCCATTACAGTAATTAGAACAAGGAATGAGAATCTGGCTAAGTCAGTATTAAAGGCAGCTGTGGCATACACTTTAATAAGTGACTAGGCTGACTGACAACGAGTGTCAATTGTGAGAATTGCACAACTCTCGGATATGAGGCCGCTAAGACAACTCTTGTCTATGCATTGATACGTTTAGCCTCATCTATGCCGACTTTTTTTACTTTCGAGACAGCTGGAGCATGTGATGAGAAAAGAAAAAGTAATAGTCGTCCTAAAAGAAGGTACTTGTGGAAGGGCCGGATGTGTCAACGAAACCCTTGCACCTTGGAAGGATAAGCTAGACATTAAGTGCGGTGCTGTGGCTCCAAACACTGATGGTTCGCATTACGTTCCAAGTGTAGCTTGTGATAGGATGGCATAGACTATTGATTTTAATTATGGGTTAATTTTAATATTTACCAAATAGGGTCGCAAGAGCCAATTTTAGTATATATTTTAGTCGTGACATTTTGATGAACCCTTTCATCTCTCAGGACACTTTGATTTTAAATAACCTATTAAAACTAAGTTTGTCGCGACTTGGAATAACCAATTTTAAGTTCATAGAAAACTACTAAGTTAATAGTTTTGAAAATAAAAACTAGTTTAATTTGCAAAACTTAATCGGTTATTATTTGTTTTAAAAAACAACCTTTGTTTTATAACAAAAACTTTAACAAGTTGTAAAAACAATTTAGAACTTGTTTTAATGTGATTGTTTTTAATATTTTAAAACTCCTTTTAAAATCATGTTGGTATTTGGGTTGGTTATGTTATAACAAATTATAAGATAAAAAGCAACCACAATAGCAAAATAAATATGTAAATCTATATGGCCAAAAATTGTTCGATCTTGCTAGAGCCTTATAGCAAGATCAAACGGGTCACGGGGTCACAACACACAAACAACCACAAGGATGGACTTGAGTGCATCTTGTTATCTTGAGCAACTCCCACTAACTCCAAGACTCCTCTTGGCATTCGGTTTTTCTTCGGGTCTTCGTATCAACAATATTTAACAAGTAAATATAACAAAGACAAAAAGAAAAAAAATATCTATTACAACTTTGAACCACACGATGGGCCAAATCAATAAACTAATTATTACAACTTTGAACCATCTCAGTGGCAAAAATAATAATTACAAAACCGAATAAAATATACAACCATAAAAAAATAAGGTCGGGCCAGATTTACATATTCCACAACAATCACAAAATATACCGGGCAATCTTTTGGTCAAGCAAAACAAATAAAATATTGACCAAAATAAAAGTTGCCCATAAAAAAATATTTAGAATAGAAACTTTAATAAAATTAAAGTTTGTGTTCTAATTCCGGTTAAAAGGACCGGTACCGATTTGCATGTTGTAAGCGTGGCTCTGATACCACTGTTGGGATTCAGTGGTGTCAATTTTACTTTTATCAAAAACAAGTTTGACATATTTTATTAATTAAAATGGTAATTAATAAACGCAGCGGAATAAATATATTAATCAACACCAAAAACGAACCGAACAGGATCATGGTTACAAACATGCAAATACGATTAGCAATATTAATTAATCTACTGATGAGATAGATATACCTTAGTGGTTAAAGACTAACCGGTTGAGACACCAAGGTACAATGAACGAGTTGCTAGAACACGAACTGAAACGGGGTGCGTCTTGTGGCGGCACCTGAGATGATGGTGGCGGCACTGGGTATTAGTCTGACACAATATTACCTTAAGCTCGAGTAATATATATTTGTTATGATAATTGAAGGCTTCAAAGAAAAAGCAAGATGCTTTTGCTTTTGTGAATTGATCATCCATCAGACAAACCTCAACCCTCAGCTATATATATAATATAATAAACACACGTCTTTGAATTCCTTTTACTTGTGTAAAAGATTGACCAAAAAAAAGATTGCCAAAGCTTGAGAATTTGGAATGCAAATTTCAAACTCTGGATGCACACTTTTTGATAATTCAAAGCTTGACATTCTAGAATGCAATTTAATCGTGTGTATATATATTATATTATATATAATGATTTAATAATTACCCGGGTACCAAATCTAATATATGTGGTACAGGTTCAAGACGCGATGAAGCCCGAGAATAACAGAATAAACGTTATACATATTATTTATAATTAGTATAAATAATAAGTCCGTTTATTCCGTTAATTGTTCGTGATTACCAGTTAATCTAGTTAAGTGGATTTCGTGTTCGTTGTCCAAGGTGTAACTCTTACGGGTCATAGCTCGGTCAACAGCGTTGACTTATCGAACCCGTACATATAAATCCAACAACAAAGTCATAGCATATGCATCAAGGCAGTTGAAGATACACGAGAAGAACTACACCACTCATGATCTTGAGTTAGGTGCAATTGTTTTCGCTCTCAAAATCTAGAGACACTATTAGTATGGTACAAAATGTGTGGTTTTCACTGACCACAAGAGTCTTCAGCACATCTTCAATCAGAAAGAACTCAACATGAGGCAACAACGTTGGGTTAAACTTCTAAACGAATATGATTGCGAAATTCGCTACCATCCTGGTAAGGCGAATGTCATGGCTGACGCATTAAGTCGTAAAGAACGTGTCAAGCTTCACTATGTCAAAGTTCGATCTGATATCCAAACCCACATCTCTCAGGCTCAACATAATTTTGTTTCACAAGGTTTGATGGGTAAGGAATTACCCTATCACATTAAGCCTGATCTTGAACTAAAGGACAATGGATTGTATTATTTCATGGATCGTTTGTGGGTCCCAAGTCAAGACAATCTTCGCACCTTGCTTATGGATGAAGCTCATAAGTCTCGTTATTCTATTCATCCTGGTGCAGACAAAATGTATAAGGATCTTCGTACTCAGTATTGGTGGCCTGGTATGAAGAAAGACATTGCCTTATATGTTTCAAAATGCCTTACTTGTCTTAAGGTTAAGGCTGAACACCAACATCCTTCTGGTTTATTGGAGCAACCAGAGATTCCTGTTTGGAAATGGGAAAACATTGCTATGGATCTTATTACCAAACTTCCGCGCACTAAGAGAGGTCATGATGCCATATGGGTAGTTGTTGATCATCTTACAAAGTCAGCACATTTCTTGCCGATCCGTGAGGATCTATCTGCTGACAAGCTTGCTAAAATCTATGTGGATGAAATTGTATCTCGACATGGTGTTCCTTTGAACATTATTTCTGACAGAGATGCTCGTTTCTCGTCTCGTTTTTGGAGAACCATGCAATCTGCTATGGGGACCCAACTTAATTTGAGCACAACTTATCATCCACAATCGGATGGCCAAACTGAAAGAACAATCCAGACTTTGGAGGATATGCTTAGAGCTTGTGTGATCGATTTTGGTGGTAGTTAGGATTCGTATCTTCCCTTGATTGAATTCTCCTACAACAACAGTTATCACTCCAGCATCAACATGGCTCCTTTCAAGGCTCTCTATGGTCGAAAATGTCGTTCACCAGTCTACTGGAATGAGATCGGTGAGGCTCAGCTTACTGGACCTGACCTCATTCTAGAGATAACAGATAAGGTTAAGAAAGTTCGCGATAACCTTCAGACAGCTAGAAGACGTCAAAATATTTACGCGAACCGACGACGCAAGCCCTTAGAATTTCAAGTCGGTGATCGTGTATTACTTAAGGTCTCACCTTGGAAAGGTGTGATCAGATTTGGAAAACAGGAAAACTTGCACCTAGATATGTTGGACCATTCAAGATCGTCGAAAGAATCGTTAAGGTAGCCTACAGACTTGAGTTACCTCCTAAACTTGGAAACGTTCATCCAACCTTTCACGTGTCCAATCTCAAGAAATGTTTAGCTGATGAGAACCTCCACATACCACTTGACGAAATTCGTGTTGATAAAACAATGCATTTTGTTGAGAAACCTGTGGAAATCATGGACCGTGAAGTCAAGTGGCTCAAACGCAAGCGCATTCCTTTGGTCGAAGTTTGCTGGGAATCTAAATGCGGTCCATAATTTACTTGGGAACGTGAAGATCAGATGAAGGCGAAATATCCACATCTATTCTCACAAGTTTCCTCTAAATAAATTTCGGGACGAAATTTCCACAAGTAGGGGAGACTGTGACACCTGTGCTTGTAATCATTGTAAATAGTTCAGTTATCAATGAAACAATGTTATTTAGTCCTAATGTTTGTTTGTTTATGTTTGACATTTTTCATGTATTGATTTTTGTTCAATTTCAAACTCTATATCACTTTCTGGAGAGTTATACGCAAACTGGTGCGTAAACGTAATCAGTTTAACGCGATAAATACTCTGGAACATCAATTTATTCTTAAAATACCTTAAATAACCTTTACATAACTTAGAAATAAGTTTTGAAGGCTTTGGTGTGGCAAAATCAAGTTTATTCGCTTACAGGGACTAAATTCGACAAACTGCGAAAGTATGCCAATTCGTACTATAACGGACATTCCGGAACTTGATCATAAGTTAAACATACCCTAAATATCCTTTACATAGCTTAGAAATAGGCTTTAAAGGGTTCAGTATGCTAAAAATAAACTTTATTGATCAATAGGGACTAAAAGCGTCAAAAAGTGCATAAGTTTGCATTTTCGCGCATATCTTACGTTCTGTATATATTCGGACATCCAAAAGTTTATGTAATCATTAAAATATTTTATTTTAGTGATTGGCATGATAAAATTTCTATTCGTCGCGTAATTTGGATCGTTTTTGCGTTCGTTACGATTTCCGTCGTAATTAACCGAACAACGCAACCGTACGACCAAACGAACCGACATCCGAGATATTTTTGAGTGCATTTCATGTTCCCTATTCTTTAAATTTATTTTAGAGCCTTGAAATGGGGTTAACGGGGTTTAAAAGTGCCAAAAATCAAGTTTTACAAGTGCATGGACCATTTTTGAAATTTCTGGCAGATACATTGAACTTGGTCCATTTTTGAGGTTTTGATGGTTTTAACCCAAGGTATTGCACTCTATGGGCTGGAATTTGATGGTTTTAAATATTCCCATGGTTTTGAAAACCATGTGCCCACTTTAAGGTCAAGATCAAAGCACGATTTGCGAGAAACGATCCTAACGGTTCTCCGAAATCTATATATACCCCTTCCATTTCATTTGCAAACGCACCATTGATCTGATATTGTTCTCTAAGTTGAAGTTATACACTTCATACCTGAGAATAATTAGATCAAACCTTCATTTCTTGGACCCGTTGTAAGTATTCTTTCGTTCTTTTACGCATTTTAAGCGTGAAAGTCAAAAAAGTGTTTGACTTTCAGCTTTGACCAGTCAATGGTCAACACGAAGTTCGTTTGAACATCGTAACGTGAGTGTAATCATGATGGTCATAGTCTTTGTGACTATACCTACATATTACCAAGTTATTTAGGCGTAGTAACGAGTCGTAGTTTCAGTCAAAATGCGTATTCTTGGGTATTTTGCAACCAAACTACTTTTAGGTATCAAAACCCTTTGTTTTGATACCAAACTTGTTTTCAAACCTCGTTAAACATGTTTTAACATGTTTAGCTCGTCACATTAGGTTTTGTGCTTCTATAGGGTCGTAAGATAAGCGATCTAATCAATCGCTTAGACTTTCGAACCCAACCCGTTTGGTCAATCATTAGGATTCGACCAAATACATTTTGTGACCATAGTTGCATAAGGAATAACCTTCCGAGGTTATACTTTATGGTCACTTAGTCTACTTAGTTGTATGATAGGAAATTATATGCCTTAGGAAAAATGACCAAAATGCCCTTTTTACGCCAAAATTCATTTTAAGCATATGTAACGTAAATTTTGACATCTAAACTGATTAGGCAACATTATTAGACATGTTAAGGCATATTTTACTTGTCATAGGACTAGTTAGGCGGTCCGAACGCGTTTTACATGAACGGCGCGATAAAGTAGCATAAGCTACCTAAACGGGCCGTAACGGGTCATAAGCACTTAGGATAGGTTCCGTTTTAGAATGTAGTCTTTGTTAAACCATATTACATGAGTTCTTACACTCATTTGGTTTACGAAACCACATTTTATCCAATCCTCAGATTTAGGTCCGTTTATTAATGTAGTTACCTATATTAGGTGCCATTTGATTCTGTGATCTTTCTAGCATTGCTTGGTTGTTATCTAAAGACTATTGAGCAATCTCAAGTGAGTACATAGTCCCCTCTTTTATGTTTTCAAATATTTTGGGGTGAAACACATGTGCCTACTTGTTACTTTCGTGCTTTTTATGCTTTTACATCATATGCTTGTTATGTTCATTAGTACACATATAGTACATGATTTCTTGCATGTTTTGCTATGTATGTTCACTTAGCATGCTAGCCCATTGTTTTACATTACATTTTATGCTATGTATGTCCATTTAGTGCATACTTAGTACAATGTTTTACATTACATTTTTGTTGCATATGTTTACTTAGCATATGGAGACATTGTTTTACATTTCTGCCTTGTATGTTCACTTAGCATACTAGGTACATTGTTTTCATAAAACATGCTTACATTTGGTATGACATTTGGTTGTTTAACGAACTAAAATACATTCATTAACATTAGCTACGCCGCTCGGTAGTAAGTAATGGTACCATAGGGTTTGACAACTCCCATTCTTGATATCCTAGGTTTGTTTGGATGTAAGGAATGACTGAATCCGAAAACATTTTGATAACCTTTACTCTAAGGTTATCCTACAGTCTCAAGGCTTGAATGTATACGTTTAACATACCGCATAAGTGTTTGTATCAGTATAGCATGCATTTCTATATAACGAAGCGACGTGTAATATAATAAAAGCATGGTGGATACGCCGCCGGTACTTCCTATATATAAGTGCTTTTATGATATTGCATATCATAACGTTATTTAAACCATTTCAATTTAGACATATTACATTTTACACAAATAACATACTTCCACATAAACATTGTTTTACGAACAACTTATTTAATACAAACTCATTTTACTTGGTAACTTATTTAACCATACATCTTTCTTTTATATATATCATCTAATTACTTATTGATTTTCATATGATTTATAAAAGAAAACACTTTTAATAAGATTCATGACTAACTTTTTGTTAAAACATTTTCTTTCAAATACAAGTCATGAATCCTCTTTAAACGAAACCTATGTATCTCACAGGCATTTTCATGCTGACGTACCTATTTTCACATGTGTTTTCAGGAGCTATTGCATAGGATGATCGAGACACACTAGGGTAGACCTGTGCCTTAGTGACTTAAAAATGAAGCTAGAACTAGTTAAATTTTGTTATGTACTCTGTTTTCTTTGTTTGAGACAATGTATCCCCTGTTTGTTTATAAATAAAACATAACTTTAAATACCATGGTTGTGAAACAATAATTCTATTACAACACTCCCCGACGTTTCCGCCGTGGTTTAGTTGTTTTACGCGGTCAGGGTGTGACATTACGACCCGTTTAGGTAGCTTTCGCTACTTTAACGCGTCGTTTGCGTACAACGCGTTTGGACCGCCTAACTAGTCCTATGACAAGTATTGTATGCCTTAATATGTCTAATAATGTTACCTAATCAGTTTAGATGTAAAAATTTAGGTTACATATGCTTAAAATGGATTTATGCGTAAAAAGGGCATTTTGGTCATTTTCCTAAGGCATATAAATTACCTATCATACAACTAACTAAACGAAGTGACCATAAGGTTTAACCTCGGAAGGTTATTCCCTATACAACTATGATTACAAAACATGTTTGGTAGGATCCTACTAATCGACCAAACGGGTTGGGGTTTCGAAGGTCTAAGCGGTTGTTTAGACCGCTTATCTTACGACCCTATATAAGCACTAAACTAAAAGTGACGAGTTAAACATGTTAAAACATGTTTAACGAAGTTAGAAAACAAGTTTGATATCAAAACAAATGGTTTTGATACCCAAGAATAGTTTGGTTGCAAAATACGCATGAATACGCATTTTGACCGAAACTATGACTCGTCACTATACCTAATCAACGTGTTAATCAGTAGGTATAGTCACAAGGGACTATGACCATCGTGATTACGCTCACGTTGCGAAGTTCAAACGAACTTCGTGTTGACCATTGACCGGTCAAAGCAGAAAGTCAAACACTGTTTGACTTTTACGCTTAAAAAAGCATAAAAGCATGAAAGAAACTTACAAAAGGTCCAAGCAATGGAGATTTGATTCAAGTTTCTCAGGTATGGAGTGTGGAAATCCCAACTTAGAGCAGAAATGAATCAAGTGTGAAGATTGAAATGAAACAAGGTGCGTATTTATAGGAATTCAAGATCCGTTAGGATCGTTTCTCGAACTACAAGCTTCAATCTCAACCATCCAAGTGTTACCCACTGAAATTCAATACTATAGGTGCCCAAAACCAGCTCCATGGATGAAGAAACTATGTACAATAACCCAGAAACCAGCTGCTGATTGCAAAACTGAGTTTTGCAGGTCTGGGGGTCTCTCGCACCCCGCGTAAGAAATGGGCTCATCTTACGCGCCCTGCCTGAGCCAAGTTTGGCATATTGTCAGAAATGGTCCCTGAATGTGTAAAACTTGCTTTTCGATGCATTTTCTACACATTTAAGCCCCGTTAAGCCCATTTCAAGGCTCTAAAATGAAGTTAAAGTATAGGGAACTTAAAATATGCTAAAAAATATGCCGTATGTCGGTTCGTTTAGTCGTACGGTTGCGTTGTTCAGTTAATTACGACGAAACACGAACGGACGCGAAAAATGATCCAAATTACGCGACGAATGGAATTTTATCATCCCAATCACTAAAATAAAATATTTTAATGATTACATAAATTTTTGGATGTCCGGATATATTCAGAACGTAAGATATGCGCGAAAATGCAAACTTAGGCACTTTTTGACGCTTTTAGTCCCTGTTGATCAAATAAGTTTATTTTTGCGCACCAAACACCTCAAAGCCTATTTCTAAGCTATGCAAAGGATATTTAGGGCATGTTTAACTTATGATCAAGTTCCGTAATGTTCGTTACGATACGAATCAGCAGACTTTTCCAATTTGTCGCAAACAGTCCCAGCGATCGAATAAACTTGATTTCAACACACCAAACCCTCCAAAACTTATTTCTAAGTTATGTAAAGGTTATTTAAGGTATGTTAAGCCTATGTCACTATTCCAGAGTGTTTTTCTCATTAAAATGATTACGTTTACGCATCAGTTCGCGTATAACTTTCCAGAAAGCGATTTAGAGCTCGAAATCGAACAAGGTTTGATATGTGCAATTGATGCACACATTTATACAAATCCCAAGTATGAAACAAAATATTTCATTTATTTGGTATTTGTTTGATGGTTGTAGAGACACAAATGTCACAGTAAGCTACGGTAGCTACTGTAGCTTACGGTGGAAGTTAGATACAAAATAAAAAGTTTATGCAATTCTTCGTTTTTCTTCGAATTCGAACCCTGTGAACCCATTCCAAGCCTCGTTAAGTTTTTATACTGTTACTCAACCCTACCAAATGGCTTGGTAAGTTACGGGTGAGTATGGAACTCATTATTAAGATCCGAAACATACACGAAAGATATTTAAAAAGCGTTTATGATGTGTGAGCGAGTATGCGGGGTAATGAATGAAGTATGTGGGTATGTATGTATAGATTTAACTTCATTCCAATAGGTTTAATCTTATAAGTAATCATGAATAGGAGTGAGTATGTATATAAGTTTTTTCGTACATGTCTTATTACATGGAGGTTTGTAATTAAGATACGTCAGTAATTCGTAGGGAATTATGTAAGTGGTATGTAAGAGTTAGTATGTATGTATGAATGTATTTGTTAGTGTAGTATGTCTATCGCCTCCGTCATCTCAAGACCATAGCTGAAACAGTTTAAATCTAGCCTTATATTGTAATATCTAGTTAAGAAAGGCAAGGTTGCAATATTGTAATTAATGAGTTTTCTCATTAAAGCCTTGGCCTATAAATAGTAGCTGCAGGGTTAGAGTTTTAGACTTTTGGAGACTTTAGCTCATTTGGAGACTTTGGAGAGCTCTAGTGTTAGAGAGAGAAGCTAGAGAGAGAAAGTGCTCCACGTGATTCAGGTTCTTGTACGATTTCAGATCTGATTAATAGAATCACAGTTATATTACGATCTCGTGTGTTCGGTCACGTTCGTGTACGGATTCCGCACGTCACACGTTCGGTTCGCAATCGTTTCAGAGTCAAAACCGGTCCTAACAGTATTTATGTAAGTATATATGTACGTAAGTATGTTTGCATGTATGTATGTGGGTATGAGATGTGTATAAACATATGCGTGTAGGTACTTATATATGAAGTAGGATTTATTGTGCATGAATGAACGGAATCTTGTGTATGTGTTTGTATAGCTTAAATAAGTTGAGTATTAAGTTACTAATTCGGTGTCATGAGTATGAAATGAGAATGCAGGTACTCTATTAATGTCCTTATCAAGGTTAAGGAATTGGAATGCATGAATGTACACGGAAAACATATTCGTTAGGATTAGTATGGGAAGAAGGAACGCGGACTGGTCATTGATTACGTATGTTTAGTTTAGGAATTGTGACACCCGGCTTTTCAGGCCGTACTGTACAATTGTAGCACGTATTGTGAATAGGTAACAGGGCTATATTTTATTGCTTATGATGTTTATATGTAAAATTTAATGTGTCGGTAAAAGTAAATTTTGATAAAAATTATGTTAGTAACGGTAAGATAAACGCTTATCGCGTAACGGTTAAAATACGAAACGAACGTCGGTGACCAACCGGACAGTGTTAAAATCCTAAGAATAGTCTATTATGATTAGAATAATAATTTAAACATATTTGTGAGGAAAAATAACTTAAAACGCTAAGAAACTCTATTTTTCGAGTTTAAGCGCGTACCGCGAGATGCAGCACGTATACCAACAAGATACTATCAACACAACCCGTCAAGACGAATTAAAATCATTTTAGCAATAATTTGATAAGTTTATTCTTATAAAATGACAAAAATAAATAAAAACGCTTAAATTCCTGTTTTTGCGATTTTAAACGTATACCGCGCAACACAGTGCGCATACTGCCAAATACCGACAACGTCGCCAATCCAGGCAAACAAAATATTGTTCAGTAATATTTTGGTGAGTTTATTTTTATAGAGCGTTAAAAATAATTTAAATCGCACTAAAACGGGATTAAAACGCCAGATAAAATACCCGGTATCCAGCAAAATACCAGTTTTAACACTAATTTACATACATATATGTATGTATATATCAAATTGTGTGAGATGTGTATGACATGGGGGCTAGGTGGCGGCCATGAAGACTCCCTCTCTCTCTCCTCTCTCCAACACTTGTTGGCCTAGGAATACACACATGATGATTATTAACTTTAAACCTTCCATAACATCACAACAATCAAGAGAACAAATCAAAACAACACTCCAACTCCCTCTCACTCACATATCTCGGCCGAATACCCCATGAATAACAAGCACTTTCATTTTCAAACTTAATCTTGAAGAATCATATCCATTCTAAGGTGTTTTCAATCTAGTATGAAGGTTTAAAGGTGATCTCAAGAAGATCCAAGCAAGAACAACCTTCATATCATCATCTATTCTCAAAAACCCATCTAAAAATCTTGAAGGTATAAACTTCTTTTTAAATCATGTTCTTGATTCATAGTGATGATGGAGATATTAGACGGTTTCTCTTGAACTTGGAATAAATCACAAAGCTTGTATTTTAACAAAGAATGAGAGTTAAATCAAAGAAAAGTGAGTGTGTATATGTATGTACATATGACCGAAAGTTTATGAGTGTGTGTGTATTTTGTTGTGTTTTGATTTTGTTAAATGATTCTTACATGATTTGATCTTGAAAAGATGATTACATGCATGTGTTGTAAAGGTGTCATAAAAGAAAGTTCTTAAAAAGGTTTCATGATTTGAAGTAGATGTGTTAAAAAATAAAGTTTTGGAAGTTTATACATGTATGTATATGTGTGTATATCGTATATGTATGTATATATATGTAAATGCATACACAAAGTTTTGGCATATGTAAATAAAAGAAGGAATGTTTGCATTTATGTGAAAATGTTTTAATGATGATGAGATAAATATGTTTTAATTTAGAAGAACATGACATAAATATGGTCTTTGATGCATTTAAGGTCATGTTGGATGAAGATGTTAAGATATGTTTATACTAGAGGCACTAACTAGATCATGCATGAAGATAAATGTTTATAAAAAGGTGATTTAAGTATGATTTAATAAAAATAAGTTTTGGACAGATTATAAACACTAAAATAAAGTTATTTTAAAGTGTTTAGTGACATATAACTTGGTCATAATGTTTGCTAGCTTTTCATGTTGTACTTGGTGCATTAAAAGTGGTAAAATACGTGAAATCGCATGATTTATGTGACATACACAAAAACAGCACTAATCTGAGTATAATCACTATTTTAATCATTAAATAACATGTATTGTGTTAAAATATCAAGTCGTTTCGAGTTGGGATGATTATAGTAACGTTTAACGCAAAACTATGCGTTAAAACGGTCAAAAATCGTCTTTTCGAATGATTTTTGTAAAACTGATTTAAATCAGTAAATAAATTGATGTTTTTAGTTTAAAAACAAGTATTTTAACTAATTTTAAGATTACTTGGAGTTTGGTTGGTTATACGTGACTTCCGACGCCCGAAAACGTTACTGAATCGTTAAAATAAGCATTTTTCGATGAACATTAGTATGGGTGAATTTTGAGTGAACCTTATGTGATAAAATGTGTTAAGTGATTTAAACATGTAAATGTGATAGTATGTTAAGTGTTAACTTGATAGTGGAAAATTTAGACTATAAATGTATACTTGTGTGTTTTGTGCGGTAGAAACGGTAAAAATTGTGTTAAATGTGAAACTTGTCTGTCGAGCATGAAATTTGATATATAAAAGATATTTTATGTATATTTGCTTTAAAAATAACAAAATAGATAAGTTAACAAGATTTCGTGAGTGTTGATGACAAATTGTATGAACGCATATGTATATATATTACGACGCGCAAATCGTAGATATATTGCGTATAAACGGGAGAGTTAATGGAATTACACAATAACGGTCACCAATAAAATCGTTCAAATCACAAAATCATATATATATATATATATATGGATTCATATATTCACATGCCAACATAATAAAAAATGACAACTTTTCGAGAAAATCTCAAAGTTATGTGATAATTCTGAGAAACAGAGAAACTTAGGATTTTTGTGTATATTGATTTAGAATTATTTCTATCTTAGGACGCATATATATAAAAATCAATTTCTGGGATTGCAGTATTAAAATACGCACCCAAAGATGAGTGTCACAAAACCCCTCTTTTTACTGTTTTATATATAGATTTTGGGGGTGGAACACATTGTTAAAAGGGATTAATAATGTTTTCGAAATAAAACATACCTTTTACTATAAAATATATATTTTCGCTGAAAATATATGAAATTTGATAAGTTATACGTTTCAAAGTAAAACATTTTGATGAATAAATATTAGATGTACGGTTTTTCTTAAGTGATACAGGATCGTACAGTTGGGGTACGGATGCCGGCCTGGGTCTCGAACGATGGAGATTCAGGGGATTCGTACACATCGTGTATTAAATTTTCATATTAGTAGGATATATATATTGTACGTGAGGCAGACATCATATTGTTCTTCGAGAAAGAACCCAACGCCCATGATGTCGTTTAATCAGTTTAAGTATTGCACGCGAGGAATTGTTGGTAGATCTATCGGGTTGACAACCCCGTCGTGACCGGTCGCCCCGTGTCAATGTCAAACGACGAATTAATATTCTGTTCATTGTCTAGTTTTGATTATCCCTGCATGGTTAATATATAGTTCATATCGTCTAGCTAACATACAAGTCTGAAAATTGACGCTATAATTTAATATACAAAACCTGGGCAGTATTACTATTGTCGGAGTAATGACCTGATGGAAGGCCCATGGATTTTATCAAAGGAGTAAAATGGACTTTCTAAAATTACATGGATGTTTTCAAATAAACACCTAATCAGAAAGTTTTCCTTGGAATAAAATTTGTTAGTAAACGAATAAGTGAACTCACCTTCCTTTGTGTTGACACTTGATTTTAACGTGTTCTATAGGTACTTGAATTCGGCTTCGGGAAATCATGGCGTATCTTGTGTTTGAATGATGCATGTTGTTTGTTTAAAAATGTTGGACAATTTTTAAACTTTCTGGGACTTTTGTAATAAGATCCGCGAGGATCAAAGACATCTTAACTATGTAATTGTGTCGTGACTTAAAACATAACGTTTAATAACTTATGTTTAAAATAAACCAATATGTCCAACAATAAAATGCATCGCTCGACAAGATATAAATGGGCACCAACTTCCGTCTCCCTCGGGGCTGCTGCAACAACCTGAGATTCCCAAGTGGAAATGGGAACAAATCTCAATGGATTTTGTTACAAAATTACCAAGAACGCCAAGAGGCCACGATATGATTTGGGTGATTGTTGACCGCCTAACAAAATCCGCACACTTTCTGCCAATCAAGGAGAAAGACAGTACTAGTAAACTTGCGGAAATTTACATGAGAGAGATCGTAGCACGTCATGGAGTACCACTCTCGATCATCTCTGATAGAGACGGAAGATTTGTGTCAAGAATATGGCAATCTTTCCAAGAAGCCTTTGGCTCACAATTGAATCTGAGCACAGCGTTCCATCCGCAAACTGACGGCCAGAGCGAGCGAACGATACAGACTTTGGAAGACATGCTGAGAGCATGTGTTATGGATTTAGGCGGTAGCTGGGATAAACACTTACCTTTGGTCGAATTTTCATACAACAACAGCTACCACACCAGTATTGGTGTCGCGCCATTTGAGGCCCTATACGGACGCAAGTGCCGATCACCACTATGTTGGTCTGACGCAGGTGATAGGCAGCTTGCTGGTCCCGAGATCGTCCAAGAGACGACAGACAAGATCGCACAAATACTTAAACGCATCGAAGCAGCTCGCCACAGACAAAAGGCCTACGCGGATCCAAACCGGAAGCATGTGGACTTCCAAGTTGGAGAAATGGTGTTATTGAAAGTTTCACCCTGGAAGGGGGTGGCACGCTTTGGAAAGCGTGGGAAGTTAAATCCGCGCTACATTGGTCCTTTCAGAATTCTGGAAAGAATTGGGACAGTAGCATACAAGTTGGAACTACCTGCTGAACTAAATGGTGTTCACGATACATTTCATGTATCCAATTTAAAGAAAAGTCCAACTCAAATTGACGTTGCCATTCCTATCGACGAGATTCATATTGACGACACGCTCCACTTCGTTGAAGAACCTGTTGAGGTCACGGATTGGAAAGTTAACAAGACCCGCCGGAGCAGTGTCAAGCTCGTCAAGGTTCGTTGGAATGCCAGACATGGTCCTGAATACACCTGGGAGCGTGAGGACCGGATGAAAGAGAAATACCCCCATTTATTTCCTAAGAACCCTGCTTCTACAAGCAGAACTTAAATTTCGGGACGAAATTTATTTAACGGGGGGAGAATGTGACAACCCGCACTAAACCAGGTATCCGTACAACTTAATTAATGATTAATTACTGCTTAATTACTGTGCTTGTTGAAACTAGCTGATAAACTGCTACCTGCATACTGATACATGCACTTACTTGCATCATACTTTAATTGCTGTCACTACATTATTTACATGCTGAACCCTAGTGACAAACATGATGCACAAAAAGCACAGTAGCACTAAACGGATACACAGTGAACATGCTGATATAACCAGCATCAGGCAGATACTGCCTCTAAGGCCTGTTAAGAGCCTCATATATTTTGGCTACACTGGTAGTGAGTGTAGGGATATAAGGGTTGTGTTACCGCGTCTCTAGGGATAAGATACACTGATTCGGATGTGCCAAAAACGTACTTTAAGTACCAAACACAACACTTTAATAATTAATCCAGCTTCTAGCTGACCAGTAAAGTGCCAGAACATGAGAAAATATTACTAGACACTTTCTAAAGTGTCGGGAAAACAAGTTGTGTCACTAAAAATAACAATAACGACACTTTAAAGCCTTTTGTAATGCTTTAACGGATTACTATCCAACCGGACACCCGGACTTTACCCGGAACATGAAAATATTACTATTTTCACTATATATATTTTTCTGAGCCAGTTAGGGTCCCTGATTACCCTAACACCCGTCATAATACGTAACATACGACTAACGAGGTTAACACTTAACAAACATAACTAACCTCCCTAACTAGTACTTAAAATCGAACCAAGACCCCCCCCCCCCATTCGAAACCGTTCCCCACTAGGGGACATACTTAGTACTTGAAAGATTAAAATAATGCAAATGTTTGATATCAAGATGGCATATTAACTTTTGGTTAATGCACACTAATTTTATCTATAAAACTAAACATAAACACATATGATCATTACACCCTTAACATCACAACCACACTTCTCTCTTGCCCTCCAAGAGCTCTCGGCCGAACCCCACTCCACCCACCATCAAATTTTCGGTTTTAGTTCTTGCATTCCAACAACATACACACTTCAAGGATCACGTATTAGGAGCCTCGGAGCAAGCGGAACACGAAGGACCTCTACCGTTAGCTTTTATCCACCTCATTTTCGCCAAAGATCTTCCCTAGCCTTGAGCTAGAGGTATAATGTTTAAAACTTGTTCTTGAATGTATTTAAAGTGGTTAAAAGGAATATCATCGATTAAATATCGAAAACATAAGTTTTGATGCATTAAAGTCTAGTAAAATCACAAAAATGGTGGATAATAACATATAACTTGTGTAAAAGTCGTAGGACTTGAAATATGTGATTATTGAGACCCGATCTATGATGTGGTAGCTCGGATCTCCGTTTAACCCGACTTTGTAAGATCATGTATCTTCACATAAGCTCGTTTTTGGTTACCACAAGGGTTAAAAGGCGAAACTCTACCACACAAGATACATGAACTTGTGTAAAAATATTTTACATGTGTAAAAGTGATTTAACCGGTAAAATGGTGTTTAAAACTAGCGGATCTACGTATCTGCAAGTGGTATCTTTGAAGGACCACACTTTAAAAGAATCGTGTTTTCTAAAGAATAAATCTTGTACTAATAAATATGGTTTTATAAACCACAAGTGTGTAAACACTTGTGAAACGAAAAGATCCGACAAATAACTATTTTTGGGAAAAATGACTAGAAGTCGTAAAGACGGATCTCGCTAGTCACAAGGTTTTTACAAGATTAAAGTTACTTTAAATAAAGATCTACAAGAAATAAGGGGATTTACACTATAGATTCGGAAAGACTACAAGTTCATGCGATTATGCAAATTTACATACTTGTCGACTAGTTTGATGTGTCGGAAATTGTTTGGTTGAGTAAAGAAGTTGTTGAATTGATTTGTTAAAAGAAAATGATACGCTTGAAAGCGTGGCCACCTCCAGTTACAGAGGAAACTCTGGCGAAATTTTCTAAAAACCTAACACTTAGGCTTATTTACACAACAAGTGTTAGAACTATTTTTGGACATACTTTCGAAACATAAATTTCGCCAGCACTATATTTTACTAAATATTCGGAGGTGGGATTTTCACAAAGATTAACGTGATAAGTATATTTGTCACAACACTGTTTATGATTATTTTGTGAAAATACATAAATATTATTTTAGAGTGAAAATAATATTTACAAGCGTTAATGATTCCAAAACTGTACGAACGCTTCCACATTAACATATAAGTTACACCGGTAATTACATTACCACAAGATTGATAAAACGTAACTTACGCACATGTATTGTATCCCCCATCCTTGGGAAGAAGAATAACTACCAAGTGTATACGGAACATAAACACGAAATAGTTGTCTAACTATTTCCCAAAGACATAAACTGTAAAGCTAAGGCACGGCCGTCCGTCTAATAGAATTAGCACTTGTAGGTCGTTGCACAGCTTACTGTATTGGAGACACTTGGTAGAGACGCGCATTCACTGTGAGTTCATGTCCCCCTTTTCTCTAACTGTTTTCAGTTTACTTAACTGCGGGGGTGAAATACATGTTACTTTGTTTACAAGTACTTTATACACGGTATGAATTACGTAAGGAGGTTTAGATCATGTGAATGGGTAGTTAGAACACCGAGGGACTCGAGCGGTAGATCTATTTGGGTGTAGCGAGCCCAGCTCTAGGGCCAACAGAACGGGCCTCTCGGAGGACCAACAGAACGGACCTGGAGTGACTTGGTACCCAACGCAAAAATCGGCTAGGGTGTGTCTTTCCTACTTGCATTTCACAACATGCTAATGGCCTTGCAAACCATTAGTGATCACAAGTCCTCTTACACTGCTACATACCAGGAAACTTTTATACTTACAAGTGTTTTTACTTACTCACTTGCACATGAACTCGCTCAACATTATTGTTGATTTTTCAACTCACATGTATTTCAGGAAATTAAACGGATCTGGCACGGTATGGAACGTTTACCGCTACATTTGTCATGGAGTCATCAGGGTTTAGGGGATGTGTCTCTTTCCTGGACAAGACACAGTCCTTAAACCACGTTTATGTTATGATATAAGTTGTAATGTCTACTGAACAAGGTTATGGTTGTACGTTAAAACAATGGTATTGTGTTTGATTTTCAAAACTTAATGGATGACTTGCATGGTTTTTAAATTCATATAGCTTGTTATGGTTAAGCTATGGTATTAAGAAGTCACACCAAACATCAACCACGCTTCCGCAAAGCCAGGGTGTGACAGCATCGACTACCGTGAACTCAATAAGGTGACCGTAAAGAATCGTTATCCTCTCCCGCGCATTGATGACTTATTCGACCAGTTGCAAGGGTCGAGCTATTACTCCAAGATTGATTTGAGATCGGGATACCATCAGCTGAGAGTCCGAGAGGAAGACGTCTCCAAAACAGCATTCAGAACTCGTTACGGCCATTACGAGTTCCTGGTTATGCCATTCGGGCTGACGAATGCACCAGCGGTCTTCATGGATCTCATGAACCGAGTATGCAAACCATACCTGGATAAGTTCGTTATTGTGTTCATTGACGATATCCTGATCTATTCTAAGAGTCAGGAGGAACACGAGCAGCATCTGCGACTTATGCTTGAACTTCTTCGAAAAGAGCAATTGTATGCCAAGTTTTCAAAATGTGACTTCTGGCTTCGCGAAGTCCACTTTCTAGGCCATGTGGTAAACAAGGATGGGATTCATGTTGATCCATCCAAGGTTGACTCAATCAAGAACTGGCCTGCACCCCGCACACCAACAGAAATCCGCCAATTCTTGGGTTTGGCAGGATATTACAGAAGGTTTATCAAAGATTTCTCCAAGATTGCGCAACCTCTCACTTCACTGACTCAGAAGGGTGTCATCTATCGTTGGGGTGATGCACAAGAGTCTGCATTTCAACTTCTAAAGGATAGACTTTGTAGCGCGCCTATCCTCTCATTGCCTGAAGGCACCGATGATTTCGTGGTTTATTGCGACGCTTCCATCGAAGGACTTGGTTGCGTATTGATGCAACGTGACAAGGTCATTGCCTACGCATCACGCCAACTCAAGGTTCACGAAAGAAATTACACTACTCACGATCTGGAGCTGGGAGCAGTTGTATTCGCGCTTAAGATATGGAGACATTACCTGTACGGTACCAAGTGCACCATTTACACCAATCACAGGAGTCTCGAGCATATCTTCAAGCAAAAGGAGTTGAACATGCGTCAACACCGATGGGTTGAGCTCTTGAACGATTATGAATGCGCAATCAAGTATCATCCGGGCAAAGCCAATGTTGTGGCCGACGCCCTCAGTCGAAAGGATACCATACCTAGGCGTGTACGTGCTCTACAGCTTACCATCCAATCTAACCTTCCCGCTCAGATTTGCGATGCTCAGGTTGAAGCATTGAAAGTAGAAAACATCAGGGCTGATGTGACAACCCTCAAATTCCATGTATTCCGTACAATTTATTATTGATAATGAAAGCGCTTGACGACTGTGTGGAATTACTTAACTGCTTTCTGATATTCTGTGTTATATTTACATGCGCCTGTTAACACACTAGAAGTATACAGAAAAGTTACTGAATAGTCCGGTATATTTTCCTGAGTGTTAGGAATTAACCGTGTTACGAAAATATATTTAAAAGACGCCTTACGGAACAATTTAACAACTTAACGGAACAGTATCCGACCGAACAACCGGACATTACCCAGGACACCAAATATTTGTCAAACACATTGTGTAATTATTTTTGGCTAGTCATGGTCCCCGTATGCCATAACACCCGCTAGAAATCAATTCACTAACATATAAAATCTAGTCACTTATAATATAACTATTGTTTACCACTTTGGTCACAATGTTACATTAAGACCCCCCCCCCCCACAAAGATTCTAGTCCCTCATGGATCCCACCATATATTTTCACCATGCTCTAAATATTTGTTTTGATTTTTTTGCCATTTGTTTATTAGATTACTTACTTATGTAAGTAAACAAAATGTGTAAGAAATCTATAAGAAGCATGGTCTTGAGATATTCATCATTCCACCAAGATTCACACTCAACCCTCATCACTCTACTCTCTCTCTTTCGGTTCATCCCAAAACCGAAACCCATCACCACCATCTCCAACATTCATCTTCTCTAACATCAAGTGCCATACAAAGCTTCAAAGTGAGCCATGGAGGTTACATCTTGAAGGACTTTTCAAAGGAGCTTGTTTCAAGTCTTTTAACCATCTTCTTCTTACCAACTTTGCACTAGATTCTACCCTAGCTATAAGCTAGTAGTAAGCTCTTGTTTAACCTTTGTTCATCTTATTTTATGGCTAACATTGTAGTATGATGCTTATGTTTACAACTAAAATGCAAGAACACATAATATAAACATAAACGTTATATGAAGTTTACTTGTATATGAAATGCTATTAGTTGATGTTGTCATGGGTATGTTGTAGGTTTAGGGTTGGATAATACATATATGATGATTGATCGTCGAACTCTTGATAAATCCGTTGTTCGGACATGTGTTGATACAATATAGTAACGTTTAAACTATAAATAACATGCTGAATCACATTTCCAGCCGATTTCATCAGGCTGTAAACATGCCATAAATTCAACGAAAAACTGATATTTTGAATCTAAAATATGTTATTATGAAATACGGTTCTAATGGCACCAGAATCATAATTTTTGGACTCCATTTACTATTTTCAAAAGTGTTAATTTGTAACAGCAACTTAAGCTGAATTTTGACAGCAATAAATGGGTGTCATACTTTCAGTCATAACCTGAGTTTTGTGATGAATCGGACCATGAAATTTGTACAGTAGATGACAACCGATGCATTTGTAATTACCCCACTGGAATTTCGTAAATCGGACACTCGATGAATTTTTCATAAATTGTTCCGTGGACTGTGGTCAGAAATATATAAATCTGAGTTCAGTCCGGAATATGAATTTTTATAAAATATTGGTAATGAACCGGACCCCGATATTTTTACACAATAAAATATGGAATGTTTAAGACATCCTGTAAACATTTGGGAATTTTTGGAATAATCTATCCATTTTATTAAAATGTCCGAAAACAGCCGGTTTTGAATATAAATGCTGAAATGACATAAGTTGTGACTCGCGTGTCTAAATGTCGAGTATGCTATCTGTGAATAATCTAACATGTTATATATGTTATGTGCATTATCGTATGTTTGATTTTGAGTGGGGAATGGATGGGAAACTTGGATGGGCATAAACCGTTAAAATGATGCATGTTGTGTGATAGATACGTGTAGGAACTTTGTGTTCTATTTGAAGGCCACTAAATGACTAACTGGTAAATCATACTAGGACGTGATTGACCGACCTTGACTGTTAGCTATATTTGAGAATCTAACCGAGCAAACTGAGGTGAGTTCACACACTTTCTACAAGGCATGGGATTCCCGGTGGTTTAGGAATGGGTTAAGAAATTAAAATTGGAATCTACATATCCTCCTTGGGTAGGATATGTACGGCCATCCTCCATAGGTAGGATGCCATTATAAAACCTACGAATTCTCCTGGTGCAGAATACGTACGTTCGTCCTCCTTGGGTAGGACAACAACCTTAAAACTAGCTAGACAAAACTCTATCATGAAGTCCCTCAATTTATATCGACTTAATCGCCGAGGCCAATGGCGAGCGGGTCATTAGTTAATAGCGCTATTAGGTTTAACAAACCTCACACCGTGCCAATCGGACGGGCGTGTACTAATGGACTATGGCAGATTGTCAGTGATGATAGACACTGATATAGGGCACAACTTATTAGCGTAGCAGTCGATATCATACCGTCTAGTAGTTCAAACGGGGAAAACCCCCACTGATCATGGTTATGGATTGGGTAAAGAAAAAGGAAATGGTTAAACATACTTTCAACTACGGGGTAACCCCCACGGCAAATAAGCCAATGAAAGTCCAACCACATTTTTCAGAAACAACTTAAAACCAAACAACCAAACGTGAACTCACTCAACTTTGTTGTTGACTAGTTGTTACATGCCTTACAGGTCGCTAGATGCTTGGAGCTTGCACGAGGAAGAAGTCGTTGTGGTGTATGGACTGTTATGTTCCGTGCTTATTATTTAAATCCTTATGAACTTATTAAACTTGTGTTTTGAACCTTAACTTATGAACTATGGACTTATGTTTTGAACTTCTGTTTTATGCTTCCGCTGTTAACCTAAAATCGGTTTACTTCCTTATGGTCACCAATCGTATTGTGTTTGGTTTTATTTACTTAAGTATGTTGTTCAATATGATTGGTGGCTCTATCCTGGTCACGTCATGCCTCCAAGCGGTGGTACTCCGCATGGTGGATTTTGGGGGTGTGACAGATTGGTATCAAAGCCATTGGTTATAGTGAACTTGGTTTTTAAAATGGGAAAGGTTTTTGATAAAAACCAGACTATAACCAGTACAGTGCTCAACGATCCACAACGACGCTTCACTCCACGTGCAAGACTCGACACCATAAGTGGTATGGTTTATGTTATATTGTCGGTTAGATAGTTCTCACTGTGCATTAGATAATGTGATAATTGCTATTTGAACCATGTGTGCTTACTCTCTACTATCATCCCACACTTACGCACTTTCGCGACACTTTTCTCACTTACGTTACTTCGTTATGAAGATCATGAGCGGACGCGAAGGACGTATCAACCTCACTCAAGCCCAGTTGACGGCTTTGATCAACGAACGAGTTGCTGAGGCACTCGCAGCTGTTCCTGCAGGAGGTATAACATGCCATATCAACCCATCTTAGGACGTTTAGATCATACCTTCACAAACCAACCCTCATGCTTAATTTTGTCCTTTATTCTCGCGCAACAGGTCAACATGCTCAACCTCCTGTGTGCACGTTCAAGACGTTCATGGACTGCCGACCTACCACTTTCAGTGGCACCGAAGGAGCAGTGGGCCTTCTTCACTGGTTTGAAAAGCTTGAGTCAGTTTTCGAGATGTGCGAATGCCCCGAAGACCGTAGGGTGAAATATGCTACCGGAACACTTGAAGGGGTAGCGCTCATATGGTGGAACGCTCAGGTTCAGCTACTGGGGTTGGTTGCTGCTAATGCCACCCCATGGAACGGTTTCAAGGAACTGATCAAAGAGGAATACTGTAGTCGGGATGACATCCACAAACTGGAGGTGGAATTTTTCAATCTGAAGATGACGGGGTCTGAGATTGAGGCGTATACCAAGAGGTCGAATGAACTGGCCATCCTATGCCCTACTATAGTGGACCCTCCCATCAAACGTATTGAGCTTTACCTCAAGGGCCTTGTACCCGAGATTCAGAGTCACGTGACTTCAGCCAACCTGGGTACCATTCAGCAAATTATCAAGTTGGCTCATCGTCTCACCGACCAGGCGGTGGAGCAAAACAGGCTACCCAAACGTATCAGTGCCACAGCTACTTCAGATGCACCTACCGACAACAAGCGAAAATGGGATGGGAACTCCAGTAAAGTTCAACTTTAGTTCAGTCTCAACAGCGAAAGACTGATGACTACCAGAGTCCCGGTCAGCACTCTTCCGGTAATCAAGGACAGGGTGGATACCAAGGGAACCACCCCAAGTGCAACCGGTGCAACAAGCATCACAGCGGGCAGTGCAACAAAGGTCGTTGTCAGAGATGTCACAAGTTGGGTCATGAAGCTAGGGATTGCAGGAGCCCGCGTCCTGCGAATCAGAATCGCCAACAACAACAAGCCCCACAGAACCACCAGCAGTAGCATCAGCAGGGAAATAAAGGATGCTTTTAGTGTGGCGCTGAAGGCCACTTTAAGAGGAACTGCCCCCAGCTAAACCAGAACCAGAACAATAACCAAGGAAATGGGAACCACAATGGGAATAACAATGGAGGCAACAATGGAGGCGGCAATGGGGGAAACAACAATGGCAATGGGGCAAGAGGTCGTGCTTTCGTGATTGGTCAGGGAGAAGCAAGAAACGATCCCAACGTTGTGATGGGTAAGTTTGTTCTGGATGACTTCTTTGTTACTGTTTTATTCGATTCAGGTGCCGATACTAGTTATGTGGCCGTAAAAGTTAGCCAAATGCTTAAGCGCACACCAACACTCCTGAACACCAAACACACGGTAGAAACTAGCTAACGGTAAAAGTCTTGAAGCCACATACGTAGTTAAGGGTTGTAACCTGGTCTTAGCTGGTCAGATTTTCCCTATCGATCTTATTCCTATCACACTGGGTAGTTTCGACGTCGTTATTGGGATGGATTGGCTATCTCATCATCAAGCGGAGATTGTTTGCAAGGAGAAAATCATCCGCATTCCTCGTTCTGGTGAAGAACCTCTCATGATTCGTGGCAACAAGAGTGGTGCTGTCGAAGGCATCATCTCTTTCCTTAAGGCCCAGAAGTGTTTACGAAAAGGCCACACTGCCATTTTAGCACTCGTTACTGACACATCAACGGAAGAGAAGAGAATTGAACACATCCCTATTGTGCGCGATTTTCCCGAGGTATTTCCTGAGGAATTACCTGGTCTTCCTCCTCATCGCCAAGTTGAGTTTCAAATCGAGCTAGCTCCTGGAGCAGCGCCAGTAGCTCGAGCACCATATCGTCTAGCTCCATCAGAACTCGAAGAACTGTCTACACAACTACAAGAGCTCTTGGAAAAGGGTTTTATACGTCCTAGCTCTTCGCCCTGGGGAGCTCCAGTCTTATTCGTGAAGAAGAAAGACGGTACCTTCAGAATGTGTATTGACTATCGCGAACTTAACAAGGTGACTGTGAAGAATCGTTATCCTCTTCCACGAACTGACGACTTGTTCGACCAGTTGCAAGGGTCGAGCTATTACTCCAAGATTGATTTGAGATCGGGATACCATCAGCTGAGAGTCCGAGATGAGGACGTCTCCAAAACAGCATTCAGAACTCGTTACGGCCATTACGAGTTTCTGGTTATGCCATTCGGGCTGACGAATGCACCAGCAGTCTTCATGGATCTCATGAACCGAGTATGCAAGCCTTACCTGGATAAGTTCGTTATTGTGTTCATCGACGATATCCTGATCTATTCTAAGAGTCAGGAGGAACACGAGCAGCATGTACGACTTATGCTGGAACTTCTTCGAAAAGAACAGTTGTATGCCAAGTTTTCGAAATGTGACTTCTGGCTCCGCGAAGTCCACTTTCTAGGCCATGTGGTAAACAAGGATGGAATTCATGTGGATCCATCTAAGGTTGAATCGATCAAGAACTGGCCTGCACCCCGTACACCAACAGAAATCCGCCAATTTTTGGGTTTGGCAGGATATTACAGAAGGTTTATCAAAGACTTCTCCAAGATTGCGCAACCTCTCACTTCACTAACTCAGAAAGGTGTCACCTATCATTGGGGTGATGCACAGGAGTCCGCATTTCAGCACTTGAAAGATAGACTTTGTAGGATGCCTATCCTCTCATTGCCTGAGGGCACAGATGATTTTGTGGTTTACTGCGATGCTTCCATTCAAGGACTTGGTTGCGTGTTGATGCAACGTGACAAGGTCATTGCCTACGCATCACACCAACTCAAGGTTCACGAAAGAAATTACACTACTCACGATCTGGAGCTGGGAGCAGTTGTTTTTGCGCTTAAGATATGGAGACATTACCTGTACGGTACCAAGTGCACCATTTACACCGATCACAGGAGCCTCGAGCATATCTTCAGGAAAAAGGAGTTAAACATGCGTCAACGCCGATGGGTCGAACTCTTGAACGATTATGAATGCGCAATCAAGTATCATCCGGGAAAGGCCAATGTTGTGGCTGACGCCCTCAGTCGAAAGGATACCCTACCTAAGTGTGTACGTGCTTTATAGCTTACCATCCAGTCTAACCTTCCCGCTCAGATTCGTGATGCTCAAGTTGAAGCATTGAAGGCAGAGAACATCAGGGCTGAATCCCTACGAGGATCGAGGCAACGGCTAGAACAAAAGGAAGACGGCGCCTACTATGTAACAGGGCGTATTTGGGTTCCACTTTATGGCAACTTACGCGAGCTTGTGATGGATGAAGCACATAAGCCTCGTTATTCGGTACATCCTGGTTCGGATAAAATGTACCACGACTTAAAGACCACATACTGGTGGCCTGGCATGAAAGCCCACATAGCAACCTACGTCAGCAAGTGCTTAACTTATGCGAGAGTCAAGTCTGAATATCAGAAACCATCAGACCTACTTCAACAACCAGAGATACCTAAATGGAAATGGGAGCAAATTGCCATGGATTTCGTTACTAGCCTGCCCAGATCTCAACGCGGAAACGATACCATTTGGGTGATCGTAGATCGACTGACCAAGTCTGCACATTTTCTGGCCATCAAGGAAACAGATAAGTTTTCTACCCTTGCAGACATCTACCTAAAGGAAGTGGTATCAAGGCACGGAGTGCCAACCTCTATTATATCTGATCGTGACACACGTTTTACTTCTGAACTGTGGCAAGCAATGAACAAGTCCTTTGGCTCACGTTTAGATATGAGCACCGCTTATCACCCGCAGACGGATGGGCAATCTGAACGCACCATCCAAACCCTTGAAGACATGCTTAGGGCATGTGTAATCGATTTTGGTAATGGCTGGGAAAAGCACCTCCCGCTAGTGGAGTTCTCATATAACAACAGCTACCACACCAGCATTCAGGCCGCTCCGTTCGAGGCATTGTATGGACGCAAATGCCGATCACCCCTCTGTTGGGTAGAAGTTGGTGACAGTCAAATCACTGGCCCCGAACTCGTAGTAGATACAACAGAAAGGATTGCTCAGATACGACAGCGAATGGCCGCAGCTCGTGACCGTCAGAAAAGCTATGCTGATAAGGGAAGAAAACCACTCGAGCTCCAGATTGGGGATCGAGTGCTACTCAAAGTCTCACCTTGGAAAGGTGTAGTTCGCTTTGGCAAACGAGGTAAACTCAATCCGTGTTATGTCGGACCATTCGAGGTCACCGAGAAAATTGGCAAAGTCGCCTACAGATTGAATCTACCTGAAGAACTCAGCGGAGTTCACAACGTATTCCATGTGTCGAATCTGAAGAAGTGTCTGTCAGATGAGACCCTCATAGTTCCTCTCAAGGAACTCACAATCGACGACCGGCTGCGATTCGTTGAGGAACCAGTAGAGATTACGGATAGAGATGTTAAGATCCTCAAGCGTACCAGGATACCTCGGGTTCGAGTTCGTTGGAATGCTCGTCATGGCCCAGAGTATACCTGGGAACGAGAAGACCAAATGAAACTCAAGTATCCCCAGCTGTTTAAGAAAAACACAACCACTACTGAGGCTGAAGCTACTGCAGAATTTCGGGACGAAATTCCAAATCAACGGGGGGGGGGGGGGGGGGGGTGATGTGACACCCTAGAAAAAATCAGGAAAACAACGCAACTCAACTAGCTTCCTCAGTAATCACGCGCTAAATTTCGGGACGAAATTCTCTTAACAGGGGGAGAATGTGACAACCCTCAAATTCCATGTATTCCGTACAATTTATTATTGATAATGAAAGCGCTTGACGACTGTGTGGAATTACTTAACTGCTTTCTGATAATCTGTGTTATATTTACATGCGCCTGTTGTATACAGAAAAGTTACTGAATAGTCCGGTATATTTTCCTGAGTGTTAGGAATTAACCGTGTTACGAAAATATATTTAAAAGACGCCTTACGGAACAATTTAACAACTTAACGGAACAGTATCCGACCGAACAACCAGACATTACCCGGGACACCAAATATTTGTCAAACACATTGTGTAATTATTTTTGGCTAGTCATGGTCCCCGTATGCCATAACACCCGCTAGAAATCAATTCACTAACATATAAAATCTAGTCACTTATAATCTAACTATTGTTTACCACTTTGGTCACAATGTTACATTAAGACCCCCCCCCCCCCCCCCCAACGATTCTAGTCCCTCATGGACCCCACCATATATTTTCACCATGCTCTAAATATTTGTTTTGATTTTTTTGCCATTTGTTTATTAGATTACTTACTTATGTAAGTAAACAAAATGTGTAAGAAATCTATAAGAAGCATGGTCTTGAGATATTCATCATTCCACCAAGATTCACACTCAACCCTCATCACTCTACTCTCTCTCTTTCGGTTCATCCCAAAACCGAAACCCATCACCACCATCTCCAACATTCATCTTCTCTAACATCAAGTGCCGTACAAAGCTTCAAAGTGAGCCATGGAGGTTACATCTTGAAGGACTTTTCAAAGGAGCTTGTTTCAAGTCTTTTAACCATCTTCTTCTTACCAACTTTGCACTAGATTCTACCCTAGCTATAAGCTAGTAGTAAGCTCTTGTTTAACCTTTGTTCATCTTATTTTATGGCTAACTTTGTAGTATGATGCTTATGTTTACAACTAAAATGCAAGAACACTAAAATATAAACATAAAGATTATATGAAGTTTACTTGTATATGAAATGCTATTAGTTGATGTTGTCATGGGTATGTTGTTGGTTTAGGGTTGGATAATACATATATGATGATTGATCATCGAACTCTTGATAAATCCTGTTGGACCGTGTCGTGACCCTAAACGATCAGTTGAGAAAGTTCATCATTACATATAAAGGCGGAATCAGAATATGTAAGATTACAACAGCTTATTCTTTCAATTCCTATCTTTTACTTGCTTTCTGATGAAATTTTGACAGAATTTCGGCTCCCAAGCACACACATACATCTCTGCACTAATGAACCACTCACCTATATATAGTGTTTCTGGTCCACACATACGACATGCCATATAAGCGGTCCATAACACTTGACAAATAAGCGATCCACATTAAGACACATGAGCGGTCCAGACTAAGACAATGACACATAAGCGATCCAGACCCTATTTCACATAATATTTACATTTTGACCCCCTGTTGACCAATCTTGACTTCATACTTTTTGTAGACGCAGTCAACAGACATTTCATGCATCAACAGACTCCCCCTTGGATGTTGACGTAGTCTTCAGTCTTAGTCTTTTCTCTAACTCTGTCTATTCTCACAAGCATTCTTCACAGGTTCACAATCTTGCTCCTTCTTCAAACTCCCCTTTGACTATTGATCCAGACTCCCCCTTTCACAGACTCCCCCTCTCGATATGCTAGAATCTGAGGTATCTGATTCAAGCTTTGACAAATAGCTTCCGTTGGAAATAATGAAGTTCAAACCTGTTACTCAACCAACAAACATTACAAACTATCTTTTCAACATTAAATCACAAAATCAACCAGTTATAGCAATCCACTCAAGTATTCAGGTCCAAGTTAATGACCCTGATTACTTAATTAATCTACCCAGTCCAATTTAATGACCTTGGTTGATCATTTGACGAAACAAACTAATTTAAAACAACAATTTCAAACAATTTCTGAAAATAACAAGTATCAAGTTAATGAACTTGTTTTTGACTATACAATAAATCAAACTCTATCAAGATAAGCTCTCCTCATTCTTCAGTCCAGAATCTCCTGCATCTGCTTCAAACATCTGAGAATCCAACAATCAACTCTCCACTTTGGTTTGTCGGAAAATAAAGCAGAAATAAAATCTTTTTGGATTTTATAAAGTGTTCTAAACTAAGAAATGAAATACAGAAAACTTAAATTGCAGAAATTAAACAAAATAAACTATTTACAAACATACTTTTGGTGAGCATGTCAGGGAATCATATCAGCTTTTCAGACAAATTACAAGTACCGTTAAGCTACATTACATACTTAGATTTAAACAATTCACCTCGATTGTCGATATACTGATCCATCTTAAATTCCCACACAAACTTCAATTTACTCAGGATACGATTTAGATGAATTAAGAACTTAGATCATTCATGTGTCCCACCTCTTGAATATACTCCCGTATCCAGAATCCCAATAATCAGTCTTACAGGTGAGAATACTACAATGATATCTGTATATAATTTAGGTATGCGAGGGCCGAGGGATCTCAGGTCGATACTTCCGTATACGCAGAGAGATATCAGCTTCGACTTTTCGGTGTGTCCCCTTTAGAGGATCTTTTAGCTTACAACAGCAGCATTTATCAATTTTATTGTTTCAGCATGCTGAGGGTTTAATGCTGTGTTTCAAGCATTGCAGCAAGTATTAGCCAAGGACTAGGTCAGAACCACCGTTCAGCAGAAGTCCCGGAATAATACCCCAGACATCATTGAGTATAAAGACCTAGTATAACAGATTAAGAGACCTTTCAAACGAGATTTCAGGGGTTACCTATATATCCAAGTAGTGTTCCCCACGAATTCACAAGTTTGAATTTTAGGTTTATATCCCGAATAAATCTACTAAATGTGTGAAAACCTATCGACACATCATCAGTAAGATTGTTTAACTCTTTTATACTTTTCAAATCTTTAGCATACTGTAATCGTCTAGCTGATGTACTATCATTTTCCCTATATACACAAGCTCTTTTTCAGATTTTATCATGTTTTTGTATTTTTGCATTTTTTACTGTTTTTGTATTTTCTGAAAATAAACTATGTACAAACATCTACTCCCCCTAAATACCAAAACAAGTAAAAATTCGACAAACCATTGCAGATTGTTTCTCGTCTTCATCCGCAACAGTACTCTCATCAACGCCAATTACGCCATCCGACACCGACAGAAGCTTCATACCATTCAGTTTTAACAAATATTTAAACCGATTTTTATCAAAAGCTTTGGTATGTAAATCAGCTTTCTGTTCGTCAGTGTGGATTTTCTCAATTCGTATCAACTTTTTCTCAAAGCAATCACGAATAAAGTGATGACGAATTTCTATGTGTTTAGTTTTAGCGTGATGTACTGGATTCTTTGTTATATTTATAGCGGCCTCATTATCAACAAAAAGAGGTGTGTTAAGAAACTGCAAACCGTAGTCGCGCATCTGTTGCTGTATCCACAAGATCTGAGAGCAACAACTGCTAGCAGAAACATACTCCGCTTCACATGTAGATAACGCCACAGACGTTTGTTTCTTACATTGCCAGGTAACCAATCTAGGACCAAAGAACTGGCATCCTGCAGTTGTTGATTTTGAATTGACTTTGCAGCATCCGAAATCCGAATCGGAATACCCTTCGAGCGTAAAATCACCTTTCCTAGGATACCACAACCCCAATGAAGGAGTTCCTTTCAGGTAGCGCAATATCCTCTTCACAATAATCATATGTGATGCTCTCGGGTTAGACTGAAATCTTGCTGCGAGGCACGTTGGGTACATTATATCAGGTCGTGAAGCAGTTAGATACATTAAAGAACCTATCATGGATCGATAAAAAGTTTCATCAGCCCTGTCTCCGGTGAGATCTGGGTGAATCCCATGATTTGTTGCAAGTGGGGTAGCAGCTGGAGTAGAACTTGACATCCCAAATTTCTCTAGAATATCATGAACGTACTTTGACTGATGAATGAAAATTCCTTCAGGAAGTTGTTCAACTTGTAATCCTAGAAAGAATTTCATCTCCCCCATTGATGACATTTCAAACTTCTGCTTCATCACTAATTCAAAATCTTTGCATAGATTTTCATTTGTCGACCCAAAGATTATATCGTCCACATAAATCTGAACAATCAGAAGATGACCATCGACTTCTTTAGTGAAGAGAGTGGCATCCACTTTTCCACGAATGAACTTGTTGGCTAGTAGGTGTTGAGACAAAGTCTCGTACCAAGCTCTCGGGGCCTGGTGTAAACCATACAACGCTTTGTCCAATAAGTAGACCTTGTTTTTGTGGATTGGATCGGTGAAGCCCGGCGGCTGACCGACATAAACCTCCTCTTTAACCTTCCCGTAGAGAAAAGCCGATTTAACATCCAACTGATAAACTTTGAAGTTCTTCCAAGACGCAAATGCTAGGAAAATTCTGATTGCCTCTAATCGTGCTACAGGAGCATAGACTTCGGTAAAATCAATTCCCTCCTGTTGACTAAATCCCTGAACAACGAGTCGAGCTTTGTTCCTTACGACAACTCCTCTATCGTCCCTCTCGCACTTGAACACCCACTTGGTGTTAATCTTCCTCTGACCATCCGGCAAATCAACTAACTTCCACACTCCCAATTTCTCGAATTGACTAAGTTCCTCCTGCATAGCATTGACCCAAGAGTCTTCAGTAAGTGCCTCTTTGTAAGTTCTTGGCTCAACCTGCGAGATAAAACAACTCAATGAGAATTCAGTTTGCAAAGGAGCAACTATTGTATAAAAACATGTAAGCCCTTTATCAATCTGATTTCGAGTGCGAACGCCTTTCTGCAATTCTCCTATGATCAACTTCTCTGGATGATATGAGAAAGTTCGCGGCATCACTTCACTTGGAACATCTACATTTCCCTCCAGATTAGTAACATTTTGCTCTGCATCTTGTTCACCAACTTGGTTTGTTTGACTTGAAATCTGAATTTGCTCCCCCTCAGAATTTGAATCTGAATCACCATGATCAAATACTGGCATGTTTTCAGCTTCTAGATTATCATTCTGAGCCGACTGATTATCCTGAGCAACTTAATTTTGTTGGACATCATCATGTTCACCAGCATTACTTGGACCTGCTTCATCATCATTTGAAGTTTCCCGTGGTCTTCTTGAATACTCAGCTGGGAACCTTAACTACGACTCATATTCACGCAAAATATCCAACTCATCAAAGAAATCTTCATCATCCTCTGATTCTTCTCTCATGTCAAACGAATCCCAAAGTTTGTCATAATGATAACGCCATGAATCACCAGGATTCTGCGGCGGCATAGTATAACCTTGACATTCAACATTTGCAGCTTCAATAATCCGCTTCTCACTTGGAACGAAGACACGTCGCAATGGATTTGCATAACCAACAAATATACCCTCAATGCACTTCGGACCAAACTTTCCAAAAGGCTCTATAACCGTACAAGGTGACCCGAACGGTTCTAGATACTTCAAATTCGGTTTGCGATTATTGGTTAGCTCAAAGCATGTTTTGTTGAACTTCTTGACAGTAAGAACCCTGTTGAGCGTATAGCATGCGGCGGAAACAGCTTCAGCCCAAAAATTAATCGGTAACTTTGAATCTGCGAGCATAGTTCTAGCCGTCACGATTAGTGTCCGGTTTTTGCGTTATGCGACTCCATTCTGCTGCGGAGTGTACGGAGCACTAAACTCATGCAAAATACCTCTTTCATCACAAAATTCTTCCATCTTGCTGTTCTTGAATTCAGTACCATTATCACTTCGAATTCTCTTGATACGCCTTTGGTACAAATTCTCAATCTTTCTAAACAGACCCATCAAACTGTCAAATGTTTCATCTTTCGTCTTCAAGAAAGAAACCCACGAAAATCTGGAATAATCATCAGTAACGACCAAACAATAGTAATCTCCTGTAATACTTTTGACATTCACCGGACCAAACAAATCCATGTGAAGTCTTTCCAGCGGTCTCGAAACTGAATTGACTTGCTTTGTAGGGTGTGACTTTTTCTTCTGCTTGCCTTTGATGCAGCTAATGCACTCCCCTTCCAGATGAAAACCTTTGATATTAACACCCAATACCAAATCATTGTGCACCAAGTGATTTATCTTCCTTAGGTGTATATGCCCCATCTTTCGGTGCCACAATCTTGATTCTTTCTCAGTTGCTCTAGACACAAAACAATGTGCTTGACCAGTAGTTGTAGTTGCTACAGACATATCTAACACATATAAATCATTCACTCTAGGTGCCCTCATGATAATCCAATCTTCAGGAATAACAAAACCAGGTTTCAAAATCAAACATTCTTTATCAGTGAAGTGAGTAGTATACTGATTGTCACAAATCTGCGAGATACTAAGCAGATTGTTCTCCAGCTCAGTGATGTAGTTAACTCTCTCAAACGTTACAATCCCATTGGATAACGTTCCTTCACCAACAATTCTACCACCTTCATGACCTGCAAATCCCACATAACCACCATTGATATTCTTCACATCATACAGTAATGCAGTTTTTCCTGTCATATGTCAAGATGCGCCACTATCCATGATCCATCTTGAAATGGCTCTTGGAAGATCCTGCACATACCACAAGTTGATTTTAAAACATTTCAATAAAGATGCCGATTCATGCTTCGCGATCCAGGAAGCTCCGGCCATTCAAACTACTTATTCGAACATGGTGTCCACCCAGGCCTCATCAGCCTTAGGTGTAACCTTGACTCTCGCAATTTGAATTTTGAAATTTTCAGCCTTCAAAGGTGGAAAATTTGCATCATAATCAACCGAAATTGATTCTTCAGCCTTTTTCACTTCAGAAGTTGAAATTTTCATTTCTGTTTTTGGTTTCCAAACTTGTTGAGATAATGCAACCCGTTTGTAAAATTTTTCATTTTTAGTTACCATTTCCTTTACAGGTTCATTTTTCACTTTGATGTTGTCATTTGTCACATTC
Organism: Helianthus tuberosus; assembly: GCA_030545235.1. NCBI lineage: Eukaryota > Viridiplantae > Streptophyta > Magnoliopsida > Asterales > Asteraceae > Helianthus > Helianthus tuberosus. The sequence continues at coordinate 1,584,760 of JARYGA010046293.1, forward strand.
TTTTTCTCAACAAAGATTGGTGCTTTACCCTTCACATCAACTTTCTTCTGTTGAAACTTCACATTTTCAATCTTAGGCTTCACATTGGTACACATTCGTGCAATGTGACCAACTTGATTACATCTGAAACATGTTCGAGTATCAACAACTCGACTTGTGCCTTCAGACCGATAATGTGAAGCTCTTTTCTCAAAGAACTCTTTATTTGATTTTGAAAAAATTTAATTTTCCTCATCAGAAAGTGAACTTGAACCGTTCACAAACACCTTCTTTTCAGCAAACCTTCTGTTTTGAAAACTCCTTTTCTGATAACTCTTACCACCTTGATAACCACCTGACCAATTGTTTCGATTGTTATTATAAAAACGTGGTGGAACAACAGGCTTTTTGTAATAAGCTTTATATTTCTCAAAATTCATTTGCCTTTTTGTTTGACACAAACTGTTCACTTCTGATAACTCAACTTCAACTAACTTGAAAACATTTGTCAACTTTTTCACATTAACATTCTCAATGGGAAACTCAGAATCCGAATACAACTTATCAGATCCAGCCATCTTGTACATCACAAGACCCGGTTCATCACTTAAGTTGTTTTTGGACTTTGATTTCTGAATGTATTTGTCTAAGAAACACCCATCATCTTCAGTTGAATCAGACATCAAAACACTTTCAGCTGTGCTCTTAACAATCTCTGTCTGAACACTATCATCAGATGATGTAAAAGTGACATCAATGTTCTCCGGAAGTTTAACTTCTTTTTCTTCCTCAATTTCAACCAACCCAGATTGTTTTTTCGTGTAGTTATCAAGAACAGGTGGTGGAACTTGATGAAACCCCACCCCAGTTCCATCACAATACACATCTTCGCCCGCTTTGTCTTTCCCGATGGGTTTGGGAATGATATGTTGCAAAACAAAGCTTACGGAGCTGTAACTGTTAAGCTTCAACTGGATTCGCTCATTTTCGATTACACCCTCTTGAACTTTAAGTTTCAATTTAGCGATTTCATCCAGTTGTAGATTGATTGATTCTTCTTTGACTCTAAGCACTGCTCTTAGATGTTCATTTTCTTTAAAAGTTTTACCATTTCGATCATCACAATCTTTCAATGTGCTTTTTAGTTTTTCAAATTTTTCAGAAATCTGACGGTTTTCAAGAATCAACTTTTCATTTTCTTGTTTAATTTTGTCATGATCAATTTTATCATTTTCAATTTGTTTAGTTAATTCTCTTATCCGTTCAGTTGAAGCTTTAACTGTTTTGTCACGATCAAGAATCTGATTCTCAATGCTTCTAACCTTAGCTGTCAGATCATCAACTTTCTTCCCGTTGAGATACGTGACTATGCTACAAAATTTGCACTCTTTGTTGCAATTTTTGCAATCAGCATTTCCATCAATTTTCTTACCTGACGCATTTGTTGACACATCTGAACTGACCTGGCTTTTTGACTCAGACACGGAGTTAGAGTCTACCTCAAGTGCCTTAGCAGCTAGCACTTTGTCAGCCATTCTTCCAAGATTTTCAGCAGTCAACTCCTGCGTTGTGTCAATAACTCCAGTATCAATCTTCTTTGCTTTCTCGATCTCTTCTTTCTCTTTTCTCTCTTTTTCTTTCTCTTTCTCTTTTTCTTCTTCAATCATTTTCGAAGTTGGAGTTCCCCACCATTTGTGTTGCCAATACTCATCATCTTCTTTGTATTGCTGGATTATAGCTTCAATATCAAGTGTACTATCATCAATTGCAATATTTCCATACTCATCAAGATAGCACTCTCTATCTGGATCCCATCTATTGGCTCTTCTCGCTTCCAGAAAGATACGAGATATTCTAATGATTTTGTTTTCAGCTATCATTTTTCTGTATTGATATTTTTGCTCTTCAGTTCGATCGTCTTTCCATGGAATAGGATCGTCATTTCTCGCCATAAATGCGTAACCAATCGCATCTTCTTCTGGTAGAACCTCTTGACTCCAATCATAACCCTCATCATCGTAAATCACTGCCAGAGCTCTAGATTTCTCTCTGTTGTCTTCAACCTGCTTCAATCTAGGCGGCTCGGATTTATTCTGGTGATAAATCGCCTTCTTGTAGTAATCATCTCTGAAAGGGTTCTCCGATTCATCAGCATAAGCGTTTCTGCATTCTCGTTTGAAATGACCCTTCTGCTTACACTTAAAGCAAGTCACCTTCGATTTATCGAACCCCAACTTAGTAGATGCACCACCAATTGTTTTTCTGCCGGTAATTTCCATGAATCTTTGTGCACGACGAACAGCACTTGCCATAGCCCAACGGATATCAATCAGTTCCATTTCCTCCGGATCAATCTGATCGTAATCTTCTTTTGTCAGATTTGTGTTGCCTATCTTACCAGCTACCAACCCTTCATACGATTCCAACACCGATGCTAGGAAGATCATCTGCTGCTTAGCCGATTCCTCATCAAAGTTCTGAGCATTCTTCAAGTCTATTGCGATGTTGCATTGAAAACGATTCTTTGCATCAGAATGACATCCAGAAGATGAAGATCCACTGTGATAACCACTGTGACTTCCACTGCTTTGACCACTTTGATTTTCTTTGCCAGCTGTCAGCACATTTTCAGCAGAAAACGCAGTTTTTGGAGAAGTTGCTTTTGGCATCATGCTCTTTGGATAATACAAATCCAAATTCTGCTGGTAAGATGAATGATTAACTTTGTACGTCTTCTTCAACTCCAACTCATGACTTTCGAGTTTCTCAATCAGCAAATCTAATGTCAACTTTTCTGGTTCTTTGATGGTATTCTTCAGCATCAGTGCGTAATATCTCCAATCCATCTCGTCAGGCAATGAATCGAACAATTTGTCGATAAGATCTTCTTCAGGAATGTCGATATCATGTCTTACTAACTCCAGCTTCAGATGACCAAACCTTTCTATCATTTTACAAACTGACTCATTCTTTAGACATCCAAACAGATCAAACTCTTTTCTAAGAAGTTTCTTTTTGTTTTTCTTAATTTCTTGACTACCTATACATTTCTTTTCTAACTTTTCCCAAAGATCTTTTGCATTTGAATAGTCGATCAAGGCAATAATGTCTTCCCGGACTGACTGGAATAACAATGCCACACATTTCTGTTCAGCTACAAACGAGTCAATCTCCTCAGCTGCTCTTAAAGTTTCACCATGTTTCTTTCCATTTGCATAACCGTTTTTCAAACTTTTCCAGCTAGTAAATGCGAATGCCATCAACCAGTCTTTGAACTTTCTGGACCACCTACTGTACTCCTCTATAGCCTTAAGCTTTGGGGGTTTATTGAATGTTCCGAATGCGCTTTCAGATTCCCAAGCTTCCTTCTTCTTTTCTTTCGGAGTATTCTTGTTCTCGTTCGTATTGTTGTTGTTTGTAGAAATATCATCTCCCGAGTTTCCTGCGAATGCGTACATATCGCTAAACGGGTTCATGAAAATATCATCCATTTTGATCGTACCTGCAAAATCAATCAATACTTAGAAAAATTTTCGAGATTTTTGAAAAACAGAACCACAAAAGCGAATCAATCTGTGCACGTGACAGATAAGCGAACCAAACAGGTTCAGATAAGCGAACCAGAAAGTGTACTAATGAGCGAACCAGACAATGCCTGTTTGAGCGGACCAGCTAATGTTCGTTCGAGCGAACCAGCTAATGTTCGTTCGAGCGAACCAGCAAAATTCGTATGAGCGGTCCAGAGAATGATCGTTCGAGTGGACCACGTAGTGTCCGTTCGAGCGGTTCAAAAATATTATCGTTCGAGCGAATCAGATTTTGCTCGTTCGAACGGATCAGATAAAGTACGTAACAGCGATGACCGTAAAAGCGGACCACAGTTTTTAACAGATTTTTAGTCCGAATTACAATCTAAAACTTTCAAGGAATGATCTACACTGAATTCCGATCACAATGATATGATTTTTGTTCAATTTCAACCGCAAAATCGTTCCAGATCTGAGTTTGAAAATCCTGTTCGTAAACCGATCGCGTTTTTGATGAAATTGATTGATTATTACTGTGTTTTAAGGTCTGATACTGTTATAGATTGATTAACAGATAATTTCGCTCAATATGCTTGAATTTCAGATCATTCGGTCCGTAGAAACTTGTATAATCCGAAAAAATAAAACAAAAATTGAGTAGAAAGATGAGAAAAGTGTCGAATCAGCTGATGTAGTATGAACTTCTCGTCCTGAAGCTCTGATACCACTTGTTGGACCGTGTTGTGACCCTAAACGATCAGTTGAGAAAGTTCATCATTACATATAAAGGCGGAATCAGAATATGTAAGATTACAACAGCTTATTCTTTCAATTCCAATCTTTTACTTGCTTTCTGATGAAATTTTGACAGAATTTCGGCTCCCAAGCACACACATACATCTCTGCACTAATGAACCACTCACCTATATATAGTGTTTCTGGTCCACTCATACGACAGGCCATATAAGCGGTCCAGAACACTTGACAAATAAGCGATCCACATTAAGACACATGAGCGGTCCAGACTAAGACAATGACACATAAGCGATCCAGACCCTATTTCACATAATATTTACATTTTGACCCCCTGTTGACCAATCTTGACTTCATACTTTTTGTAGACGCAGTCAACAGACATTTCATGTGTCACACCCCGACCACGTGGAACATACAAAACGTGGCGGAAATGTCGGGGAGTGTTGTAACAGAATTAATGTTTCAAATCCATGGAAATTGAAGTTCCGTTTTATTGATTAAAAGTGTTACAATGTCTTAACAAACAAAGAAAAACAACTTAATTAACTATTCTTGCATCTTTTATTGTCACTAAAGCCCAAGTCTGTCTATGTGTATCTTGACCATCTTATGCAACAGTTCCTGAAAAACACATGTGAAAATAGGTACGTCAGCATAAAAATGCCTGTGAGATACATAGGTTTTGTGAAAAATAAGATTCATGACTTATGTTTGAGAAAATGTTTAGTCATGAACCTTGTTATTTGCTTTGTCTTTTAAATCATTTGAAAAACGATAAGATCAGATGATAAGTATAAATAAATGTAAGGTTAAATGAATAACCAAGTAAAATGTGTTTGCATAAGATAAGTTGTTTATAAATCAATGTCTTGTGAAAAGTATGTTATTTGTATGAAATGTTCTATGTCTCAAACTGAAATGATTCAAATAACGTTACGACATGTAATACCATACAAACACTTATATATAGGAAGTACCAGCGGCGTATCCACCATGCTTGTATCATATTACAAACGCATCGTTACTTAATCACTTAATCAAACCAAACCAAACAATGTAAAATGTTCATGTCAAGATGTAAATCATGTCAAAATGTCTATGTCAAATATCCATGTCAAATGTCTATGTCAAATATCCATGTCAAATGTCTATGTCAAATATCCAAGTCAAATGTCTATGTCAAAATGTCATGTATGGCAAGTGAAAGGTCTCAACTAAACCATATGTACAAAAACAAAGTATTGAAGTAAAACTTGGTTTAAATCAAAGCTATGTTTTGTGTAAATGCATGATCAAATGTCAATCATGTAAAAATGTCTATGCCGAAATGTCTATGTCAAATGTCTATGTCAAAATGTCATGTATGGCAAGTGAAAGGTCTCAACTAAACCATATGCACAAAAACAAAGTATTGAGGTAAAACTTGGTTTAAATCAAAGCTATGTTTTGTGTAAATGCATGCAACTATTTAATATGAACATTTATGTGGTATTGTGAATATGCATACATCCAAGCCTGGCGACTGTGGTGATAAAACCCTTTAAACAAATTAAAGGTCTATCTGTCTTAATGTCAACGAATTCGGTCATTCCTTTCATCCCCTTTCCCTGGGACGTCCGGAACGGGAGTTGTCAATTCCTATGGTACCACTACCTACTAACGAACGGCGTAGCTAATGTTAATGAATGTATTGTCCCATGTAAACAAACCAAATGTCATACCAAAATGTAAGCATGTGAAAACAATGCACTAAGTATGTAATCAAATGAACATACATAGCGTGAAATGTCATGTAAAACGATGTACTAAGTACGCACTCAATGGGCATACATAGCATAAACTGTAATGAAATCATGTACTATAAATGTACTAATGAACATAGGAAGTATATGATTGAAAGCAGGAAAGCATGAAAGTAACAAGTAGGCACATGTGTTCCACCCCAAAACAGTTTGGAAAACAGTAAAAGAGGGGTCTATGTACTCACTTGAGATTGCTCAGTAGTCCTTGAGTAACAACTAAACAATGCTAGAGATCGCGGATATCAAACGGCACCTAGTATAGGTAACTATGTTAATAAACCGGACCTAAATCGGAAGACTGGGTAGCATTAGGGTTTGTAAACCAAACGAGTGTGAAGACTCGTGTGATATGGTTTAACAAAGCCTACATACTAAATGAAACTTAACCTAAGTGTCTACGACCCATTATGACCCGTTTAGGTAGCTTATGCTACTTTAACGCGTCGTTCGCGTGAAACGCGTTCGGACCGTCTAACTAGTCCTATGACAAGTGTTATATGCCTAAACATGTTACATAATCAGTTACGTGACAAAAGTTTAGGTTACATATGCTTAATTACCAATTATACATGAAAAGGGTATTCTGGTAATTTACCTAAGGCATATAAACTACCTATCATACAACTACTTAAACGATGTGACCATAGGGTATAACCTCGGAAGGTTATTCCCTACCTACTATGGTCACCTAAAGTGTTTGGTCGGATCCTAATGATCGACCAAACTGGGTCGGGTTCGAGGTATAAGCGATTTATTAGATCGCTTACCCTACGACCCTAGACAACGTGGTAATCAGTAGGCATAGTCCCAAGGGACTATGACCATCGTGATTACAATCACGTTGCGAAGTTCAAACGAACTTCGCATTGACCATTACTGGTCAATGCTGAAAGTCAAACAAAGTTTGACTTTCTGACTCGAAAAGCAGTAACAATAAGGAAAAGAACGAAAGAATACTTACGAAGGGTCCCCGAATGCTAACCCAGATCGAAATAGCTCAGGTATGAAACGAAGGTTCCAACTTAGAGCTTTCTTAATCAGATTTGTGGGTTTTTGGGGTTGAGGGTGGATGGGTATTTATAGTATTCGGTCCACCGTTAGGATCGTTTGTCGATTATCGTGCCTTAATCTCGTGCGTACACTTGTCACAAAGTTGTGGTGTCTAGAAAGTTGTTCTTATCCGCTGACTAGACGATAGGAAATGTGTGGACACGAATCAACCAGTTGCAACTTGCAACAAAAACAATGAATCTGGTCAGATCACTCACTCGCGTAGCGCGACGGATAGAGCCTTAGGGCTCGCGCTACGCTAGTGCCTATCTGATTCAGAATTGTTTCAAAAGTTGCAGAAATGGTCCCTGCACGTGTTTAAGCCCTTTTTCGATGCGTTTGAACCCCGTTAACCTCATTTCAAGGCTCTAAAATGAAGTTAAAGTATAGGGAACTCAAAACATGTTCAAAAATATCTCGGATATCGGTTCGTTTGGCCGTACGAACGCGATGTTCGCTTAATTACGACGGAATGCGCATAAGCGCGAAAAACGATCCAAATGACGAAACGAATGGATTTTTCTTAAGGCGAACACTTAAATATAATGTAGTCATGCTTACATAAATTTTTGGATGTCCAGATGTATTCAGAACGTAAGTTATGCGCGAAAATGCAAACTTGTGCACTTTTTGACACTTTTAGTCCCTGAATGTCCCAAAAGTTTATTTTAGCACACTAAACCCCTCAAAGCCTATTTCTAAGCTATGTAAAGGATATTTAAGGTGTGTTTAACTTATGGTCATGTTCCGGAATGTTCGTTACAGTTCAAATTGACATACTTTCGCAGTTTGTCATATTTAGTCCCTGTAAGCGAATTAACTTTGATTTCACCACACCAAACCTTCCAAAACTTATATCTAAGTTATGTAAAGGTTATTTTAGGTATGTTAAACCTATTTCACTATTCCGGAGTGTTTGTTGCATTAAACTGGTTATATTTACGCATTAGTGCGCGTATAACCTTCCAGAAAGCGATTTAGAGTTTGAAATTGAACAGAAATTGATATGTGCAAATGATACACATATTTTTACAAATCCCAAGTATGAAATACAATATTTCATTGGTTTGGTATTTGTTTGATGGCCGTGGAGGCACAGGTGTTACAGTCTCCCCTACTTTAGGAAATTTCGTCCCGAAATTTATTTAGAGGAAACTTGTGAGAGTTTAAAACATGAAGTTGAAAAGATCAAACAACATTGGTTAGGGTTCTTGAACTTCTAGTAACCTTAATAACATTATGTTTGCAATGTAAGAGGGACACTTATATACAAGTATATGAAGCGTCATTGGTGCGTCCACCATGCCTCCATTACATCGTTCTCATTTTGTTATTGTTGTCACTATCGGTTCTTTCACATAATAAACCTTACTGGATTTCTGTGCACTAAATTTCATAATTATGTGCGCATACATAATTAGAGAATTCCTTGCATAGTTCACACAGTCTATTTTATAATGTGTAGGGTAAAACCAAATGAACAATCCTGTGATGAGCGTGACTTAGACCGCCATAGAGTCCTTTAGACTAAATCAATAAATGATTTAAATAGACTATCAAGGAGTCTGTCCAGCTACATCACTAGATGTCGTTCTTTAACCAAATTGTGAATCAATCTTTTTGACTAGACCACTAAAGGGTCTCCTATAAAACATGGAGTGGTACTATATAATCCAAGGGTCTTAACTATTACATAGAAGCCTATTGAGGATTTTTAAGGTAGTACCTTTTGAATATCCTGCTACGAATCCCTCATATGAAGATATGAACGATTCTATGAGGATTTGGATAACGAATACCCAGAGTATACCAAAAACATAATATGCATAAATGAAAACACCAAATATGTACACACATAAACACATAACCACAAAATTGTTTGTTAACTTGTCTTGTTAATTGCGTACATGCATTTAAAGCACACTAGGAATCTATTCCGTGGATTTCATTTGGTACTTTAAACGTTATCAAGAATCCAACTATAAAGATAGAAAGATTCAAAAAGAAAATTCGATTTCGATTATTAGGAACCGAAATGTTCGAATTTAGGTATATGAGGAATCCAATTAAGGACTCTGATTTGAATGATGATCATCCACAAGGATCTAATTGTGAAGATAAAAAGATCCCTTATGGATTTTAGAAGTTGAAGATGTTTTGAAACCTTGCACTGGATGTGCTTAGGTCAAAACATGAAGTAAAATGCTTATGAAGTTGAGATGCTAGATATGTCAAGGCGACATATGAAGCAGAATTTTGAAGGTTAAGTCAATGTATGAGGAAATGTTTTTGAAAACTATGCATGGGGTTCTTTTAAGAAAAATGTGTTTAACGTTTTTGAAACCTTATATATAATACTTTTTGAAATCATAAAGTAGGTGTATTAGGTAGATATATTTACAAAAATGTTTTAAAGTCATGCGAGATGAATTTTGAAATTATGTATAAGGTTTTTGAAAGATATGAATGATGCTTTTCGAAATCATGCACTTGATCAGAAAATGTATTGTGTTAATATTGTCTTCAGACTATATGAAATATTTTTGAAATTAGAAAGGTTGGTTTTGATAACATGGCCAATGTTTTTGAAATAACATAGACAATGCATCTAAAAAAAATTGTTTTCAAACTATATGAAATGTTTTGAGATCATGAAGATTGTTTTGAAATACTGGTACTGTGTATGTTGAAAAATCAAAACGTAATGAGTAAGAGATTTGAAAATACCCTTAGTTATCTAACCAAAGGTTTAATGGCACAGATGTGCAGAAGCATGATCACTCAAAATGTCACTTTATTTTGTGTACTTTGTTTCTTAGAATGAAACGAGTACTTAAAATTTTTGAAGGAATCATGAGTGATCATTTGAAAGAGAGAATCACAAGAGTAGTTTGTAAGGAACATAGTTCCTTGATGTAGGTATCATAGGAAAATCATACACACATGTAACGATACTTGTATATCAGCATTTGTGAACAACGATTTATTTATAAATAAAACAGATTGTTTCACATTACAAGGAAACAAAAGAACAAAAGGCATAAGACAGCAACATCCTTTGTTCAGTCGAATGCTCATCCATGGGTTGGATTTGCACTGACTATCTTCGGGCAGTTGTTCCTGAAATGGCTCGTATCACCACAGTTGTAGCAAGTACCACGCGGGAAACGAGCTTGAGTAGGGTTGACTTGGAGTTGGGTAGCAGCAAGATTTGCAACAGCTTTGTTCTGGATAGCAAAGCAGCATGTGTTGACCAAATGTCCCCTCCGTCCACAGTAGGTACATTTGGAGCAGGGTATGAGGTTTGAATGATGACGGTTGCATCGCTTGCACCTAGGAGCAGTTCCTAAGTACGGCTTCCTAGTTGGTGGCCTTGCCACTTGGCTACGTCCAGCTTGATTAGGTGTAACCGCTGCGGGTTTCCTTGAAGCCTTACGCTTCCTTGATGTTGTTGCAAGCCTGACTACTGCTTCCTTTGGTGTCTCTTAAGTGGCTTCATTGTCGAGACGAGAGGCTTCATTGTTAAGACGAGCCATGGCAATACCTAAATCCACAGTCCTCTGAATCACTTCGCCAATTTGCTGGACAAATTTGGCTGTTCGCTCGGGCATTTGACCAGTGCCAAGAGGAATAGACATTCTAGAAGAAAATGAAAGACAGAGGAAGAAATGAGTGAAAGGTTATTGGATAATCAATACAGAATGGTAACGAATGAAAAATTGTGATCATTTGTTTGTTACCTAAGGCAAACAAATGAGATGGTGACAAATCAAAGTAAATAGGTCAAAAATAATGTATCGCGAAGACATGCTCGCCTATAAGTGAACACTCATCCCAAGAATTCCCAGGTAAGCACAACTGGTCTCGCGTCTGATGAGATGTATACGAAGTGCTTGCCTAGCCAGAAAACCCAGAATACAGGCATTCACCCTTCCAGTTTGCACGTGTTCACATTATTAAAAACCCAAAACCTTGACGAGAGTTTTGAAAACTCAAAGGGGTTCAAAACCATATAATAGAGAGTTCAAAACCTTACAATAGAGGGTTCAAAACCTAGTAATCAATCATCCTAGAACAGATGATTAGTTTTCAAAGCGGTTTTGAAATTTATGTTCTTGTTGTGGTCGTCACCTAAGGATAGGTGACGGTATTGTTTTATGACTAAACGCAAGTAAACTCGCGTTAGGGTCCTAAGAAGGTTATAGACTAGGTCAAAGCATTACTAATTACTAATAACCTAATTCCCTATAACCATTGGCTCTGATACCATCTTTTCTGTCACACCCCGACCACGTGGAACATACAAAACGTGGCGGAAATGTCGGGGAGTGTTGTAACAGAATTAATGTTTCAAATCCATGGAAATTGAAGTTCCGTTTTATTGATTAAAAGTGTTACAATGTCTTAACAAACAAAGAAAAACAACTTAATTAACTATTCTTGCATCTTTTATTGTCACTAAAGCCCAAGTCTGTCTATGTGTATCTTGACCATCTTATGCAACAGTTCCTGAAAAACACATGTGAAAATAGGTACGTCAGCATAAAAATGCCTGTGAGATACATAGGTTTTGTGAAAAATAAGATTCATGACTTATGTTTGAGAAAATGTTTAGTCATGAACCTTGTTATTTGCTTTGTCTTTTAAATCATTTGAAAAACGATAAGATCAGATGATAAGTATAAATAAATGTAAGGTTAAATGAATAACCAAGTAAAATGTGTTTGCATAAGATAAGTTGTTTATAAATCAATGTCTTGTGAAAAGTATGTTATTTGTATGAAATGTTCTATGTCTCAAACTGAAATGATTCAAATAACGTTACGACATGTAATACCATACAAACACTTATATATAGGAAGTACCAGCGGCGTATCCACCATGCTTGTATCATATTACAAACGCATCGTTACTTAATCACTTAATCAAACCAAACCAAACAATGTAAAATGTTCATGTCAAGATGTAAATCATGTCAAAATGTCTATGTCAAATATCCATGTCAAATGTCTATGTCAAATATCCATGTCAAATGTCTATGTCAAATATCCAAGTCAAATGTCTATGTCAAAATGTCATGTATGGCAAGTGAAAGGTCTCAACTAAACCATATGTACAAAAACAAAGTATTGAAGTAAAACTTGGTTTAAATCAAAGCTATGTTTTGTGTAAATGCATGATCAAATGTCAATCATGTAAAAATGTCTATGCCGAAATGTCTATGTCAAATGTCTATGTCAAAATGTCATGTATGGCAAGTGAAAGGTCTCAACTAAACCATATGCACAAAAACAAAGTATTGAGGTAAAACTTGGTTTAAATCAAAGCTATGTTTTGTGTAAATGCATGCAACTATTTAATATGAACATTTATGTGGTATTGTGAATATGCATACATCCAAGCCTGGCGACTGTGGTGATAAAACCCTTTAAACAAATTAAAGGTCTATCTGTCTTAATGTCAACGAATTCGGTCATTCCTTTCATCCCCTTTCCCTGGGACGTCCGGAACGGGAGTTGTCAATTCCTATGGTACCACTACCTTGTGACAACCCGCACAAAACCAGGTATCCGTACGACCTAATTAATGATTAATTACTACTTGATTACTGTGCTTGATTGAACTGGCTGATAAACTGCTACCTGCATACTGATACCTGCACTTACTTGCATCATACTTTATCTGCTGTCACTACATTGATTACATACTGAACCCTAGTGACAAACATGATGCACAAAAAGCACAGTAGCACTAAACGGATACACAGTGAACATGCTGATATAACCAGCATCAGGCAGATACTGCCTCTAAGGCCTGTTAAGAGCCTCATATATTTTGGCTACACTGGTAGTGAGTGTAGGATATAAGGGTTGTGTTACCGCGTCTCTAGGGATAAGATACACTAATTCGGATGTGCCTAAAACATACTTTATGTACCAAACACAGCACTTTAACAAATAAACCAGCTTCTAGCTGACTAGTAAAGTGCCAGAAATGAGAAAATATTACTAGACACTTTCTAAAGTGTCGGGAAAACAAATTGTGTCACTAAAAATGTAATAACGACACTTTAAAGTCTTTTGTAACACTTTAACGGATTACTATCCAACCGAACAACCGGACTATACCCGGGACACGAAAATATTATTATTTTCACTTTTATATTTTATCTGAACCAGTTAGGGTCCCTGATTACCCTAACACCCGTCATAACGCATAACATACCACTAACTAAGTTAGATACTTAGTTAACCTAATTAACTAAACTAAACCCCTAAACACCCACTTACAATCGAACTACCCAACCCCCATCCCATAACCGGCCCCATGAACCAAGGGGACACAAATGGTACTTGTGATTAGTTAAATATTGTTTGTCTAGTATCTAGTGGACATCTAAACCATTGGATAATAACTCTTATTTTTCCTATAAATGCACCCTAACTCTTGGAGATAATCACTATTATTCCACCAACTTTCACTCTCTCTTTTCTTTCTTTGTGGCTCACGGCCGAACCCACCAAACACACACATCATATTTTCGATTTTTGATCATTGCATTCCAAGACCATACAAACATCACAAGTTGCATATAAGGAGCTTTGGTGCACTCGGATCACGAAGGACCTCCACCGTTAGCTTTTATCCACGCGTTTTTCGTCACGATTCTTCCCTAGCCCCGAGCTAGAGGTATATTGTTTAAAACTTGTTTTTACACTCATCTAAAGTGGTTAAAAGGATTATTGTCGGTTGAATCTCGTTATATTGAAAGATGATGCATTAAAGTCTAGTAAAATCATAAAAATGGTGGTTAATAGCATATAACTTGTGTAAAAGTCGTAGGACTTGAAATTTGTGTTTATCTAGACCCGATCTATAATGTGGTAGCTCGAATCTTCGGTTAACCCGACTTTGTAAAATCATGTATCATCACATAAGCTTGTTTTTGAAAGATACAAGGGTTAAAGGTGAAACACTACCACATTTTAGAGACATGAACTTGTGTAGAAATATTTTAGTTGTGTAAAAGTGATTTAACCGGTAAAATGATGTTTAAAACTAGCGGATCTACGTATCCGCAAGTGGTATTTTTGAAAGACCACACTTTAAAGAAATCATGTTTTCTAAGAAACGGATCTTACAATACTAAGAATGATATTTAGAACGCACAAGTGTGTAAACACTTGTGTGACACATGTTTCGACAAAATAACTATTTTTGGGAAAAATAACTAGAAGTTGTAAAGACGGATTTCTCTAAAAACGAGGTTTTTACGAGGTTAAAGTTACTTTATATAAAGATCCACGAAATATAATGGGATTACAATATGGATTCGGAAAAACTACAAGTTCATGCGATTATGTGATTTACATATTTATTGACTAGTTTGATGTGTCGGAAATTGTTTGATTGAATAAAGAAGTTGATTGATTTGATTGTTAAAAGAAAATGATACGCTTGAAAGCGTGGCCACCTACAGTTACAGAGGAAACTCTGGCGAAATTTTATAAAAACCTAACACTTAGACTTTTTACACAACAAGTGTTAGAACTATTTTTGGGCATACTTTTGAAACATAAATTTCGCCAGTACTACATTTTACTAAATATTCGGAGGTGGGATTTTCACAAGGATTAACGTGATAAATATATTTGTCACAACACTGTTTATGATTATTTTGTGAAATACATAAATATTATTTTCAAGTAAAAATAATATTTACAAGCGTTAATGATTCCAAAACTTTACGAACGCTTCCACAAACATATAAGTTACACCGGTAATTATATTACCACAAGATTGATAAAACGTAACTTACGCACATGTATTGTATCCCCCATCCTTGGGAAGATGAATAACTACCAAGTGTATACGGAACATAAACACGAAATAGTTGTCTAACTATTTCCCAAAGACATAAACTATAAAGCTAAGGCACGGCCGTCCGTCTAATAGAATTAGCACTTGTAGGTCGTTGCACAGCTTACTGTATTGGAGACACTTGGTAGAGACGCGCATTCACTGTGAGTTCATGTCCCCCTTTTCTCTAACTGTTTTCAGTTTTCTTAACTGCGGGGGTGAAATACATGTTACTTTGTTTACAAGTACTTTATACACGGTATGAATAACGTAAGGAGGTTTAGATCATGTGAATGGGTAGTTAGAACACCGAGGGACTCGAGCGGTAGATCTATCTGGGTGTAGCGAGCCCAACTCCCGGTCCAACAGAACAGGCCTCTCGGAGGACTAACAGAACGGACCTGGAGTGACTTGGTACCCAACGCAAAAATCGGCTAGGGTTGTGTCTTTCCTACTTGCATTTCACAACATGCTAATGGCCTTGCAAACCATTGGTGATCACAAGTCCTCTTACACTGCTACATACCAGGAAACTTTTATACTTACAAGTGTTTTACTTACTCACTTGCACATGAACTCGCTCAACATTATTGTTGATTTTTCAACTCACATGTATTTCAGGAAATTAACGAGATCTGGCACGGTATGGAACGTTTTCCGCTGCACTTGTCGTGGAGTCATCCGGGTTTAGGGGATGTGTCTCTTTCCTGGACAAGACACAGTCCTTAAACCACGTTTATGTTATGTTTTAGTTTGTAATGTTGTCGAACAAGGTTATGGTTGTTGGTTAAAACAATAGTACTGTATTTTGTTTTCAAAACTTAATGGATGACTTGCATGGTTTTTAAATTCATATAGCTTGTTATGATTAAGCTATGGTATTAAGAAGTCACACCAAAATTAACCACGCTTCCGCAAAGCCAGGGTGTGACAGCTTGGTATCAGAGCTCTGATCATAGCGAACTAGGATTCTGTCTCGAGTCTAGACTATGATCACTAGGGCTCTCACGAAAACATTTTTCTTCTGCATACCACTTAAGTCCAGATCCACACTTTTTACAAACAAATGTTGAGCACATTTTATTAATTATAAGTTCAGCTTGGAGGGCTGAGGATCGATCTGGAGGATCGAGAGGATTAAGGTAGTTGAGCACGTTGGTTTGTTATAGGATCGATCTGGAGGATCGAGGCTTGGTCTAGGTGACCAAGATAGTGGGCTAGCAAGGCTAGGAAGAAAAGGTTCAGCCTGGAGGGCTAAGGATCGATCTGGAGGATCGAGGTTGGGTTTAAGTAAAGGATAGAGCAGTCTGGTAGACTGGATGGTATTGGCTAGTAAGGCTAGGAGGATTATGTGATGCCTTACTTGATGACTTATGTGATTATCTGATTATGTGATTAACTGTTTGTGCATACTTGTATTTATGTTACAGATACATGGATTCGGCTGATTCAGGTGGTTCAGACATCACCGACCCCAGGCGTATTGTATCGGATGACCTGGAGTCGTCAGAGCATGAGGTTTATACGTCAGATTTCACCAGCACGGATGACGATGACTTTCAGCCATTCGCCTTACCCGACGGCGTTGATGAGCTCCCAGTTGACCTTCCAGCCGGGGATCTACCTCTGGCACTGATCCCTGCTCCTATACCGCTGGCTGCGTACCCAGCTTACCATTTACCCATCGACGACGAGGAGGACGACGTCGATATGTTTAAGGAGGAGCCTATGGAGGATGCTCAGGGCGAGGCCCTACCTGCTGTTGCTCCTTTACTGATCGCAGATGCTCCTGCTGCGGAGTCACCTGCACATTCCCCAGTCGCGGACTCCTTTGAGTCTGTGGCTTCTGTACCCACACATGCTCATAGTGCGCAGCACTTCTCTCATGGGTCCGATTCTGACCAGGCTTTTTCTGTTGCTTCCGTACCTGGACTTGTTTTTGACCATGACGACGAGGAGGATTCAGATCCTATGTTCCCACCAGGATTTGATCCTGACCGTTATTTAGAGTATGTCCCGATGGACGAGTTGCTGGAGGACCCAGTAGACGCTGTTGACCCTTTTGATCCGATTGATCCTGACTTTGATTTTGACATGGCGTTTGATGACTTGGAGCCTGCCATTGCTCCTGAGCAGGCAGCTGCCCTTGATCCTTTACCAGAGCATGACCCTGTGCATGCTGATGTACCTTTTGAGCCCATTGCTGATGATCACCACATAGATGTTCCTGTTGATCCCATTGGCCCCTTACCCATTGTTGCTGTACCAGTTGACCCCCCTCTCAAGCACTTGGCACCCGTTCACCCAGTTGTTGCTCCCTTATTTGATCCCGTTCCCATAGAGCCCGGACATGCACCGTTCGCGGCACATATGGACCCACCGGACGAGTCTGCCCAGCATGGCTGGATACCGGCAGACGAGGACGTTCCCCCATTCCCTCCACAGATTCCTGTTGCACCACACACTGACTTTTCGTTTCAGGTACCTATGTTTATACCTCCAGCAGGGCCTGGAGAGGGCTCTTCAGCACACCCTGATGGGCATGTACCGATGCCCATGCCTTTCATGCCTCGGATTCCTTTTGTTCCACCTACTACAGCTCCTTTTGGTATGGCACCCTTTGACCCTACTCGTGAGCCACTGCTGTGGTCACCGTTTTCCCCCATGCCACCCACTGATCCATACCACAGATTCCACATGGGACATACCATCGAGGATGTATTGATGTCGTTTGTACACCAGCACGAGTCGCATGAGCAGCGACTACAGGAGTTGGAGAGAGCCCGTCTGCAGCCATGTCAGTGCCATGGCCGGGTACCCTCTCCGTTGCAGCCATCACGACCATTACCCCCTGACTATGCTGCTCGTCTTACTACTTTGGAGCAGCAGATTGCTTCCATTATTCGCACACAGCAGGCGATGGAGGCGGACTGGTTACAGTTGCGCCGTTTGTTTTATACCCATTTTCCCCCTCCTCCACCACCATCTGCTTAGAGCTCATCGGTGCCACATGGGTAGGCGAGGTGATAAGGCGGCGATTGCTTTTTGATTGCACAGCATTTTGGGGAGACTACTATATGATTTGACTTTTGTTATGTACTTGATGTTGTATTGATACTGATGTAGTTTTTGACAGGGGTGATGTAGCCCCTAATGATTGGTGATTGTATGTATACACTTACGATGTGGTCTCATTTATATGGCAATCGCAGTTTTCTCACCATATTTGGATTCGCTTGATTACTTGTTATGACATGGGATGTGTGTGATTGATATTTGTGATGTGTGATAACCTGTGATGGTGTGTGATTATACTATTACTACCGTTATATACGTACACTATACTACGAACTGATTTACGTATTATAACAACGGAGCCTTACTAAGGCCTGACCAACTTAAACCATCTTTTAGAAGATGCCGCCAAGACGCGAACCAAACATGCCAACAAATGAGGCAGAACTCCAGCAGATTATTGCTGCTGCCATAGCACAGTACGCAGCATCTCAGCCAGGAGCAAGCGGAAGTGTTAACCAAGGCAATAACAATCCACCACACGGTAATACCACGCCATTCGAACCTACCATGTCCTAGCTGGACATCTTTAGCAATGATGCTAATGCCAAACACATGTTTTAACATACGTGCAGGATGCACCTACAAGCAGTTCTTAGACTGCAAACCAGTTAACTTCGATGGCACAGGAGGTGCAGTTGCCTTTACCCGCTGGGCTGAGAAAACCGATTCTGTGTTACGCATGAGCAAGTGTGCCGAGGATCAGCAAGTCACGTACATTTCAGGGCTGTTTCTAGACGGAGCCCTATCTTGGTGGAACTTACAAGTCCAAACACTAGGCGAAGCTGCCGCCTACGCCCTGACTTGGGCCGAATTGAAAGAACTGATGCGCAAGAAGTACTGTTCACGCGCAGAAATTCAAAGGTTGGAGACTGAATTTTGGCACTTAAAGATGGATGGACCTAAGATTGCGGAATACGTCCAGAGGTTTCACGACCTATCTCAAGTGGTTCCTTACATGGTTACGCCAGAATACAAGCGAATCGAGCGCTTCATTTGGGGTTTGGCTCCCCAAATAATCAGCATGGTAACCTCCTCCAAACCAGCAACTATCACTGAAGCCATCGATTTGAGCGTGGCTCTCACTGAGGAGGCGATTCGTTTAAACAAGTTTGATGAAGTCAAGGCAAAGAAGACAGAGACTCACGTTGAGTCCTCAGGAAATAACAAAAGAAAGTTTTCAAACTTCAAACAAAGTGTTAGCGGTGATGGTAAGAGAGGAGCACCAAGCACGCCAGCTCAGGGTGCAGCTGGCAGTGGAAGGAGAGGAAGGGGATATATGGGCACCCATCCCAGGTGTAACGCCTGCCAGCGTCACCATTCTGGTCAATGTGGGCTAAAAGTATGTGAAGCGTGTGGGAAACGTGGTCACTCTAAGGATACTTGTTGGGTCCCTACCGGCCGCGGAGGCCAGGGAGGATATGGAAATAGGAATGATAACCGTGGTGGAAACGGAAACCGCCTACCAGGAAATTTTGGAGGGAACAGAAACCGAGGCAACAATGCAAACTAGGCTGGCAATGCCAACCAGATCAACACCCCAGCTGGAAACGGGGATGGAAACGGGCAGAGACTCGGATGTTATAACTGCGGGGAAATCGGGCACTTTAAGAAGAATTGCCCAACACTGAATCAAGCCCGTGGTAGAGTGTTCCAGCTCGAAGCTAGAGAAGCACGCCAAGATCCAAACGTTGTTACGGGTACGTTCCCTATCAATCAACGCTATGCATCCGTTTTATTTGATACTGGTGCCGATTATAGCTTCGTGTCGTTAGAATTTAAGAATATGCTTGGGTTAGCTGCTAGTAAGTTAGACATTCCCTACTCGATCGAATTAGCTAATGGAAAGTTGGTAGAAGCCAGTGATGTTATCAGAGGTTGTGTGATAGAATTGGGAGAACGCGAGTTTACTCTGGATCTACTACCAGTCCAATTGGGAAGCTTCGACGTGGTGGTAGGAATGGATTGGTTATCCGGAAACAAGGCTGAGATAGTATGTCACGAGAAAGTTGTTCGCATCCCAACCGATGATGGTGAGACGATTGTGGTTCACGGAGAGAAGCGTGACACACCGCTAAGATTTATCAGCTGCTTGAAAGCAAGGAAGTGTTTACAGAAAGGATGTGTTGCTTTTCTGGCACACATCGTGGACAAGAAGGCCGCCGAGCCAAGGATCGAAGACATCCCTGTCGTAAGGGAGTATCCAGAAGTCTTCCCAGAAGACTTACCTGGACTACCACCTCAGAGGCAAGTGGAATTTCACATTGACTTAGTTCCAGGCGCCACGCCTGTGGCTAAGGCACCATATAGACTTGCTCCGTCTGAGATGCAAGAATTGTCGACGCAACTCCAAGAGTTGTTAGACAAGGGTTTTATCCGACCAAGCTTCTCACCTTGGGGAGCTCCGGTCTTGTTTGTCAAGAAGAAAGACGGAAGTTTCCGCATGTGTATTGACTACAGAGAATTGAACAAGCTGACGATTAAGAACAGGTATCCTCTGCCAAGAATTGATGATCTGTTCGACCAACTTCAAGGTTCAAGTTGTTACTCTAAGATCGATCTTCGATCTGGATACCATCAACTAAGGATACAGGAGGAAAGTATCCCGAAAACAGCCTTCCGAACTCGTTATGGACACTACGAGTTCCTCGTTATGCCATTTGGTTTGACAAACGCGCCTGCGGTATTCATGGACCTAATGAATAGGGTTTGCAAGCCATACTTAGACAAGTTCGTGATTGTATTCATCGACGATATCCTGATTTACTCAAAGACGAAGGCTGAACACGAACAACACCTTAGAACTATACTGGAGCTGCTAAAGAAGGAACAGCTGTACGCCAAATTCTCCAAGTGCGAGTTTTGGCTACGCGAAGTCCAATTTCTTGGACATGTGGTTAATGGGGATGGAATTCATGTTGATCCCACAAAGATCGAGGCAATTAGGAATTGGGAAACGCCTACAACGCCAACCGAGATTCGACAATTCTTGGGTTTGGCTGGCTACTATAGAAGGTTCATCGAGGATTTCTCGAAAATCTCTCAACCTTTGACGCTCCTCACACAGAAGGATAAGACGTTTGATTGGGGAATCAAACAGGATGAAGCATTTCAGATATTGAAGGACAAGCTTTGTAACGCGCCAATCTTAGCTCTACCAGAAGGTACTGACGATTTTGTGGTGTACTGCGACGCATCGCGTCAGGGATTGGGTTGTGTGTTGATGCAACGCCAAAAGGTCATTGCTTACGCATCACGCCAACTGAAAGTGCACGAGAAGAATTATACCACACACGATTTAGAGCTTGGCGCCGTGGTTTTCACTTTAAAGATCTGGAGACACTACCTGTACGGTACGAAATGCACAATCTTCACAGATCACAAAAGCTTACAGCATATATTCAACCAGAAAGAGTTGAATATGAGGCAAAGACGATGGGTTGAATTATTGAACGACTACGACTGCGAGATAAAGTATCACCCAGGGAAGGCGAATGTAGTCGCCGATGCCCTAAGTCGTAAAGAAAGAATCAAGCCCATAAGGGTTAGGGCTTTGGAAATGATCATACGAACCGATCTCTCCTTGCGCATTCGTGCTGCACAAAAGGAAGCTCTCAAGGAGGGAAATCTTGAGGAAGAATATCTCCGGGGAATGGAGAAGCTTTTGGTACCAAACGAGGAAGGGACGTTATGTTTTGAGAAAAGGATTTGGGTTCCTCTGTTTGGTGGATTAAGGGAAGTTATTTTCGACGAAGCGCACAAGTCACGGTACTCTATCCACCCTGGATCGGATAAGATGTACCAGGATCTTAAAGACTACTATTGGTGGCCTAGGATGAAAGGCGACGTTGCTGTTTACGTGAGCAAATGTTTAACGTGCGCTAAGGTCAAGGCGGAATACCAGAAGCCTTCGGGACTTCTGCAACAACCTGAGATTCCCAAGTGGAAATGGGAACAAATCTCAATGGATTTTGTTACAAAACTGCCAAGAACGCCAAGAGGCCATGATATGATTTGGGTGATTGTTGACCGCCTAACAAAATCCGCACATTTTCTGCCAATCAGGGAGAAAGACAGTACTAGTAAACTTGCGGAAATTTACATGAGAGAGATCGTAGCACGTCATGGAGTACCACTCTCGATCATCTCTGATAGAGACGGAAGATTTGTGTCAAGAATATGGCAATCTTTCCAAGAATCTTTTGGCTCACAATTAAATCTGAGCACTGCGTTCCATCCGCAAACTGACGGCCAGAGCGAGCGAACGATACAAACTTTGGAAGACATGCTGAGGGCATGTGTTATGGATTTAGGCGGTAGCTGGGATAAACACTTACCCTTGGTCGAATTTTCATATAACAACAGCTACCACACCAGTATTGGTGTTGCGCCTTTTGAGGCCCTATACGGACGCAAGTGCCGATCCCCACTATGTTGGTCTGACGCAGGTGATAGGCAGCTTGCTGGTCCCGAGATCGTCCAAGAGACGACAGATAAGATCGCGCAAATTCTTAAACGCATCGAAGCCGCTCGCCACAGGCAAAAGGCCTACGCAGATCCAAACCGGAAGCACGTGGACTTCCAAGTCGGAGAGATGGTGTTATTGAAAGTTTCACCCTGGAAAGGGGTGGCGCGCTTTGGAAAGCGAGGAAAGTTAAATCCACGCTACATTGGTCCCTTTAGACTTCTGGAAAGAATTGGGACAGTAGCATACAAGTTGGACCTACCTGCTGAACTAAATGGTGTTCACGATACATTTCATGTATCCAATTTAAAGAAAAGTCCAACTCAAGTTGACGTTGCCATTCCTATCGACGAGATTCATATTGACGACACGCTCCACTTCGTTGAAGAACCAGTCGAGGTCACGGATTGGAAAGTTAACAAGACCCGCCGGAGCAGTGTCAAACTCGTCAAGGTTCGTTGGAATGCCAGACATGGTCCTGAGTTTACCTGGGAGCGTGAGGACCGGATGAAGGAAAAATACCCCCACTTATTTCCCAAGAACCCTGCTTCTACAAGCAGAACTTAAATTTCGGGACGAAATTTATTTAACGGGGGGAGAATGTGACAACCCGCACAAAACCAGGTATCCGTACGACCTAATTAATGATTAATTACTACTTGATTACTGTGCTTGATTGAACTGGCTGATAAACTGCTACCTGCATACTGATACCTGCACTTACTTGCATCATACTTTATCTGCTGTCACTACATTGATTACATACTGAACCCTAGTGACAAACATGATGCACAAAAAGCACAGTAGCACTAAACGGATACACAGTGAACATGCTGATATAACCAGCATCAGGCAGATACTGCCTCTAAGGCCTGTTAAGAGCCTCATATATTTTGGCTACACTGGTAGTGAGTGTAGGATATAAGGGTTGTGTTACCGCGTCTCTAGGGATAAGATACACTAATTCGGATGTGCCTAAAACATACTTTATGTACCAAACACAGCACTTTAACAAATAAACCAGCTTCTAGCTGACTAGTAAAGTGCCAGAAATGAGAAAATATTACTAGACACTTTCTAAAGTGTCGGGAAAACAAATTGTGTCACTAAAAATGTAATAACGACACTTTAAAGTCTTTTGTAACACTTTAACGGATTACTATCCAACCGAACAACCGGACTATACCCGGGACACGAAAATATTATTATTTTCACTTTTATATTTTATCTGAACCAGTTAGGGTCCCTGATTACCCTAACACCCGTCATAACGCATAACATACCACTAACTAAGTTAGATACTTAGTTAACCTAATTAACTAAACTAAACCCCTAAACACCCACTTACAATCGAACTACCCAACCCCCATCCCATAACCGGCCCCATGAACCAAGGGGACACAAATGGTACTTGTGATTAGTTAAATATTGTTTGTCTAGTATCTAGTGGACATCTAAACCATTGGATAATAACTCTTATTTTTCCTATAAATGCACCCTAACTCTTGGAGATAATCACTATTATTCCACCAACTTTCACTCTCTCTTTTCTTTCTTTGTGGCTCACGGCCGAACCCACCAAACACACACATCATATTTTCGATTTTTGATCATTGCATTCCAAGACCATACAAACATCACAAGTTGCATATAAGGAGCTTTGGTGCACTCGGATCACGAAGGACCTCCACCGTTAGCTTTTATCCACGCGTTTTTCGTCACGATTCTTCCCTAGCCCCGAGCTAGAGGTATATTGTTTAAAACTTGTTTTTACACTCATCTAAAGTGGTTAAAAGGATTATTGTCGGTTGAATCTCGTTATATTGAAAGATGATGCATTAAAGTCTAGTAAAATCATAAAAATGGTGGTTAATAGCATATAACTTGTGTAAAAGTCGTAGGACTTGAAATTTGTGTTTATCTAGACCCGATCTATAATGTGGTAGCTCGAATCTTCGGTTAACCCGACTTTGTAAAATCATGTATCATCACATAAGCTTGTTTTTGAAAGATACAAGGGTTAAAGGTGAAACACTACCACATTTTAGAGACATGAACTTGTGTAGAAATATTTTAGTTGTGTAAAAGTGATTTAACCGGTAAAATGATGTTTAAAACTAGCGGATCTACGTATCCGCAAGTGGTATTTTTGAAAGACCACACTTTAAAGAAATCATGTTTTCTAAGAAACGGATCTTACAATACTAAGAATGATATTTAGAACGCACAAGTGTGTAAACACTTGTGTGACACATGTTTCGACAAAATAACTATTTTTGGGAAAAATAACTAGAAGTTGTAAAGACGGATTTCTCTAAAAACGAGGTTTTTACGAGGTTAAAGTTACTTTATATAAAGATCCACGAAATATAATGGGATTACAATATGGATTCGGAAAAACTACAAGTTCATGCGATTATGTGATTTACATATTTATTGACTAGTTTGATGTGTCGGAAATTGTTTGATTGAATAAAGAAGTTGATTGATTTGATTGTTAAAAGAAAATGATACGCTTGAAAGCGTGGCCACCTCCAGTTACAGAGGAAACTCTGGCGAAATTTTATAAAAACCTAACACTTAGACTTTTTACACAACAAGTGTTAGAACTATTTTTGGGCATACTTTTGAAACATAAATTTCGCCAGTACTACATTTTACTAAATATTCGGAGGTGGGATTTTCAAAAGGATTAACGTGATAAATATATTTGTCACAACACTGTTTATGATTATTTTGTGAAATACATAAATATTATTTTCAAGTAAAAATAATATTTACAAGCGTTAATGATTCCAAAACTTTACGAACGCTTCCACAAACATATAAGTTACACCGGTAATTATATTACCACAAGATTGATAAAACGTAACTTACGCACATGTATTGTATCCCCCATCCTTGGGAAGATGAATAACTACCAAGTGTATACGGAACATAAACACGAAATAGTTGTCTAACTATTTCCCAAAGACATAAACTATAAAGCTAAGGCACGGCCGTCCGTCTAATAGAATTAGCACTTGTAGGTCGTTGCACAGCTTACTGTATTGGAGACACTTGGTAGAGACGCGCATTCACTGTGAGTTCATGTCCCCCTTTTCTCTAACTGTTTTCAGTTTTCTTAACTGCGGGGGTGAAATACATGTTACTTTGTTTACAAGTACTTTATACACGGTATGAATAACGTAAGGAGGTTTAGATCATGTGAATGGGTAGTTAGAACACCGAGGGACTCGAGCGGTAGATCTATCTGGGTGTAGCGAGCCCAACTCCCGGTCCAACAGAACAGGCCTCTCGGAGGACTAACAGAACGGACCTGGAGTGACTTGGTACCCAACGCAAAAATCGGCTAGGGTTGTGTCTTTCCTACTTGCATTTCACAACATGCTAATGGCCTTGCAAACCATTGGTGATCACAAGTCCTCTTACACTGCTACATACCAGGAAACTTTTATACTTACAAGTGTTTTACTTACTCACTTGCACATGAACTCGCTCAACATTATTGTTGATTTTTCAACTCACATGTATTTCAGGAAATTAACGAGATCTGGCACGGTATGGAACGTTTTCCGCTGCACTTGTCGTGGAGTCATCCGGGTTTAGGGGATGTGTCTCTTTCCTGGACAAGACACAGTCCTTAAACCACGTTTATGTTATGTTTTAGTTTGTAATGTTGTCGAACAAGGTTATGGTTGTTGGTTAAAACAATAGTACTGTATTTTGTTTTCAAAACTTAATGGATGACTTGCATGGTTTTTAAATTCATATAGCTTGTTATGATTAAGCTATGGTATTAAGAAGTCACACCAAAATTAACCACGCTTCCGCAAAGCCAGGGTGTGACATACCTACTAACGAACGGCGTAGCTAATGTTAATGAATGTATTGTCCCATGTAAACAAACCAAATGTCATACCAAAATGTAAGCATGTGAAAACAATGCACTAAGTATGTAATCAAATGAACATACATAGCGTGAAATGTCATGTAAAACGATGTACTAAGTACGCACTCAATGGGCATACATAGCATAAACTGTAATGAAATCATGTACTATAAATGTACTAATGAACATAGGAAGTATATGATTGAAAGCAGGAAAGCATGAAAGTAACAAGTAGGCACATGTGTTCCACCCCAAAACAGTTTGGAAAACAGTAAAAGAGGGGTCTATGTACTCACTTGAGATTGCTTAGTAGTCCTTGAGTAACAACTAAACAATGCTAGAGATCGCGGATATCAAACGGCACCTAGTATAGGTAACTATGTTAATAAACCGGACCTAAATCGGAAGACTGGGTAGCATTAGGGTTTGTAAACCAAACGAGTGTGAAGACTCGTGTGATATGGTTTAACAAAGCCTACATACTAAATGAAACTTAACCTAAGTGTCTACGACCCATTATGACCCGTTTAGGTAGCTTATGCTACTTTAACGCGTCGTTCGCGTGAAACGCGTTCGGACCGTCTAACTAGTCCTATGACAAGTGTTATATGCCTAAACATGTTACATAATCAGTTACGTGACAAAAGTTTAGGTTACATATGCTTAATTACCAATTATACATGAAAAGGGTATTCTGGTAATTTACCTAAGGCATATAAACTACCTATCATACAACTACTTAAACGATGTGACCATAGGGTATAACCTCGGAAGGTTATTCCCTACCTACTATGGTCACCTAAAGTGTTTGGTCGGATCCTAATGATCGACCAAACTGGGTCGGGTTCGAGGTATAAGCGATTTATTAGATCGCTTACCCTACGACCCTAGACAACGTGGTAATCAGTAGGCATAGTCCCAAGGGACTATGACCATCGTGATTACAATCACGTTGCGAAGTTCAAACGAACTTCGCATTGACCATTACTGGTTAATGCTGAAAGTCAAACAAAGTTTGAATTTCTGACTCGAAAAGCAGTAACAATAAGGAAAAGAACGAAAGAATACTTACGAAGGGTCCCCGAATGCTAACCCAGATCGAAATAGCTCAGGTATGAAACGAAGGTTCCAACTTAAAGCTTTCTTAATCAGATTTGTGGGTTTTTGGGGTTGAGGGTGGATGGGTATTTATAGTATTCGGTCCACCGTTAGGATCGTTTGTCGATTATCGTGCCTTAATCTCGTGCGTACACTTGTCACAAAGTTGTGGTGTCCAGAAAGTTGTTCTTATCCGCTGACTAGACGATAGGAAATGTGTGGACACGAATCAACCAGTTGCAACTTGCAACAAAAACAATGAATCTGGTCAGATCACTCACTCGCGTAGCGCGACGGATAGAGCCTTAGGGCTCGCGCTACGCTAGTGCCTATCTGATTCAGAATTGTTTCAAAAGTTGCAGAAATGGTCCCTGCACGTGTTTAAGCCCTTTTTCGATGCGTTTGAACCCCGTTAACCTCATTTCAAGGCTCTAAAATGAAGTTAAAGTATAGGGAACTCAAAACATGTTCAAAAATATCTCGGATATCGGTTCGTTTGGCCGTACGAACGCGATGTTCGCTTAATTACGACGGAATGCGCATAAGCGCGAAAAACGATCCAAATGACGAAACGAATGGATTTTTCTTAAGGCGAACACTTAAATATAATGTAGTCATGCTTACATAAATTTTTGGATGTCCAGATGTATTCAGAACGTAAGTTATGCGCGAAAATGCAAACTTGTGCACTTTTTGACACTTTTAGTCCCTGAATGTCCCAAAAGTTTATCTTAGCACACTAAACCCCTCAAAGCCTATTTCTAAGCTATGTAAAGGATATTTAAGGTGTGTTTAACTTATGGTCATGTTCCGGAATGTTCGTTACAGTTCAAATTGACATACTTTCGCAGTTTGTCATATTTAGTCCCTGTAAGCGAATTAACTTTGATTTCACCACACCAAACCTTCCAAAACTTATATCTAAGTTATGTAAAGGTTATTTTAGGTATGTTAAACCTATTTCACTATTCCGGAGTGTTTGTTGCATTAAACTGGTTATATTTACGCATTAGTGCGCGTATAACCTTCCAGAAAGCGATTTAGAGTTTGAAATTGAACAGAAATTGATATGTGCAAATGATACACATA
Source organism: Helianthus tuberosus (assembly GCA_030545235.1). NCBI lineage: Eukaryota > Viridiplantae > Streptophyta > Magnoliopsida > Asterales > Asteraceae > Helianthus > Helianthus tuberosus. The sequence continues at coordinate 1,613,353 of JARYGA010046293.1, forward strand.
TTTTTACAAATCCCAAGTATGAAATACAATATTTCATTGGTTTGGTATTTGTTTGATGGCCGTGGAGGCACAGGTGTTACATCATGCATCAACAAATCCGTTGTTCGGACACGTGTTGATACAATATAGTAACATTTAAACTATAAATAACATGCTGAATCACATTTCCAGCCGATTTCATCAGGCTGTAAACAGGCCATAAATTCAACGAAAAACCGATATTTTGAATCTAAAATATGTTATTATGAAATACGGTTCTAATGGCACCGGAATCATAATTTTTGGACTCCGTTTACTATTTTTAAAGTGTTAATTTGTAACAGCAACTTAAGCTGAATTTTGACAGCAATAAATGGGTGTCATACTTTCAGTCATAACCTGAGTTTTGTGATAAATCGTACCATGAAATTTGTACAGTAGATGACAACCGATGCATTTGTAATTACCCCACTGGAATTTCGTAAATCGGACACTCGATGAATTTTTCATAAATTGTTCCGTGGACTGTGGTCAGAAATATATAAATCTGAGTTCAGTCCGGAATATGAATTTTTATAAAAAAATTGGTAATGAACCGGACCCCGATATTTTTACACAATAAAATATGGAATGTTTAAGACATCCTGTAAAAATTTGGGAATTTTTGGAATAATCTAACCATTTTATTAAAATGTCCGAAAACAGCCGGTTTTGAATATAAATGCTGAAATGACATAAGTTGTGACTCGCATGTCTAAATGTCGAGTATGCTATCTGTGAATAATCTAACATGTTATATATGTTATGTGCATTATCGTATGTTTGATTTTGAGTGGGGAATGGATGGGAAACTTGGATGGGCATAAACCGTTAAAATGATGCATGTTGTGTGATAGATACGTGTAGGAACTTTGTGTTCTATTTGAAGGCCACTAAATGACTAACTGGTAAATCATACTAGGACGTGATTGACCGACCTTGACTGTTAGCTATATTTGAGAATCTAACCGAGCAAACTGAGGTGAGTTCACACACTTTCTACAAGGCATGGGATTCCCGGTGGTTTAGGAATGGGTTAAGAAATTAAAATTGGAATCTACATATCCTCCTTGGGTAGGATATGTACGGCCATCCTCCATAGGTAGGATGCCATTATAAAACCTACGAATTCTCCTGGTGCAGAATACGTACGTTCGTCCTCCTTGGGTAGGACAACAACCTTAAAACTAGCTAGACAAAACTCTATCATGAAGTCCCTCAATTTATATCGACTTAATCGCCGAGGCCAATGGCGAGCGGGTCATTAGTTAATAGCGCTATTAGGTTTAACAAACCTCACACCGTGCCAGTCGGACGGGCGTGTACTAATGGACTATGGCAGATTGTCAGTGATGATAGACACTGATATAGGGCACAACTTATTTGCGTAGCAGTCGATATCATACCGTCTAGTAGTTCAAACGGGGAAAACCCCCACTGATCATGGTTATGGATTGGGTAAAGAAAAAGGAAATGGTTAAACATACTTTCAACTACGGGGTAACCCCCACGGCAAATAAGCCAACGAAAGTCCAACCACGTTTTTCAGAAACAACTTAAAACCAAACAACCAAACGTGAACTCACTCAACTTTGTTGTTTACTAGTTGTTACATGCCTTACAGGTCGCTAAATGCTTGGAGCTTGCACGAGGAAGAAGTCGTTGTGGTGTACGGACTGTTATGTTCCGTGCTTATTATTTATATCCTTATGAACTTATTAAACTTGTGTTTTGAACCTTAACTTATGAACTATGGACTTATGTTTTGAACTTCTGTTTTATGCTTCCGCTGTTAACCTAAAATCGGTTTACTTCCTTTTGGTCACCAATCGTATTGTGTTTGGTTTTATTTACTTAAGTATGTTGTTCAATATCATTGGTGGCTCGATCCTGGTCACGTCATGCCTCCAAGCGGTGGTACTCCGCATGGTGGATTTTGGGGGTGTGACAGCTGAGTCCCTACGAGGATCGAGGCAGCGGCTAGAACAAAAGGAAGACGGCGCTTACTATGTAACAAGGCGCATCTGGGTCCCACTGTATGGAAACCTACGCGAGCTTGTGATGGATGAAGCACATAAGTCTCGTTATTCAGTACATCCTGGTTCGGATAAAATGTACCACGACTTAAAGACCACATACTGGTGGCCTGGCATGAAAGCCCCCATAGCAACCTACGTCAGCAAGTGCTTGACTTGTGCGAGAGACAAGTCTGAATATCAGAAACCAGTAGGCCTACTTCAACAACCGGAGATCCCGAAATGGAAATGGGAGCAAATTTCCATGGATTTTGTTACCGGCCTGCCCAGATCTCAACGCGGAAACGATGCCATTTGGGTGATCGTAGATCGACTGACCAAGTCTGCACATTTTCTGGCTATCAAAGAAACGGATAAGTTTTCTACTCTTGCAGACATTTACCTAAAGGAAGTGGTATCAAGGCATGGAGTGCCAACCTCCATCATTTCTGATCGTGACGCGCGTTTTACTTCTGAACTGTGGCAAGCCATGCACAAGTCCTTTGGCTCACGTCTAGATATGAGCACCGCTTATCACCCACCTACGGATGGGCAATCTTAACGCACCATCCAAACCCTTGAAGACATGCTTAGGGCATGTGTAATCGATTTTGGTAATGGCTGGGAAAGGCATCTCCCGCTGGTGGAGTTTTCGTACAACAACAGCTACCACACCAGCATCCAAGCCGCTCCGTTTGAGGCATTGTACGAACACAAATGCCGATCACCTCTCTGTTGGGCAGAAGTTGGTCACAGCCAAATCACTGGCCCAGAACTTGTGGTAGATACCACCGAGAAAATTACTCAGATACGACAGCGAATGGCGGCAGCTCGTGACCGTCAGAAAAGCTATGCTGATAAGGGAAGAAACCCACTCGAGCTCCAGGTTGGGGATCGAGTGCTACTCAAAGTCTCACCTTGGAAAGGTGTAGTTCGTTTTGGCAAACGAGGTAAACTCAATCCGCGTTATGTCGGACCATTCGAAGTCATTGAGAAAATTGGCAAGGTAGCCTACAGGCTGAATCTACCTGAAGAACTCAGCGGAGTTCACAATGTTTTCCATGTGTCGAATCTGAAGAAGTGTCTGGCAGATGAGACCCTCATAGTTCCTCTGAAGGAACTCACTATTGACGACCAGCTGCGATTCGTCGAGGAACCTGTAGATATTACGGATCGAGATGTTAAGATCCTCAAGCATACCAGGATACCTCTGGTTCGAGTTCGTTGGAATGCTCGTCGTGGCCCAGAGTATACCTGGGAACGAGAAGACCAAATGAAACTCAAGTATCCCCAACTGTTTAAGAAAAACGCAACCATTACTGAGGCTGAAGCTACTGCAGAATTTCTGGACGAAATTCCAAATCAACGGGGGGATGACGTGACAACCCAGGAAAATCAGGAAAACAACGCAACTTAACTAGCTTCCTCAGTAACCACGCGCTAAATTTTGGGACGAAATTCTCTTAACAGGGGGAGAATGTGACAACCCTCAAAAAAATTACATGTATTCCGTACAACTTATTAAATGATAATTAAAGTACTTGATGACTGTGCTGAATCATTTAACTGCTCTCTGATTACTGTGATATACTTACATGTGTTTGTTAACGTACTTGGCTTGTGCAGAAAACTTGACTAAATGGTCCTGAATATTTTCCTATGTGTTAGGAATTAATTGTGTTACAAAATTTATGTATAAGACGCCTTACGGAACAATTTAACAACTTAACAGAACAGTATCCGATCGAACAACCGGACATTACCCGGGACACCAAATATTTACCAAATACATTGTGTTATTATTTTTGGTTAGTCATGATCCCCGTTGATCATAACACCCATTGAAAACCTAATAACTAGTAGATACCATCACATTACTTGGATTCTAACTAGTAATTGCACCTTGGTTGAAATTTTGCAAACAAGACCCCCCCCCCCCCCCCCAAACGAATTTTTGGTCCATGTGGACCCACCAAATATACTTGCCATACTTCCTATCTTCCCATAGATTATATTTCAATTCTTTATTAGATTGTTGCTTCCAAATCTAACCAAAATATGCGAAGATGATTATAAGGCATGGCCATGAGATCTTACAATCAATTCAAGTCTTACACACTCTCACATTACTACTCCCTCTCTCTCATTCGGTTTCCCCCAAAACCGAAATCCATCACCACCACTATCATCATCCATCTCTTCCGTTTTTACAAGTTCTATTCAAGTTTGAAGGTGATCTATGGAGGTGGCAACTTGAAAGACTTTCTAAGGAGCTTGTTCTAGTCTTTTTCACCATCACTTTCTCATCACTTCTTCACAAGATTTCATCCCTAGCTATAAGTTAGTAGTAAGTCCTTTGTTACACTCTTGTTAATTTTGTTTCATCCCGTTTCTATGATCAAAGGGTGTAGTATGTTTAAAATCACTAAAGTGTCAAGAACAAATAGATAAATATTAAAAGTTTACTTATGATTGATACTTAAAGATGAAAACTTGTTGGTTTAAGGTTAGTTAATGCATATATGATGTTTGATCGTCAAACTTTTGATAAACCCGTTGTTCGGACACTTGTTAATACGTTTAGTAACATTTAAACCACAAAACAGCAAGCTGAGTAATGATTTCCAGCCGACTTCATCAGGCTGTAAACAGGCCATAAATTCAACGAAAAACCGATATTTTGAATCAAAAATATGTTATTATGAAATACGGTTCTATTGGCACCGGAATCATAATTTTTGGACTCCGTTTACTATTTTTAAAGTGTTAATTTGTAACAGCAACTTAAGCTGAATTTTGACAGCAATAAATGGGTGTTATACTTTCGGTCATAACCTGAGTTTTGTGATGAATGGGACCATGAAATTTGTACAGTAGATGACAACCGATGCATTTGTAATTACCCCACTAGAATTTCGTAAATCGGACACTCGATGAATTTTTAATAAATTGTCCCGTGGACTGTGGTCAGAAATACATAAATCTGAGTTCAGTCCGGAATATGAATTTTTATAAAATATCGGTAATGAACCGAACCCCGACATTTTTACACAATAAAATATGGAACGTTTAAGACATCTTGTAACAGTTTGGGAATTTTTGGAATAATTTAACTATTTTATTAAAATGTCCGAAAACAGCCGGTTTTGAATATAAATGCTGAAATGACATAAGTTGTGACTCGCGTGTCTAAATGTCGAGTATGCTATCCGTGAATGATCTAACATGTTATATATGTTATGTGCATTATCGTATGTTTGATTTTGAGTGGGGAATGGATGGGAAACTTAGATGGGCATAAATCGTTAAAGTGATGCATGTTGTGTGATAGATACGTGTACGAACTTTGTGTTCTATTTGAAAATCACTAAATGACTAACTGGTAATTATATTAGGACGTGATTGACCGACCTTGACTGTTAGCTACTTTTGTAAGTCCCGTGAAACGGATCTTTCAATGATATCAAACAACCAATTGATTGTGCGGAATCCAATCAATTGGTGATTCAAGAATCAAAACGAAAATAAACAAGAACACCGAAATAACTTTTAACTCACACACGTTTCTATTACTTCAACTAGCAAAAACGTCTGGTATGAGTACACCACCACCAATCGATCGTCTCTCTCTCTAGAGAAATTGTAACTATGAAGTTCCAAAAGGTTCAAACCCTAAAACAAGTAGAAAACTTGTTTATATACTAACTCAAGCCCAAGTCCCTACATGGGCTCCCCTTGGGCCTGCTTGGCCCACATGGCCTAAAGCTTGGCCCAAGTGACCTCTAAAGGTCCAAAACCTAATATAAACTAACCCTGTACGGCCCAGTTCATAACCATAACCCGTTGTGTTAATTTGATGCGTCAGTCTCACACTTCAGGGCCTAACAATCTCCCCCTAGACTGATGCCATCAAATTGTCTTCATAATATGAATTCAGCAACATCTTCAACGAAATCTATGGTTGTCTCTATGCTGCAGATGTTGTGGAAGTTTTTGACTTCTGAACTCTCAGCACTGGGTCTCTTTTCTTCAGCTTTTGTGGTTAGCTTCATATCAGGATCTCGATCAGCATCTTCTTGAAAGTCTTTGTTAAAAAAAAATGTGAGAGGAGGATTCTCAGCAGCTCTTTTCTTCTTCAATCTTTGTCTTTCAAACAGGTTCATGGTACTTCTTCAAATGTACTTTCACTGTCAGACGGCGTTGCGTATCCGATTCTTCTGACTCAGGTACATCTAGTTGTTGTGCTGCTCCATGCTTCGTCAACAGCTAACAGCATCTCAGTCTTCAACAACCCCTGTTCTTGATTAAAATCAAGTTCTGCACATACTCACAAACTCATAAGCAAACATTTCTTATGCAACAGGGAGAGTACCATATGAACACCAGGTACATCCAAGTATTTGTACTCAGATTTCACAATTTAAATTCTTTCAACTTTTGATGATCAGTCAAATCTTCAAGAACGATTACATTTTTATTTTAAGAAAAACAATTAAACACTCTTTTTTTAGATTTTTGGTTTTATAGAAAAGCAAGACCCTATTTTTGTATTTTTGAATTTTTCCAATTTTTTTTTAATATTGAGAACTAAAAAACAAATAAAAACTCAAAATATAAACAACTACCATAATATACAATTACAATTGCAATGGGATCAAAATTCGTTCTCAGGCAGACTAAGAAACACTTTTCAGTACGAGCCTAATCAAACTGGTCTATGCGATTGCCAATATGTTTGTCCACTTAAACTTTAACGCTCAACTTTCAATTTTTCAACTTCGTGATATGCTTTAGGTAATATTATACTATTATACCCGTGTGACCCATTCCAAGGCATACCCCCGCGATCAAGGTAAGCACAACTATTCATCGTAGCAGGTGAGTATACTGATGTCATCCTTTAAGATATCCTGACTGTGTCTAGGTCTGCATATAACCTGTTTTATCATGTTTTGATTTCTTAACAATGAACACCCAAATAAATACTAATCAAATCCTGGAAATATAAACAGCACACTCTATCATGCAAGTATCTTCCCTACCACATATTTCACAAGTCCAATCCAGATTTCTGAAATCTTAACTGGGAATAGGTTGAGAAGAGAACAGAATAGATCTTTTGCAGAGATGGTATAATATACAGATCAAATGAGTTTTTCTCAATTTGATATAGGTTTCTAAGGTTTCTTTTGGGCACTTGAGGGCCTCTTTCGGGTGTATTAGATCTATAGCGCGACAACGTACAGCTAGGTCAGCATGTATCTGGATGCAGCAGAAGCTGTCGTTGCCTAGCACCTCCAGGTCAGCATATATCTGGATGCAGCAGAGGAGGTACACGACTTTTTTCAGAGAAGATTTCAGAATCAGATCAAAATTGTGTGTATCGGGACACCATACAGACATTCAAATAGAAATGAGCTAATTCCAAGTGACTTTCTTTCCTGGGTTCATGTACAATTTTAGTTCTGAACAGAAGGACAGCCAAGATATCCATAGAAATGATTCAACAATATAAAGACCTGAAACCTCAGATGTTGGCTATCTATCAACGCAAGATTTAAGACCATAAAGTCATACGCCGTTGGTATGTTACCCACATGGTACATAGTTCGTTATGTTTATATCACTTAGTATCTTTTATCATGTTGAGCGTCAAGCCTATCGACATATCGCAGTAGATCCTAGTCTTTTCAGCTATGGCACCTTACATGTGTTAGTCAAATCCTTTAACACGAACATTTATTTCACTTCCCATATCATGCAATATCTCTTTTTGGCTTTTTCATTTTTCAAATGTTTTTGTATTTTTGTCATTTTCTCCCCCTAAAACAATACATATATACAGCAAACTCTTTTTGTATTTTCTGAGTTTTCTCCTCCTAAACTCTATATCTATCTATATGTTCCTCTCCCCCCCTAAATTTGTGCATAAATCTTGTATTTTTGCGCAAATTTACCATTTACTAGAGAAAGGACACAATATGTACAAAGTTATAAACTAAGAAAAGAGAAAAATGTTTTTGCTTAACCGTTCCGTCATTAGATTGAAGACTAATCAAATTCAAATCAAAGTACTGAATTTAAACGGTACCTTTTACTGATCATTTCTTACTTCTTTAATCTCCTCCAAAGGAAACATGTCATCTGTAAAAAAAATTTGAACTTTTTGCAACAGTGAAATGTTACCCGTTTTTATCTCTGGAACAACCACTATCAACATTCCAGAGATTGTCAACAGCTCCTCCTTGGTTGTTCCTGAAAGGTAAGGAGATTAGTAAGACATGGGTACCCAGGCCATTGTGGTCCTGGGATTTCCTGAAGCATCAAAATAAGACACTTCTTTCAAACACAAGTCCCCTTTCATTTCAAGGATTGGAGACGTTGCTGCTTTGGATTTGGGTTTCCAAATCTGTTTCGGTCTATCAAACGCGTTTGTTGCCTTCGGTTGAGCAACTTTAACTGTTTCAGGTTTGTTAATTTTAGAAACACGTTTTTGTTCCAGAAAAGCTTTGCGTTTGTTTTTGGCAACGTTCCAATCCCCATCAGAAGGTTTAACCTTGGGATCCACATTCTTCATTGCCTTAGGTGTGGATACCTTCATTGGCTTGGAATGGTAGTTACCCTTTGGTGTAACCCTCTGATTTTGCATATAATAGGGTACATAGGGACGGTGAGTGCAATTTCGAGCAATGTGACCAGCAATGCCGCAATTGAAGCATGTCTGTCTCTTCATGTAGAAAGCATTCTGATCAGTTGGATTTGCTCTTGCAGGCCCTGAAGGACGAACCGGTCCTTTCTGTGCTTGTTTGTGTTGCACATTTCCAGCAGACGAAGATGAATTTGGATGCCTATACTTGTCGTTTGCCGGGGCCTTCTGTGGTGGAGATTTCTTTTGATTCTTCTTGTTTTGATGAGACTGCAATTCTTGTTCAGAAATCTCACCAGTCTTTCCGAAAGCTTTGTTAGCACAGTCAAATGCATATTTTTCACATTTCCCATTACTGACTGGCTTAACAAAGGTATTTTTCACAACACGGGCCTTTTGAGGACTATTGCTGCCCGTTGAGGACTGTGGAGAGCCTGCTTGTCGATGTTTAGGCTTCTTATTTCCGCGTCCTTTACCTGCTCGCTTCGGCTCTTGTTGCTTGATCTGAACCTTTTCATCACTAACAGAAGGTTCAGATTGTTTAGCTTGCGCACTTGGAGCCTTGTTCTCGTCAATCTTCTCTTCATCCTTCATGTCATCAGCTTTGACAGAATCGGAGAGTTCTGGTTCGTTAGATGAAATACCAGAAACTTTAGCAGGAACTTCATCTGAAACATTTGACAAATTTTCAGCACAAGACGGTTCTGCACATGACGCCTTTGAGCTGAATCCACTAGAATCAACTGATTCCAATTTCTCAGAATCAGTTGCTTCAGATGATTCACATTTGGAATCAGATGGTTCAACTGGCTCATTCGTTTCATTTGTCGTTTCAGTCTTTGTTTCACAAGCATCAACGTTTTCGCCCAAACCGTCAGGCCTGAAATTAATCACAGAGTAAAAAACCGAGTTAAAAATATCACACGTCGAAATAGAGTCTGAATTAAGTTCATTTATTAAATTTTCAGACGAATGAGACTCTGATGCTTGTTCATCCCCAACTACTTTTTCAACCATTACTTCAACTACTTCATCTGCACATGTAGACGAAGCATTAGGATCAATTGTACCCTTAGCGACAAAATTTATTGGAGGAGTCGCTCGTTTATCAACAGGTCTGCTGTTGATTGATGACTTATCAGTTTTAGGACCATAAGTCATTTTACTTTCATTCATCAGCTCCTCCTCAGTCATAGGTAAATATGTATAATTGTCATTATAAGGAGGAGGAGCCTTATTAAAACCCAAACCACGCCCTTTATTTTCTTTGTACGCAAGCTGTTGATCGCACAGGTTTTTAACTAGTTTGCTGGAAGAATCAAATTTCTTGATATTAAGTTCATTAATTTGATATCTGTCTCTAATATCTTCCAGTTCCTTAGTTAAAATGCATACCTTCTCCTGTGCCTCTAAGAAATGGGTTGTTTTTACACTTACATCATCCTTAAGTTTGATGATGTCTTTTCGCTGAGCTTCAATTTTATCTTTATAAAGCTTTTCATTCTTTGATAAAGTAAAATTTTTATTTTTTATGTCGTTGTAGTCTTGAATCAACTCAACGTTGTGTAATCGGTATTCCTCATTTCTTTTTCTACACTCAGGAGTGCAAAATACAGAAAGTATCTCTTCACGATCACGAGTAACTTCTTGAGCCATGGGTTTGTTAAACATAAATGCTGAATTTTGTGATGAGTCAGCACTGCCATAGGATTTGATGAGGGAGATCAGCTCATCTGACTTCATTTTGTAACAGTTGCCGTCGGTTGTCACTATTATCTGATTAACATTCATAAACCAACTACAGTTCGCCTGATTTGGAATCCCTTTTATAGCCTCCAGAAGCTTTCTGTTGCTCATGCGAGTAGACACCACCATTTCTGCCTTCTCCATTTCAGAAAGCAGTTCAACAAACCGGCCAATCACTGCATCTATAGATTCACCGTATGAGTAACTGAATCCTTCGAATTTCTGCTCAAGCATCTCTCTTTTAGAAGACATTGTAAGATTTGATCTCCCAAAATGTGCGCTTTTTACTATTTCCTCAACACAAGCTCAAAGCGAGAACCCGTGTACTCGCTAACTCAAACTCGTTGCACGCGAAGGAACGAACCCGCTTTCTAAACCGCACCTCAAAACTCTGTCAAAACCTTTCACAAACAAACAACCCTTATTTTTTTTTTTTTTTTTTTTTTTTTTTTTAACTTTTACTTTTTATTTAATTAGAAAAGAATATAGTTATTATTATTATAATTAATGATTAGGTAATGATTGCCTAATGATTAAAATTATAATTATTATATAATTAAAACCCTAAACAATGTCTAAAACCCTGTTCGTCTTCTTCGATCACAACAACACGAACTACCAAAACCCTAAAAATGAACCTCAGCCGCCGGAGATGAAGATGATGTGTTGTGATCGGCGATGATGACACCGGCAATGATAATGACAATGGTCGCCGGAGGTGATAACCTAGCTGGTCGCCAGAGTACGTTTACTGTTGATCGGGGAAGTCACAGAGAAGATGAAGATGATGAACTGTGCAGACGGTTGCGAGTCGAAACCGCAACAATGATGGTTGCGAGTCGTAACCAGAACGTGATGAACCGCAACCGTGATCAAGAGATGAGTCGAAACCAAGTGAGGTTGCGACTCGAGAACTCGGTTGCTACTCGGACCGTAGCGAAGTGGTTGCGACTGTGGATGAACTTGATGACACGAGACTGTTAAGAATGCAGGAGATTGCGACTTGAACAGCTTTTGCAGAGGTTGCGACTCAAACTGATTGCGACTCAGAACGTGATAACTCGAGATCGTGTAGGTGATTGCGAGTGGGATCGTCGGAGATGGCAGTAACAGGTTGGTCGGACGATGATGGACGGTAACTGAATGATGAATGATACGGAGAAGATGATGGTTGCGACAGGCCGTGAAGAGTCGAGATCTCGGTTGCGACTCGGAACCGAGATTGCGACTGGGAGGAGATTGCGACTGGGAGGAGGTGATTGCGACTCAAAACAGGATTTGTCGAAACCTGGTTGCGAGTCGGAGGAGATGATCAGATGGTGTGGTTGCGAGTCGGGATGTGGTTGCGACACGGATCTGAAAATGTGGAGAATTCTGTTGACTGGAGACCAAGTAAGGTTGCAAGTGGATTTGAAATTTGGAATGGAGGTTGCGACTTGAAAAGTTAGGACTCGGAACCGTTTAAAAAATCCTTTGCACTCTTGGAATCAGTTTAAAATTCAAACCAAATATTTGTTTTAAAAAACAAACAAGAAAGATATCCCGAGAATTTTGTGATTTCGGTAATTTTGGAAAAATCAAGAATTTTCAAAAATAAAAAAATTCCTTTAACACAATTTTGAAACGGATCAAGGAGCAAATTATGGCAATTTTTCAATAATAACCCGATGAACACGATGAAGAACGCTAAGAACACGAAGAACACCGAACCAAAAATAACGAAAATCTTGAATATTTGATATCAAACCGAGCCTAGAAATAGGTTCTAAAGGCTCTGATACCACTTGTAAGTCCCGTGAAACGGATCTTTCAATGATATCAAACAACCAATTGATTGTGCGGAATCCAATCAATTGGTGATTCAAGAATCAAAACGAAAATAAACAAGAACACCGAAATAACTTTTAACTCACACACGTTTCTATTACTTCAACTAGCAAAAACGTCTGGTATGAGTACACCACCACCAATCGATCGTCTCTCTCTCTAGAGAAATTGTAACTATGAAGTTCCAAAAGGTTCAAACCCTAAAACAAGTAGAAAACTTGTTTATATACTAACTCAAGCCCAAGTCCCTACATGGGCTCCCCTTGGGCCTGCTTGGCCCACATGGCCTAAAGCTTGGCCCAAGTGACCTCTAAAGGTCCAAAACCTAATATAAACTAACCCTGTACGGCCCAGTTCATAACCATAACCCGTTGTGTTAATTTGATGCGTCAGTCTCACACTTCAGGGCCTAACAACTTTTGAGAGTCAAACCGAGCAACCGAGGTGAGTTCACACTCCTAAGGCATGGGATTCCCGGTGGGTTGGGAATGGGATTGAATAAGTACTCGTACTATCATTACTATTAAACTACTTTTCACCGTCCTCGGATTGAAGGGCACGTACGTAAAACCTACGTACACTCACACTCGCTAGGGTCCTTGGATCAAGAAGGGCACGTACAAACATGACTAGTCGACACATGGGAAGCACCCACTAATCTTCGCACTCATGTTTGGGAAACCGCGATACGGCCACTAATCATCGCACACATGTTTTGGAAACCGCGATCCGGCCACTAATCATCGCAAACATGTTTGGGAAACCGCGACACAGATAAATAAGATACTTGGTTTACGGAATAAACAAATGATTCATGAACACTATAACTAAACAACCAACTGTGAAATCACTCAACTTTGTTGTTGACTCGCTGTTACATGCCTTGCAGGTCGTTAGGTATCTATGGAGCTTGCATCGGAGTGGGAAGAGTCGTTGTGGGACATGGACAACTGTGTACCATGCTAAACATTTGAAACGTTTAAACTTATGATTTGGTTTTAAACTTTATGCTTCCGCTTGTAACTTAAACTATGTTTTGTTTAGACACCAATTGTATTGTGTTGGATTTTACAAACTACTTACATGCTTGTTCAATATGATTGGTGGCTTGATCCTGGTCATGTCACGCCTCCAAGCGGTGATACCCCGCATGGTGGATTTTGGGGGTATGACACCCTGGGCCCAAGCCCAAAACCCACAAGTCTAAACCTGCACATAATATATCAGATCTTATCAAGATCTCTACAAGATTTGAGAATCTTATTAAAATCTTACTAAATCTATACAAAATATATTACCAGATCTTATTAAATCTTCATAAGATCTCCATAGATCTTTATAAGATCTATACACACAGAACAAAGGGAAACCACAATGGTCAATACACACATGAATGAAGATAAAAATCCCTCATCTCTTTTATTTTTCCCTGCAATCCATCACTAAACATACTCAAATATGAACAAACACAGAGAAACAATTAAGGGTCTGGTCCCTTTTACTCTCCCCTCTCTCGATCTGTACAAACACAAAACCCACATACAAATAAAAAGAATCCAGCTCCCTAAACCTCCTATCTTCATCTTAAGTCAACCCATCAGCCCCCCCTTTTTTTTAATGTATCTTATACACTCACACAGACAAAAACAACACCCCCTGCCTCTCGTTTCTTTTAGCCGGCGACCAGACACCACCTGCGTCGATGCCGGTGGTAACCGGTGAGCCTGACGGTCAGCTCGATTCCGGTGGCTCCATTTTCCGACGACCGACCACCGCTACCACCACTGTCTGGTGGTGGTACTACGACGAAGCAGGAGGAGAGAGGGAGCACGGGAGCGAGAGAGTGTCGCAAGGGAGAGAGAGACGGATGGATTTCCGGCGATAGATTACCGGTGACGGCGGTGCTATGTTTTCCCGATGAGATCCCCGGTAAACCCCTCCCAATCTTTCATTTTCTTTTGAATTGTTTTAGCGCCAGTTGTAATCGACAACAGATGGTTTTGTTTCGTCGAAGATAGTGATGAATCATAGCATTAATGGTGATGTTATGTTCAGTTCAGATCGGGTGTTCGGTTCGTATACAGATTCAGATGTAGGTTCGAGTCTTGGTTCAGCCACCTAGCTTTGTTCGGGTCAACACCGTGTCAAAGTCAGATTAGTGCGGTTTTGGGATTGGTCCAATCTAGTCAAAGGCAGTCAACAAAGTCTCGGGTCTCGGGTTACGGGTCAGATTAGGAATCGACTCGGTCAAACTCGGTCAAACTTAGTCAACTCAGCGAGTTGACTCGGTCAGCTCGGCTTTCGACACGAGAAGATGGTAAAGATTTTACGGCGCAATACATTTCGTTATTTTTATAGTTTTATTTATTTACGTGTGAAACGAGCTCGAACCAATTTATAGCTTTCATTTTGATGCATTTGATGAAAATATTTACATAGTTATTGCTTACATTGTTGAATTTTGATAAAATAACGACAACTTGTGTTGTCGGGGGCATCCAAAAACAGAGGAAACTCTGCCCGTTTTTCGAAAAAATCCGTAAAATAATTACGTTTTATTATAATACAAAACATAACCAATCGACTACAAACGACTTTTATAGAATTAAATACAAGTGTATAACATTTCCGACGACACTTTACAACTTGCGAAAACAACGATTCAGAAACTATTTACAACAACAAACATAGTTGTTTTGAACTTCGGAAATTCGACGAATCCTTTTTATAAAAATAAATATAATTTATATAATTATTTCAAACGTAAACTCGAATCCTTTTATAAATAAATATAGTATATATATTTACTTCAAACATCGCGTAACACGAATTCGTTTTATAAAAATAAATATAGTTTTTATATTTATTTCAAATATCATACCACACGAATTCCTTTATAAAAATAAATATAGTTTTATATTTATTTCAAACTTCAAATAACTCGTTGATACTTTCGCAAAATAAATATAACTTTTTATACAAACGCCGAAACGGCGTATACGTATATTATGGAAAATATATACAAGACGCAATATATATAATACAAGGTTATTATATATTACTTTCGTACGAATATTCCTATATATACAAACGACTTCTCGGGGCAACAAGGTTTAACTTAGTCATTTCCATTAACTTAATAACTTAACCGTCGAATCGTTCAGTTAACGATTCGGTAGAGCTCGATGACACGTAGTTTAGTTACTACGTTTTTTTAGAAACTTATAAGATATTCCGTGTTAGGAATATTGTAGAATGCACGCTAGAGAGTCAACTCTTGGAAACGGCATCACGAAGTCGTAATTAGCTAGCTTTGCACAAGGGAGTTCAGGTGAGTTTATAACCCCATCTTTTTACGGTTTTACATTTTTATAAATGTTTTCGGGGTGGAAAGAGATGCACGTTTTACAAGAACATACGAAGTTTTTTAACGAAAGAAAACTCATACTTCTAAATCATGTTACAAATGGATTTCAAGGAACTCAAATGGTTTACGAACGGATCATACTAAATATACCGGTTTTTACAAAACAAATGGGATCGTCTAGTGATTATATTGAGACTAGGTTGGTCTGCGTACGTAAAACGAGACAACACAATGAGTTCATGCTCCCCCTTTTCTTTTAACTATTTTCAGTTTTTAACTTCGGGGGTGAAATACATGTTACAAATAATACAATGTTTATAAATGGTATGATGGATACAAAAACAAGAAGCACTCTTAGTGATAACTGTCACTCCCTGGCTTTGCGGAAGCGTGGGTTTATTTTGGTGTGACTTCTTAATACCATAGCAAATATCATAACCATGCTATATGAAATAAAACGTATGATGTTCATCCATTCATCAAGTTTCTAAAAGTAAACACGACAACATTGTTTAAAAGTCCACACTTAAAAGAGATTACGATATGACATAATTTAAAATATGTTCACAAGACACAACCAAAGGACATGAATAAAAACACAGTTTAAGACTTGTAACCCGTCCAGGCAAAGGTCACATTTCCTAAACTCGGATGACATCATTATTCCTACGCAGCTTGACGTGATTGCATAACTTGCCAGATCCATTAATTTCCTGAAATACATGTAGTTGAAAAATCAACAAAAGTTGAGCGAGTTCATGTAAAAGTGAGTATGTATAAACCTTTGTAATATGTATGAAAATCCCTGATATGTAGCAATTAAGGAAAAAGAGATCACCATTGGGTTGCAAAGCCAATGATATGTGTGAAGTGATGCAGGAAGACTCAAACCTAGCAGATTTTTGCGTCGGGCTCAAAGTCACCCCATGGTCCGTACAGTGGACTCAGGAGTTGGGCTCGCTACACCCAAATAGATCTACCGCTCATGAACCTCGGTCCTACAACGAGGATTAATGGCCTTAAGTTCCACCTACCCACTCACATGATCTAAGTAGTATACCCTCCTTAAGCTAACCATACCATGTATAAAAGTGTCTGTAATTACTGTAACATGTATTCCACCCCCGAAGTATAAAAACTGGAAACAGTTAAGAGAAAAGGGGGACATGAACTCACAGAAGTGCGTATCCAGAAACGTCAATCTCCAACTCTATCTGCTGCGTGACGACCTACGCATACTAATTCCTATTAGATGGATGGGCGGTGCCTTGGCTTAGGGTTTAACGTTCTAGGAAAAATAGTTAGGTAAATATTCCGTAATCACACTTCTCAATTATTTTATAAGTGTACTTCCTTCCCAAGGATGGGGGTTTTTATACATTTACACTTTATAATTCCGAAAATATATTTTTAAGTCTCACTTGGAAAATATATTTTAATCACTTGTCTAAAATGTTTTAAATTCTAAAATACATATTTTTCCCAAAAATATTATATTTTATTTCATAAGTTTTCCAAAATAATATTTCACCAAAAATACACGAATAAGAGTATTTTTCTAAAATATAAATAAGTTATGTTTTAAAGTTTGCGTTGTAACAATAATACTTGTGTAAGTTAAATATTTATTTGGTGAGAGCGTTGGTACTATTTTGGAGTCGTAATTTCACAGTATTTTCAAGTTATATTATTTTTACCCTAAAAATAATATATCTAGTTCACATAATAAACAAACAATCACACAAGCTTTTTAGTATAAAATATATATTCTAAATATATATTTATCAAGTTTTATTTACGAAAAATCCACCTCCGGTACTTGGTAATTTTTGGAATAAAAATCATGGCGAAGTTTATTTTGAAAACCAAGTTAAAAATATATTTGTAAACATTTGTTAGAAAAATATTTCTAAGTGTTGAAATTCTAGAAAATTTTTGCCATAGTTTACTTTGTAAATGGAGGCGTCCACGCTTACTAGCGTATCATTTTCTTTTCAAAATTTACTCAAACAATCATCAACCAACAATATACAATTTCTAATCATCAAACTTGACCAAAAATAAACATGAACCATAAACTTGTGAACTTGAAAGTTTGTAAAAATGTGTAGTAGCTTACTAACATATTTAGTAGGTCTTGTTATCTTTAAAAATATGATTAGTCTACACAAGTGTTCCTACACTTGTTTACCCACTAAAAATGATTTTAGTTCATACAAGATCCGGGTTTTAACAAAACTAGTATTTTTCACTTGGTTCTTCCGAAAACCCACTCATAGATCTTTAGATCTACAAGTTTACAACTCATTTTTCCAAGAAAACTTATATTTATTCAAGTTCAAAGTTCATGTATGGATGGTTTCATCATCCTTCATAACTTTAACCTTTACACCTTGCTAGTTCATGTTCTCAAACATGATCTAGCAAGTCTAGGTGATGAACCATCTTACTTTTACTAACAAACCACATGTATTAAGCATAACAACACAAGATCAACATGATTACAACATCATTTAACGCTACTTCATCTTTTATCCATTCTTTATCCTTTATGTTTCAAGACTTTTGATTATGTTCTTTAGAGTTTCTTAACATTTTATCATTCAATCAACTATTAACCACTAAAAATAAGAACAAGATGAAGTTTTAGAGCACTTACTACTAGCACAAGGCTAGGGGAGAAACAAGGCGTAAAAGTGGTGGATAAAAGAAAACTAGAGTGGTCCTTGAGCTTCCGAGTGCACCAAGCTTAGTTGTAGGGCCTCTTGCACCTTTGTATGTATGTAGATTGCTTGGATGAAAGCTTGATGGTGGGTGTATGGTGGATGGTGGTGGCGGCCGAGACTCAAGGAGAAGAGGAAAAAGAAAGCTTGTGTTTGATGTGTGTTTGTGAAATGAAGTTCAAGATCTCATGGGTTAATTTATAAACCAAGTCCCATGTATATCCACCATACAATATGTTCCTTAATCAACAACATCTAAATAAAATAATCAAAAGAAGGTGAGGGTGTCCCCACACCTTGTAACCGTCGATTAGGGGGGGGGGGGTAGGGGGTTGGGTTGTAATTTATCTAGTTACAATCTAGTTATGTTTCTAATGTTTAGTTAGTATATTAGTGTGTGTTATATAATATAAGGTGTGTTAGGGTGTTCGGGGATCCTAACTAGCTCAGAAAAGTAAAAACAATGTGTTTGGCAATATTTTTATGTTCCGGGTAAAGTCCGGTTGTTTGGTTGGATGTTGATCCGTTAAAGTGCTAAATAAAGCTTTAAAGTGTCCTTTATATTATTTTTAGTGACAAATTCAATTCCCAACACTTTGGAAAGTGTCTAGGACTATTTTGCCAAGTTTTTACACTTTACTAGCATTGTTAAATGCTGAATTTTGGTTATCTAGTGCAGAATTCTGCACTTTAAGTATGTTTTAGGCACTTCCGGGCACTATAACTTTCACCTAGTGACGCAGTTTTATGGTTCTCACCTCCCTACACTCCCTACTAGTGTAGTATTCTAATTCTGGCTCATACTGGCCTCAAAAGCATTGTTTGTCTAGGTGCTGGCATTGTCAGCATGTCTCTGGGTTATCCGCTCACTGTGTTAACTGTGCTTTGTGCATCATTGTTGTCACTAAAGTTTGTGTGTAATAAATGGAGTGACAGTACAGAATGTGATGCATGTGTATGTATGTAACAGAATTCAGTAAGCAGTTTAATCACAGTTGTAATCAAGCACAGTCATTAAGCACAAATTAAATATTAATTAATTGTACGGATACCTGTAAAAGTGAGGGTTGTCACATTCTCCCCCCGATAGAGAAATTTCGTCCCTAAATTTTAGGCTCTGCTACTAGTTGCAGGAGTCTTAGGAAATAAATGGGGGTATTTTTCCTTCATACGATCCTCACGTTCCCACGTGAATTCTGGCCCATGTCTTGCATTCCATCGAACTTTGACGAGCTTGACACTACTCCTGCGTGTTTTGTTAACCTTCCAGTCCGTAACCTCGACGGGTTCTTCGGTAAAGTGGAGCGTGTCGTCGATATGAACTTCGTCTGCAGGAATGATCACTGTTTCTTGTGTTGGACTCTTTTTCAAATTCGATACATGGAATGTATCGTGAACACCATTGAGTTCAGCAGGTAGGTCCAATTTGTAGGCTACAAGCCCAATCCTTTGCAGGATTCTGAACGGGCCAATGTAACGCGGATTCAACTTCCCACGCTTTCTAAAGTGTGCCACACCCTTCCAGGGTGAAACCTTTAACAAAACCATATCCCCAACTTAAAACTCCAAAGGTTTCCTTCTTTGATTTGCATAGGCTTTCTGTCTGTCGCGAGCCGCCTCGATGCGTTTTCGAATCTGTGCAATCTTGTCTGTCGTCTCTTGGACTATTTCGGGACCAACAAGCTGTCTATCACCCGCATCAGCCCAGCACATTGGTGAGCGACACTTGCGTCCATAAAGAGCTTCGAACGGCACAGCTCCAATACTTGTGTGGTAGCTGTTGTTGTACGAAAATTCAACCAATGGTAAATGATTATCCCAGCTACCACCTAGGTCCATTACACATGCTCTCAGCATATCTTCCAATGTCTGAATAGTTCGTTCGCTTTGGCCATCAGTTTGCGGATGAAATGCAGTGCTCAGATTTAACTGCGAGCCAAAAGCTTCTTGGAAGGATTGCCAAATCCTTGATACAAATCTCCCATCTCTATCAGAGATAATCGAGAGAGGCACTCCATGACGTGCGACAATCTCTCTCATGTATATTTCCGCAAGTTTACTCATGTTGTCTTTCTCTTTGATCGGCAAGAAGTGTGCGGACTTTGTTAGACGGTCTACTATTAACCAAATTGTATCATGGCCCTTGGGCGTCTTTGGCAATTTTGTTATGAAATCCATTGAGATATGCTCCCATTTCCATTTGGGTATTTCAGGTTATTGCAGAAGTCCTGAAGGCTTTTGGTATTCGGCCTTTACCTTGGCGCACGTTAAACATTTGCTAACATATACTGCAACATCGCCCTTCATCCTAGGCCACCAGTAGAAATCCTTGAGGTCTTGGTACATTTTATCCGCACCGGGATGAATTGAGTACCGAGATTTGTGAGCTTCATCATAAATAACCTTCCTCAAACCACCAAACAGAGGAACCCAAATTCGTTTCATGAAGCATAAAGTTCCTTCCTCGTTTGGTACCAACTGCTTCTCCATCCCACGGAGATACTCGTCCTCAATATTCCTTTCTTTCAAAGCTTCTCTCTGCGCTGCACGAATGCGCAAAGAGAGGTCTGTCTGGACAATCATTTCCAAAGCCCTAACCCTTATGGGCTTAATCCTTTCTTTTCGACTTAGGGCATCAGCGACCACGTTTGCCTTCCCTAGGTGATACTTGATTTCGCAATCATAATCATTCAACAGCTCAACCCAGCGTCTTTGTCTCATGTTAAGCTCTTTTTGGTCAAATATGTGCTGCAGGCTCTTGTGATCAGTGAAGATTGTACATCGCGTACCATATAAATAATGTCGCCAAATCTTCAACGCAAATACCACCGCGCCTAGTTCCAAGTCGTGCGTGGTATAATTCTTCTTGTGAATCTTCAACTGGCGTGACGCATATGCTATAACCTTCTGGCGTTGCATCAGCACGCAGCCCAAACCTTGACGCGAGGCGTCACAATATACCACGAAGTCGTCCGTTCCTTCGGGTAGTGATAAGATCGGTGCGTCACAAAGTTTGTTTTTCAATAACTAAAACGCTTTCTATGTGAGTGCGGTCAGGGGTTGAGCGATTTTGGAGAAATCCTCAATGAACCTTCGATAATAACCAGCCAAACCTAAGAACTGTCGAATCTCGGTTGGCGTCTTTGGGGTCTCCCAATCCTTGATTGCCTCGATCTTTGTGGGATCAACATGAATTCCATTTCCATTAACAACTTGTCCAAGAAATTGGACTTCGCGTAGCCAAAACTCGCACTTTGAGAACTTGGCATACAATTTCTCCTTTTTGAGTTGCTCCAAAATAGCTCTTAAATGTTGTTCGTGCTCGTCCTTTGTCTTCGAGTAGATCAGAATGTCGTCGATAAACACAATCACAAACTTGTCCAAGTATGGCTTGCAGACTCGGTTCATTAGGTCCATGAAAACTACCG
This sequence comes from Helianthus tuberosus, assembly GCA_030545235.1. Classification (NCBI taxonomy): domain Eukaryota; kingdom Viridiplantae; phylum Streptophyta; class Magnoliopsida; order Asterales; family Asteraceae; genus Helianthus; species Helianthus tuberosus. The sequence goes on from JARYGA010046293.1 coordinate 1,635,123, forward strand.
GTGCGTTTGTCAGCCCAAACGGCATAACTAGGAACTCGTAATGTCCATAACGAGTTCTAAAGGCCGTCTTCGGGATACTTTCCTTTTGTATCCGTAGCTGATGATATCCTGATCGAAGATCGATCTTTGAATAAAAGCTCGAACCTTGCAACTGGTCGAACAGGTCATCAATCCTTGGCAAAGGATATCTGTTCTTGATGGTCAACTTGTTAAGCTCGCGGTAGTCTATACACATACGAAAACTACCATCCTTCTTCTTGACGAACAGAACTGGAGCTCCCCAAGGTGAGAAGCTTGGTCTGATGAATCCTTTATCCAACAGCTCCTGGAGTTGCATTGACAGCTCCTGCATCTCCGAAGGTGCAAGTCTATATGGTGCCTTGGCTACAGGTGCGGCACCTGGAACCAAGTCAATGTGGAACTCAACTTGCCTATGAGGCGGCAATCCCAGCAAGTCTTCTGGAAAGACTTCAGGGTATTCTCTTACGACCGGAATGTCTTCTATTTTTAGATATGTGGCTTCTTTATTCACGATGTGTGCCAAGAATGCAACACATCCCTTCTGTAAACACTTTCTAGCTTTCAGGCAGCTAATAATTCTCATTGGCGTATCACGCTTCTCTCCGTGCACTACGATCGTTTCTTCATCCGTCATAGGGATGCGGATGGTCTTCTCGTGGCAAACAATCTCGGCCTTGTTGCTCGATAACCAATCCATTCCCACCACCACGTCGAAGCTTCCCAACTCGACTGGCAGTAGGTCTAGCGTAAATTCGTGCCCTCCCAGTTCTATCACGCATCCTCTGATGACTTCTCCCGTTTCAATTAGTTTTCCATTCGCCAATTCGATCGAGTACGAAACGTCAAACTTACTAGTGGTCAATCCAAGTATATTCTTAAATTCTAACGACACGAAACTATAATCGGCACCAGTGTCAAACAGAATAGATGCAAAACATTGGTTTATAGGGAACGTACCAGTGACAACGTTTGGATCCTGGCGCGCTTCCCTTGCGCCAATGTTAAAGACTATTCCCCGTGCTTGGTTCAATTTTGGGCATTCCCTCTTGAAGTGCCCAACGTCTCCACAATTGAAGCATCCTGGCCTTCGGCCATTCCCATTTCCATTCCCGCCCTGATTTCCGTCTATTCCCCGGTTACCAGCTTGATTTGCAACATTCCCACGATTACCATTTCCTCCATTATTCCCTTGCGGGCGGTTTCCATTACCACCACGGTTGTTGTTATTGAAACCCCTTTGGCCACCCTGGCCTAAACCAACCCAGAAAGTATCCTTCAAGTAGTTAGTTTTCCCACATGTTTCACATTTTCTCAACCCGCACTGGCCCGAATGATGGCGCTGGCATGTATCACACTTGGGCAGAGTGCCCATGTAGCCTTTTCCTCTGCTTTCAACACCAGTTTTGGCTCTGGCCGGCGTGCTCGATTCACCCCTCCTGTTCACATTGCTTGTACCTTGCTTGAAGTTAGAAAATTTTCATTTGTTTTCACCAGACGATTCAACATGTGTCTCCTTTTTCTTCTGATCAGAAACTGAGAACTTGTTCAACCTAATGGCTTCCTCAGTAAGCGCCACACTAAGGTCGATTGCTTTCGTAATCGTGGCAGGTTTGGACGTGGTAACCATACTCATTATCTGGGGTGCCAATCCCCAGATGAACCTCTCAACACGTTTAAACTCGGGTGTGACCATGTACGGCAAGACGTGAGATAAATCATGAAATCTTTGAACATATTATGCAATCTTGGGACCATCCATTCTCATATGCCATAACTCAATCTCTAACTTCTGTATTTCAGCACGTGAGCAGTACTTCTTCCTCATTAACTCTTTTAACTCGGCCCATGTTAAAGCATAAGCAGCAGCTTCTCCTAAAGTTTGCACTTGCAGATTCCACCACGATAGGGCTCCATCCAGAAACAGCCCTGAGATGTAGGTCACTTGTTGCTCGGGAGCGCATTTGGTCATTTTTAGGACAGAGTCTGTCTTTTCAGCCCACCTAACAAACGCAACAACACCTCCAGTGCCGTTGAAATTCACGGGCTTACAGTCGAGGAACTGCTTGTAGGTGCACCCTGCACATACGTTAATATTTACAAATGGTATTAGCGGATGTGCTATAAACATCCAAATGTATCGTAATATATCTCAAATGACTTAACATTACCATGGGGTGGATTTTTATTGCCGTTGTTGTTCGAAATACTCTCGCTGGTTCCTCCTTGGGAGGCTGCATACTGTGATATAGTGGCGGCAATTATCCCTTGGAGTTCTGCCTGGGTTGTAGGCATGCGTACTTCGCGTCTTGGAGGCATCTTCTAAAAGATGATTATGTTGGTCAGGTCATAGTAAGTATAATAAATATACATATACAGTAACATCCATCAACACATAACATCTCATGTTATAAATTAAAACATATAAACCAACAAAGCATGTAGTGAGAACGTTGCCATTGAGCTTCATTAATCATGACCACAATAGTGTTTTACAAGTTTAATAGTACATCACATGTCAAAGTAAGATCGTGGGGCTACATCACCCCCAAAAGTACAAATCTGTCTACACCTATCATATACAAAAAGTGTGATCTCTCAAAAGGCTTCGTAAGCTGGCTCAATAGCGACCTTCTCACCAAAAGATCGACCTGCATAAAACCAAAAATGCCTATGCTGATGGCGGAGGAGGAGGAGGAGGAAAATGAGAGAAAATAAACGACGCATGTGTAACCAGTCCTCCTCTAAAGCACGAAAGGCGCGCAGCAAATATGTTATCTGCTGCCCAGAAGTCCAAAAGCGAGCGTCTGAATCGGGGGAAAGTGGACGTGGAGCGTGTGGTGCTGCGAATAGGGTCTGACAGTGACAAGACGGACATGGAGCTCTCTCCAAATCCTTAATACGACGCGTTAATGCATCCTGCTGTATCATCAAAGAAGTGAGAATGTCCTCCGTAGAGTACCCAACATGGTACGGGTGGTACGGATCAGACAGTGGCATGATAGGGGGCGTAGTCCATAGAAATGGCTCGCTAGATGGTATGAAAGATGGTGCAGTAGGTGGTGCAACAGAAAGAAACTGAGGTGTGAACGGTAAAGATGATGACAGCACGGGTGGAACAGGAACAGGCGGCTGCCTAGATGACCCCTCTCCAGGACGGGGTGGCGGTATGTCCTGAAGGAACGTGATAGGTAGATCAGTGCGGTGAACATCCATGGTGTATGGGGGAAACAAGGGAATATTAGTGGGTACAGAAACAAGTGCTACTGGAGGTGTAATAGGTAACACAAATGGTGGGTAATCGTCATCGTCATCGATCCACCCGTTACGGGTGTCGGCGTAACGTGGATCTATATGAGTAGCAAAAGGTGCACGGTCAAACAGTACCGGCACGGGATCGGGAAATGGTGCATCAACAACAGGATCATCTATCAAGGGTGGAGCAACAGCGGGAAGATCAGCAACGAGTATATCATCAACAAGAGGTGCAATGGCTAGTGCATCATCATGGACAGGGTCATGCTCTAATGTAGGGTCAGGAGCAACTACAGGCTCTGGGGCCACAGTAGGCTCCGGGTCAACAAAATCCATATCAAGATCAGCAGGGATGTCAAGCAAAGGATCAATAGGATCTACGGGCGCCTCTAGGGGCTGATCCATGTGAATAAACTCAATATCGTGGTCAGGATCGAAATCAGGGGGAAAGACCGGCTCAAAAGCGTCATCGACCTCGTGGTCAAACTCGAACTCGTGCGATGGACCGGGTGCAGCTGACATCGCCATGTCAGGGTCAGAAGAGTGAGGCTGCACACCATGGTCGTCCAAAGATGCAAATGCCACAGACTCCAATGAGTCCGGGACAGGTGAACCAACAGGAAGCTCCTCTACAGGGGCCTCAGCAATGGGAAGAATAACGTCATCATCAATAGGGGCCCCACCCTCATAGTCAGCCTCAGGCGGATCCTCCTCAAACAGATCTATGTCGTCATCAGAAGAGACACTGAGTGGCATATCTGCCATAGGGAAAGCAGCAAGCGGTACAGGAGCAGGGATCACCGCAAGAGGTAAATCCCCAGCAGGAATGCCATCAGCAGCTCAACTCCGATGTCTGGCAGCGCGAATAGCTGAAAATCATCATCGTCAGTGCTGGTGGTGTCTGATGTGTAGACCTCTCGCTCTGATGAAATCTCGTCATCTGACACGGTCGCCATGGGGTCTAGTGTGTCCGATACTTCTGTGTCTGACGATGAAACCATGACGTCTATAACACAATCACATATATGCAAATATATCAATCATAAAGTCAAATAAACATGTTAGCCACAATAAAGCAAGCAAGTAATCATCCTAGTCTTCCCAGACTACCCTCCCAGCCTCTCAGACTGAACTCCCTAGCCTCTCAGACTAACTCCCTGGTCTCTAAGACCAACCTCCCAGTCTCTAAGACTAAACCCCTGGTCTCTATGACCAACCTCCCAGTCTCTAAGACTAAATCCCTGGTCTCTAAGACCAACCTCCCAATCTCTAAGACTAATTATCCCCAGCCTCTAAGACTAAATCCCTGGTCTCTAAGACCAACCTCCCAGTCTCTAAGACTAATTATCCCCAGCCTCTAAGGCTGATCCTCCCTCAGTCTCTAAGACTGATCCTCCCTCAGTCTCTAAGACTGAAATATAAATTCTGAAAAAAAAATGTATTTGTGCCATTTATTTGTAAAAATGTTTTGTATCCTGGATCTGGACGTTTTAGTGTATGCAATGTAAAAATGTTTTTGTGAGAGCCCTAGTGATCATAGTCTAGACTCGAGAAAGAATCCTAGTTCGCTATGATCGATGCTCTAATACCAAGCTGTCACACCCTGGCTTTGCCGAAACGTGGGTTTATTTTGGTATGACTTCTTAATACCATAGCAAATATCATCACCATGCTATATGAAATAAAACGTATGATGTTCATCCATTCATCAAGTTTCTAAAAGTAAACACGACAACATTGTTTAAAAGTCGACACTTAAAACAGATTACGATATGACATAATTTAAAATGTGTTCACAAGACATAACCAAAGGACAGGAATAAAAACACAGTTTAAGACTTGTAACCCATCTAGGCAAAGGTCACATTTCCTAAACTCGAATGACATCATTATTCCTACGCAGCTTGACGTGATTGCATAACTTGCCAGATCCATTAATTTCCTGAAATACATGTAGTTGAAAAATCAACAAAAGTTGAGAGACTTCATGTAAAAGTGAGTATGTATAAACCTTTGTAATATGTATGAAAATCCCTGGTATGTAGCAATTAAGGAAAAAGAGATCACCATTGGGTTGCAAAGCCAATGATATGTGTGAAGTGATGCAGGAAGACTCGAACCTAGCAGATTTTTGCGTCGGGCTCAAAGTCACCCCATGGTCCGTACAGTGGACTCAGGAGTTGGATTTGCTACACCCAAATAGATCTACCGCTCATGACCCTCGGTCCTACAACGAGGATTAATGGCCTCAAGTTCCACCTACCCACTCACATGATCTAAGTAGTATACCCTCCTTAAGCTAACCATACCATGTATAAAAGTGTCTGTAATTACTGTAACATGTATTCCACCCCCGAAGTATAAAAACTGAAAACAGTTAAGAGAAAAGGGGGACATGAACTCACAGAAGTGCGTATCCAGAAACGTCAATCTCCAACTCTATCTGCTGTGTGACGACCTACACGTACTAATTCCTATTAGATGGATGGGCCGTGCCTTGGCTTAGGATTTAACGTTCTTGAAAAAATAGTTAGGTAACTATTCCGTAATCACACTTCTTAATTATTTTATAAGTGTACTTCCTTCCCAAGGATGGGGGTTTTTATACATGTACACTTTATAATTCCGAAAATATATTTTTAAGTCTCACTTGGAAAATATATTTTAATCACTTGTCTAAAATGTTTTAAATTCCAAAATATATATTTTCCCAAAAATAATACATTTTATTTCATAAGTTTTCCAAAATAATATTTCACCAAAAATACACGAATAAGAGTATTTTTCTAAAATATACATAAGTTACGTTTTAATGTTCGCGTTGTAACAATAATACTTGTGTAACTTAAATATTTATTTGGTGAGAGCGTTGGTACTATTTTGGAGTCGTAATTTCACAGTATTTTCAAGTTATATTATTTTTACCCTAAAAATAATATATCTAGTTCACATAATAAACAAACAATCACACAAGCGTTTTAGTATAAAATATATATTCTAAATATATATTTATCAAGTTTTATTTACGAAAAATCCACCTCCGGTACTTGGTAATTTTTGGAATAAAAATCATGGCGAAGTTTATTTTGAAAACCAAGTTAAAAATATATTTGTAAACATTTGTTAGAAAAATATTTCTAAGTGTTGAAATTTTAGAAAAATTTCGCCAGAGTTTCCTTTGTAAATGCAGGCGTCCACGCTTACTAGCGTATCATTTTCTTTTCAAAATTTACTCAAACAATCATCAACCAACAATATACAATTTCTAATCATCAAACTTGACCAAAAATAAACATGAACCATAAACTTGTGAATTTGAAAGTTTGTAAAAATGTGTAGTAGCTTACTAACATATTTAGTAGGTCTTGTTATCTTTAAAAATATGATTAGTTTCTTAAAAACTTTATTTTTAAAGAATGTGTATTTTCACAACTTCTAGTCATATTTTCCAAAATATTTTTTGTGAAATTTTCTTTCTATACAAGTGTTCCTATACATGTTTACCCACTAAAAATGATTTTAGTTCATACAAGATCCGGGTTTTAACAAAACTAGTATTTTTCACTTGGTTCTTCCGAAAACCCACTCATAGATCTTTAGATCTACAAGTTTACAACTCATTTTTCCAAGAAAACTTATATTTATTCAAGTTCAAAGTTCATGTATGGATGGTTTCATCATCCTTCATAACTTTAACCTTTACACCTTGCTAGTTCATGTTCTCAAACATGATCTACCAAGTCTAGGTGATGAACCATCTTACTTTTACTAACAAACCACATGTATTAAGCCTAACAACACAAGATCAACATGATTACAACATCATTTAACGCTACTTCATCTTTTATCCATTGTTTATCCTTTATGTTTCAAGACTTTTGATTATGTTCTTTAGAGTTTCTTAACATTTTATCATTCAATCAACTATTAACCACTAAAAATAAGAACAAGATGAAGTTTTAGAGCACTTACTACTAGCACAAGGCTAGGGGAGAAACAAGGCGTAAAAGTGGTGGATAAAATAAAACTAGAGTGGTCCTTGAGCTTTCGAGTGCACCAAGCTTAGTTGTAGGGCCTCTTGCACCTTTGTATGTATGTAGATTGCTTGGATGAAAGCTTGATGGTGGGTGTATGGTGGATGGTGGTTGCGGCCGTGACTCAAGGAGAAGAGGAAGAAGAAAGCTTGTGTTTGATGTGTGTTTGTAAAATGAAGTTCAAGATCTCATGGGTTAATTTATAAACCAAGTCCCATGTATATCCACCATACAATATGTTCCTTAATCAACAACATCTAAATAAAATAATCAAAAGAAGGTGACGGTGTCCCCATACCTTGTAACCGTCGATTAGGGGGGGGGGGGTAGGGGGTTGGGTTGTAATTTATCTAGTTACAATCTAGTTATGTTTCTAATATTTATTTAGTATATTAGTGTGTGTTATATAATATAAGGTGTGTTAGGGTCTTCGGGGATCCTAACTAGCTCAGAAAAGTAAAAACAATGTGTTTGGCAATATTTTTATGTTCCGGGTAAAGTCCTGTTGTTTGGTTGGATGTTGATCCGTTAAAGTGCTAAATAAAGCTTTAAAGTGTCCTTTATATTATTTTTAGTGACACATTCAATTCCCAACACTTTGGAAAGTGTCTAGGACTATTTTGCCAAGTTTTTACACTTTACTAGCATTGTTAAATGCTGAATTTTGGTTATCTAGTGCAGAATTCTGCACTTTAAGTATGTTTTAGGCACTTCCGGGCACTATAACTTTCACCTAGTGACGCAGTTTTATGGTTCTCACCTCCCTACACTCCCTACTAGTGTAGTATTCTAATTCTGGCTCATACTGGCCTCAAAAGCATTGTTTGTCTAGGTGCTTGCATTGTCAGCATGTCTCTGGGTTATCCGCTCACTGTGTTAACTGTGCTTTGTGCATCATTGTTGTCACTAAAGTTTGTGTGTAATAAATGGAGTGACAGTACAGAATGTGATGCATGTGTATGTATGTAACAGAAATCAGTAAGCAGTTTAATCACAGTTGTAATCAAGCACAGTCATTAAGCACAAATTAAATATTAATTAATTGTACGGATACCTGTAAAAGTGAGGGTTGTCACAATAACTAGTACTAAGTATGATGCATTTTGAGGAATGATAGGAGAAATCGTGTCACGAATAGGGTACCATAAGCACCATTAATCGTGTACATACTTAGACCGCAGAACAAAAGGTTAGATCTAACGGGTTTTCGGGCAGCCACACTCTTGGTGAGAACGAGTACCGAGTAGTGCTTTTGTGTCTCAGTCGTGAATCGACAACTAGAAAAATGCCTATGGTTTGGATGCTTCCTATGTCGTGTCACATGTTAATGGCTTTGCAACCCATTAACAACAAGATACATACAGAAATACTTAATTTATACAAGATACATACAGAAATACTTGATTTATACAAGATACAAACAGAAATACTTGAATTATACAAGATACATACCATGTTTCCATACAAAGTTTCTGTATAACATGACAAGAAAATGATTTTAAAATCATTTTCTCAACAATACTTCAAAAACCGGTTATTCAAAAAGATTTATTTCAAATCTTTTACAAACAAACTATGAACTCGCTCAACTTTATGTTGACTTTTTCGCATGTTTCTTTCTCAGGTTGCATTTTTAAGACAAGGCACGGTTGGAAGAGGAGAACCATGTGGAGTCGAGTACTCAGTGGCATTCATTTTCTAAAAGACTTAGCTTATTTGCTTCCGCTGTGCAATGAAGATACCAGTCCAGTCACGCCAATACTCTGATATTCGTTGTCAGGGCAATAAAGGATGCTTTCAGTGTGGTGTTGAGGGCCACTTTAAGAGGAACTGTCCTCAGCTGAACCAGAATCAGAACAACAACAACAACCAAGGAAACGGGAACAACAATGGAGGCAACAATGGAGGCTACAACGGGGGTAACAATAATGGCAATGGTGCCAGGGGACGTGTTTTCGTGTTGGGTCAGGGTGATGCATGGAACGATCCCAACGTTGTGATGGGTAAGTTCCTTCTGGATGATTTCTTTGTTACTATTTTATTCGATTCTGGTGCCGATACTAGTTATGTGTCCTTAAAAGTTAGTCAAATGCTTAAGCGCACCCCAACACTTCTGACCACCAAACACACGGTAGAGCTAGCAAACGGTAAAAGTCTCGAGGCCACACACATATTTAAGGGTTGTAACCTCGTCTTAGCTGGTCAGACCTTCTCTATCGATCTCATTCCTATCATACTTGGTAGTTTTGACGTCGTTATTGGGATGGATTGGCTATTTCATCATCAAGCGGAGATTATTTGCGAGGAGAAAATCGTTCGCATTCCTCGTTCTGGTGAAGAACCTCTCATGATTCATGGCTACAAGAGTGGTGCTGTTGTGGGCATCATCTCTTTCCTTAAGGCCCAGAAGTGTTTGCGAAAGGGCCACACTGTTATTCTAGCCCTCGTTTCTGATACATCCGCGGAAGAAAGGAAGATAGAAGACATACCTATTGTACGTGATTTTCCTGAGGTATTTCCTGAGGAATTACCTGGTCTTCCGCCTCATCGTCAAGTTGAGTTTCAGATCGAGCTAGCTCCTGGAGCAGCACCAATAGCTCGTGCACCTTATCGTCTAGCTCCATCAGAACTTGAAGAACTATCCACACAATTACAAGAACTCTTGGAAAAGGTTTTTATACGTCCTAGCTCTTCGCCTTGGGGAGCTCCAGTCTTGTGTGTGAAAAAGAAAGACGGTACTTTCAGAATGTGTATTGACTATCGAGAACTTAACAAGGTGACCGTGAAGAATCGTTATCCTCTTCCATGTATTGACGACTTGTTCGACCAACTGCAAGGGTCGAGCTATTACTCTAAGATTGATTTGAGATCGGGATACCATCAGCTGAGAGTCCGAGATGAGGACGTCTCTAAAACAACATTCAGGACTCGTTATGGGAATTACGAGTTTCTGGTTATGCCTTTCGGATTGACGAATGCACTTGCGGTTTTCATGGATCTCATGAACAGAGTGTGCAAACCTTACCTGGATAAGTTTGTCATAGTTTTCATCGACGATATCCTGATCTATTTGAAGAGTCAGGAAGAACACGAGCAACATCTACTACTTATGCTAGAACTTCTTCGAGTAGAGCAACTGTATGCCAAGTTTGCGAAATGCGACTTTTGGATTCGTGAAGTACATTTCCTAGGCCACGTGGTAAACAAGGATGGGATTCATGTTGATCCATTCAAGGTTGACTCGATCAAGAACTGGCCTGCACCCCGTACACCAACAGAAATCCGCCAATTCTTGGGTTTGGCAGGGTATTACAGAAGGTTTATCAAGGATTTCTCAAAGATTGTGCAACCCCTCACTTCATTAACTCAAAAGGGTGTCACCTATCGTTGGGGTGATGCACAGGAATCTGCATTTCAGCACTTGAAAGATAGACTTTGTAGCATGTCTATCCTCTCATTACCTGAAGGCACAGACGATTTTGTGGTTTATTGCGACGCTTCCATCCAAGGACTTGGTTGCGTGTTGATGCAACGTGAAAAGGTCATTGCCTACACATCACGCCAACTTAAAGTTCATGAAAGGAACTACACTACTCATGATCTGGAGCTGGGAGCAGTTGTTTTCGCACTTAAGATATGGAGACATTACCTGTACGGTACCAAGTGCACCATTTACACCGATCACAGGAGTCTCGAGCATATCTTTAAGCAAAAGGAGTTAAACATGCGACAACGCCGATGGGTCGAGCTCTTGAATGATTACGAATGTGCGATCAAGTATCATCTGGGCAAGGCCAATGTTGTGGCCAACGCCCTCAGTCGAAAGGATACTATACCTAAGCATGTACGTGTGTTACAGCTTACCATTCACTCTAGCCTTCCCGCTCAAATTCGTGATGCTCAGGTCGAAGCATTGAAAGCAAAAAACATCAGGGCTGAGTCCCTACGAGGATCAAGGAATCGGTTAGTACAAAAGGAAGAAGGCGCCTACTATGTAAACGGGCGCATCTGGGTTCCACTTTATGGAAACTTACTGTTGGTGCATGCGTCTGTCGACTTCGTCTTGTATCGAGTCTTGCATTGTTCAGGGCACGAAGTTCGAGATTTCAAGTCAGAAAGTTAATTCCACTTGAAAGTGGTAATTTCGCTTGAAGAGATCTTCAGTAATTCTGCACGGAATTAACAAGTAATTCCGCTTGTATTGTATTTCTGTTTCTATGTAATTTCGTTTGTGTCTGTTTGGAGTGGAATTAGATGTGTCTATAAATAGATGTTGATCCGTGTCATTTGGAACGGAATTAGGTTGAGGTTTTCCGACGGCGAAGCTCTGTCGAAGTGTCTACAGATCTGTAATCATATCAGAATCAATATACAAGACAGTTTAAGTGAACATCTTGCTGAAATACACACAATATGTTTGTTTCCGCCTTTCATATTGTGTAGAACGCCTCTGATTGACTCGTTTCGGGTCCACACACGAACCTACACTTACGCGAGCTTGTGATGGATGAAGCACATAAGTCTCGTTATTCGGTACATCCTGGTTTGGATAAGATGTACCACGACCTAAAGGCTACATACTGGTGGCCTAGCATGAAAGCCCACATAGCAACCTACGTCAGTAAATGCTTAACTTGTGCTAGGGTCAAGGTCGAGTACCAGAAACCATCAGGCCTATTTCAACAACAAGAGATCCCGAAATGGAAATGGGAGCAAATCTCCATGGATTTCGTTACTGGCCTACCTAGATCTCAACGCGGAAATGATACCATTTGGGTGATAGTGGATCGACTGACTAAGTCTGCACATTTTCTGGCTATCAAGGAAACCGACAAGTTTTCTACTCTAGCAGACATCTACCTAAAGGAAGTAGTATCAAGGTACGGAGTGCCAACCTCCATCATTTCTGATCGTGACTCACGTTTTACATCTGAATTGTGGCAAGCTATGCATAAGTCCTTTGGTTCTCGATTAGACATGAGCACGGCATATCATCCACAGACGGATGTGCAATCTAAACTGTAACACCTGTGCCTCCACGACCATCAAACAAATACCGAACCAATGAAATATTATATTTCATACTTGGGATTTGTAAAAAAATATGTGTATCATTTGCACATATCAATTTTTGTTCAATTCCAAACTCAAAATCGCTTTCTCGAAGGTTATACGCGCACCGATGCGTAAATATAACCATTTTAATGCAACAAACACTCCGTAATAGTGACATAGGCTTAACATACCTTAAATAACCTTTACATAACTTAGAAATAAGTTTTGAAGGCTTTGGTATGGCAAAATCAAGTTAAATCACTTACAGGGACTAAAGTTGACAAACTGCGAAAGTATGCCAATTTGAACTATAACAGACATTCCGGAACATGACCATAAGTTAAACACACCTTAAATATCCTTTATATAGCTTAGAAATAGGCTTTGAGAGGTTCGGTGTGCTAAAATACACTTTTGGGACATTCAGGGACTAAAAGCGTCAAAAAGTGCACAAGTTTGCACTTTCGCGCATAACTCACGTTCTGAATACATCCGGACATCCAAAAATTTATGTAAGCACTAAAATATTTTATTTTAGTGTTTGTCATAATAAAAATCCATTCGTCACGCCATTTGGATCGTTTTTCGCGCTTATGCGCATTCCTTCGTAATTAACCGAACAACGCAACCGTACGGCCAAACGAACCGACATCCGAAATATTTTTGAGCATGTTTTGAGTTCCCTATACTTTAACTTCATTTTATAGTTTTGAAATGAGGTTAACGGGGCTTAAAAGTGTCAAATATGCATCAAAATACAAGTTTCTGGGCTGCAGGGACCAAAATGGTAAATCTGCCAAACTTGGCCCTTGCGCACCGTAAGGGTTATTTGTTACGGTGCGCAAGCAATGTCCAAATGCAGCAAATCGTTTTTGGCTGCTATTATCTGCCCCTAAACATTCTCCAAAGGTCAAGTGCCACTTGTTAAACTCTTATGGTGGCCAAAAATCAGTACCACAACATTGTGACAAGTGTACGGGCTAGATCATTCCCTCTTCTCCAAGAAACGATCCTAACGGTGGACCGAAATCTATAAATACCCATCACATTTCACTTCATTTCTCACAAGAATCTGATCATTTGTGCTCTAAGTTGAAACCTTTGTTTCATACCTGAGCTATTTTGATCTAGAATAGCATTCGGGGACCCTTCGTAAGTGTTCCTTGGTTCTTTTATTGCTTTTCGAGTCTTTTCGAGTCTGAAAGTCAAACTTTGTTTGACTTTCTGCGTTGACCAGTTAATGGTCAATGCGAAGTTCGTTTGAACTTCGCAACGTGATTGTAATCACGATGGTTATAGTCCCTTGTGACTATGCCTACTGATTACCACGTTGTCTAGGGTCGTAAGGGTAAGCGATCTAATAAATCGCTTATACCTTCGAACCCGACCCATTTGGTCGATCATTAGGATCCGACCAAACACATTAGGTGACCATAGCATATAGGGAATAACCTTCCGAGGTTATACCTTATGGTCGCTTCGTTTAAGTAGTTGTATGATAGGTAGTTTATATGCCTTAGGTAAATTACCAAAATACCCCTTTGATGCCAAAATTCATTTTAAGCATATGTAACATAACTTTTGACATCTAAACTGATTTGACAACAATATTAGACATGTTAAGGCATATGTTACTTGTCATAGGACTAGTTAGACGTTCCGAACGCGTTTCACGCGAACGACGCGTTAAAGTAGCATAAGCTACCTGAACGGGTCGTAATGGGTTACAAGCACTTATGTTAGGTTTCATTTAGTATGTAGGCTTTGTTAAACCATATGACACGAGTCTCTACACTCGTTTGGTTTACGAAACCTCATTCTATCCGATCTTCCGACTTAGGTCCGGTTTATTAATGTAGTTACCTATATTAGGTGCCATTTGATATTCCGCGATCTCTAGCATTGCTTGGTGGTTATCTTAGGACTTCTGAGCAATCTCAAGTGAGTACATAGACCCCTCTTTTACTGTTTTCCAAACTGTTTTGGGGTGAAACACATGTGCCTACTTGTTACTTCCATGCTTTCCATGTTTTCACATCATATACTTCCTATGTTCATTAGTACATTATAGTACATGATTTCATTACATTTTATACTATGTATGTCCATTGTGTGCATACTTAGTACATGGTTCTACATTACATTTCTGCTATGTATGTTAACAGATAGCATGCTAGCACATTGATTTACATGACTTTTCTGCTTTATATGTTAACTTAGCATACTTAGTACATTTCTTATTCATCATATGCTACATTTTGGTATGACATTTGGTTTGTTTAAACTATACTATACATATTCTTTTAATAACCCATTTTTACATGGTTATCCGACTGTCGCAAGGCTTGGATGTATTAATTTTCACAATACCGCATAAATGTCTAATATCAGTATAGCATACATTTACTACACAAAACATAACTTTGATTTAAACCAAGTTTTACTTCAATACTTTGTTTTGTGCATTGCACCTATGGTTTAGTTGATGCATTTCACTAGCCATACATATCATTTTGGTTACACATTGCATGATTTACATCTTGACATAAACATTTTGGTATATTATTCAATACATTTGACAATTGGTTTAAACATAGACATCTTACATTTGTGGTTTGGTTTGATTAAGTGATTAAGTAACGATGCGTGTGTAATATGATACAAGCATGGTGGATACGCTGCTAGTACTTCCTATATATAAGTGTTTGTATGGTATTACATATCGTAGCGTTATTTGAATCATTTCAGTTTATGACATATAACATTTTATACAAATAACATACTTTTCACAAGACATTGATTTACAAAAAACTTATCTTATACAAACTCATTTTACTTGGTTATTCAGTTAACCATACATTATTCTCTTATTTATAAATATCATCTGAACTTATTGTTTTTCAAACGATTTACAAAAACAAAGCAAATTACAAGGTTCATGACTAAACATTTTCTCAAACATAAGTCATGAAACCTATTTCACAAAACCTATGTATCTCACAGGCATTTTTATGCTGACGTACCTATTTTCACATGTGTTTTCAGGAGCTGTTGCATAAGATGATCAAGATACACATAGGCAGACTTGGGCTTTAGTGACAATAAAAGATGCAAGACTAGTTAATTATGTTGTATTTCCTTGTTTGTTAAGACATTGTAACACTTTTAAATCAATAAAACGAAACTTCAATTGCCATGGATTTGAAACAATTAATTCTGTTACAACACTCCCCGACGTTTCCGCCACGTTTTGTATGTTCTACGTGGTCGGGGTGTGACAGGAACGCACCATCCAAACCCTTGAAGACATGCTTAGGGCATGTGTAATCGACTTTGGTAATGGATGGGAAAAACACCTCCCGTTAGTGGAGTTCTCGTATAACAACAGTTACCACACCAGCATCCAGGCCGCTCCGTTCGAGGCATTGTACGGACGGAAGTGCCGATCACCTCTTTGCTGGGCAGAAGTTGGCGACAGTCAAATCACTAGCCCAGAACTTGTAGTAGATACAACTGAAAGGATTGCTCAGATACGACAACGAATGGCGGCAGCTCGTGACCATCAGAAAAGCTATGCTGATAAGCGAAGGAAACCACTCGAGTTCCAGGTTGGGGATCGGGTGCTACTCAAAGTCTCACCTTGGAAAGGTGTAGTACGTTTTGGTAAAAGAGGCAAACTCAATCCGCGTTATGTCGGACCATTCGAAATCATTGAGAGGATTGGAAAAGTCGCTTACAAGTTGAATCTACCCGAAGAACTCAGCGGAGTTCACAACGTATTCCACGTGTCAAATCTGAAAAAGTGTATGTCAGATGAGACCCTCATAGTTCCCTTAAAGGAGCTCACAATTGACGACTAGTTGCGATTCGTCGAGGAACTAGTTGAAATCACAGACGGAGATGTTAAGGTCCTTAAGCGAACCAGAATACCTCTTGTCCGAGTTCGTTGGGATTCCCGTCGTGGCCCAGAGTATACCTGGGAACAAGAAGACCAAATGAAACTCAAGTACCCCCAGCTGTTTAAGAAAAGTGCAACCACTACTGAGGCTGAAGCTACTGCAGAATTTCAAGACGAAATTCCAAACCAACGGGGGGATGATGTGACGCCCCAGGAAAACCAGGAAACCACGCAACTTAACTAGCTTCCTCAGTAACCACGCGCTAAATTTCGAGACGAAATTTTCTTAACAGGGGGAGAATGTGACAACCCTCCTAATTACGTGTATCCGTACGATTAATTAAATGTTAATTAAAGTGCTTGATGATTGTGCTGAATTTCTTAACTGCTTTCTGAATTACTGTGTCATACTCACATATGCTTGTTAACATACTAGTCTTGTGCAGAGAAGTTACTAAATAGTCCTGTATGCTTTCCTAAGTGCGGGGAATTAATTGTGACACAAAAAGATATATAAAAGACACTTTACGAAATAATTAAGCACTTTAACGAAACGGTATCTAACTGAACAACCGGACATTACCCGGAGCATAAAAATATTGTCAAATACATTGATTCACTTTTATTAAGCTAGTTATCGTCCCCGAACGCCCTAACACCCTATATAATACATAACACACACAAAGCACTAACTAAACATTAGATTTCAACTAACTAACTTAACTTATTATCACAACCCAACTAACCCCCCCCCCCCCCAACCGGTTCTAGAAGTGGCCCCCACCCCTTTGATTTTCTTGATTTGTTTAATGGATTTGCAAGTACGTAAGGGGACATATGGACTAGAGGATAAGGGAGTGTTGGAAGACTTGTTATATATCCACTAGACCATTAATCTCATAATCATCTTCATCACTTCAACAAACTCTTTCTCTCTTCTCTCCCTTGGCTTCGGCTGACCCCAAGAACCAGCACCATTATCATCATTCACTCATCTTCATCCATTCTACAAGCATCCAAAGGTGTTATAGATCATACAAGGAAGCTAGGAGCTTTCAGAAGTTCAAAGACCTTCTTCGTTTGCTATTAACCACCTCATTTCTTCTCTTGAACATCCCTAGCCTTGAGCTAGTGGTAAGAACATCCTACACTTCATATTTCATCTTATTTAAGTGGTTAAAGTAGGTTCATGATGATAAACTTAAAGAACACTAAGAAACTTGAAGGTGAAAGTTAAACATAAGCTTTAAATATGAAGAAATCATGTTGTTTAGTGTTGATATACTTGTTGATTGTTGATAGTTTGTAGAAATGATGTTAATCATCATGTAGTCTTGCTAGATCATGATTAAAAACATAATCTAGCAAGATGAGAGGATGAACATGTTAAAGGTTATGAACCATCCTCACAAAAAGTCATGAACTTGAATAAATATGATGCTTCTTGTAAAATAATGAACAAGTAAGTTTAAAGTCTTGTAAAATCTAAATGTTTCAAGTATGATTTACCAAGAAACCAAGTTAAAAATACAAGTTTTACTAACTCTTGGTTCTTACATAAATAAACATCATTTTAGTGGTTAACAAAGTAAAGAAGCACATGTGTAACAAGAAAAATACATGTAGAAGTGTTTTTGGAAAATATGAACATAAGCTGTAAAGATCCATATTCTTTAAAAATGGAGTTTTTTAAAGAATCAACCTCAAATTAAAGGGGTAACAAGACTTACTAAATACACTAGTAATAAATCTTCAAGTTCATGAGTTGGTAGTTTATACTTGTTTTTAACAAGATTGGTAAGTAAAGATTGTATATTGATGATTGAGGATTGTTGAATGATTTTTGGAAAAGAAAATGATATGCTTATTAGCATGGACGCCTCCATTTACAAAGGAGACTCTGGCGAAATTTTCTAAAAACTCCAACACTTAGACAATATTTTTCTAAACAAGCGTTACAAGTATATTTTATAATTTGCGTTTCGAATATAAACTTCGCCATAATTTTGTAACAAAATACAAAGTGTCGGAGGTTGATTTTAGTATATAAAAATGGGTAAATATATATTTAGAATATATATCTTATAGTAGAACACTTGTGTGAATACTTGTTTATTTTGTGAGATAGTTATATTATTTTAGGGTAAAATAATGTAACTTGACATTTGAATTGTGTGGTATGTGATAGAAATAATGAGTAAATAAACCGTACGTAGGATACGTGTTATGCATGAGAAACTGATTGTTATCCGTACCTTATTAGGACGTGCTTGATTTCTGATTATTAGAGTAACTAATATAACCGAGCAAACCAAGGTGAGTTCTCACACTTTCTAAGGCATGGGATTCCCCGTGGTTTGGGAATGGGTTAAAGAATTAAAACAAAACCTAGATATCCTCCTTGGGTAGGATATATAAGTCCATCCTCCATGGGTAGGATGCCAATATTAATCCTGCGTATTCTCCTTGGGTAGAATACGTACGTTCGTCCTCCTTGGGTAGGACAACAACCTTAAAACTTACTAGACAAAACTCTATCATTAAGTCCCTCATTTTATATCGACTTAATCGCCGAGGCCAATGGCGAGCGGGTCATTAGTTAATAGCGCTATTAGGTTTAACAAACCTCACACCGTGCCGTTCGGACGGGCGTGTACTAATGGACTATGGCAAACTGTCAATGATGATAGACATTGACATAGGGCACAACTATTGTTCGTCAGTTGTCGATATGGTACGGTCTAGTGGTTCACATGGGGAAGCCCCCACTAATTACGGGTATGGTTTGGGAAAGAAGGAATTGGTTAATCATATTTTTCAACTATGGGGTAACCCCCACGGCAAGTAAGCCAGCAAAAGACAAACCATGTTTTCGGTAACAACTTAAAACTAAACAACCAAACATGAACTCACTCAACTTTGTTGTTGACTCGTTGTTACATGCCTTACAAGTCGTTAGATGCTTATGGAGCTTGCACGAGGAGGAGGTCGTTGTGGGATACAGACTGTTATGTCCCGTGCTAAATATTTAATCCTTATGAACTTATTAAACTTACGTATTGGACTTTAAACTTATGAACTATGGAACTTATGTTTTGGGATTTTATCTTTAATGCTTCCGCTGTTAAATTGAACTTGGTTAACTAGGTTTTGGTCACCGATTGTATTGTGGTTGGTTTTATTTACTTAATTACGTTGTCCAATATGATTGGTGGCTCGATCCTGGTCATGTCACGCCTCCAAGCGATGATACTCCGCATGGTGGATTTTGGGGGTGTGACAGTCAAAGACCTAGACAAAGAGAGTAGAGTAACATTTGCCACTAAAAAAAACTTACATTTGTATAATTTTATTGGATTTAGATTTTTTTTAATTTCGTGAAAAAAATAAATTAATATATATATATATATATATATATAGGGAGAAGATCATGCGAGAACCACCTCTTATTGCGAGAACCGCGAGAACCAATGTGAACACAACCAAAAATGTCTAAAAATAGCTAAAAATCACACAAAAAAATTTTTTTTTTGAATTTTTTAATATTTTTATAAAAAAATCACTACTTTTCGAAGCCAAAAAAAAATTTTATTTTTTTTTGCTTCTAAAAGTAGCGATTTTAACATAAAAAATATTAAAAAATTCAAAAAAAAAATTCGATATTTTTTTACATTTTTTTAGTTTTTTTTGGGGTTTAGTTTTTAGCATTTTAGCTTGGGGGGGGGTTAGGTTTTTTTTTGGGGGGGGGGGGGGGTGGGGGTTAGGTTTTTTTCGGTTTTTTTAGCTATTTTAGGTTGTCTTCACATTGGTTCTCGCGGTTCTCACAATAAAGGTGGTTCTCGAATGAGCTCCTCCCTATATATATATATATATATATATATATATATATATATATATGTAACACCCGTCTCAAAGAATCAAGATTATAATAATAAAACACGCATTTTATACTAAAATACGACTTTACAAAAACTTTTCCAAGTTAACATTCTTACATGACAAAAATATTCAAATATAGTACCAAGTGTTTTACGTAGTTCACTTAAAACAAAATCATATTAGATTAACGCGGTAGCTTTGTTCGATTGTGTGTTCGGTTCTTGTCCATGCTTGAACTTCATCCGGGAATCCCTTGACATATACCTATGACCAAAACCAACTTAAAAGTTAGCTTTGGTAGTTAAATAACACGATTAAACAATTCATATAAGTCAAACAATTAGAATAACAACCAAAAAGTCCCTCCAGACTATGGCCTATGGTCTGAACCGTGGGTCACGCTGCAGCCCACAACAACCAATCAACCCCTCCAGATCGTGGCCTACGGTCTGAACCGTGGGTCACGCTGTAGCCCAAAACAACCAAACAGCCCCTCCAGACTGTGGCCTACGGTCTGAACCGTGGGTCACACTGCGCCCAGCTATTCCTATTTTTCAGTTTTGGTCCTTTTTACGAAAACGGTCGTAACTTTCGAACCGTTTATCCGTTTAACCTCATGTTTCCTCCTACGTGATCGTAATTTAATTCTCCATCATAAGAAGTTAAAATTCCCACATCCAACTGTTTTGGTCAAAAATTACCGAAGCAATTTAGTGATCAAATTAGTTAAGTGAGGTAGTGTGCTAAAATTATGTGTGAAAAATATGTTAACCAAGTTAGTTATAAAAACAGTTTCAGGATACGGCTCAAGATATAGAGCTGTATCTATGATCAAACAATGAGCAGAAAAGTAAAGGTTGACACGTGATTACGAGGAAAGCCCCTGATCAATCTAGATCGCCGGCATAAAACCTCGGGAGCTGACAATCGCAGCTGCCTTGTTCTTCTATTACTTCAAATATCAGGATACAGTGCAGGATATGGCGCAGATCAATGCTAAGTGGTACAACGATTACAAGTGTTGAGTGTTTGTGCGTGATAGAAAGAAAAAAGAAGTGTGAGTTCGAATGTGGAGAGTCAAGTGTGTGTTCCTATTGATCTGGCCTCCTATTTATAGTTACAAGTAACAAACTAACTCTCCTATTATTCCGGGATGCTGGGAATATTCCATTCTGAACGTTGGGGGACTCTTTTAACTTGTTTTCCACGTGCTTATTAACTATAAAACTGGGTCTTCAGCTCATATGACCGTTACAACCTCAATAGCATTGACCAGCATCCGATATTCTCGCGGAATATGCCTTTCTTCTATTCTGACCGTTACAAGACCCATTCTTCCACCATCAACGTCCATTTTTCAACCACCTTGAGCGAATCTTCAGGTAGATCAAGTCCTTTAATGTTGGTACCTTGCTACAAAAGAAAATCGTTAGTAACTGCCAGGATACTGCGTCAGGATGTTACCAATATCCTGGTCTGATATCCTGATCGATACTGCCTCAGGATGTTACCAATATCCTGGTCCGGTATCCTGATCATAAACAGCTAACATTAAATCAAGATATATTGTCAGGATATGGGCTCAGAATTTCACCCATAACAATTGTCCCCAAAAATATAACTGTTGGATATCCTAATTCCAACAGATATATTTTTCAGTCATTCCAATACGTCCGGTAAGGATATCTGTTTTGAACATTCCTGCATATGTTTGGTTAATCAGCACATAATATGATAAGATTGAAACTACTCCCTTTTCTGTAGACTTTGCTAAGGTCCCTGTTCTCTTCAATCTTGAGGAGCTTGACAGTTACTCCAAGCCTGTCCTGGTAAAAAAAATCATCTGTTGCCACCTGCTCTAAGCCCTCCACTGTTGCTGCCGAAGGTTTCTCTTATGATGACCTTGGCTTCATGGAATCCATCGAGCCCATGACCTCCTTCCTTAATAAGGTAAATATCCAAATCCTGTATCCCGTACACATATACTGAACCTGTATCCTGGTTAGTTTGTCTTTAACGATACCTGTACTTTGCTTTGTAGGGTCTGAATTATCTGGTCGTCCTGTACTTAGAACAATTTTAATTTCCGGCAAGCTTTAGAACAATTTAACAGTTGGAGGTGGAGGGATCTCGTGTTTTCAGGACGTTCGACTGTTTATGTAAATATGCTTTAAAAACTTAATTGTGTTCTTGGTGGATGGGTCTCTTTTTGAGATGAAACCAAGAATATAATTAATAATAAACTAACCTTTAACCTTACATGTTGTTATTTGTTATGCATTGCTTAGTCTGAATTCCAATGTTCCAAACTAAGTGCAATTATTACTTTTTATGAAAATATCTTAATCAGTATACTCGCAAATATCCTATTAAGACTTCCGTCAAATAGGGTTTTTATAACTCAAGCAATTCAAATAAAGTTTTCAGAGAAAGAGGACAGTTCATTTTTATTTTACAAAGTTGGTTTTGATAACACTTGTTTGACTAGAACACAGTTTCAGTTTTTAATCCAAGTATCATGTCCCAAACATTCCAATCAAATATCCTGAAACATATTTTGAAAATACATTTTGAGAATATATCCCGAGAATATATCCTAATCAGGATGCCTAAGCTTTTGTCAAATATAGTTTCAAAAACTCAAATGATTTAAATAACGTTTACAAAGGAAAGATCATACCAGGAATAGAGTGTAACCCTATTCTCAAACTTCAATCCTTTTGCAACTTTTCCAATGAAGATGTCCCCAGTCTGAGACACTTAGTGTACTAGGTCCGAGCTTGATCCTTTGAGCTTTACACAATTGCCTCAGTAGGAATGTCCCCTGTGCATAATGTCTTCGAATACTTAGAAATTTTCTGGACATCAGCTGCAATCGTTTGAATAATTATTATATTACAAGGGATAAACCCTAAAATATACTGGAGATAAATCCTTAATGTACTGGGGATAAAACCATAAGTATTCTCGGGAAAATCCTGAATTTTCGTGCGCTACAGGCGGGAGTGTATAAACTCCAAGACTTAGAAAGGTGAAAACCTTTAAACCTTAGAGAGTATGAAAATACCCTTTCGTGAGAGAGGGTGATGAATCCTCATATACCTTTAGGATCCAGGGTATAGCCAACAGTAATGAAATTGTCAGCCACTTTTACATGAACTGGTCCCGCCACCTTGAACTATCCCTGGATAACTTGCGCTCCAAGCGGGGTGTTTAAACCCAATTCGTGAGAAAGGTGAATACCTTTAAACCTGTGAAGGGATCAGGATCCCTTATACGTGAGAGAGGGGGCCAATCCTCTAATCTTCCGAAGTATCCTGAGTGAGCATCCTGGAGCTATATCCCGGAGCATATACTGCAAAACATCCTCAAACTAAGGTGGGTGTTAGCTTGGCTAACACCCCTCCGATGCTTAAGTTAGTATTGGGTTTCAAAGAACAAATCAAATCAAACATATTTAAAAGAGATAGAATTCATACCATCTTGAGTTAGAAATTAAATTCTAAACTTAGTTGAAATAAAGTTTAAGGTGTATAGCATTCCAAGGTCTCGGTAGCATATCCCCCTCCATATCCTTTAGTCGGTATGCACCTTTTCCTGATTCTGATTCAATCTCATATGGTCCTTCCCATTTCGGAGCCAACTTTCCATCAGCAGGATTGGTAGTATTCTGAAAAGCTTTTCTTAACACCCAATCTCCAACTTTGAACCTTCTAATCCTTATCTTCTTGTTGTATCTTCTGGATATCCTTTGTTGATATGCCGCCATCCTTAGCCTTGCTGCATCCCTCTTTTCATCTATAGTATCCAAATACTGACACAAGGCTTCAGGATTCTGTTCAGGATCCCGTAGGGTAGATCTTGCAGTAGGTATTGCCATTTCCGTTGGAATCATTGCTTCTGCTCCAAATACCAAGGAAAACGGGGTTTGACCAGTTGCATTTTTTACCGTCGTTCTATCAGCCCACAAAACAAAGGGTAATTCTTCTGCCCATCTTCCTTTCTTGGCCCCTAATCTTTTCTTCAAGTTGTTGACAATTATCTTGTTTGAGGATTCAGCTTGTCCATTTTCTTGAGGATGTACCGGAGTAGACGTAATCATTTTGATTCCCCAACTCTTGCAAAAGTCAGTAGTCCTCTTACTTATAAACTGAGAACCATTGTCACATATTATCTCGGCTGGTACTCCGAATCTGGTCAGGATATTTCTCTTTATGAAGGATACTACTTCTTGATCTCTAACTTGAACAAATGCTTCTGCTTCAACCCACTTGGAGAAATAATCCGTCATTGCCAACATGAAAACTTTTCCTCCTGGAGCCTTTGGAAGCTTTCCCACTATATCCATACCCCACTTCATAAACGGCCAAGGGGAAACAATAGGATACAGTGGTTCAGCAGGTTGATGTAATATGTTACTATGTCTTTGAC
The DNA here is from genome assembly GCA_030545235.1 of Helianthus tuberosus. Classification (NCBI taxonomy): domain Eukaryota; kingdom Viridiplantae; phylum Streptophyta; class Magnoliopsida; order Asterales; family Asteraceae; genus Helianthus; species Helianthus tuberosus. The sequence continues at coordinate 1,659,693 of JARYGA010046293.1, forward strand.
ATGCGTCACATTTTCGAGCATATTTTGCGGCATCTTTTCTCATTGTTGGCCAATAATATCTTGTCCTTAATACTTTTGAGAATAACGACCTGCCCCCAGTATGGTTACCACAATCCCCTTCATGTATATCCTGAAGTACTTCTTTGGCTTTAGGATCCTCCAAGCACCTCAAATACGGTCATGCAAGAGATTTCTTGTATAAAACATTATTTATAATAGTGAATCGTGATACCTTCATCCTAAATGCCTTAGGATTTTCATTTCCGGGGATGTGTCCTTCTTTGAGATATCTCATGATTGGAGCCGTCCAGGATTTAGGATCCTCTTCAGGATGCTCTGCTCCAGGATCCTGAATACCCGCTACTTCTTTATCCCGAGGATTCGTTGCAGGATATAAGATATGTAATATTGGTATTTGGGTTCCTTCTGGTATCCTGATCGATGATCCCAGATTTGCTAAGGCATCTGCTTCAGCATTATCCTCCCTTGGTACCTGTTCAAGTGTAAAAACATCGAAATATCCTGCTAATTTTTTGAGAATATCGAGGTATTCGATTAATTTCTCACCCTTGACTGCATAGGATCCATTAAAATGGTTAGTAATTAACAAGGAGTCAACATATACTTGCAAATTCTTGATACTCATATTCTTAGCCAATTCTAATCCTGCAATTAAAGCTTCATATTCTGCCTCATTATTAGTAGCAGGAAATTCACACCTAATAGCCTGGAGTAATATGTCCCCCTGTGGCGATTTTAGTAGTATACCTAAACCTACACCTCTTACATTGGATGCACCATCAGTATATAATGTCCAGGATCCTGAAGATTCTCCTAACTGTTGAACTTCTAGGTCTACCTCGTCCTGAATGTCACTACTGAAATCAGCCACAAAGTCAGCTAAAGCCTGAGACTTTATGGCATTTCTAGGTTCATATACTAAATCATAAGCACTTAACTTTACTGACCACTTGGCCATCCTGCCTGACATCTCTGGTTTCCTAAGCACATTTTTGACAGGATAATTTGTTTTAACATGGATCCTATGTGTCTCAAAATAATGTCTAAGCTTTGTCGATGCCATAACTAGAGCTAATATCAATTTTTCTAAATGAGAATACCTAGTTTCAGCATCTAACAAACTTTTACTAACATAATAAACAGGATATTGCTGACCTTCATGGTCCTTTATAAGAACGGCACTTACAGCATTCCCTGATACAGCGAGGTATAGGGATAGTGGTTCACCATTTTCAGGTTTCATCAATAGAGGTGCAGTTGAGAGATATCGCTTCAAATCCTGCAAGGCTGCTTCATGCTTTGCTCCCCATTCAAATTTCTTATTCTTCTTGAGGATATCATAGAATTCCTTGCATTTTTCCGAGGATCTTGAAATAAATCTGTTCAAAGCTGCTACTCGGCCTGTTAACCGTTGAACGTCCTTCATATTCGAGGGTGATTTTATACCCAGGATAGCTTTAATCTGCTCCGGGCTTGCCTCTATCCCCCTTTTCGTCACCATATATCCTAGAAACTTTCATGCCCCCACTCCGAAATGGCACTTAGCAGGATTCAGCTTCATGTTATACTGATCCAGAATATCAAATGCTCCCTTGATATCCTGGAGGTGATCCTCAGCCTTTTTAGATTTCACCACCATATCGTCAATATACACCTCCATGGTGTCCCCCAGCTTATCTTTGAACATCATGTTCACCAATCTCTGGTATGTTGCACCTGCATTTTTCAAACCAAAAGGCATAGCAGTATAGCAATAAATACCTGTTGGTGTCATGAGAGCAGTATCCTCCTGGTCCGAAGGCTCCATTTGAATCTGCTGAAATCCTGAGGATGCGTCCATGAACGTTAACATTTCATGCCCAGCAGTAGCATCCACCATTGCATCGATATGAGGAAGGGGGAACGGGTCTTTAGGACAAGCCTTATTCAAGTCTGTGTAATCTACACAGACTCTCCATTTCCCATTTTTCTTCTGCACTACGACCACATTCGCCAACCATCTTGGGAACTTGACTTCTCTGATCATTTTGGACTTTAACAATCTTTCAACTTCCTCTTGGATGATTATATTCCGCTCAGGAGCAAACTTCCTTCTTTTTTGCTGAATAGGCTTGAATGACCTGTCAATTCCAAGCTTGTGAGTAATAATGTCTTTGGATATACCTGTCATATCCTTATGCCTCCATGCAAACGTTGACATCCTGCACTTCAAAAAGTCAGTTAATTGTTTTTCAATATCCCGAGGGATATTGGTTCCTACGAGCACCGAGATATCAGGATTATCCTGATCCAGGATAACTTTCTTCACATCCTGCTCCGAAGCTTCCAAGGTATCTCGAGCCCGCATCTTTAATTGCTATGCTGGATTAGGCTTGGTCGAGGATTTCATTGAGGATGTGTAGCATTCCTTTGCCTCCTGCTGATCACTATCAACTTTGACGACCCCCCAAGGGGTTGGAATCTTGATGTATTGGTGATAAGTCGAAGGCACAGCCTTCATGTCATGGATCCATGGCCTGCCTAGTATGATGTTATAGCAGGATAAGGAGTCCATCACACAGAAGCGTTGTATCGAGTTGACCCCTTCAACGTATACTGGTAACTTTATCTCTCCTACAGTATTTCTAGCTTCTCCACTGAAACCAACGAGCACAGTGGACTTCGAAGTAATGTCCATCGGAGATATATTCATCCTTTTCAATGTTTTAAGCTGAATTATATTGACAGAACTACCGTTGTCCACCAATATCCTGCGTACAAAATGGTTAGCCACATATAATGTTATTACCAAAGCATCATGGTGAGGATCCTGAACAGTATCCCTGTCATCACTATCGAAAGTGGTCACTTTATCAGTTGTGAGGGTAGTCATCCTGAATGGTTTGTCTCCCCTTTCACTCTTAGCTTCCTTTGCATGTCTCTTAGCCGCCGAATACGAAGTCCCACAAATGTCGGATCCTCCTGAAATAAAGTTAATTATCTTGGCATCTGCTGGGGGTGATGCTGCTCGTTCAGGATTCTTCTCGGGATCCTGCCCTTTATTCTTCTTTCTTCCCAGCAAGTCCTTCAGATACCCTTTGCTTAAGAGGTAACTTATTTCTTTCCTTAAAGCAATGCAATCCTCGGTCATATGTCCGAAGTCTTCATGGAAGGCACACCAATTGGATTTATCCTTCCAATCAGCTTTCTGCTGGTTCTTTCGAGGCCACCTAGCTTTGTCCCCTAAACCCTGCATAGCGTACATTAACTCAGGTATATTAACAGAAAAGCAGTATTCAGATAAGTCAGGATATTCTTCAGGATCCTCGTCTTCAACAGCATTCACTTTCTTGTTATCATTTCTGCCATATGGCTTGGAGCGATATGGCTTATATGAGGTTTCTGATTTCCTGTTAGTTGATTCATAGGTTGAGGTAGAATTCATCCTCTCCTGCATCTTCTTGTCATCTTCCAAATGGATATATCTCAATGCCCTGTTACGAGCTTCGTCGAGATTCCTGCAGGGATTCATTACAAGATCCTGATAAAACTGAGAATCCTTTTGTAACCCCATCTTAAAAGCTTGCACAGCTATTGCAACATCAAGATGTGGGATATCCAAGGATTCTCGACTGAATTTGTTCACATAATCCCTCAAGGATTCCTGAGGCCCTTGAGTTATCCTGTAAAGATCACTGGTTAGTTTCTCAAAACTCCGACTACAAGAAAATTGACTGTTAAATAAATTAACCAAATGAGCAAACGAAGTAATTGAATGAGGAGGGACGTTTAACAGCCATTTTAAGGCTGATCCTGTCAAGGTAGAACTAAATCCCTTGCATAAACATGCTTCCTTGTGATCTGGAGGGATAGGATTGATTTCCATCTGTTCCCTATACTGGGTAATATGCTCCTCAGGATCCGTAGTCCCGTCATACAGTTTCATGTTGGGAGTCTGGAATCTTTTTGGTATTTCAGCATCACAGATAGGATATGCAAAGCGAGATATCCTATGGCTGTCTTGGGATACTTCCGGAATTGGCTGGACCACTCCAGGTACACTGGATATCATGTCCTTCAATTTTTGGAGCTCCCGGGTAAATGTTGCCGTCATATCTGCATCCTGCAAAGAGCCATTGTTGTTAGTAGCAAGAATGTTATTATTTAACACATTACCGGTCTGAGGATTTTGACCGAAGAGGGTATCTCAGGGGTATGATTCTGAGAATGGCTTGGGACGATATTCCCCCTGTTATCCTCAGTGTAAACTGCGGAATTGAAGTTCAAAGCCCTGGGCTGTATAGGAGTGACAGTTTCTTCAGCAGGTCTGCTCGAGCTAACTTTTAAGAGTTATATTTCTCTTAACAACATTTGGTTAGTGTCCTGTTGCTGCCTAATTTGTTCCTGCACACTTCCAAATAAAGTCAGAATTTCATCATTAGAGGCTAAAACGGGAGCAGATCCCTGAACACTCCGAGTAGGGATAACATCTTGCGATTGTGAAGAAAATGGCATCCTTGGAGGAGGTGGTGGAAGCACCAAACCGGTAGTAGCAGAGGTTGCAGCAGACATAGTAGAGGAGCTCATGTTTGATCTTGAGGCCATTGTAAACAACGTGGCAAAAAGTTTTGAAAATAGAAAACCGATTAACGATTTCACAAAGATTTTTAGTAAAAGTAGCACCACTTGCCCCACGGTGGGCGCCAAATTGTTTTGGTCAAAAATTACCGAAGCAATTTAGTGATCAAATTAGTTAAGTGAGGTAGTGTGCTAAAATTATGTGTGAAAAATATGTTAACCAAGTTAGTTATAAAAACAGTTTCAGGATACGGCTCAAGATATAGAGCTGTATCTATGATCAAACAATGAGCAGAAAAGTAAAGGTTGACACGTGATTACGAGGAAAGCCCTTGATCAATCTAGATCGCCAGCATAAAACCTCGGGAGCTGACAATCGCAGCTGTCTTGTTCTTCTATTACTTCAAATATCAGGATACAGTGCAGGATATGGCGCAGATCAATGCTAAGTGGTACAACGATTACAAGTGTTGAGTGTTTGTGCGTGATAGAAAGAAAAAAGAAGTGTGAGTTCGAATGTGGAGAGTCAAGTGTGTGTTCCTATTGATCTGGCCTCCTATTTATAGTTATAAGTAACAAACTAACTCTCCTATTATTCCGGGATGCTGGGAATATTCCATTCTAAACGTTGGGGGACTCTTTTAACTTGTTTCCACGTGCTTATTAACTATAAAACCGGGTCTTCAGCTCATATGACCGTTACAACCTCAATAGCATTGACCAGCATCCGATATTCTCGCGGAATATGCCTTTCTTCTATTCTGACCGTTACAAGACCCATTCTTCCACCATCAACGTCCATTTTTCAACCACCTTGAGCGAATCTTCAGGTAGATCAAGTCCTTTAACGTTGGTACCTTGCTACAAAAGAAAATCGTTAGTAACTGCCAGGATACTGCGTCAGGATGTTACCAATACCCTGGTCTGATATCCTGATCGATACTGCCTCAGGATGTTACCAATATCCTGGTCCGGTATCCTGATCATAAACAGCTAACATTAAATCAAGATATATTGTCAGGATATGGGCTCAGAATTTCACCCATAACAATTGTCCCCAAAAATATAACTGTTGGATATCCTAATTCCAACAGATATATTTTTTAGTCATTCCAATACGTCCGGTAAGGAAATCTGTTTTGAACATTCCTGCATATGTTGGATATCCTAGTTCCAACAGATATATTTTTCACCCTATGATCTTGTTCGAAAAGTCATTATGCTTTTCGAAACGCCAGGACCCTCTTTTAAAACATTCGGTTTACCCATTTAAGTAACCCGTTGTCTATCTAAGACTTCATTTAATGCTCATTGAACCTTATGTTCTAAATGAATAATTACTCTATTACACATACCTGGCTCGGGTCAATGTATTGACCTGTTTTAATGCCTTGCTATAATATTCGCTAAATAATAGCGATGCAAATATCATTTCTACATTTATTCCTGAAACCATATAACTCGACAAGAATCATTAGTCGCTATTATCAAAAGGTGGTATCTTCACCCTTTGACCCGTTTGGTCTAAATGACCGATTATATTGGCGAGATGACATGTATTTTCATCTCGACTATATGACTCGCTCCGATTTACATCGTGCGGTCGTTTTACTTATAATTCATTTCTTAAGACTTTTCGGCATATTAAGGCTTACTTCATAAGTGTCATTTAAAACCAATTGTTATGGTCGACGCGTGACCAATTTACCGTTTTACCCTTATTGTTTGTTTTGGTTTACCCTATAAGGTAACCATTTAAAAGTTCATTTTCCATTTGTTATAAAATGATCGAATTACCGATTTAACTCCTTTTAAACCATCAACATGGTTTCTTGTCATGCTCGACTATCTTGTTCCGTACGTCTACACGCCGAAACATCATACCTCAACTATGTATTTATCTTATTCGTAACTAATACGATAAGAGAATATTCTAAAATATAAGACTAGTGTAAGCTATACTTGCCTCACTTCCAAATTATGCTTTTCCGTCATTCTTGCTTCGTTTGACCCGCTTCGTTCCCAAGCTTTCACCTAGCTTGTTAATCGCCAAACTATCATTGTAAATTGTAAGATGGTTAGATTAGTCATAATTATTCACAACTATTCCATCTCACTTATTTCATAAGTCGAAACTACTATTCGACTTCATGATTAGTTAACTTAGCTTATTAAAGTTAACTACTTTCGATCACATGATTTACAACATTAGTTCAAATCAACATGATGATTAGAACTCTTCTTGTTTCATATTTCATATAACTTGCCATATTATTCAAATACACATTTTCACTCTAATTTCAACACTTTAGTTTTCATTTACAAACACCTAATGTGCATACATTTTTACACATTTATTTTTACCAAGATTAACATCATAATTCACCACTATCACTTATGATCAAATACTCAAACTTGCAAATTGTTTAAGTATTTCCCGATTACTTAACATGCATGATGATTCTAAGCATATCTATATCATCTATTTCATCATAACATCAAAACCCACTTATCTAAGTGTGTTAATTCACCAAATCCATCAATCCATAGCATGTTATGTATGATTTTCACTTAGGGTTTCGTTCCTAAGCAAGTATACATCACTATTCTAGCCATAACTTCTCTAATCCATGCCTAATTCACGATTAGGATGATTATCAAATTCTTACAACTTCACCAAACATCAAGATTTTACATACCTTATGATCCTCTTGACTTGGTGATCGTTTCTACGTATTCAAATCTGAGTTTGGCCTTCAATTGATCCTCCAATTTGAAGAATTTGTTGAGTTTAGGGTTAGCTCCCATGGAGCTTGTCTCCTGATCACTCTCACGCACGCACACACACTCTTGTGTGTGTGTTGTGTTTTATTTTTATGTTTATAATTCCATTTTCAAGTTACCCGGCTTTGGTCCCTCGTGTTTGGTTAGTTATTAATTAGGTCACAACCTAATTATTTTCAATAATATTCCCACTTATTAACTAGGTTTAATATTCCTAGTTAACTTAGCGGGTTCGGGAATATTTATGACTAAGTTTATTTTAGGTCCCGTTAACTCGGGCCTTTTATCCATTTTATTTTCTTTAAAGCTTTTATTCACTTTTTATTTAATATTAGGATTAATTATTTAAATCCTAATATTTACCGGGTAAATTTTACCACTAACGGTACTTTACCCGTCTTTTAGTGCTAATGTGGTTTGATCACCAAACCCGTTTTCGGGGTGTTACAAGTCTACCCCCCTTAAAGAGGTTTCGTCCCCGAAACCTTTCTTACGTAGTTTCTTAGTTTAGATCATCTGAACCTTAGTTTTGGTGATCACTTAAGCATTGCTCGCATATAATAATCCTACCAAAAGCGTGGTAATGTGTTTGTGGCTTTAAAGCGTATGCGCTTTTTACGTATATGGCCTCATAGGCCGATACTTTCATCTCGGATTTCTTATTCTGATCACTTATTTGACCGAGTTGTCATCTGATCACTCGGTTGTATTTATTTCCAACATGTTTAGTTCAAGCTAATTTATGTCGACAAGCGCTTTGTATAAGTTGTAACACTATTCTGACTTTGAAAGGTTTTACCGGCTAGGCTGATTAGTCGCAGTCACTTTATACCCAGTCATTCGGGTATATCTTATTGCCAGCCCCGATTTTTGCGTGTCTTCTGATTCCATATCTCGTAACTTACGTTACGGCATGGTTATATTCTATATCACTTTTGTGTCTGTGATCACTTCACGTCTTGTTTAAGTTTATGTTGACTTTTCATTATCGAAAATCTTTCTTTCGAATGTATCATATATACATATTTAGCTTCAAGGCATCCCTTGTTATATTTGGAATTATTTATTTTCACTTTTGAACTTCAGTTGACCTTGACCATGGTCTAAGGCTTCATTCGTTTATCTTCGGGTTAATCTTCCGACTTTAGGACTCATTACGTCATTTACACGTCAGTTTGCATTACGCTCACCGTTTCCCAGTTCGTACTTTTACTTCTGTATAACCCATTGCCCGGGTTCTTTCATTGTTACCTTCTTAGCGCCCATAACCCTTTACATAGGTTTATTAATATTCCGCGCTTTTATTTATTCGATTTGTGCTTACCCCTATTAGCAAGCATCATCCTCTATTTAATTCGTTCGACCTGTTCGTATGAAATTTCATCGCTTATGAATGTCAAACTTCAGTCTTTGTTCGACCCGTTCAGCTTGAAATAGTTGAACGTAATTTATCAAAATTTCTATTTGCGGTATCTTACCGTCCTTTAGTCATGACCCAAAACCCGAGTCTTTTGACTTTCCATACACGTCCCTGTTTCTTAGTCTACGCGTGCGTTTAATTCCTTACCCATCAACCGGGTGTTTTACCGAAATCGTTATCATTGCACCCCTTCCGGTATGCATTAAGACTTCATTTCGATTTACTTGGTCATCTTAGCGAAATCCGTCGCTTTTATTCGACCATGTCTTTTATTCTTTACGTGACCACCATTGGCGGCCTTATTAATTATGAGTGACGATTATCATCGTTATCCTTGCTTTACTACGACTAAAGTTAACAACCTTGATTATCTTTTTCGTGTGGGCAACACCTTTGTTTTTATGACCCGGCGGATCATCTATACTTTGGTTTTACTTGCCCATTTTGTTCACCATGACCCTTTTGTCCAAGATGACTTATTTTCGTGAATTTTCTTTTGATCATTCATTTATATCATCATTTACATTAATCCTTGTCCCTTCTCTCGGGCTCATTATCCTAATGTAATACGCTTCCGTCACCCGGCTGTGCGTTTACATTATTATCAACTATTTTGTTCATTTGTTTCATTTGGGTACTTTTTAATTTGTCCCATTCACCCCGTCCTTACTACATCGGATGTAAATGTGTCCGCTATAAGAAGTTCATGGTATCATATGCCACTACTTACTTGGCCTGAGTAAGCGATTAACACATGACACGCATGACCTTTTTATAGTTTTCACATCACGCCCTATGTAAGTAATGCCTCTATTTGTTTCTCTTGGAAACAATATCCCGAATACATTTTCTCTTCGGGTTTTTCCAAGTTTTTAATCTACATATGCATCTTTCAATTTCTACACATTTGTTGCATATTACTATCTGTGCAATTAAATTTAAAATGTGCACCTGGTAATGCTTGCCCTAACGGGCTTCTCTTGCCATTAGCCTTGTTCGCGACCGTTACGCGATTTAGATCCTTGATGAGTATGCTTTTCTTGTCATACATCGGACCATTTCACCGTCATATCCGTAATTCGTCCAACTCTCGTCATCTTCAGATGCGAGTGTCCTTCAATTAAAACATTCACAAAAGTTAGCAATGTTGTCATCAATAATCGTCCGTATTATATGTTATGGGTGGAATTCTAAGCCCATATCCTGGAAAGTATCTTGGTTACATAGTGTCTGTTTACATCCGGGATGCTGATTCAGGATATTGGTAACATCCTGAATGGTATCCTCAGGATTACTAACGGATCATGTGCAGGTACGTGGGTTAGAAGCTAGCAACGTTCACAAGGACTCATTCCGCGGAAGACTCGGTCCAAGTTGTTCAAGGAAAGACGTTAAGCCCGCTTTATTTGGTTCCAAACGGCTATTTATGGAATATTCGGGAGCATCCCTTATTTATAGGAATTTTAGTTTCTAATTTGTAACTATAAATAGGTGGGTATACCAGATCAAATAGGACCTCACATTTTCATTGCATACATTCTAACACTCGCTCTCTAGCAATTTACACTTTCATACAAAAGCATTGTAACACTTAGCGATCTGGTCTATATCCTGCACTGTATCCTGAAGTTTGAAGCAATAAGAAGAACAAGGCAGCTGCGATTGTCAGCTCCCGAGGTTTTATGCCGGCGATCTAGATTGATCAAGGGCTTTCCTCGTACATCTCGTGTCATTTACTTTACTTTTTACTCATTGTTTGATCGTAGATACAGCTCAATATCCTGAGCCGTATCCTGAATACTGATTTTCCATATAACTTAACCGGCATATTTTCAACACATTTTTTAGCACACTACCTCACTTTACTAATTTGATCACTTAATTGCTTCGGTAATTTTTGACCAAAACAATTTGGCGCCCACCGTGGGGCAAATGGTGCTCTCTTTGCTAAAAATCTTTGTGAAATCGTTAATCGGTTTTCTATTTTCAAAACTTTTCACCGCATTGTTTACAATGGCCTCAAGATCAAACATGAGTTCCTCCACCGTGTCTGCTATGACTTCTGCTACTACCAGTTCGGTGTTTCCACCACCTCCTCCAAGGATGCCAGCCTCTTCACGACCTCAGGATATTATCCCTACTCGCAGTGTTCAGGAATCTGCTCCCGTTTTAGCTTCTAATGATGAAATTCTAACCTTATTTGGAAGTGTGCAGGAACAAATGAGGCAACAACAAGAAACAAACCAAATGCTGTTGAGGGAAATACAACTCCTGAAGTCTGGCTCGAGCAGATCTGCTGAGGATATTGTCACTCCATTACAACCCAGAACTTTGAACTTCAGTTCAGCTGTGTATACTGAGGATAACAAGGGGAATATTGTCCCCAGCCTTCCTCAGAATCACACTCCTGAAATACCCTCCTCGGTCAGGATGTCAACCATGAGGAGCTCAGGATATGCTTTAGGATATGGGTAAAATCCTCCGACGGGTAACGTGTCAAATAATAATAATACTCATGCTACTAACAATAGTGGATCTTTGCAGGATACAGGTGTAACATCAGCACTTACTAGGGAACTTTAGAAGTTGAAGGACATGATATCTAGTGTACCTGGAGTGGTCCAGCCGATCCCGGAAGTGTCCCAGGACAGCCACAAGATATCTCGTTTTGCATATCCTATCTGTGATGCTGAGATCCCAAAGAGATTTCAGACCCCCAACATGAAGCTTTACGACGGAACTACGGATCCTGAGGAGCATATTGCTCAGTATAAGGAAAGAAATAAGCTATCTTCTAAGCAAGGGATATCTGAAAGATCTCTTAGGAAGAAAGAAGAATAAGGGTCAGGATACTGAGAAGGATCCTGAGCGAGCAGCATCACCTCCCGTGGATGCCAAGATAATTAACTTCATTTCGGGAGGATCTGACATTTGTGGGACTTCGTAATCGGCGGCAAAGAGACATGCAAAGGAAGCTAAGGCCGAAAGGGGAGACAGACCTGTCAGGATGACTACGCTCACAACTGACAAAGTGAACACGTTTGATGCTGATGATAGGGATACTGTCCAGGATCCTCACCATGATGCTCTGGTAATAACATTATATGTGGCTAACCATTTTGTACGCAGGATATTGGTTGATAATGGCACCTCCGTCAACATAATCCAACTAGAGACTCTGAAAAGAATGAATGTATCTCCAATGGATATCACTTCGAAATCTACAGTGCTTGTTGGATTCAGTGGAGAGGCTAGAAACACAGTAGGAGAGATAAAGTTGCCGGTATATGTTGAAGGAGTCAACTCAATACAACGTTTCTGTGTGATGGATTCCCTATCCTGCTATAATATCATACTAGGAAGACCATGGATTCACGATATGAAGGCTGTGCCGTCGACATATCACCAATGCATCAAGATCCCTACCCCTTGGGGAGTGGTCAAGGTCGAAAGCGATCAGCAGGAGGCGAAAGAATGCTACTCATCCTCGATGAAATCCTCAACCAAGCCTAGTGCAGTGTAGCAATTAAAGACGCGGGCCCAGGATATCGTGGAAGATCCGGAGCAGGATGTGAAGAAAATTATCCTGAACCAGGATAATCCTGATATTTCGGTGCTCGTAGGAACCAATATCCCTCAGGATATTGAAGAACAGTTAATTAACTTTTTGAAATGCAGGATGTCAACGTTTGCATGGAAGCATGAGGATATGACAGGCATATCCAAAGACATTATCACTCACAAGCTTGGAATTGATAAATCATTCAAGCCTGTTCAGCAAAAAAGAAGGAAATTTGCTCCTGAGCGGAATACGATTATCCAAGAGGAAGTTGAGAGATTATTGAAGTCCAGGATGATCAGAGAGGTTAAGTTCCCAAGGTGGCTAGCGAATGTGGTTGTGGTACAAAAGAAAAATGGGAAATGGAGAGTTTGTGTAGACTACACAGACTTGAACAAGGCTTGTCCTAAAGACCCATTTCCTCTTCCCCACATTGATGCAATGGTAGATGCCACCGCTGGGCATGAAATGCTGACCTTCATGGACGCATCCTCAGGATTTCAGCAAATCCAAATGGAACCTTCTGACCAGGAGGATACTGCCTTCATGACACCAACAGGTATTTATTGTTATATCGCTATGCCTTTTGGTTTGAAAAATGCAGGTGCAACATACCAAAGATTGGTAAACATGATGTTCAAAGACAAACTGGGGGACACCATGGAGGTATATATTGATGATATGGTGGTAAAATCAAAGAAAGCTCAGGATCACCTCCAGGATATTAAAGGAGCATTCGATATCCTGGATCAGTATAACATGAAGCTAAATCCTGCTAAGTGCCATTTTGGAGTGGGGCAGGAAAATTTCTAGGATATATGGTAACCAAAAGAGGAATAGAGGCGAGCCCGGAGCAGATTAAAGCCATCTTGGATATTAAATCGCCCTCGAATATGAAGGATGTTCAACGATTAACAGGGCGAGTGGCAGCATTAAACAAGTTTATCTCAAGATCGTCAGAGAAATGCAAAGAGTTTTATGATATCCTGAAGAAGAACAAGAAATTCGAATGGAGTGAGAAGCATGAAGCAGCCTTGCAGGATTTGAAGAAATATCTTTCAACTGCACCATTACTGATGAAGCCTGAGAATGGTGAACCATTATCCCTATACCTCGCAGTATCAGGGAATGCTGTAAGTGCCGTCCTTGTAAAGGACCATGAAGGTCAGCAATATCCTGTTTATTATGCTAGCAAAAGCTTATTAAATGCTGAAACTAGATATTCTCATTTAGAAAAATTGATACTAGCATTAGTTATGTCATCAACAAAACTTAGACATTACTTTGAGACACATAGGATTCATGTTAAAACAAATTATCCTGTTAAAAATGTACTTAGGAAACCAGAAATGTCAGGCAGGATGGCTAAATGGTCAGTAAAGTTGAGTGCTTATGATTTAGTATATGAACCTAGAAATGCCATAAAGTCTCAGGCTTTAGCTGACTTTGTGGCTGATTTTAGTAGTGACATTCAGGATGAGGTAGACCTAGAAGTTCAACAGTTAGGAGAATCCTCAGGATCCTGGACATTATATACTGATGGTGCATCTAATATAAGAGGAGTAGGATTAGGAATACTACTAAAATCGCCACAGGGGGACATATTACCCCAGGCTATTAGATGTGAATTTCCTGCTACCAATAATGAAGCAGAGTATGAGGCTTTAATTGCAGGATTAGAGTTGGCTAAGAGTATGAGTATCAAAAATTTACAAGTATATGTTGACTCTTTGTTAATTACTAACCATTTTAATGGATCCTATGCAGTTAAGGGAGAGAAATTAATCGAATACCTCGATATTCTTAAAAAATTAGCAGGATATTTCGATGTTTTTACACTTGAACAGGTACCAAGGGAGGATAATGCTGAAGCGGATGCCTTAGCAAATTTGGGATCATCGATCAGGATACCTGAAGGGACCCAAATACCAATATTACATGTCTTATATCCTGCAACGAATCCTCAGGATAAAGAAGTAGCGGGTATTCGGGATCCTGGAGCGGAATATCCTGAACAGGATCCTAAATCCTGGACGGCTCCAATTGTGAAATATCTCAAAGAAGGACACATCCCCGGAAATGAAAATCCTAAGGCATTTAGGATGAAGGTATCACGATTCACTATTATAAATAATGTTTTATACAAGAAATCTCTTGCAGGACCGTATTTAAGGTGCTTGGAGGATCCTGAAGCCAAAGAAGTACTTCAGGATATACATGAAGGGGATTGTGGTAATCACACTGGGGGCAGATCATTGTTCTCGAAAGTATTAAGGACAGGATATTATTGGCCAACGATGAGGAAAGATGCTGCAGAATATGCTCGAAGATGTGATGCATGTCAAAGGCATAGTAATATACTACATCAACCAGCTGAACCATTATATCCTGTAGTTTCCCCTTGGCCATTCATGAAATGGGGGATGGATATAGTAGGGAAGTTACCAAAAGCTCCGGGAGGAAAAGTCTTTATGTTAGCAATGACGGATTATTTCTCTAAGTGGGTTGAGGCTGAAGCATTTGTTCAAGTTAGAGATGAAGAGGTAGTATCCTTCATAAAGAGGAATATCCTGACTAGGTTTGGGGTACCAGCTGAGATCATTTGTGATAATGGGTCCCAGTTTATAAGCAAAAGGACTACTGACTTTTGCAAGAGTTGGGGAATCAAAATGATCACATCTACTCCGGTACATCCTCAAGCGAATGGGCAAGCTGAATCCTCAAACAAGATAATAGTCAGTAACTTAAAGAAGAGGCTTGGAGCCAAAAAAGGAAGATGGGCAGAAGAGTTACCCTTTGTTTTGTGGGCTGATAGGACAACGGTAAAGAATGCAACCGGCCAAACCCCGTTTTCCTTGGTATTTGGAGCAGAAGCAGTGATTCCAACAGAAATGACAATACCTACTGCAAGATCTATCCTACAGGATCCTGAACAAAATCCTGAAGCCTTGTGTCAAGATTTGGATACTATAGATGAAAAAAGAGACGTAGCAAGACTAAGGATAGCAGCATATCAACAAAGAATATCCAGAGCATATAATAAGAACATAAGGACTAGAAGATTTCGAGTTGGTGATTGGGTGCTAAGAAAGGCTTTTCAAAATACCACTAATCCTGCCGATGGCAAGCTAGCTCCTAAATGGGAAGGTCCATATGAAGTCGAGTCAGAAGCAGGGAAAGGAGCATATCGACTCAAGAATATGGAAGGGGATATGCTACCAAGATCCTGGAATGCAATACATTTAAAGTTTTATTTCAAGTAAGAGCAGTATTTAATTTCTGTCTCAGAATGGTATGTATTCTATCTATTTTAACTATATTTGTTTATTATCTTGAACCCAATACTGACTTAAGCATCGGAGGGGTGTTAGCCAAGCTAGCACCCACCTTAGTTTACAATTGTTTTGCAGCATATGTTTCAGGATATAGCTCCAGGATATGTACTCAGGATAACTCGAAAGATTAGAGGATTGGCCCCCTCTCTCACGTTTAAGGGATCCTGGTCCCTTCAAAGGTTTAAAGGTATTCACCTTTCTTTCGATTTGGGTTTAAACACCTCGCCTGGAGCGCAAGTTATATAGGTATAGTTCAAGGTAGCGGGACCAGTTCATGTAAAAGTGGCTGACAATTTCGTTACTGTTGGCTATATCCTGGATCCTGAAGGTATATGAGGATTGTTCACCCTCTCTCACGAAAGAGTATTTTCATGCTCTCTAAGGTTTAAAGGTTTTCACCTTTCTAAGAACCGGAGTTTATACACTCTCGCCTGTAGCGCATGAAATTTAGGGTTTATCCCCAGATATTAGGGTTTATCCCCAAGATATTAAGGGTTTATCCCAAGTATGCTAAGGATTCATTTCAGGATATCAGGGGTTTTGCCCTGGGGTATTCGGAATTTATTCAAGTCAAAGTATGAATACATTTGCGTTTCTGTATCGAACACAGGGGACACACATTATACTATTCAGAGGATGGATCCAAGTTTATAAGTGTGCACTAGGTACAAACTTATAATGGAGGATTTTAATTGATTCTCTAAGAATCTCTGGTATGATCTCTCCTTTTTATTTGGATAATTAATAGGTTGTATGTCAATATCCTGATCAAGATATCTTTCAGGATATCTTCTAGGATACGTTTACAATATGTTCCTAAAAAAATGTCCAAACAAAACAGTTTTCACAAGTAAAATTTGTATATCAATGACAACAATAATAAAGTCAAAAGAGAAGTTATATTATTAACATACCAAAAGATGTGCTCTTAGTTTTAGCTCAAAACAAGGCCCATCCACTAAGAGCACTAATAGTTCCTTACCATATTTACCCAACAGTTGAAGGTTTCATCTCAAACCGAGACCCATCCACCTTCAACTGTTGTATTGTTCAAAAAAGCATGCAGGAAATGTAAATTGTTCAGGTGCAGAAAAGTAAAGTGCAGAAAAGTAAATTGTTTTGGGACTACAGACCAACTTTCAAATTCAAAAAGGTGGGCTCCGGCCTTGGCACGTATATCCATCATCGCCCACCTGAATGCCCTCACACATCGGCATCTTCTCCAACCTTCTCAGACTTCTCAGCACCAGCATCCTGAGCAGCATCCTCACCAGTATCCATCCCAGCATCCGCTCCAGCGTCCTTCTTGTCTCCAGCCTGGATCACCACCTCTGCTGACTTAGAAGACTCACCAGCTTCAACAGGAAGTGGCACAACTTTGCCTCCGAGCTCCTTTAGCTTGGCCACCCAGGATTCAACTGGCCAAGATGGACAAACAAGGCCCGTCTCCTTGTCCTCGTAGGCCATCTTAATGCGTGCTTGTAACAAGGAGACGATGGCGGAAGCCTTGATTCCCTCCCGGAAATTGACCAAGGCTTGATCATGATCCATTTGAACGGTGGCGAGTTTGAGCTCAGCGTCTTGGGTGACCTTTTTCAGCAGGCTTTCGTAGTGCCGGGTCTTCGCTTCGGCAATGGCACCTTGGTCAGCAACGGTGCTTTCAAGTTGTTTGATCCTGGCTTCATGGAGTGAAACAGTACCACAGGCATCATTATACAAGTGGAGCAAATTCTAGAGGCCCTGCACATCAATTACAGGTATAAGTTAGAATATATATTGACCAGGATATCCTGTCAGGATATCCTATTAGGATATACGTGCAGGATATACGTGCAGGATATGAGTCAGGATATTACCTTGTTAAGGAAGGATGTCATTGGCTCTAAGGAATCAGAGAAGCTGAGTTCGTCATAGGAGAACCCTTCTGAACCTGGAGCACTGACTTCAAGACCTTTCCTCTTTTTTGCTGTGGAAGCACGAGTCCTTGGATTGGCCTTGGGAGCCGGGAGTGGCTTGGAGCTAGTAGCAGCAGGAGTTTCTTTCTTGACTGTGGCTGGAGTTGGGTAGCTGTCGAGTTCGTCGAGGTCTAGATAGACTGGAACTTTGCTGGAGTCTGCACACAGGGAGTAAAATTCAAAATTTCTCCTAAGGAAATCAAATAAAAACATATATGTACAGGATATTTTGCAGGATTCTTACCAGACATGTTTGCACTTGAAAGAGGACTTGGAGTAGGTGGGGATGGATTGAAACTTCTCTCAGCCTCTAGAAGGAGTCTGATGGCGTCTATTCTTTTTTGAGAATCAGCAAGAGGAGGTGCAATCTTCCTAAAATCAGCTGCATACACAACAGAGAAAATAATATTGGTCAGTTCAGGATATAAAGTAGGATAAGAGGTAGGATCATCTTTAAACCCTAAATCCTACCCTTCTTCAACCATCTCATCGGATAATCTGTTCCACCAGGGATTGAATCCCTTTTTACAAAGAAAAATTTGGATTGCCAACCATCCTCGTTCCTGGTGGCATGAAGTATCAATGGGTCACCGGAAGTAGAATAAAACAGAAACCTACATGATCCATGGCATCTAAGTTTGTAAGCTAAGGGGAGATCATGGACGGAAAGATCAGGAATGTGGTTTCTCTTGATCTGGTCAAGAACAGACAAGACATGCCAGAGCATTGGCATGGTTTGGCTGAAAGAGATTTTGGTGATATTAAAGAATTCGGTGATGAAGTCCGGAAAGGGGAATTGTAGCCCTAGGGTAAAAGGGAAAACACTGAAGCATATCCACTCGCTGGAGACCATATCCGACCGGATTTCCCGGTCAAACGGTCTAAATACGGTTCCTTCCGGGAAGATACCGGAGGATTTTAAGGCCGACAGGTGGGCACTGTCAAAGGTGCATATCTCCTTCTCCGGTTCTTGGAGAAGGTTCTGTTGGATGAATGTGGGAGCCGAGTCACCTGAACTGGACCTTGTTTGCCTTGGCATTTGGTCGCCTGAATTTTTTGCCGGAGAAAGAGGATAAAGATAAATATGAAGATGAGAGAGAGAATGTTACCTTTTCCTTGTCGATTATGATTAAAAAAGAGATGAGGATGAGAAGATATAGGGCATGATGAGTAAATATAGGCTGGGTAGTTGAAAACGGTCACATCATTAGTCTTATCTATTAATTACCCCGGCCACCGTGAAAAATGTAACCGTTAGTACAGGATAACAAACGGTAACATTTTTGGGGACAATTGTTATGGGTGGAATTCTGAGCCCATATCCTGGAAAGTATCTTGATTTATATCTTGGTTACATAGTGTCTGTTTACATCCGGGATGCTGATTCAGGATATTGGTAACATCCTGAATGGTATCCTCAGGATTACTAATGGATCATGTGCAGGTATGTGGGTTAGAAGCTAGCAACGTTCACAAGGACTCATTCCGCGGAAGACTCGGTCCAAGTAGTTCAAGGAAAGATGTTAAGCCCGCTTTATTTGGTTCCAAACGGCTATTTATGGAATATTCGGGAGCATCCCTTATTTATAGGAATTTTAGTTTCTAATTTGTAACTATAAATAGGTGGGTATACCAGATCAAATAGGACATCACATTTTCACTGCATACACTCTAACACTCGCTCTCTAGCAATTTACACTTTCATACAAAAGCATTGTAACACTTAGCGATCTGGTCTATATCCTGCACTATATCCTGAAGTTTGAAGCAATAAGAAGAACAAGGCAGCTGCGATTGTCAGCTCCCGAGGTTTTATGCCGGCGATCTAGATTGATCAAGGGCTTTCCTCGTATATCTCGTGTCATTTACTTTACTTTTTACTCATTGTTTGATCGTAGATACAGCTCAATATCCTGAGCCGTATCCTGAATACTGATTTTCCATATAACTTAACCGGCATATTTTCAACACATTTTTTAGCACACTACCTCACTTTACTAATTTGATCACTTAATTGCTTCGTTAATTTTTGACCAAAACATTATAATACAAGGATTTTCCACTATATGTGTCAACACACGTAATTTCATTGACTATATCTATCCTTTATCAATTTGATTGATGTAACGTGTATTACACGATAACCCTATGTGTTGTTCTCAACACTTTAATCATACTAAATCATTACTATATACATGTACTTACCGGATTTACTATCAAGCCTCGAACCGAACACACTTTACTCTTTAACCTTGAGCTCTGATTACCAACTTGTAACACCCGTCTCAAAGAATCAAGATTATAATAATAAAACACGCATTTTATACTAAAATACGACTTTACAAAAACTTTTCCAAGTTAACATTCTTACATGACAAAAATATTCAAATATAGTACCAAGTGTTTTACATAGTTCACTTAAAACAAAATCATATTAGATTAACGCGGAAGCTTTGTTCGATTGTGTGTTCGGTTCTTGTCCATGCTTGAACTTCATCCGGGAATCCCTTGACATATACCTATGACCAAAACCAACTTAAAAGTTAGCTTTGGTAGTTAAATAACACGATTAAACAATTCATATAAGTCAAACAATTAGAATAACAATCAAAAAGTCCCTCCAGACTGTGGCCTATGGTCTGAACCGTGGGTCACGTGCAGCCCACAACAACCAATCAGCCCCTCCAGACCGTGGCCTACGGTCTAAACCGTGGGTCACGCTGCAGCCCAAAACAACCAAACAGCCCCTCCAGACTGTGGCCTACGGTCTGAACCGTGGGTCACACTGCGCCCAGCTATTCCTATTTTTCAGTTTTGGTCCTTTTTACAAAAACGGTCGTAACTTTCGAACCGTTTATCCGTTTAACCTCATGTTTCCTCCTACGTGATCGTAATTTAATTCTCCATCATATGAAGTTAAAATTCCCACATCCAACATAATAAATTTTGAGACTTCTAAGCCTTCGACTCGTTACCTTTTACCGAATTTTAACCCGTTTATGCATTTTATCAAACAAACGTATTTGTTTGATCCTTATATCACTTACACTTCTTCAAATTAATGTTATCTACCATTTTAGGCTCTAATTACAGGTTTATTACACAATTTAAACCCGTTTACGCTCGTATGCTTATTTTGACCCATTAAGGGTATTTAAGCACTTTAAAGCTTGAAACCACTTTCGATTGTTTCTAGCATTCCATCACCACATTTCTTATCCTATAATCTCCCACCACAACTGTATTTATGGTGGGTTTAATGTGGTGATCTATATAAACCAAATTTTACCTCTCGAATCATTATTTTACGGCAAAAACTCAAATAGTGCCATTTGACTAATATAATACCTCTTTCAGCTTCTATACTTATTCTAAGTATTTACCTAATCATAAAACTCGTTTCCAAACAATCTTTAAAGGTTGTTCATTCGTATTAGCTAACAAGGGCGTTTTGGTCCTTTTTAGCCTTTCAATTACAACAAGGTCTTTTGAGAGCATGTTTGACCCATAATTCTTCTTTTGAGCTATGATCTTGTTCGAAAAGTCATTATGCTTTTCGAAACGCCAGGACCCTCTTTTAAAACATTCGGTTTACCCATTTAAGTAACCCGTTGTCTATCTAAGACTTCATTTAATGCTCATTGAACCTTATGTTCTAAATGAATAATTACTCTATTACACATACCTGGCTCGGGTCAATGTATTGACCTGTTTTAATGCCTTGCTATAATATTCGCTAAATAATAGCGATGCAAATATCATTTCTACATTTATTCCTGAAACCATATAACTCGACAAGAATCATTAGTCGCTATTATCAAAAGGTGGTATCTTCACCCTTTGACCCGTTTGGTCTAAATGACCGATTATATTGGCGAGATGACATGTATTTTCATCTCGACTATATGACTCGCTCCGATTTACATCGTGCGGTCGTTTTACTTATAATTCATTTCTTAAGACTTTTCGGCATATTAAGGCTTACTTCATAAGTGTCATTTAAAACCAATTGTTATGGTCGACGCGTGACCAATTTACCGTTTTACCCTTATTGTTTGTTTTGGTTTACCCTATAAGGTAACCATTTAAAAGTTCATTTTCCATTTGTTATAAAATGATCGAATTACCGATTTAACTCCTTTTAAACCATCAACATGGTTTCTTGTCATGCTCGACTATCTTGTTCCGTACGTCTACACGCCGAAACATCATACCTCAACTATGTATTTATCTTATTCGTAACTAATACGATAAGAGAATATTCTAAAATATAAGACTAGTGTAAGCTATACTTGCCTCACTTCCAAATTATGCTTTTCCGTCATTCTTGCTTCGTTTGAGCCGCTTCGTTCCCAAGCTTTCACCTAGCTTGTTAATCGCCAAACTATCATTGTAAATTGTAAGATGGTTAGATTAGTCATAATTATTCACAACTATTCCATCTCACTTATTTCATAAGTCGAAACTACTATTCGACTTCATGATTAGTTAACTTAGCTTATTAAAGTTAACTACTTTCGATCACATGATTTACAACATTAGTTCAAATCAACATGATGATTAGAACTCTTCTTGTTTCATATTTCATATAACTTGCCATATTATTCAAATACACATTTTCACTCTAATTTCAACACTTTAGTTTTCATTTACAAACACCTAATGTGCATACATTTTTACACATTTATTTTTACCAAGATTAACATCATAATTCACCACTATCACTTATGATCAAATACTCAAACTTGCAAATTGTTTAAGTATTTCCCGATTACTTAATATGCATGATGATTCTAAGCATATCTATATCATCTATTTCATCATAACATCAAAACCCACTTATCTAAGTGTGTTAATTCACCAAATCCATCAATCCATAACATGTTAAGTATGACTTTCACTTAGGGTTTCGTTCCTAAGCAAGTATACATCACTATTCTAGCCATAACTTCTCTAATCCTTGCCTAATTCGCGATTAGGATGATTATCAAATTCTTACAACTTCACCAAACATCAAGATTTTACATACCTTATGATCCTCTTGACTTGGTGATCGTTTCTACGTATTCAAATCCGAGTTTGGCCTTCAATTGATCCTCCAATTTGAAGAATTTGTTGAGTTTAGGGTTAGCTCCCATGGAGCTTGTCTCCTGATCACTCTCACGCACGCACACACACTCTTGTGTGTGTGTTGTGTTTTATTTTTATGTTTATAATTCCATTTTCAAGTTACCCGTGTGACAACCCTCAAAATCCCATGTATTCCGTACAAATTATTAATGATAATTAAAGTGTCTGACGACTGTGTGGAATTACTTAACTGCTTTCTGATATCTGTGTTATGCTTACACGTATTTGTTAATATGCTAATAATGTACAGATAGGTCACTAAATAGTCCGTTACATTTTCCTAAGTGTTAGAAAGTAAAAACGTTGCAAAAATATATATGTAGGACGCTTTACGGATTAATTAAGCGGTTTAATGGAACAGGATCGAACCGAACAATCGGACTTTACCCGGAACCTAAAAATATTGTCCATGACATTGTTTTTCTTTTCTGAACCAGTTAGGGTCCCCGAATACCCTAACACCCGCTATAACACATAACATACTAGTAAATGGTTTAACCTTCTTATTAACTAACTAATACTTAACACTTGGTTGGAAACTAACCGGATTACCCCCCCCCCCCCCCCAACCGAGTTTGGTCACAATGTGACCATCCCTTGTACCTTGATGATTATTTAATTCATTCTTGTCCCATATCAAGTGAACATAGCACCCAATGGTTAATTGTGTAGAGTTTTGCCTATAAGTTACAACCTAAACACACCATAATCTTTCCACCACACTTGATCAAACATCACTCTCTCTCCCTCTCCTCAAACTCTCGGCCGAACACAAGCACCCACAACCACCCACTTTCGAGCTTTGATCTTGCCATTCCAAGCTTGTACAAGGGTTAAGGATCTCATACAAAGGAGCTCGGTGCATTCGGAACGCGAAGGACCTCGCTACATTGCTTTTATCCACTCGATTTTCGACTAGAATCTTCCCTAGCCTCGAGCTAGTAGTAAGTTGCTCTAAACATCTTCTTGATCTATCCTAAAGTGGTTAATAAGAGTTTCGTCGGTTGAAAATCACTAACATATAAGATCACCAACTAAAGGTCTACTAAAGTGATGTACAAGGTGGTTAATGGATGAATATTAGTGTAAATCATGTAGATCTTGTGTGATTATGATTATTGGTTGATTATTTGATGATTTGCTGATTAATGTTAATATGTGATGTTGTTGCGGTCACTAAACTTGTTAACGGAATCAATCGAACACGATTTAGAAGGATAAACACTGAAAATCAGAATCTGTCCTGGTTTTACAGCCAACTTCAGTTGGCTGTAAACAGGTCATAAACGTAACGAAAAACCGATATTTTGAATCTAAAATATGCCATTATGAAATACGGTTCTAATGGCACCAGAATCGTAATTTTTGGACTCCGTTAACTATTTTTAAAGTGTTAATTTGTAACAGCAACTTGAGCTGAATTTTGACAGCAATAAATGGGTGTCGTACTTTCAGTCATAACCTGAGTTTTGTGATGAATCGGACAATGAAATTTGTACAGTAGATGACAACCGATGTATTTGTAATTACCCCACTGGAATTTCGTAAATCGGACACTCGATGAATTTTTAATAAATTTTTCCGTGGACTGTGGTCAGAAATACATAAATCTGAGTTCGGCCCGGAATATGAATTTTTGTAAAATATTGGTAATGAACCGGACCCCAAAATTTTACACAATAAAATATGGAATGTTTACGACATTTTGTAAAAATTTGGGAATTTTTGGAATAATATAACTATTTTATTAAAATGTCCGAAAGCAGCCGGTTTTGAATATAAATGCTGAAATGACATAAGTTGTGACTCGCGTGTCTAAATGTCAAGTATGCTATCTGTGAATGATCTAATATGCTATATATGTTATGTGTATTATCGTATGTTTGATTATGAGTGGGGAATGGATGGGAAACATACATGGGCATAAACAGTTAAAGTAATGCATGTTATGTGCTAGATACGTGTAGGAATTTTGTGCTCTAATTGAAAGCCACTAAATGACTAACTGATAAATCATACTAGGACGCGATTGACCGACCCTGACTGTTAGCTATATTGAGAATCTAACCGAGCAAACCGAGGTGAGTTCGCACTTTCTAAGGCATGGGATTCCCGGTGGTTTGGGAATGGGTTAAGAAATTAAAATTGGAATCTACATATCCTCCTTGGGTAGGATATGTACGGCCATCCTCCATAGGTAGGATGCCATTATTAAACCTACGAATTCTCCTGGTGCAGAATACGTACGTTCGTCCTCCTTGGGTAGGACAACAACCTTAAAACTAGCTAGACAAAACTCTATCATGAAGTCCCTCAATTTATATCGACTTAATCGCCGAGGCCAATGGCGAGCGGGTCATTAGTTAATAGCGCTATTAGGTTTAACAAACCTCACACCGTGCCAGTCGGACGGGCGTGTACTAATGGACTATGGCAGATTGTCAGTGATGATAGACACTGATATAGGGCACAACTTATTTGCGTAGCAGTCGATATCATTCCGTCTAGTAGTTCACACGGGGAAAGCCCCCACTACTTATGGATACGGTTTGGGTAAAGAAAAGAAAATGGAATGGTTAAACATACTTTCAACTTCGGGGTAAACCCCACGGCAATAAGCCAACGAAAGTCAAACCACGTTTTTCAGAAACAACTTAAAACTAAACAACCAAACGTGAACTCACTCAACTTTGTTGTTGACTCGTTGTTACATGCCTTACAGGTCACTAAATGCTTGGAGCTTGCACGGGGAAGGAGTCGTTGTGGTGTACGGACTGTTACGTTTCGTGCTTGATGTTTAAATCCTTATGAACTTACTAAACTTGCGTTTTGAAACTTAACTTATGAACTATGGACTTATGCTTTTGAACTCACGTTTATGCTTCCGCTGTTTAAACCAAACAAGGTTAACTAGCTTTGGTCACCAATCGTATTATGTTTGGTTTTATTTACTAAATTGAGTTGTTCAATATGATTGGTGGCTCGATCCTGGTCATGTCACGCCTCCAAGCGGCGATACTCCGCACGGTGGATTTTGGGGGTGTGACAACCCGGCTTTGGTCCCTCGTGTTTGGTTAGTTATTAATTAGGTCACAACCTAATTATTTTCAATAATATTCCCACTTATTAACTAGGTTTAATATTCCTAGTTAACTTAGCGGGTTCGGGAATATTTATGACTAAGTTTATTTTAGGTCCCGTTAACTCGGGCCTTTTATCCATTTTATTTCCTTAAAAGCTTTTATTCACTTTTTATTTAATATTAGGATTAATTATTAAAATCCTAATATTTACCGGCTTAAATTTTACCACTAACGGTACTTTACCCGTCTTTTAGTGCTAATGTGGTTTGATCACCAAACCCGTTTTCGGGGTGTTACAATATATATATATATATATATATATTGAAACTATCATGTATGAAAATGTTTTTTAGAGTGCATATGCTATGCTCTTTTCAAGTAATCTATAAACTAGTAGTTTACCCGTCCGCTGTCCGGGTATATATGATTAACATCATCCAAACTCACTGCTGTCCGGGTATATATGATTAACATCATCCAAACTCACTGTATATTTTAATATCACGATGACTACTTATCTAACTATTAAGAACATCAATAACTATGTCTATATTTAAAATAATGTTGATTTTAATTTGATTTCGATTAATAACTACAACTCTTCTTGAATTGTCATACATACTAATTTATAATCTTACATCTAATTCGCACAATTTAAAATATTTAATTAATTATTTGTAATTGATTAACGTAGGAATTGCTAACACCATTAAATGAAGATAAAAGAGATCTATCAATGATACATGTTTAAAAAAGTATTAAAAAAAACTATCAACACAACCAAACGTAGATTATATTTATGTCATGAGAATATTATTTAAGAACATCAATAACAGTGTCTACATTTAAGATAATAATGACTTGTAATAAATGATAAACATGCAGGATACATATACAAAAAAAAAAGCAGATAATGTTATCAAGATTTCACAAGTATATTACAAAAGAACCAAAAAAAACCACAATGTATACTACAATATACAATAAATCATAAACATGCAGAATACATATACAAAAAAACTAATTGATGTTATCAGGATCTCCCAAGGATATTACACAAAAGCCAAAAAAACACAATATATACTATAATTTACAATTTCGTTGGCAAAACACAAACCATTGTAAAAAACACAATGACTTATTATCCAACTATTAAGAACATCAATAACCATGTCTATATTTAAGATAATAATGACTTTTTATTCGATTGCGATTAGTAACTACAACTGTTCTTATATTCTTATATATCGAATTGTCATACGTACTAACTTAAAATCTTACATCTAATTCACTCAATTTACAATTTTTAAGTAACTATTTTTAAATTGATTAACATAGCAATTGCTAACACCATTAAATAAAGATAGATGAGATCTATCAAAGTTAGATCAACATAAACTAAATCAATTACAAATCTCTCTATGGTCGCTCGAAGAAAAGGGAGCATATGAAGAACTAAACAGAAAAGTCAGCATCATCAGTGATAACAATTACAAGCGAACCTGGAGCAGCATCGGATAACTTGATGAAGTCCTCCACTCTCCCTCATCAGATTTCAAGAACAACGCAGAAGAGTTTATCACACAACTGTTGAAACAGGATCAGAAAATCTGCCACAATCCTAGCCGATCTGCAAAACAAAAGAAATAATGAAATCGCGTGGAAGAAGGCGAGAGTCGTTGAAATCTTAGGAAGTGTTAATTGTAGCGTATAATATTTTATACATATTTCACTCTTTAATCTTTCTTTATATTTAATTTAATAAAATTAACATCCATTGGATACAAAGTAAACACAATGACAAAAACACATAACATAATGTATAGAAAACCCACCTAAGTTGCAAAACACAACAATTAGACGCAAATAACACAATATATAGAAACAGTTGCAATACCATGGCTAATATTAACACTATCCATACCACCAATATTCAAGTATTTCTTTATTTAATTAAACAAACAATAAAATATAAAAGATACGCAATCAACTTCATATCTATCACAATCAAAACAACTTCATCATCACCGGCGTTTCATATCTCCTTGAAGATCATCGCCGCCGAAGATTTGATCGACAAAAAGGTAACTTCCGATTGTAAATCTTAATGGTTTAATTTCTATTAGATTTCTAAACCTCTGTTAGATTCTTAATCAGCCACATATGATGGTTACTGCGGCGAATAACTTGTTTGTAGACGTCAAATCTGATTTTAGGTTTCAATCATCTTCAACCTCTCATATGTTATGTATAGTTGATATATATCTTATGTATTGCATGTTATGGACATTGTCGAACTAATGTTTACATTATAATGATAATAATATATGAAAAAGTTGCAATCAAACAATTGGGGGTGTTTGGGTTAGCTTATTTTGAAGCAACTTATGACCTATTGACTTATAAAAGTTAATAAGTTGTTTTTTGAGTGTTTGGGTTAGCTTATTTTAAAGGGTTTTGTGTGTTGACAAGCCATTTTTGAGAAGTCACAATTTCTAACTTCTCACTTGTCACTTATATAAGTTAATAAGTCATTTTTAAGAAGGAATCCCAAACACACACGGATGAAAACATATGATTCTGTTATAATTTTTTTTATTTTTGGGGTTCCTTCTCTAAAAGTACTTATTAACTTATATAAGTCATAAGTGAGGAGTTACAAATACTAACTTATCAAAAACAACTTCTCAACACACAAAAATAACTTGAATAAGCTAACCCAAACACTATAAACACAACTTATTAAATTTTATAAGTCAATAAGATATAAGTTGCTCCAAAATAACCTAACCCATGTACGATTACGCTAAAAGAGATATTTTATGAATATATATATTTACTGATATATTGAAACGGTATACAGAAGAGATCTATTGCACATTATGAATTAGGAATAATATTCTCATGACATAAGATTACATTTTAACACATTGTGTATTAATACTAACAGTTAATATTAAATGTTATATATCACAGGTATACAGAAATGATTACATCCTGCATGTGTCTATTACAAAACCCTAAATCATTGAAACTAGTATGTTGTAATGCCTTCAATAAGTAAGTGTAAACTTCATTACGTAAACTGAAATTAGTAAATGTAACTACAGGCATTACCAATTGAGTTTGTAAAGCTTGTGGGAGGAGATTACTGGAACCGGACAAAGATAACGATAAATCATGAAAGCGGAATAAGCTGTACAGCATGGCTGAGAAGTGTAAGAGGTGCAAGTGTTGTCACTGACGGATGGATAAGTATTGTAAAAGGTCTTAAATTGACAAAGAACACCTTATTGGTTTTGAGGATAATCAAAGAAAAATGTCTACAAATACATTGTTTCATAGAAAACGTTTGTGATGAATCGTTCTTGACAGTCAACCGTTACGGAGATTTAAAGATCATAGTAAGTATAGTTATATGTTAGTAGGAATTTGTCTTTTGTTATACTTGTCAGTAAATGGAAAAAAAAAAGAATATATGTTTATAAAATATTTCCCAACTTTTCAGGTCATTCCAGAAGCTTATGTGAACAAATTTTACTGTTACTGGCCAGTAAAAGATTCTTATAACATATACGCAGCAGGTCAGTGTTGGAAAGTTGAGACCGAAAAAATAAATGCATGCTACGTTTTTGCTAAAGGGTGTCCAGAGATATTTGAATACATTAACATAGAAGAAGGTGATATAGTGATGTTGATGAAAACAGACAGCGAATCGTTTGACTTGACACTTTATCGTAGCGGAGTTGAGGTTGTTTTTAGAAAGAAGGAGACAACTAAAGACAGCTCAGTTGTTGAAATACCTAAACACACATACTATGAACACTTCAACTCTGTAAGTAATTTAAAGTAAGTTAAAATAGTTTGCTAGTCAATACGACTTATTTACGGATGTTATCGTATAACAGATCTTTACTGATCAAGAAGACTCAATCAACCAATTGATTACTGGGGTAATGATTTTACATATTTTTACAATACAATATATTGATCCTCAGATGTTAATGAATTTTAAAAATCTTGGATGCAGATGAATGATGAGAAACATGATGTGAATAAGAAAAGTGTTGAAAAAGAAAAGTTGAAGTCTGAAAGAAAGAGTTTTGTAAGTGAAGGAAATAACAACCAGACAAAAGAAGATGTAAGTCTTTGAAACATAATAACGGATAAGTTATTTGTTCATAATATTATACATTCTTAGTTGACGATTGTAGTTTAATTTACTTTATTGTTACGGGCTGTAATAACAGGTTAAAAAGAAAGGTAAACAGATTGCATCTGATTCTACATCTGAAGAACCTAAACAACTGATATGCTGTACAACTTATGATCATTCTACTGTGTCAGCAACTGGACGACAAACACGTGATCGTTTGGTAAGTTAAGCATAAGTTAACAAAATATTCCAATAAACATTTCTTATACATTAACATATATACTATATATATATATATATTGAAAGGAAATGCGTGTTTGAAATGATAAGGTTAACAAAAACGGGAAAAGAAGTCGGATGGCGTTGAAGGTAAGCAATGAAGACGAAAAACGTGTTGCACATCAAAATTATGATCAAGAAAGTGGTGCGTATCAATTCAACAGGAAAGCAAATTATCGAATGGTATGTCATTTCTGTTATTTAATGAGAACAATTGACAACACCATTCATGAGGCTATTTATACGTACAGAATTACTAGTTAAACACATAACAATTGAACTTGGTTTGGAACAAAAAACCTTAAAACAGTTGTTTTTTTTCTAAGCAATAAAGTATAACTTTACTTATAACCTTCATAAAATAACTATAATAGATAATAGATACTAAATTATGTTTATTCAAAAATTAACAATTGATATTTGTTGCTGCTGACAATTATATCCAACACGGCTAATATACTTCTTAACTCTAACATCAATGCAGCGATTACCTGTAGAAGTTGTAAACAGGGCAAGGCTAACAAAGAAGGTGCATCAGATGAATGTCAGAAACATGGATGGGAAAACAGTTGCGAAGATAGTTAAGCGACAAAAGGACAGAAATGGATTTAGGTATGCGATTGAAGGGTGGCCAAGTTTCATAAAGGAAAATGATATTAGCACGGGTGACATTATGCATTTAACCTATGTAGAATCAGCAAACCTCCTCATGTTGACGCATGTGGATGCAGTCAGCCAAGCTTAACAGTTAACGTTATATGCTAATGATGCAGATGTCTGCGTATATAAACTAATGCCTTTTGTCGTCATCATTTGATGGTTTTTGGTTGGACATGTTGGTACAGTTTATTGGTTTTTTTTTGGTTGGTTGGTAGTCTAACCTTGATGACAATTATTAGTATATTAGGGCATGGATGACATATTTTGTTTAGAATTCTAATTTGCAAACGGTAGTCGAAGTTCATATTAGTTATAAATTTAGCTGTGTTTTCCTGTATACAACATTAGAAGTCTTATTGGTAATATTTCCATCATCCAAATACACTGCATATTTTAATATCATAATGACTTCTTATCCAACTATTAAGAACATCAATAAGTGTCTCCATAAATAAGTGTCTCCATATTTAAGATAATAATGACTTTTTTATGCGATTGCGATTAGAAGCTACAACTGTTCTTGTATTGTCATACATCGAATTGTCAAACATAGTAAATTAAAATCTTACATCTAATTGGCACAATTTAAAATGAATTAGTTATTTGTAAATTGATAAGCGTAGAAATTAATAACACCATTAGATGAACTTAGATAATATATATGAAAGTTAGATGTTTTCAAAGTGTTGAAAGAACTACCGATGACAAACAAACGTTGATTATATTTACTGGCATAAAATATTACACACCAAACATATTATAAACATAATAGAACAATTAAAATAACACATTAATTTCGAATATTGATTCTCCATATACAAAAAAATACCAACCACAAAAACAACCACAAACATAATACTATGTATATAACACAATGATAACAACAAACAACTAAATACAAAACCATAACTAAACATGTGGTGAAACTACAGTTTCAATATAGCTTGCACCTACAATGCCTTGTGTAAAGATGATAGGAAAATAACCATGCATCTTCTTTGCCCTTACGTTTATCTGAGCAACATCACCCCATTCGTGTACTATAATTAATTTGTTATTACCATCAATGTAGTGCACAGATGACCCTATCATCAACGGCATAAACACACGGGGTACAAAAGACACCACTTTCGACCAAGTATTATTTTGTAGACGCCACAATTGAACATCTACACTACACATTCCAATACTAACCAACATATGAAGTTCATCTCGTATAGTCACCAACTGACCTATAGATTCCACACTCAATGTATCTGGGTAACCTACATTTTCTATTACCTTCTGTCACACCCCGAATTATCAGAGCGTTGGCGTGACTGGACTGGTATCTTCATTGCACAGCGGAAGCAAATAAGCTAAGACTTTTAGTAATAGAAACGCCCACTAAGTACTCGACTCCAGATGGTTCTCCTATTCCAACCGTGCCTTGTCTTAGAAATGCAACCTGAGAAAGAAACATGCGAAAAATCAACATAAAGTTGAGCGAGTTCATAGTTTGTTTGTAAAAGATTTGAAATAAATCTTTTGAATAACCGGTTTTTGAAGTATTGTTGAGAAAACGAATTTAAAATCATTTTCTTGTCAAGTTATACAGAAACTTTGTATGAAAACATGGTATGCATCTTGTATAATTCAAGTATTTCTGTATGTATCATGTATTCTTGTATAAATCACATATTCTTGTATGTATCATGTTTTCTTGTATAAATCAAGTATTCTGTATGTATCTTGTTGTTAATGGGTTGCAGGGCCATTAACATGTGACACGACATAGGAAGTCACCAAACCATAGGCATTTTTCTGTAGTCGATTCACTACTGAGACACAAAAACACTGCTTGGTAAAAGAGTGGCCAAGAGTGGGGCTGCCCGGAACCCATTAGATCTAACCTTTTGTTCTGCGGTCTAAGTATGTACATGATTAATGGTGCTTATGGTACCCTATTCGTGACACGATTTCTCGTATCATTCTTGTATCCATCATATCAAGTATCAATTTTCAGTTCTTGTATTCTTTATGTCAAGTATCAATTCTCATGTGTTTGTATACTCTTGTATTTTCTCGTAGTTTAGAAAACTAGAATTCGTGTGTAAACGCTTGTTTGAAAAACCGGTATAAAACATAAGCTTTTCGTAAACCATTTGTGTCAGATAAAAAAAATGGTTTATAAATATGTAATTCTTGTATGCTTTGCAAAAAGTGCATGTCTTTCCACCCCGAAAACATTTAGAAAAATGTAAAACCATAAAAGGTGGGGTTATGAACTCACCTGAATATTCCTGTGCAAAGCTAGCTAATTACGACTTCGCGATGTCGTTTCCAAGACTTGACTTGCTAGCGTGCATTCTACAATATTCCTAACACGGAATTTCTCATAAGTTTCTAAATCATGCGGTAACTAATCTACGTGTTACCGAGCTCTACCGAATCGTTAGTCGAACGATTTGACGGTAAATAGTTAACTTAATGAAAATGACTAAGTTAAACTGCCGCGAGAAGTCGTTTGAGTATGTAGGAATATTCGTATGAGAGTATTATATAACTCGTATTATATATATTGCGTCTTGTATATTTTTGCCAAAATATATGTATATGTCGTTTCGGCGTTTGTAATAAATATAAAGTATTATATTCATTTTGCGATAGTATCATCGAGTAGTTCGAAATTTGAAATTAATATAAAACTATATTTATTTATTTTTGTTTTTAAACAAATCCACGTTGTACGATGTTTGAAATAAATAGATAAGTTATATCTATTTTATAAAAGAATCGTTGTTTTTGTTTGACGTTTGAAATAAATATATAAAATATATTTATTTTATAAAGAATTGCCGTTTTCGTACGTTTGTAAAGTGTCGTCGAAAATATTATACACTTGTATACAAAGTGTCTTTATATTAAAAACGTGTTTCGTTTTACGGATTTTCTCGAAAAACGGGCAGAGTTTCCTCTGTTTTTGGACGCCCCGGACAACCAAGTTGTCGTAATTTTATCAAGATTCAACAATATCACCAATATCAATATGTATAATTTTTGTAAAAGCGACAAAATGTAAATTAAGCATGAATTGTATTGGTTCGAGCTCGTTCACGAAATAAATAAAATTATAAGAATAACAGAATGTATTGCGCCGTAAAATCTTTACCATCTTCTTGTGTCGAAAGCCGAGCTGACCGAGTTAACTCGCTGAGTTGACTGAGTCAACTGAGTTGACCGGTTGGACCGAGTTGACTCGAACCGCTTCTGCCACTAACAAATCTGACCGAACAGGACCCGATCTGAGCTGAACCCGAACCTCACCAGATCTGGCCGAGTTGACTGAGTTGACTCGGTTTGACCGAGTCAAACCGAGTTGAACCATCCTTTGACCAAAAATCAGCCGAAACAACCACATAAAACTCGAATCTGACCGAAATACTTGAATCTAAACCTAAAAGAACTCGTAGCTGAACCAACTGAGCCGAGACTCCACCGAGCCTGAACCGAATGTATACCCGAAACAACCACAGCCGTGGCTCCGGTCGCCGCCGGCCACACATCATCTTCATCCTCGTCCCTACCTGAAACACCAAGTGTTTGACCGGAACAACACGGATCTGTTACAGATCGAGGAGAAGAAGAAAGATGGAAGAGGGTTAAAACCACTTACCAGAGAAGAAAACCGCCACCACCGCTGGAACCACCACCGAACCACCGGATAAATGGACCGACCGGCGGTCCGAGTCTTTGACCGCCGGTTCCCTCTCTCTCTCTCTATCTCTTTCTCTCAGTCTCTCTCTCTCTCCTTTCTCTCTCTCCGCCTCTCTGTTCTGACGCCGCCGCACCACCACAGGTGGTGGTGGTGTTCCGTATGTAGATCGAAGAATGGGGGGGCTGTGATGTGTACTCACCGGAGAAGACATTGCAAACATAATGTTATTAAGGTTACTAGAAGTTCAGAAACCTAACCAATGTTGTTCGATCTTTTCAACTTCATGTTTTGAACTCTTACAAGTTTCCTCTAAATAAATTTCGGGACGAAATTTCCTAAAGTAGGGGAGACTGTAACACCTGTGCCTCCACGGCCATCAAACAAATACCAAACCAATGAAATATTGTATTTCATACTTGGGATTTGTAAAAATATGTGTATCGTTTACACATATCAACTCTTGTTCAATTTCAAGCTTTAAATCGCTTTCTGGAAGGTTAAACGCGCACTGATGTGTAAATATAACCAGTTTAATGCAACGAACACTCCGGAATAGTGAAATAGGCTTAACATACCTTAAATAACCTTTACATAACTTAGATATAAGTTTTGGAAGGTTTGATGTGATGAAATCAAAGTTAAATCGTTTACAGGGACTAAATTTGACAAACTGCGAAAGTATGCCAATTTGAACTGTAACAGACATTCCGGAACATGACCATAAGTTAAACATACCATAAATATCCCTTACATAGCTTAGAGATAGGCTTTGAGGTGTTCGGTATGCTAAAATAAACTTTTGTGTCATTCAGGGACTAAAAGTGTCAAAAAGTGCACAAGTTTGCATTTTCGCGCATAACTTACGTTCTGAATACATCCGGACATCCAAAAATTTATGTGAACATGACTATATTATATTTTAGTGTTCGCCTTAAGAAAAATCCATTCGTCACGTCGTTTGGTTCGTTTTTCGCGCTTATGCGCATTCCGTCGTAATTAAGCGAACATCGCGTTCGTACGGCCAAACGAACCGACATCCGAGATATTTTTGAACATGTTTTAAGTTCCCTATACTATAACTTCATTTTAGAGCTTTGAAATGGGGTTAACGGGCCTTAAACGTGTCGAAAATGGGCCGATTGCATTGCAGGGACCAAAGTTGGAATTCTGCCAAAATGTAGCTTACGGACCGTAAGCACAATGACCTTACGGTCCGTAAGGGGTCTGCAGAACAGATAATATCGAACAGTCAGCACGATCCAGCTGTTTTAACCACAACCACATCTTTTCCACTTGCATTTTCAGCTGATAAGGATGGTTTTAAGCCACCACAACTTTCCGACACTTGTACGGTTACGATTAAGGCACGATATTCGACAAACGATCTTAACGGTTATCCGAAAACTATAAATACCCACCCCCCTTTGGCTTAAAAACCCACAAATCTGATTAAGAAAGCTCTAAGTTGGAACCTTCGTTTCATACCTGAGCTATTTTGATCTGGGTTAGCATTCGGGGACCCTGGGTAAGTATTCTTTCGTTCTTTTCCTTATTTTTACTGCTTTTCGAGTCAGAAAGTCAAACTTTGTTTGACTTTCAGCGTTGACCAGTAATGGTCAATGCGAAGTTCGTTTGAACTTCGCAACGTGAGTGTAATCACGTTGGTCATGGTCCCTTGGGACTATGCCCACTGATTACCACGTTGTCTAGGGTCGTAGGGTAAGCGATCTAATAAATCGCTTATACCTTCGAACCCGACCCAGTTTGGTCGATCATTAGGATCCGACCAAATACATTAGGTGACCCTAGTATAGGGCATAACCTTGCGAGGTTATACCCTATGGTCACATCGTTTAAGTAGTTGTATGATAGGTAGTTTATATGCCTTAGGTAAATTACCAGAATACCCTTTTCATGTATAATTGGTAATTAAGCATATGTAACCTAAACTTTTGTCACATAACTGATTATGTAACATGTTTAGGCATATAACACTTGTCATAGGATTAGTTAGACGGTCCGAACGCGTTTCACGCGCACGACACGTTAAAGTAACGTATGTTACCTTAATGGGTCGCGATGGGTCGATAATACTTAGGTTAAGTTTCATTTAGTATGTAGGCTTTGTTAAACCATATCATATGAGTTCCTACACTCATTTGGTTTACAAACCCTCCTGCTACCCAGTCTTTCGATTTAGGTCCGGGTTAATTATGTAGTTACCTATATTAGGTACCGTTTGATTTCCGGGACTCCTCTAGCTTACTTGGTAGTTGTTCAAGACTCCTAAGAAATCCCAGGCGAGTACATTCTTCCCCTATTTTACTGTTTTCAATTGTTTTGGGGTGACTCATATGTGCTAAATGTTTTCGATGTTATAACGATGGTTTCAAAAACGATTAAGGCGATTTATACAAAACTAATAACGATTTCATAAAGTGAACAAACTTGTTGGTTGTAGTTACATAACAAATGACATTCATTAGCAATGATCAAGCCGACCAGTATTAGGTTATGGTACCATAGGATCTGACAAGTCCCGTTATTTACTACACCCGTAGTTATGTGTGGGTGTTGTGGGTAGCGACTGAATCTGTAACTGTTAATTTACTCTTTGGTAAGGGTTTATTAATGCGAATTGTTAATTTACTCTTTGGTAAGGGTTTATTAATGCGAATTGTTAATCTATCCTTTGGTAAGGGTTTATTAATGCGAATTGTTAATCTATCCTTTGGTAAGGGTTTATTAATGCGAGTCAAGAAGGTTTGAATGTTATTAGCGAGACGACCATTTAAGTAGTTTCACGACCTAAAACGAATTTAACGATTGTGTAAACGATTGGTTTTCACACGATGTTTTAACGATTGGGTAAACGATTGGTTTTCACACGATGTTTTAACGATTGGGTAAACGATTGGTTTTCACACGATGGTTTAACGATTGGGTAAACATTTGTACATGATTGACCTTTGATCATGTATTTCCCACAAAACATAACTTTGATTTAAACCAAGTTTTTACTTCAATACTTTGTTTTTGTGCATATGGTTTAGTTGAGACATTTCACTTGCCATACATGGATATTTGACATAGACATTTGACATGGATATTTGACATAGACATTTTACATTGTTTGGTTTGGTTTGATTAAGTGATTAAGTAACGATGCGTGTGTAATATGATACAAGCATGGTGGATACGCCGCTGGTACTTCCTATATATAAGTGTTTGTATGGTATTACATATTGTAGCGTTATTTGAATCATTTCAGTTTGAGACATAGAACATTTTATACGAGTAACATACTTTTCACAAGACATTTATTTACAAACAACTTATCTTATACAAACTCATTTTACATGGTTATTCAGTTAATCATGCATTATTCTATTACTGATACATATCACCTGAACTTATCATTGTTTTTCAAATAATGTACTAAAACAAATGTTTTTGGGTTAAGAGTCATGGCTACAAGGTTTTACAAATTATAACTCGCTTGATTTGAGTTGGTTAATTAAGTTGCAATATTATACTCTTTTCAAAACAAGGTTTTTAAATAAAGTATTGCAACGTCTAAACTAGCCATGATTTCGACACTCCTACAAAACCTATGTACTCGCCAGCATTTCTTTGCTGACCTCGTTTTCACATATGTTTCAGGTATGTTGGATGATATCGATTGATAAGATGCATGCTCACATAGGACTGGACAAGGCCTTAGTGACTCAATAACAATGATAGACTATGTTTAAATAGTGTAATTAGATTTCCAGACGATGTAATTACTCAATGTTTAATAAAACGAAACACTTTTGATATCCATGGTTATGAAACATTAATTCTGTTGCAACACGCCCCGATGTTTCCGCCGCGATTTGTTGTTTTACGCGGTCGGGGTGTGACAGAAAAGATGGTATCAGAGCCAATGGTTATAGGGAATTAGGTTATTAGTAATTAGTAATGCTTTGACCTAGTCTATAACCTTTCTAGGACCCTAACGCGAGTTTACTTGCGTTTAGTCATAAAACAATACCGTCACCTATCCTTAGGCGACGACCACAACAAGAACATAAATTTCAAAACCGCTTTGAAAACTAATCATCTGTTCTAGGATGATTGATTTCTAGGTTTTGAACCCTCTGTTATATGGTTTTGAACCCCTTTGAATTTTCAAATTCTCGTCATGGTTTTGGGTTTTAAATAATGTGAACACGTGCAAACTGGAAGGGTGAATGCCTGTATTCTGGGTTTTCTGTCTAGGCAAGCACTTCGTATACATGTCATCAGACGCGAGACCAGTTGTGCTTACCTGGGAATTCTTGGGATGAGTGTTCACTTATAGGCGAGCATGTCTTCGCGATACATTATTTTGACCCATTTACTTTGATTAGTCACTGTGTGTCGTTTGTTTACCTTGTGGTAACAAACAAATGACCACTACCCTTGCTTTCAGCAGATTTGTTCATCTCATTCTTTTCATCTAAATTCTCTCACTCGTTTCCTTTCATGTTTCCTCTTTTAGACAATGCCTCCTCGACGCGAAAACCAGATAGAGACTGCCGAGCTGGCAGAAATTATTGCGCAGCAAATGGCTGCTCAATTCCCAAACCTCTTTGCTCAATGGATCCAAGCCTACAACAACAACAATGTTCCATGCAAATACAAGGATTTTAACCAGGCTAAACCACTCAAGTTTAGTGGTTCTGAAGGAGCGACTGGGCTTCTTCAGTGGTTTGAAAGCATAGAGAATACTTTTCGCCACGTGCAGTGTCTTGACAATCGCAAGGTCGAGTTTGCTTCGAGCGTATTTCAGAAGAGGGCTTTGACATGGTGGAACGGGGTTATGAGAGATAGGGGTGCTGAGATTGCCTTGGCACAGACATGGGCTGAACTAAGAGCTCTTATGATGAGGGAATTCTGTCCTCGTCATGAGCAGCGAGCCTTAGAGAAGGAATTTGATGATTTGAAGCAGGATAGTGGTGAGCACAGGGCTTATACTGATAGGTTTGAGGAGCTGAGTCTGCTTTGCCCGACAATGGTTACCCCACTTGACATAGCTATCGAAAGGTACATCGACGGCCTACCTGACTCGGTACAAGACATCCTTACTGGTAGTAACCCTGCCACACTCCGTCAGGCGATCGAGTTATCAGCGACATTGACTGAGTCGCAGATTCGGAAGAACAAGTTACACAGGAAGGGTGACAAGGGCAAGAAACAGACAACTGACATGGAGGATAGCAAGAAAGGTCAAAACAAGAAGGGTAAGGAAGGTGAGACGTCAAAGAAATCAAGAAAGCGAAAGGATGTTCAGAACTTTGTTGTTACAGCACAGACTGCTCAGAACCCGCGGAACCAACCAGCTCAGCCACCTGCAAAGAAAGCATATGCCGGTACCGCACCTCATTGTGCCCGTTGCAACGGTCATCACGTTGCACCACGAGATTGCAAGAAATGCACAACGTGTGGTAGACTTGGGCATTTGGCCAATATTTGTCGTTTGGGACAAAATCAGGCTGCTCAGGTTCAAGCTCCGGTTCAAGGGAATGCTGCGAGATTCCCATTGGGTTCATGTTTCAACTGCGGAGAGATTGGTCACTTCCGCCACAACTGCCCAAGACTGGTGAATGCAAATGCTAACGCAAACCCAAATGCGAACGTCAACGTCAATGTGAATCCAGCACGTGGTTGAGTGTTTAACATCAATGAGGCACTCAATGTTGAAGGAATGAACAATTAGTATTGGTATTTCCTATGGTTGTTATCTTGTAACATTTTAAGACAATTCGGTTGTTATATAAATAAAAATTTGTGGTTTTTATTTTCAACTAATGCAATTGTATGAATGTTTGATCCAACCTTATGATGTTATCACAAAGACAAAACTACTCTTGTGGTTCTGTCATTTTTATGATCACTTGTGATCTCCCTAAGAACCTCAAACACTTGTTTCTTCTAAATCCAAAGTATTTTATCGTCTTGCACCGTTCGAGATGCAAGAATCATCAAAACAGCTTTAAGAGTTGTCTGATAAAGGATTCATCCGTCCGAACTTTTCACCTTGGAGAAACTCCAGTTCTCCTTGTGAAAAGAAAAATGGATCTTTTCAAATGTATATCGATTAACGTAAGCCTAGTAAGCTTACCATCAAGAATCAATATTCCCTACCTTAAATCAATGATCCGATTATCTGCAGGGTACTTCATGCTTTTCCAAGATCGATTTGCGTTCTTGGTATCATCAACTTCGTATTCTCGAAGAAGATGTTCCCAAAACGGTTTTCTGCACGAAGTATGGCCATTACGAGTTTACAGTCATACCTTTTGGTTTGACAAATGCTCCAGCTATCTTCATGGACTTAATAAATAGGGTCTGCAAGCCTTATTTGGATCAGTTCGTCATTGTTTTTATTGATGACATCTTGATCTATTCAAAGTCCCGAGCCGACCACGATCAACACCTTCGTTGATTTCGGAGCCTGATTGGATTCCTTGTACACCTTAATATGTACATTACAACTCAATTAGGACAAGCCGAATTCCTTTTTAGATCTTCCTATTTTCATAGTTAGATTCTTGAAAATATTTAAAGTGCCAAGTGAAATCCACGGATTGGATTCCTAGTATGCTTTAAATACCCATGTCCAAAGATAACAAATTAAACGATTTTACGATTAAACGATTTTGCGATTTAACGATTTTGCGAATAAACGATTATACAATTATGCGATTATGTGATATGTGT
This sequence comes from Helianthus tuberosus, assembly GCA_030545235.1. NCBI lineage: Eukaryota > Viridiplantae > Streptophyta > Magnoliopsida > Asterales > Asteraceae > Helianthus > Helianthus tuberosus. The sequence goes on from JARYGA010046293.1 coordinate 1,701,076, forward strand.
TATGTGTTCTCCTCTATGTTCTTGTGTGATCCAATTTTCAAATCCTCATAGAATCTTTCGTATCTTTATATGAGGGATTCATAGTAGAATATTCAAAAGGTACTACTTTAAATCCTTAATGGGCTTCTACGTTGTAGTTAAAGACCCTTGGGATTATATGGTACTATTCCATGATTCGATGAGAGACCCTTAAGTGGTCTAGTCTAAAAGATTGATTCACAATTTGATTAAAGAACGACATCTAGTGATGTAGCTGAACAGACTCCTTGATAGTCTATTTAGATCATTTATTGATTTAATTAAAAGGACTCTATGGCGGTCTAGTTACACTCATCACAGGTTTGTTCATTTGGTTTTCCCCTACACACTATAAAATAGACTGTGTATACTGTGCAAGGAATTGTCTGATTATGGACGCGTACATAATTATGAAATTTAGTGCATAGGAACCCAGTAAGATTTATTATGTGTAAGAACCGATAGTGACAAAAATAACGAAATGAGAACGATGTAATAGAGGTACGGTGGACGCACCAATGATGCTTCATATACTTGTATATAAGTATCCCTCTTACATTGCAAACATAATGTTATTAAGGTTACTAGAAGTTCAGAAACCTAACCAATGTTGTTCGATCTTTTCAACTTCATGTTTTGAACTCTTACAAGTTTCCTCTAAATAAATTTCGGGACGAAATTTCCTAAAGTAGGGGAGACTGTAACACCTGTGCCTCCACGGCCATCAAACAAATACCAAACCAATGAAATATTGTATTTCATACTTGGGATTTGTAAAAATATGTGTATCGTTTACACATATCAACTCTTGTTCAATTTCAAGCTTTAAATTGCTTTCTGGAAGGTTAAACGCGCACTGATGTGTAAATATAACCAGTTTAATGCAACGAACACTCCGGAATAGTGAAATAGGCTTAACATACCTTAAATAACCTTTACATAACTTAGATATAAGTTTTGGAAGGTTTGATGTGATGAAATCAAAGTTAAATCGTTTACAGGGACTAAATTTGACAAACTGCGAAAGTATGCCAATTTGAACTGTAACAGACATTCCGGAACATGACCATAAGTTAAACATACCATAAATATCCCTTACATAGCTTAGAGATAGGCTTTGAGGTGTTCGGTATGCTAAAATAAACTTTTGTGTCATTCAGGGACTAAAAGTGTCAAAAAGTGCACAAGTTTGCATTTTCGCGCATAACTTACGTTCTGAATACATCCGGACATCCAAAAATTTATGTGAACATGACTATATTATATTTTAGTGTTCGCCTTAAGAAAAATCCATTCGTCACGTCGTTTGGTTCGTTTTTCGCGCTTATGCGCATTCCGTCGTAATTAAGCGAACATCGCGTTCGTACGGCCAAACGAACCGACATCCGAGATATTTTTGAACATGTTTTAAGTTCCCTATACTATAACTTCATTTTAGAGCTTTGAAATGGGGTTAACGGGCCTTAAAGGTGTCGAAAATGGGCCGATTGCATTGCAGGGACCAAAGTTGGAATTCTGCCAAAATGTAGCTTACGGACCGTAAGCACAATGACCTTACGGTCCGTAAGGGGTTTGCAGAATAGATAATATCGAACAGTCAGCACGATCCAGCTGTTTTAACCACAACCACATCTTTTCCACTTGCATTTTCAGCTGATAAGGATGGTTTTAAGCCACCACAACTTTCCGACACTTGTACGGTTACGATTAAGGCACGATATTCGACAAACGATCTTAACGGTTATCCGAAAACTATAAATACCCACCCCCCTTTGGCTTAAAAACCCACAAATCTGATTAAGAAAGCTCTAAGTTGGAACCTTCGTTTCATACCTGAGCTATTTTGATCTGGGTTAGCATTCGGGGACCCTGGGTAAGTATTCTTTCGTTCTTTTCCTTATTTTTACTGCTTTTCGAGTCAGAAAGTCAAACTTTGTTTGACTTTCAGCGTTGACCAGTAATGGTCAATGCGAAGTTCGTTTGAACTTCGCAACGTGAGTGTAATCACGTTGGTCATGGTCCCTTGGGACTATGCCCACTGATTACCACGTTGTCTAGGGTCGTAGGGTAAGCGATCTAATAAATCGCTTATACCTTCGAACCCGACCCAGTTTGGTCGATCATTAGGATCCGACCAAATACATTAGGTGACCCTAGTATAGGGCATAACCTTGCGAGGTTATACCCTATGGTCACATCGTTTAAGTAGTTGTATGATAGGTAGTTTATATGCCTTAGGTAAATTACCAGAATACCCTTTTCATGTATAATTGGTAATTAAGCATATGTAACCTAAACTTTTGTCACATAACTGATTATGTAACATGTTTAGGCATATAACACTTGTCATAGGATTAGTTAGACGGTCCGAACGCGTTTCACGCGCACGACACGTTAAAGTAACGTATGTTACCTTAATGGGTCGCGATGGGTCGATAATACTTAGGTTAAGTTTCATTTAGTATGTAGGCTTTGTTAAACCATATCATATGAGTTCCTACACTCATTTGGTTTACAAACCCTCCTGCTACCCAGTCTTCCGATTTAGGTCCGGGTTAATTATGTAGTTACCTATATTAGGTACCGTTTGATTTCCGGGACTCCTCTAGCTTACTTGGTAGTTGTTCAAGACTCCTAAGCAATCCCAGGAGAGTACATTCTTCCCCTATTTTACTGTTTTCAATTGTTTTGGGGTGACTCATATGTGCTAAATGTTTTCGATGTTATAACGATGGTTTCAAAAACGATTAAGGCGATTTATACAAAACTAATAACGATTTCATAAAGTGAACAAACTTGTTGGTTGTAGTTACATAACAAATGACATTCATTAGCAATGATCAAGCCGACCAGTATTAGGTTATGGTACCATAGGATCTGACAAGTCCCGTTATTTACTACACCCGTAGTTATGTGTGGGTGTTGTGGGTAGCGACTGAATCTGTAACTGTTAATTTACTCTTTGGTAAGGGTTTATTAATGCGAATTGTTAATTTACTCTTTGGTAAGGGTTTATTAATGCGAATTGTTAATCTATCCTTTGGTAAGGGTTTATTAATGCGAATTGTTAATCTATCCTTTGGTAAGGGTTTATTAATGCGAGTCAAGAAGGTTTGAATGTTATTAGCGAGACGACCATTTAAGTAGTTTCACGACCTAAAACGAATTTAACGATTGTGTAAACGATTGGTTTTCACACGATGTTTTAACGATTGGGTAAACGATTGGTTTTCACACGATGTTTTAACGATTGGGTAAACGATTGGTTTTCACACGATGGTTTAACGATTGGGTAAACATTTGTACATGATTGACCTTTGATCATGTATTTCCCACAAAACATAACTTTGATTTAAACCAAGTTTTTACTTCAATACTTTGTTTTTGTGCATATGGTTTAGTTGAGACATTTCACTTGCCATACATGGATATTTGACATAGACATTTGACATGGATATTTGACATAGACATTTTACATTGTTTGGTTTGGTTTGATTAAGTGATTAAGTAATGATGCGTGTGTAATATGATACAAGCATGGTGGATACGCCGCTGGTACTTCCTATATATAAGTGTTTGTATGGTATTACATATTGTAGCGTTATTTGAATCATTTCAGTTTGAGACATAGAACATTTTATACGAGTAACATACTTTTCACAAGACATTTATTTACAAACAACTTATCTTATACAAACTCATTTTACATGGTTATTCAGTTAATCATGCATTATTCTATTACTGATACATATCACCTGAACTTATCATTGTTTTTCAAATAATGTACTAAAACAAATGTTTTTGGGTTAAGAGTCATGGCTACAAGGTTTTACAAATTATAACTCGCTTGATTTGAGTTGGTTAATTAAGTTGCAATATTATACTCTTTTCAAAACAAGGTTTTTAAATAAAGTATTGCAACGTCTAAACTAGCCATGATTTCGACACTCCTACAAAACCTATGTACTCGCCAGCATTTCTTTGCTGACCTCGTTTTCACATATGTTTCAGGTATGTTGGATGATATCGATTGATAAGATGCATGCTCACATAGGACTGGACAAGGCCTTAGTGACTCAATAACAATGATAGACTATGTTTAAATAGTGTAATTAGATTTCCAGACGATGTAATTACTCAATGTTTAATAAAACGAAACACTTTTGATATCCATGGTTATGAAACATTAATTCTGTTGCAACACGCCCCGATGTTTCCGCCGCGATTTGTTGTTTTACGCGGTCGGGGTGTGACATTTAGTCCGTTGTCATTTGCTGTTTCGCAGATTCCACGCGAATCTTCATACGCGTACTGTAGAGTCGGATAAGCGTTCCTGGGCACTCCAAAGGCCTAATTAAGTTAATTTGCGTCGTAAACACTATTTAATGTCGCGTAAATTGCCTGTTTATCACGTAAATTAAGGGCGTAAATTACCGGTTGTCACACCTTCGACTCAACATCCAAACGAAGAATCGCTGTGTTACCCATACACCAGAATTTGGTCAGTACAAAATACAAACTTTTCCTACAAAACGTCCCAACGAACCAACTATAAACAGCAATATCATATGGACTATCAATTAAGAACCTTGGAGTTGACCATGAACCTTCACTAAACGAATAAATATTAACAGTCAACCTGAAATGAGTGCGTTTAATGTGCACAATTTTGTAATCACCAGCAGAGTCAACACAAAACCCAAAACTATCATCATCCATATTGTAAAATCCCTGATAATTAGAATTTCTCAGCATCTTGAACACACGAGTTAGTGGATTCCAAACAACCAAATCACCAGTATTACATAAGCAAACACATACCATGCCATCCAAACTTGCTAAAAAGATCACATTACATGGATGACTATCGAAGGGAATGTGAATATTATTGCCTAAAACACATCTAGGAGATGCAACATCAACATAACGAATCGCACACGATGATTTGTCAAGAGCAATTATTTTCTGGTCACCTAATACTCGCAAGAAACGACAATTATTCTTAGCAAACTCAGGAGTTGAAAGATAGGCTAACCACTCTTTAGACACAGCCTTGCACCGTATAACCTCCTTTGCCGGAAGTCTTGGAATAATCTTCATCAATATTAACAGAGATGGAAGATCCTTCATATTCACTTACGATTATACTTTAATTAAAAATACTGACGTTGATAGAAAGAGGAAGAAAACACATACGAAAAGTGATTCCTTTGAAAAATGAATACCTACATAGAAACTACCCCAATTAACAGTTGACACAGGTGAGTAAAACCTCCTAAATCTCCGAGTAGTGGTGGTAAACGGTTTTCACACACTATGGGCGATAGGGGGTAAATAAAATTAAATAACAATATATATTAGAAACCGTTTCTAATTTACAGGTAAACATATACACATACATGGAGATACTTTTTAATCAATCACATACACAAATATACTTTTTATTAATTAATCTTATTTTTATAAATTACTTTGTTAGTTGTCAAACATTGTGTTATTACAATTGTGAAAATAATTACATCGTAGATTTTTTTTTGGCATTGGGTTTTATATATTATTTTGTACTTTTTATAAAAATATTGTTTTTTATGATAATAGGATTATTGAAAAATAATGGACACCACAACTAAAAAATAGGAAGTTAGTTACATAATACAATATATAAAAATAGACACCTACAAAAAAAATCAAATATATGGAAAACAGAAAACCAATTACACTTTAATAAACAAAACATAAAATGACAATATTCCAGCAAAAAAAAAACAAAAAACAAAAAAATCCAGTAAGAACTATTCCTTAACTGGACATATTACAAAGTGGGAAGTTTCTAATTGTCCTTAACTGCACAATATGTAACCACTATTAAAAAAGAATGAGAAAGACAGCAAAAAGTAGGAATTAATTACACAATGTTATATTTAAATATAGTCAACTACAAAAGAAATCAAATATATAAAAAACAGAAAAACAATGACACAATGATACTCAAAAAACACAATGACTATACTAAAAGAAATCATTCAAATAAAAACTAATCATTAACTGCACCTATTACAACGTGGGAAGTTTCTAATTCTATGTAACTGCACAATGGTAAGGGCTTCCAAGCTGCTCTAAGGGCTTGGTCTCCATGGGCCCATTGTGTTTTTTTTTTTTTTGTAGACCTTTTTGTTTTTAAACCACAATCACATGTAATCATAATTAAATACGCACAAAGCAAATATTAAAATCATACACTCTCAATGAATATTTAAGATGATAATATAAGCACATTAATTCATAAAGATTCAATCTCATTGTGACAAACTATACCACACATAAAAAACAACCACAAACATCAATTACTAACTGATCAAAACAACGAAGAACAAAAAAAGAAATACATAAAATAGCATAACTAAACATTTGGTGAAATTGTAGTTTCAAAATAAACAGATCCATTCACACCTTGAGTAAAGATGATAGGCAAAAAAACATGCATTTCCTCTGCCTCTACAGTTACATCAGTAATATCACCCCATTCTTGAACTATAATGAACTTCTTATTTCTGTTGATATAGTGCACAGACGACCCAATCATGAATGGCATAGAAATAGCAGGTGGACGAAAAAATACTTTTGACCACTTTTCATTTTCAAGTTTCCACAATTCCATATTCACACTATAGAATCCCATACTAACCAACATATGGAGTTGATCTCGAATACTAACCAAGTGACCTGTAGCTTCCACATCCATTGTATCTGGGAATCCAACATCAGAAATTACCCTGCTATCAACATCTAAACGAAGTACACATGCGTTACCCACACACCACAACCTAGTCAATACGAAATACAAACAATTTGCACAAAACGTGCCTACAGACCAACTATAGACGTCAACATTAAACAGACTATAGTTTGAGAACATTGGAGTTGACCATGACCCTTCACTGAGAGAATAAATGTTAACAGCCAACATCATATGTGTCCGTTTAATATGCACGATATTGTAATCACCAGAAGACCTGACGCAAAACCCAAGACTATCCTGATTCGGATTAAAAAAACCCTGTGAATTAGAATTTGATAGCATCTTGAACACACGAGTTAATGGATTCCAAACTACCAATTCACCAGTATTGATTAGGCAAACACATACCATCCCATCCAAACTTGCTAGAAATAAAATATTGCACGGATGAGCGGTGAAGGGAATGTGAACTTTATCACCTAAGAAACATTTAGGGGATTCATTATCCACATAACGAATATCACACAATAACCGGTTAACGGCAATTATCTTATGATCACCTAATCTGCGCATGAAACGACAATGACTCATAGCAAACTCAGGTGTTGAAAGATAGACTAACCAATCTTTACACACAACCTTGTACTGTGTAACAACTTTTGACGGAAGTCCTTGGATTATATTCATCAGTATCAGCAGAGACGGAAGAAACTTCACAATCATTGTCAATGTAGGTTAAATAACAAACACTTTGACGATCAATACAACAAATATGAAAAGAGATTCCTAAGAAGATGAAAGTCCAACAAATATTATCACAAAGCAGTAGTAAACACACGTATATTAGAGCTCCTACAATTACGAGTAGTAGGTAGTTATTAAATAGATAACTATCCAGATTTTTTAAATCGGTTAAATTTTTAGTACACATTTACATTAATTTTATTTTTTGGCAAATATTCAGTTGAATAATAATTTACATAAATAGTAATAACAACTTTTGATACAATCGTATTTTTAAGTATAATATGGCAACTTTCTCTTATAAATACATACTCGAAATATTTTGTTTCATTGTATGTGTTGCAAGTACTATTTGATTGTTAGTCTTCTTTCTGATTTTTCGTGTTTGGGTTAACATGTATCGTCATGGTCCGAATTTTATCATAACTATACTTGATCCGCTATCCCTTCAACAGGTACATACCTTTCCGAATTATTTGTTTAAAGTAACGATTCCTATTGTTTCATCCTTTATTCAAAAGAAATTTGCCTTTTGTTTTTGGTTTTCAGGCTATACCTATATGTATGAGTAGATTTATATGGATGAATAAGTTAGAATCTTCAATTGTTAGTCTTAAATTTGATGAAACGTATTCATGGTCTGTTGTTATCAAATTAATAAAAGATGTATTCTACTTTACAGACGGATGGTGTGAGGTTTTAAACTACTTCGGCCATGAATCTTTCTTCATGATTTTCAACTATCTTGGTGATCATACTTTCAAGTTCAACCTCTTCTCTCATGATCCAAATAAAGAGTTTGGAAAATCGTTTTGTAAAATTATTCAAAATCCTATACAAAGTCCAACGGTACGTAATTTTCTTATACATTTTATTTTTTATTTTTTGTTATTACGATTTATTAAAAAAACATAATACGCATAAAATTGTAATAATTATTTTTTTACAGGTTCTACCAGATACTTTTATTTCAAAACATTATGATTATCGTTTACCGGATAACATGGTTATAGTTAATGTATCCGAGTATCATCAATGGGAAGTCCGTATTAGAAAGATTGGGCCAAATTATTGTATTGCTAATGGTTGGTTTAAATTTATTGAAGATCTAAGGTTAAATCCTGGGGATATTCTGTGTTTTCAAAAAAAGGACGTGAATCATATTAATATTATCATATTCAATAAAGATGGTCGTCAAGTTTTGTTAAACAACACTCCTTTGATTGAGCCAGAATATGAACATATTAGCAATGTGGAAGGTTATCGACAAGTTAGTGACGATCCTAGCTATCCTTTTTTTTTGCAATGACAGTAACTCATCAATTGGTATTATACTATCCTGTTTTATGTTAATTTCTTTTTTGTTTTTTAGTGTTTTTCATTTAATAACATTTATATATTTTTAACATTTTTACAAAATGTAGATCCTTCCCAAGTTAATTACTGACTTAACTGGTTTAAATGAGTTTTCTGAAGTAAAGATCAAAGTTGTTAAAGGAAATATTTGGGTTACGAATCTTCGTACACACAACATTGATGGTCAAATAAGGTTTGTCAATCAATTTATTATCTTAGTTATTATTTCTCATTTACCCAATGTGTATAGATCACTAACAAAATTTTTCATATTTTTTCTACCATAGGTACGGTGTTGTTGGATGGAAACATATACTTCAAGCTGAACATATTTCCTTAGGTGACGATTGCTTTTTCAACTGGTCTAAAACGAATTCGAGGCTATTGGTTACGAAACTCCAGCAAGCAGAAGTGTTACAACAATAGAGTTTCAGTTTATATTGAAAACCCGAAAAACATATATCTTACATTTACTTTTCGATCCCCCTTTTTTTATGTTTGTAGTACAATGCGTTGGTTTTTTTTAATATTTAAATTCAGATTGCCATGATAATTTCATCCGTACAGTCCGTTTATGATAAGTAACACAAATCTACTTAAAAAGAATGGTATACATAACATACAAACTACTTAAAAAGTACCAAAATAAAAAACACAATGACAAAAAACACAATTGTATAACATATATGATTACACATAACACAGAGACTTCACGTTTACTTTTATTTTTGTTAGGATCTGAGTTTCTTATGATTGACTTTGTTTGGCATAATTGAACAAATGAACGAAAGTAAAATGAGATTAAATGCAGTGGAAGTGGAATCAAACTTTGTAAACACAATCTAAGGGAAAATAGTTTTCGTAAACACATGTTTCTCATTAAAAACCCTGTTTGGGGGGGTTTGATCAAGGTTTTATAAAGGGAAAAAGTGAATGCTGACGTGGCAACGATTACAAAAGTCCACGTGCCAACCCTTGGTGAAGGAATTAATAATGGAAGACAGTTGATTTATGAAACCACTGATGAAGCAAGATCAGTGGTTGCAAACGGTTATACTGGAAACAGTGGGTGATTCTAAGCTATCAGTGGACAGCCATCAGTGGGTTAAAACACTGATTTTGAACAACAGTGATTACTAAGGAAATGAGAGGAGAAGGGTTGACTTTCAGCAGTGGACAGTATTAACAGAACAGATGTTTGAACAAAAACAGTGATGTCTGATGGTGAATCAATGAGATATTGAATCTTTTATGATATATTTCAGCTACTTGTCTATCAGTTGGACTTTACAGCAACAGCATCATAATATTCTTCAATCAGTGGTTGAGAAAACATCTGCTGCATGTGTACAGTCAAAACACTAAGCTTATTGCCTAGGAATTGATATCCCCCTGATGTAAGCTTTTCACACTCTTGGTATCTGTACTTGTTTGTGTATGATAAATCTTGACAACCATGCTCCTAGCATATGCTATGTTCTTTGAGTGTGGCACAAGTTTTTCAAACTTGTTGTCACTGAACTGCAGAAGCCCCTCTTACAAGACATCTACCCAACTTTTTGTCTTTTTAGTACCCCAAGGTGCATGACTTGTTGATGAGATGGAAAATGTTTCAGGATTAACCTTTTCAAAGAATCCTTTTTCATTGAAGATATCAAGTGTTTGGTGAAATGAATGACTTGTAAAGGATTGATGTTTTTAAAAGGTGAAGCTGCACATGTAATATATGACACACACACATACACAAAAATAATGACATAAAAACACAATGATAAAAACACAATTGTATAACATATTTGTACACAACCAACACACGTTTGGTTATTTATTTTATTTTTTATAAATTATGAAACAATTTAAAAGTTAGTAAAATTAGATAAACCTGGATCTGGGTACACTAAACGGTTAATGGCAGGAACGGTTACATAATGTAGAAACTGCTTGGGGAAACGATGCGAATAACTGAAGAGACACACGTTTACACACAGTTATTACTACACACACAAACCCATTCAGTTAACACGGGAAACATAAACTGATACACGCTTTATTACGCATGAATCAACGAAAAATATTAATAACCTTAGTAATTATAACATAATAATCCAATTGTTTTTTTTTTGAACGGAATAATCCAATCGCTTTACCGCCTATTCAATTCCCTACCCCTGACCACCTATAAAATAAACTAACCCATAAGTCCATAACACATCACCTATCTTTTAACACTAACTCGAAACATCTCTACATTCAACACAACTACAATCATGCCTGGATCACACTACCATTTCGGAGACACAACAGAGGCCAAGAAAATTATAACCACTGCACACTTTGTAGAGGATCAAAAGGATTCAGAAATCTTACGAACACTACAGAGAATGCATAACACCGCCACTGCAGATGTAGAGAGAAACAATACTGACATGAACTACAACGTTCTGCAGTATATTTCGAATGGGCTACAGAACGAAGATCAAATAAAGATTATACAATATCTGGATAAACAGTTACAGATAAAGAAAAACATAGCAGTTTCGTTAGAAGAACTCAAGGATACCTTGTGGGAGTACATGAAGACGAAGAACGAAAGGGTTACTATAATGAAGAACTATTAGAAACGTTTAATGATTACTTTTTTTTTATCGCTCATGTATTTGACCTTCTACAAGTGTATCCTATCTACTTAATGTAATAACATATTTAAATATTGACAATGTCTTATAACAAATTTACCTAATGACTCTATTTTACCATTTTACCAAAAATTTTATTTGTTTTGCTTAGAATTTAGATGTATTACATAAAGTAACATATTACAAAACGCATGATCAAGTAACATATAGAATTATGTATACTAATTGATTGTAAAGTATTAACACAGCTATAGTTAATAAACGTTTATTTTCTTACATAACTTGTATAAGATTGCTCTACAATATTTAGGTTGATTATTTTACGTGTAAAATATCAATAAATATAAGACAGTAGATGAAACGTATTTGTTAATTTACAAATGCCTGTTGATATTACAAAAGAATTATATTTAACGTATACCATTGTGTTAATAATAACAATGTGGTTTTGGGAAACATTACCATAAATACTGCATTTTTGTTATATGTTAACTTTGTTAAATATTAATGTAATATAAATTTATCTATTACAAAAGTAATTAACTATTATCTACACACAAATTGACATCTATGAACATTAATAACAGCCTAATACAAATAATAGTCACACAAAATACACCAGTCAAAAGCTTTGAAAGTAAATACAAAAAAAAAACAAAGAAAACAAAACATTTCGCAATCACAAAAACGACATTACAAGGTACAAACATAAAGTTAACAAATTACTTGAACACACAAACATACTAACTGCATTAAAATAAAATAAAAAACATAAGCATAAACCGTTTATGGAATGTGAACAGACAACGACGGAAACGAACTACTTCTTAACGCGTTTCACCTTCACCAAATTATTCCTAAGTCTCTTCTTGTAGTTCCCTCCAATTTGTTTAGCAACCATAGAACCACCAACCGTTGAATTAGACATATTGTTGACAGCATCTTGCACTCCTATATGACTTTTGTTAGAATCAGTCATTTGATCATTTTGAACAGCACCCTAGATGAAAATAGACAACATGAAACACTTCTATAATTTCTAAATTATTAAAATGATATACAAAAAACCAATTACCTCTTTCTTGATTTGTCTGGCAGAGCCCTCATATTGCTCAGTACCAACAATACCCTAAATGCAACAAACCAACATCTTACACTAAAAAAATAACCAACGTAATAAGATAAAAATAAAACAATTTATTCACCTTCATCACAGATTGACCAACACTGTCATCATGCTTCTTATCATTACCAATATCCTGCCATAACAAAACAACCAATATTACATTCAAAGTACATAAAAAAATAACCAACAAAATAACATAAAAATAAATCGATTTATTCACCTCCATCGTAGATTGACCAAAACTGTCATCATGCTACTTATCATTACCAATATCCTGCCATAACAAAACAACCAATATTACATTCAAAGTACATAAAAATACACATCCGAATAAAAGAATCATTTACCTGAAGTCTCGCTTTAGTAAGGCAATCATTTACCTCTGTATCAATAATAACCTATATATAACATCAAAATCAATTTCCAGCTAACTAATACTATAAAGTTTAGAGAAAAATACACTTAACCTCTACTTCAGATTGCAAATGGTTGCCAGCTGTCTTGTTATCTCCAATAATCTAAACGTAACATACGAACCATTAATCAAATAACAGTAACAGTAACTTATATTACAAAGTTAATTAAGTCATGAAAATAATTAAAAGTTTGAAACTCACAAAAAACCAAACCACAAACACATATTGAGAATAAAAAACAAAATACATAAAGAGTTACCGATGATTGCGTTGACGGTGTAAGAGAATTATCAACTACTGAGCTAAACACTTCATCAGCCATCTTCCATTCAACATCTTTGATCTTTGCACACATTTCAGTTTCTTCATCAATTTGAAGAACACCAGCTGATGGAGGAGTGGCAGCGACAACAGATGTAGATATAGACCTAGGCTGTATAAGCACATTGATATCATCTATGAAGTAATGTTACTATTATCAAACAAACCAACTTACTAAGGTAAAGTCACTTAAACCCAAATAAAACAAATCATTTACCTGTACAACACTTTGGCTAAGGCTAGCATCTCGCCCATTACCAACAATAACCTAAGAAAACAAACCAATAATTGAACTAACTCTAATTAACCATATTAAGTAATATTAAAATAATAGTAACAGTAACCTATATTACAAAGTTAATACAGTCATGAAAACAATTAAAAGTTTGAAACTCACAAAAAACCAAACCACAAATACATATTGAAAATAAAAAACAAAAAACATAAAGAGTTACCGATGATTGCTTTGACGGTGTAACAGCATTATCAACTAATGAGCTAAATACTTCATCAGCCATCTCCCATTCAACATCTTTGATCTTTGCACACATTTCGGTTTCCTCATCAATTTGAAGAACACCAGTTGATGGAGGATTGGCAGTGTCAGCAGTTGTAGATATAGACCTAGGCTGTATAAGCGCATTGATATCATCTCCGAGGTATTTAGAAACAGTAAAACGGTTGGAAAATTTAGGCGCTAAATTATTGGGATCGATCTTAATAACAAAAAAACCATCCGAGAACATAAATTTTCATTCAAATACGATTCTATCCAATTTGGATCATCAACACCCTACAAAAAACATAATAAGCTATCAACACAACTGAACAAACTAATATATACTAATCATGCAAAAAATTCAATAACTAATAATTGTAAAAGGAAATGTAAAATAAACCTCTGACAAAGACTTATTAACTAACTCATCAGCAGATATTTTAAGTAGAGATACTGCAGCTTCATTAAAAACAACACATGTCATCTCATCATTGGTACCATTAGTAACACAAAGTTCCAATTTGTATCTGCAAAACAGAAACGATTAATAAAACGAAAAACAAACAACAAATAAAATATTAAAAAAACTTACACATAATGTGGATTGACAACATCTTCTTCACAGTTCCAACACAAATAGTAACCGTCAACCATTGACGCGTTCTTACGACATTTGTTACACTTAACATATTTCCAATCACTATGCATTTCCACACCACTTATGTTTGCATCAATGTTGAAAATTGTTACTTGTACATGATTTAAAGTCAAAAACTAATGATTAAAAGTAAAAAAACTAACAAAAAATAATTTATTTGGGTGTATTAGCAATACAATACCTCAGCCCCATCTCCTGCTGTAAGAAGGCTGTATATGTTTGCAATACTCGTAATTTGAAAGGTGGCTGCATTGTCTTCAATGATAGTAATTTGAGGAGACTCACTGAAAACAAAAAATACAACGTATATAAAACATAAAATAATAATGCATCTAATAAAACATGCCAAATCACATAATTACATAATCCTGTAGGCATCAATTTCAGGTATAGAAAGATTCAAGTAAATTTGAGTCGCCACAGTTGTCATTAAACTTGTAGAACCTAATTCAATACAAACATTTAAACATAAGTTATAAATAATCAAAATTAACAATGCAACATATCCTATACATAACACCATACCCTTGTAAGATCGAACTTTGCAAGATGACTGTCACACCCCGACCGCGTAAAACAACAAATCGCGGCGGAAACATCGGGGCGTGTTGCAACAGAATTAATGTTTCATAACCATGGATACCAAAAAGTGTTTCGTTTTATTAAACATTGAATAATTACTTCGTCTGGAAATCTAAATACACAAATTAAACATAATCTATCATTGTTATTGAGTCACTAAGGCCTTGTCCAGTCCTATGTGAGCATGCATCTTATCAATCGATATCATCCAACTATACCTGAAACATATGTGAAAACGAGGTCAGCAAAGAAATGCTGGCGAGTACATAGGTTTTGTGAAAATAAGATTCATGACTTCAGTTTAAGAAAATGTTTAGTCATGAACCTTGTAATTTGCTTTGTCTTTGTAAATCATTTGAAAAATAATAAGTTTAGATGATATGTATAAATAAGAGAATAATGCATGATTAAATGAATAACCATGTGAAATGAGTCTTTATAATATAAGTTGTTTGTAAATAAATGTCTTGTGAAAAGTATGTTACTTGTATAAAATGTTCTATGTCTCAAACTGAAATGATTCAAATAACGCTACAATATGTAATACCATACAAACACTTATATATAGGAAGTACCAGCGGCGTATCCACCATGTTTGTATCATATTATACACGCATCGTTACTTAATCACTTAATCAAACCAAACCAAACAATGTAAAATGTCTATGTTTAAATCAATTGTCAAATGTATTGATTAATATGTCAAAGTATTCATGTCAAGATGTAAATCATGTCAAAATGTCTATGTCAAATATCCATGTCAAATGTCTATGTCAAATATCCATGTCAAATGTCTATGTCAAATATCCATGTCAAATGTCTATGTCAAATATCCATGTATGGCAAGTGAAATGTCTCAACTAAACCATATGCACAACAACAAAGTATTGAAGTAAAACTTGGTTTAAATCAATACTATGTTTCGTGGAAATGCATGATCAAATGTCAATCATGTTCCGATGTTTACCCAATCGTTAACCCATTTTGTAAAATCGTTCTAGTCGTTCTTGTTTTAATTGTGAAACTACTTTATGGTCGATTCTCTAATAACATTCAAACCTTCTTGACGCGTTCCTCGTTCCAACTCGCTCTCGTTCTCGTTCTTAACAAACCCTTACCAAAGGGTAAGTTAATAATTACAGATTCAGTCGTTACCCAAAATATCCACACATAACCATGGGTATAGAGAATAACGGGATTTGTCAGATCCTATGGTACCATAACCTAATACTGGTCGGCTTGATCATTGCTAATGAATGTCATTGGTTATGTAACTACAACCAACAAGTTCGTTCACTTTATTGAAATCGTTCTTGTAACTACAACCAACAAGTTCGTTCACTTTATTGAAATCGTTCTTGAAACCATTGTAATTGTTTTTGAAACCATTGTTATCGTTCTTGAAACCACATTCTAATTGTTATTGTAATCGTTCTTGAAATCACTTTGTAATTGTTATTGTAATCGTTCTTGAAATCACATTGTAGTTGTTATTGTAATCGTTCTTGAAATCACATTGTAATTGTTATTGTAATCGTTCTTGAAATCATTGTTAAAACATTTAGCACATATGAGTCACCCCAAAACAGTTGAAAACAGTAAAAGAGGGGAATAATGTACTCGCCTGAGAGTGCTTAGGAGTCTTGAACAACTACCAAGTAAGCTAGAGGAGTCCCGGAAATCAAACGGTACCTAATATAGGTAACTACATAAATAACCCGGACCTAAATCGGAAGACTGGGTAGCAGGAGGGTCTGTAAACCAAATGAGTGTAGGAACTCATATGATATGGTGTAACAAAGCCTACATACTAAATGAAACTTAACCTAAGTATTATCGACCCATCACGACCCATTAAGGTAGCTTATGCTACTTTAACGCGTCGTTTGCGTGAAACGCGTTCGGACCGCCTAACTAGTCCTATGACAAGTAATATATGCCTTAACATGTCTAATATGGTTGTCAAATCAGTTTAGATGTCAAAAGTTATGTTACATATGTTTAAAAATGAATTTTGGCATCAAAGGGGTATTTTGGTAATTTACCTAAGGCATATAAACTACCTATCATACAACTACTTAAACGAAGCGACCATAAGGTATAACCTCGTAAGGTTATTATATACTATGGTCACCTAATGTGCTTGGTCGGATCTTAATGATCGACCAAACGGGTCGGGTTCGAAAGTATAAGCGATTGTTTAGATCGCTTACCTTACGACCCTATCAAAGCACTAAACTAAAAGTGACGAGCTAAGCATGTTAAAACATGCTTAGCTAAGTTTAGAAAACAGGTTTGGTATCACAACAAACGGTTGTGATACCTAAGAGTATTTTGGTTACAAAATACATAAGAATACGTATTCTGCCCGAAACTACGGCTCGTCACTGAGCCTAGATAACGTGGTAATCAGTAGGTATAGTCGCTAGGGACTATAACCATCGTGATTACACTCACGTTATGAAGTTCAAACGAACTTTGCATCGACCATAAACTGGTCTATGCAGAAAGTCAAACAAAGTTTGACTTTCGGACTCGAAAAGCAATAAAAGAACGAAAGAGGACTTACGAAGGGTCCCCGAATGCTAATCCCGATCCAAGTAACTCAGGTATGAAACGAAGGTTCCAACTTAGAGCCCAAATGATCAGATTTGTGGGTTTTGAAGCAATGGGGGGGTGGGTATTTATAGGAAAAGTAGAGCCGTTAGGATCGTTTCTTGAATATCGTGCCACGATCCGAGCCATACACTTGTCACAAAGTTGTGGTGGCTAGAAATGATGTTTATCAGCTGAAAATGCAAGTTGCAAACATGTGGTTGTGGTTTAATCAGCTGATAATCTGCTGACTGTTTGTTATTATCTGTTCTGGCATAGGCTAGCGCACCGCTACACTAAAAGTGTAGCGCACCGCTAGGCCTAAGTTTGGCAGATTTACACTTTTGGTCCCTGTCATGCATTCAGCCCATTTTCGACACGTTTAAGGCCCGTTAACCCCATTTCAAAGCTCTAAAATGAAGTTAAAGTATAGGGAACTTAAAATGTGCTCAAAAATATCTTGGATGTCGGTTCGTTTAACCGTACGGTCGCGATGTTCGGTTAATTACGACGGAATGCGCATAAGCGCGTAAAACGATCCAAATGACGCGACGAATGGATTTTTGGCAAGCCAAACACTAAAATAAAATATTTTAGTGCTTACATAAATTTTTGGATGTCCGGATGTATTCAGAACGTAAGTTATGCGCGAAAATGCAAACTTGTGCACTTTTTGACACTTTTAGTCCCTGAATGACACAAAAGTTTATTTTAGCATACCGAACACCTCAAAGCCTATTTCTAAGCTATGTAAAGGATATTTATGGTATGTTTAACTTACGGTCATGTTCCGGAATATCTGTTACAGTTCAAATTGGCATACTTTCGCAGTTTGTCAACTTTAGTCCCTGTAAGCGATTTAACTTTGATTTCACCACACCAAACCTTCCAAAACTTATATCTAAGTTATGTAAAGGTTATTTAAAGTATGTTAAGCCTATTTCACTATTCCGGAGTGTTCGTTGCATTAAACTGGTTATATTTACGCATCGGTGCGCATATAACCTTCCAGAAAGCGATTTAGAGTCTGAATTCGAACAAAATATGATATGTGTAAATGATACACATATTTTTACAAATCCCAAGTATGAAATACAACATTTCATTGGTTTGGTATTTGTTTGATGGCCGTGGAGGCACAGGTGTTACAGTCTCCCCTACTTTAGGAAATTTCGTCCCGAAATTTATTTAGAGGAAACTTGTGAGAGCTTGAAAACATGTTGTTGAAAAGATCGAACAACATTGGTTAGGGTTCTGAACTTCTAGTAACCTTAATAACATTATGCTTGCAATGTAAGAGGGACACTTATATACAAGTATATAAAGCGTCATTGGTGCGTCCACCGTACCTCCATTACATCGTTCTCATTTTGTTATTGTTGTCACTATCGGTTCTTACACATAATAAACCTTACTGGGTTTCTGTGCACTAAATTTCATAATTATGTACGCGTCCATAATTAGACAATTCCTTGCATAGTTCACACAGTCTATTTTATAATGTGTAGAGTAAAACCAACTGAACAATCCTGTGATGAGTGTGACTAGACTGCCATAGAGTCCTTTTTAATTAAATCAATAAATGATCTAAATAGACTATAAATGTGTCTGTCCAACTACATCACTAGATGTCGTTCTTAACCAAATTGTAAATCAATCTTTTTGACTAGACCACCAAAAGGGTCTCTTATGAATCATGGAGTGATACTATAAAATCCAAGGGTCTTATCTATTACATAGAAGCCCATTAAGGATTTAAGGTAGTACCTTTTGACTATCCTGCTACGAATCCCTCATATGAAGATATGAAAGATCCTGCGAGGATTTGGATAACAAATTATCCAGAGTATAAAAACACAAAAACATAGAGGAGAACACATAACACATAAACACATAATCGCATAATTGCATACTCGTTCAATCGCATAATCGTTCAATTTGACCTTTAATTTGTTATCTTTGGACACGGGTATTTAAAGCATACCAGGAACCCAATATGTGGATTTCCTTTGGCACTTTAAATATTTTCAAGAATCTAACTATGAAGATAGGAAGATCTTAAAAGGAATTCGGTTTGTCCTAATTGAGTTGTATTGTACATTTTAAAGTGTACAAGGAATTCAATCAGGGCTCCGATGTCAACGAAGGTGTTGATCGTGATCGGCTCGAGACATGAATAGATCAAGATGTCATCAATAACAACAATGATGAACTGATCCAAATAAGGCTTGCAGACTCTATTTATTAAGTCCTTGAAGCTGGCTGGAGCATTTGTCAACCCAAAAGGCATGACTGTAAACTCGTAATGGCCATACTTCGTGCAGAAAACCGTTTTGGGAATATCTTCTTCGAGAATACAAAGTTGATGATACCCAGAACGCAAATCGATCTTGGAAAAGCATGAAGCGCTCTGTAGATGATCGGAGAGATCATCGATTTAAGGTAGTGGATATCGATTCTTGATGGTAAGCTTAACAGGCTTACGTTAATCGATATGAATTCGAAAAGATCCATTCTCCCTTTTACAAGGAGAACAGGAGCTTCTCTAAGGTGAAAAGTTCGGACGGATGAATCCTTTATCAGACAACTCTTGAAGCTGTTTTGATAATTCTTGCATCTCGAATGGTGCAAGACGATAAGATACTATAGATTTAAAAGAAGTAAGTGTTTGAGGTTCTTAGGGAGATTACAAGTGATCATAAAAATGTCAGAACCACACGAGTAGTTTTGTCTTTGTGTTGACATCATAAGGTTGGATCAAACATTCATACAATTGCATTAGTTAAAAATAAAACCACAAATTTTATTTATATAACATCCGCATTGTCTTTAAATGTTACAAGATAACAACCAGAGGAAAAACAAACTGCTAATTGTTCACTCCTTCATCATTGAGTGCCTCATTGATGTTAAACACTCGACCGCGTGCTGGATTCACATTGAAGTTGACGTTCGCATTCGGGTTTGCGTTAGCATTTGCATTCACCAGTCTTGGGCAGTTGTGGCGGAAGTGACCAATCTCTCCGCAGTTGAAACATGAACCTAGTGGAAATCTCACAGCATTCCCTTGAACCGGAGCTTGAACCTGAGCAGCCTGATTTTGTCCCAAACGACAAATCTTGGCCAAATGCCCAAGTTTACCACACGTCGTGCATTGCCAGCAAGCTTGTTGTACTGCGTGATGACCGTTGCAGCGTGCACAATAAGGTGCGGTACCGGCATATGCTTTCTTTGCAGGTGGCTGAGCTGGTTGGTTCCGCGGGTTCTGAGCAGTCGGTGCTGTAACAGCAAAATTTTGGGCACCCTTTCGCTTCTTTGATTTCTTTGACGTCTCACCTTCCTTACCCTTCTTGTTTTGGCCTTTCTTGCTATCCTCCTTGTCAGCTGACTGTTTCTTGCCCTTGTCACCCTTCCTGTGTAACTTGTTCTTCCGAATTTGCGACTCAGTCAATGTCGCTGATAACTCGATCGCCTGACGGAGTGTGACAGGGTTACTACCAGTAAGGATGTCTTGTACCGAGTCAGGTAGGCCGTCGATGTACCTTTCGATAGCTATGTCAAGTGGGGTAACCATTGTCGGGCAAAGCAGACTCAGCTCCTCAAACCTATCAGTATACGCCCTGTGCTCACCACTATCTTGCTTCAACTCATCAAATTCCTTCTCCAAAGCTCGCTGTTCATGACGAGGACAAAATTCCCTCATCATCAAAGCCCTAAGTTCAGCCCATGTCTGTGCGAGAGCAACTTCCGCACCTCGGTCTCTCATTACCCCATTCCACCATGTAAGAGCCCTCTTCTGAAACACGCTCGAGGAGAACTCGACCTTGCGATTATCCGGGCACTGCACGTGGCGAAAAGTATTCTCTATGCTCTCGAACCACTGAAGAAGTCCAGTTGCTCCTTCAGAACCACTAAACTTGAGTGGTTTAGCCTGGTTGAAATCCTTGTATTTGCATAGCACATTGTTGTTGTTGTTGGCTTGGTTCCATTGAGCAAAGAGGTTTGGGAATTGAGCAGCCATCTGCTGTGCAATTATTTCTGCCAATTCGGCAGTCTCTATCTGGCTTTCGCGTCGAGGAGGCATTGTCTAAAAGAGGAAACATGAAAGGAAACGAGTGAGAGAATTAGACGAAAAGAATGAGATGCAAACAAATCTGATGAAAGCAAGGATAGTGGTCATTTGTTTGTTACTACAAAGCAACAAACGACCTTGGTGATTAGTCAAAGTAAATAGGTTAAAAATAATGTATCGCGAAGACATGCTCGCCTATAAGTGAACACTCATCCCAAGAATTCCCAGGTAAGCACAACTGGTCTCGCGTCTGATGAGATGTATACGAAGTGCTTGCCTAGACAGAAGACCCAGAATACAGGCATTCACCCTTCCAGTTTGCACGTGTTCACATTATTTAAAACCCAAAACCTTGACGAGATTTTTGAAAAAAATCAAAGGGGCTCAAAACCATATAACAGAGGGTTCAAAACCTTACAATAGAAGGTTCAAAACCTAGAAATTAATCATCCTAGAACAGATGATTAGTTTTCAAAGCGTTTTTGAAATTTATGTTCTTGTTGTGGTCGTCACCTAAGGATAGGTGACGGTATTGTTTTATGACTAAACGCAAGTAAACTCGCGTTAGGGTCCTAAGAAGGTTATAGACTAGGTCAAAGCGTTACTAATAACCTAATTCCCTATAACCATTGGCTCTGATACCATCTTTTCTGTCACACCCCGACCGCGTAAAACAACAAATCGCGGCGGAAACATCGGGGCGTGTTGCAACAGAATTAATGTTTCATAACCATGGATACCAAAAAGTGTTTCGTTTTATTAAACATTGAATAATTACTTCGTCTGGAAATCTAAATACACAAATTAAACATAATCTATCATTGTTATTGAGTCACTAAGGCCTTGTCCAGTCCTATGTGAGCATGCATCTTATCAATCGATATCATCCAACTATACCTGAAACATATGTGAAAACGAGGTCAGCAAAGAAATGCTGGCGAGTACATAGGTTTTGTGAAAATAAGATTCATGACTTCAGTTTAAGAAAATGTTTAGTCATGAACCTTGTAATTTGCTTTGTCTTTGTAAATCATTTGAAAAATAATAAGTTTAGATGATATGTATAAATAAGAGAATAATGCATGATTAAATGAATAACCATGTGAAATGAGTCTTTATAATATAAGTTGTTTGTAAATAAATGTCTTGTGAAAAGTATGTTACTTGTATAAAATGTTCTATGTCTCAAACTGAAATGATTAAAATAACGCTACAATATGTAATACCATACAAACACTTATATATAGGAAGTACCAGCGGCGTATCCACCATGTTTGTATCATATTATACACGCATCGTTACTTAATCACTTAATCAAACCAAACCAAACAATGTAAAATGTCTATGTTTAAATCAATTGTCAAATGTATTGATTAATATGTCAAAGTATTCATGTCAAGATGTAAATCATGTCAAAATGTCTATGTCAAATATCCATGTCAAATGTCTATGTCAAATATCCATGTCAAATGTCTATGTCAAATATCCATGTCAAATGTCTATGTCAAATATCCATGTATGGCAAGTGAAATGTCTCAACTAAACCATATGCACAACAACAAAGTATTGAAGTAAAACTTGGTTTAAATCAATACTATGTTTCGTGGAAATGCATGATCAAATGTCAATCATGTTCCGATGTTTACCCAATCGTTAACCCATTTTGTAAAATCGTTCTAGTCGTTCTTGTTTTAATTGTGAAACTACTTTATGGTCGATTCTCTAATAACATTCAAACCTTCTTGACGCGTTCCTCATTCCAACTCGCTCTCGTTCTCGTTCTTAACAAACCCTTACCAAAGGGTAAGTTAATAATTACAGATTCAGTCGTTACCCAAAATATCCACACATAACCATGGGTATAGAGAATAACGGGATTTGTCAGATCCTATGGTACCATAACCTAATACTGGTCGGCTTGATCATTGCTAATGAATGTCATTGGTTATGTAACTACAACCAACAAGTTCGTTCACTTTATTGAAATCGTTCTTGTAACTACAACCAACAAGTTCGTTCACTTTATTGAAATCGTTCTTGAAACCATTGTAATTGTTTTTGAAACCATTGTTATCGTTCTTGAAACCACATTCTAATTGTTATTGTAATCGTTCTTGAAATCACTTTGTAATTGTTATTGTAATCGTTCTTGAAATCACATTGTAGTTGTTATTGTAATCGTTCTTGAAATCACATTGTAATTGTTATTGTAATCGTTCTTGAAATCATTGTTAAAACATTTAGCACATATGAGTCACCCCAAAACAGTTGAAAACAGTAAAAGAGGGGAATAATGTACTCGCCTGAGAGTGCTTAGGAGTCTTGAACAACTACCAAGTAAGCTAGAGGAGTCCCGGAAATCAAACGGTACCTAATAGAGGTAACTACATAAATAACCCGGACCTAAATCGGAAGACTGGGTAGCAGGAGGGTCTGTAAACCAAATGAGTGTAGGAACTCATATGATATGGTGTAACAAAGCCTACATACTAAATGAAACTTAACCTAAGTATTATCGACCCATCACGACCCATTAAGGTAGCTTATGCTACTTTAACGCGTCGTTTGCGTGAAACGCGTTCGGACCGCCTAACTAGTCCTATGACAAGTAATATATGCCTTAACATGTCTAATATGGTTGTCAAATCAGTTTAGATGTCAAAAGTTATGTTACATATGTTTAAAAATGAATTTTGGCATCAAAGGGGTATTTTGGTAATTTACCTAAGGCATATAAACTACCTATCATACAACTACTTAAACGAAGCGACCATAAGGTATAACCTCGTAAGGTTATTATATACTATGGTCACCTAATGTGCTTGGTCGGATCTTAATGATCGACCAAACGGGTCGGGTTCGAAAGTATAAGCGATTGTTTAGATCGCTTACCTTACGACCCTATCAAAGCACTAAACTAAAAGTGACGAGCTAAGCATGTTAAAACATGCTTAGCTAAGTTTAGAAAACAGGTTTGGTATCACAACAAACGGTTGTGATACCTAAGAGTATTTTGGTTACAAAATACATAAGAATACGTATTCTGCCCGAAACTACGGCTCGTCACTGAGCCTAGATAACGTGGTAATCAGTAGGTATAGTCGCTAGGGACTATAACCATCGTGATTACACTCACGTTATGAAGTTCAAACGAACTTTGCATCGACCATAAACTGGTCTATGCAGAAAGTCAAACAAAGTTTGACTTTCGGACTCGAAAAGCAATAAAAGAACGAAAGAGGACTTACGAAGGGTCCCCGAATGCTAATCCCGATCCAAGTAACTCAGGTATGAAACGAAGGTTCCAACTTAGAGCCCAAATGATCAGATTTGTGGGTTTTGAAGCAATGGGGGGGTGGGTATTTATAGGAAAAGTAGAGCCGTTAGGATCGTTTCTTGAATATCGTGCCACGATCCGAGCCATACACTTGTCACAAAGTTGTGGTGGCTAGAAATGATGTTTATCAGCTGAAAATGCAAGTTGCAAACATGTGGTTGTGGTTTAATCAGCTGATAATCTGCTGACTGTTTGTTATTATCTGTTCTGGCATAGGCTAGCGCACAGCTACACTAAAAGTGTAGCGCACCGCTAGGCCTAAGTTTGGCAGATTTACACTTTTGGTCCCTGTCATGCATTCAGCCCATTTTCGACACGTTTAAGGCCCGTTAACCCCATTTCAAAGCTCTAAAATGAAGTTAAAGTATAGGGAACTTAAAATGTGCTCAAAAATATCTTGGATGTCGGTTCGTTTAACCGTACGGTCGCGATGTTCGGTTAATTACGACGGAATGCGCATAAGCGCGTAAAACGATCCAAATGACGCGACGAATGGATTTTTGGCAAGCCAAACACTAAAATAAAATATTTTAGTGCTTACATAAATTTTTGGATGTCCGGATGTATTCAGAACGTAAGTTATGCGCGAAAATGCAAACTTGTGCACTTTTTGACACTTTTAGTCCCTGAATGACACAAAAGTTTATTTTAGCATACCGAACACCTAAAAGCCTATTTCTAAGCTATGTAAAGGATATTTATGGTATGTTTAACTTACGGTCATGTTCCGGAATATCTGTTACAGTTCAAATTGGCATACTTTCGCAGTTTGTCAACTTTAGTCCCTGTAAGCGATTTAACTTTGATTTCACCACACCAAACCTTCCAAAACTTATATCTAAGTTATGTAAAGGTTATTTAAAGTATGTTAAGCCTATTTCACTATTCCGGAGTGTTCGTTGCATTAAACTGGTTATATTTACGCATCGGTGCGCATATAACCTTCCAGAAAGCGATTTAGAGTCTGAATTCGAACAAAATATGATATGTGTAAATGATACACATATTTTTACAAATCCCAAGTATGAAATACAACATTTCATTGGTTTGGTATTTGTTTGATGGCCGTGGAGGCACAGGTGTTACAATGACAAAATAATAACAACTGTATTTTTTGCAATTCTTCGAATATAACCATCGCTAAACTGATTCACCAAGTGTCCCCATAATGAAACATTCACCTTCATATCACTGAATTATATATATTTAAGAATGAGATAGTAAAAATAAACAATATAGACGAAAGAATTAATATAGACAACACTAACATACTTGGTGTCAGAGATAACAATGTTTCGTACACCAGGATTGCAAGATGAAACAGATTCCAATTGATACTGAACAGAGCCCCATTCCCTAAGAACGCCAATAACATCTACACACACACACACACACATATATATATATAACATTAGAAAACTTGAAGAATAAAAAACTAACAGAATAAAATGCATACATACCTGTAAGATATTTGTCATCATTAACACGATTGGCTAACAGATTGAATGGAAGAAAATCAAACACATATCGTCTGAAGACAGACGGATGCGTCGGACAAGTAGTAATACTTGTTGAATACAAGAACTGAATGAAAATATCGCACCGCAATGGACGATACATGGTACTATACTTATGAACAACAAACTTACGAATCCTGTAAACACATCCCTCTTTAAACGCATTCTGAAATAACCTCAGCAAGTTAGATGGAATCTTTGCATGAATAGATGAACCCTGAAAAAACATATACATTTTAAGATTAGATAATTACCAATGTAAAATCAAAAACTAAACAATATTGCATTACAAAGAAATACTTACTTGTGCATCAGATAGAATCATGTCAAACGAAAGGATACGATTTGTTTTAGGGTTGAACGATGTCCAAGCACGCGAGACCAACACATCAACTTGCCAGTTTTTGGTAAAATAAGCACGTAAATCCGAAATACTTGCACGATTCATTTTATAAAGTAATAAGCTGCAAATATATATAAGACTGCAATCAACATCACACATATAATCCATAACACTATAAACAAAGACTACACATATAGACCCATATACATACACACAAGGCTAATAATACTCAACAAAGAAAACATGTTACCTTTGAACAACCTAGTTTGACAACACCAATTACACAATACTATCAGCTGGCGATAATGGCAAATTATAAAAGACTTCCTTGTACACAACATTTTTAGTCATATTGTTAGGACATTTTTCTTTATTATCCACATAGAACTTTAGTCCAGCACGAGATGTTACACGAGATGCAGCAACATATAACTGTCCATGGGAGAACACGGGCTTTACTAAGTAAACACAAACATTATTAAAAGTTTGGCCTTGACTTTTGTTAATAGTCATAGCAAAACAAACTTTTATAGGAAAATGTCGTCGCTTAAATTCAAAAGGCCAAGACGAATTACTTGGAGTCATATCAATTCTACCAATGAATACTTTCTCTCCAACATGTGGGCCTGTAATAATCGTACATTCAAGAACACGACGACTTATTTGACTTACAACCAACCGGGTCCCATTACACAAACCACGTTGCATGTTTAGGTTACGCAACAAAATAACAGGTGCACCAACCTTGAGATGTAGTACATGATTCGGAAGTCCAGAAAATTTCAAACTGTTAAGAAACTCAGGAGCATACATGGCACGCAATTCTTCAACATTTTGTGTACTCGCACATATCTCATCAGCACTAAACAATGTATACATTTCACCTGGTATCTTCTCAAGAACATGTTGGTTAATCGTATCAACTTCATCATTAGTCGGACAAAGAATGCAACGTTCCTTCAAGTAATCGACATCATTAAATTTGTTCATAATATTAGGGAACGTATTTAACACAACGGACTCAAGATGTTTATCAGTTACAGAAATTAACATATCTCTTGGTATATGAATCCATGTAGCCTCATCTGATCCATCCACAGAAACTGAAGGAAGACAACCAGTCCCCATGTCTAAAAGCCATTTACAAAATTCCTGCATTTGAATAAGATCCCTACCAAAAATACTTGGATCACGTAAACGCATGTTAGTTGTCAAAGAAAACACTTTACATGACCTCCATATATTCGGCGACTTGTTAATCGCTGAAGCAACAATTTCACTCCGTGAACCAAACTGAACAACAGGAAGTATCTGCCGAAAGTCACCACCAAATGCGACAACCTTTCCACCAAATACTTTATGCTCAGCACCAGCCATGCTGTCTCAACACACATCCCTCAATGTTCGATCAACAGCTTCAAATACATGGCGATGTTGTAGAGGTGCTTCATCCCAAATAATAAGTGAAGCATAATTGATTAACTTAGCCAAATCTGAACCAACATCAATGGCACAACAAGAGTCCTTATCAACTTCAATAGGGATGTGAAACCGAGAATGTGTTGTACGCCCACCAGGTAGTAATAAGGAAGCAATACCAGATGACGCAACAGTCAAAACTATCTCATTATTTGATCGAATACGAGCTATAAGGGTCGTCCATAAGAACGTTTTCCCAGTTCCTCCACTACCTAACACAAAAAATACGCCTCCTTTTCTAGCCTGAACAGCAGAATATATACTATCAAACACTTCCTTTTGTTGACTATTCAACCCAGCGTATTGCTTAATAAAACGTGTCCTTTCCTCATTAGCATCATACATTCTCTCAAATTGAACCAACCTGTTGATAAATCTATCTTCCGAAGTATGGTCAATCTGCGGTAAGGTTGGAAAGGAAGTCAACGACCGGCCACTCTGAATCAACACTTGTTCAATCTCTTTCATAGTATAATTCAATATTTCAGCATCTGAGAGATTCAATGAAATTTTTTCAAAATTGTTCGATATTTATGAAGAATGTCCTCTAATAGGTATTCATAACAATCAAAAAATAATTGTCGAGGATCACTAACAGTACAAAATAACAAAATTGTAACAAACAATTCACGAAGGCGATCCCCAAATTGCCAATGATAAGCCTGGCGTACAGCATCAACCCATTCAACATCATCACCCAAAAGACTTAATGCTTTACAAGCAGACATATACGTTGGATGTTCCACCCCGTCAACAGTTTGAATCTTTTTAAAACTTCTCGGACCACGCACAACATTTAATAGCATTCTAAGATAATACTTTTCACCCATCGTAGGACTTACATAATATATACGTCCAATAGTTTGAAATGAACCTTTACGGGGCTCCCACACTCTTTCCTTCTCATGCCATGTAAACAAAGTTGGGTATTCGGCATACGTCAATGTCTGGCCAAACTCATACCTTTCATTTGCAGCCATCCATTCAGTAAACTTTGACATTGCAGCTGATGTTCGTTGTAAAACATCAGAAATTTGCTCATGATCCTTAAAATATACTCTATTACACCCTTCTTCATGAAATGGGAGTCTTTCAACAGCCACTGAACGATAATGCATGTCAAACTCAAATATCTTCCAACACGCCTCTGATGCTGAAATATACCTACAGTTTATGTACTGCTCAATCTCATTTTCATGATTTAAAAGTGATGTAAATGTTGTTCTCCCACATTGACCTTCCAATACTGCGGTAGCACGATCTTGACCTTTGTTAATATAGCTGAAAGGATATTTAACCAACATTCCTTGGTTACACCATTCAACATTGATATGGCAACCATACTTTATAAGCAACGCACGATTATAAGGAACAACATATCCATTATCTAGCATAATATCTTGCCGACCAACACGAACTTTACGTGAGTTATTACGTCGTCGATACGACGGCCACCCATCATTTCTAATAAAAGTTTCGTCACAATAACTCTTCGGAAATCCTTTAGTACATTTGCCATCATTCATACAAGGACTCGAAGGTCTAAGGTTACCACATGGACCATGCATCATATGAGTACCAACATTTAAAAAACCGATTGGGTCACCCGATTCAGAAGGCAGCTCAGCAGATATAAATCTATCAATTTCATCCGGTGAAGAAATTTTATCAGCTTGACTAAGAAACACAAGAATGTGGCAATGTGGCAGACCACGTTTTTGAAACTCTATTGTGTAAAGAACTGCAAAGACAGAAAAAAAAAAACACAATGTTTTACACACATCATAATAACACATTAATCACATGTTAACATACAACCATTGAGAATAAAATTCATTTAACTTACCCGCTTTAGGAACACCAAAATGATGCTTTTTCCTTATGTCTTTCATGAGCTCATCAAGTTTGATCTTAAATACCCGTGCAACAATATCAGGTCTTTCAGATACTAAGTGAGCCACTGTGTTTTCCTACAAATGCTGTTGAATTTCATGCCATTTTGGGTTACACATCATGGTAATAAAAAGATCCGGAATACCAGCCCAACGACAAATTGCCATCGCATCTTGATATTGTTGTATCATATGCCTAGGCCCCCCGGTGAAGGACGTTGGCAACACAACACGTCGACCTATAGAATCACAGTTTGTCTCACCTTCTAATATACGATCATGCAACCCATTATACAACTCCGAACGAATTGTTGTCTGATGAGTCTTGTACCATTGTAAGTCATGTTCAAGCACTTGCGTATATGCATCAACAACAAATGTAAGAAATAACCGGCCAGAACTATGCAATGTTTTACCTTCTCCCATTCTAACCATCAACCGAAAACAATAGTATTCTCTCAATGAAACATTTTTTCTTTTACTTTCAGCACTAATATTACTTAGAGGAATGCCCACATTAAAACCATCTTCTCCATACGGGAAAAGTAAGGGATATTGCAACGACATGTAACTGGGATGAAGTTCAGAAATACGTTTCGCATTTGTACTACCACGGTCTTCAACAATAATATCACGGCAATCTGTAGGATTACCATCACCCGGAATCAATGCAGCAACTTCATTGACCGTAGGCAAATTAAACTGTCTCGCATCCCTTCTTCGTGTACCAAGCAGTCTAAGTCTAACAGGTTGCTGCGAAAAGTGAGTAAATCTTTCTTTGGCCATCCTAAAGCTCTGAACTAATGGATTGTGCCGATTAAGCATTTTAATTAAATCATTAACTAAACTTCGAATACATGCATCATCATTCCCAGACTGAATACACTTCTCAACTGCTTTTAATCGATTGTCAACCTCATTTTCTGTGTCATAAATATATAGTTGTGCAAATCTTGGCCATCCATCAATATGCTGAGGTAACAAAGTACCAATCCTATGATGATTATGTCCATTCAACACATATGTATAGGGACCACTTCCATCATTAACATCCGAACAGACTTTACCACCAGTAGAAGTAAACGAAAACATTGAATTTAGAAGCTTGATATTCTCTTTAAACACCTTAGATCGCGGTTCACCATTCAGCTGTAAAAGCCGCCGCAATGGTTCCGGAGCATGCCGAAGTAAAGGCAAAACAACCTTGCCTTTACCACAACAAATAGAGAAAGTTGGATTAGACGGAGCAAGATATTTAGTACTTCTCTCACCATACCACAAGATCGCTTTGCAATAAGGACATACATATTCTGTAATTCCACAATCCCAATATGATACATCTCCTATACAAAATAAAACAATCATATAAGATAAAGTTATATTTATCATTTTAATGAGGCATTCAAACAACTAACAGTCATCAATGAACAATCCATACTTGATGAGTTTTCATCTTGGTAAACACCAGCACAAGATGACCTCCGGTTGTGCATAGATGGCGATGATGCTGAAACAAACTCCGAAGTTAAAGAATGTGATACAAAACGTGCATCACTATTCATTGAATTAGTTCCATGGAATTGATTTGAATTTGGGCCAACTGCAATACACGTAGATACAATCAGATGTGTCCTAAAAACATGAACACGTTTACATTACTTGGCATAAAAAAAAATTAACAATACGTACCATAACAACGTCGTTGAACTGGCATATTTTCAATGTTTGAACCAGCAGGGCAATCTCGTAATCGAGGATGACCACGACGTCTAATATTACGGGATGTTTCATCAGATCGAAATGTCGACATAGATGAAGAAGACAGTGTTGATAATATTTCAGAATCACTTGCAATACCATGGTTAATATTAACACTATCCATACCACCAAGATCTGTATACAAACAACACTCATTTGATACCACTTGATGAATAATGTCAATGTTTTATTCTCCATCTTCTTCCTCTTCATATCTAGTCCTTAAATACCTCAACTACTCATACTGATAGCTATTACATACTGGAAGCTCTACACAATACTTACCAATCCATACGTACATAATATCATGGATTATACCAAACAACCAATGCGCACCAGCCTTACACACTATATGCAAGCTCTGACATTTGTTAGAAGAATCAGTAGATAAACCAACAACATGTGAAAATATTTTGTAGTAAACTTCCTGTTATCACTGTATAAACTTGTTTTGCGTATAATGCACTCCAAAATACCATCTCACAACCCATCATTACATAAGCACAAAACACCGTATCCATACTTGATATCACTCCAAGAAAATAGACGACTATTATATAGAAACACCATCGGATCTATATACATACTTAGAACATAACACTGTTTCATGCAGGTAAAGCAAACATCTCGATCATAAATACGCCATTAATTGTCAAGCTATACCCTAATCTATTATTTATACTACATAATTTAAATTAACAAAACACAATAGCAACAAACATAGCTATAAGAAGACATGCAACCAACCATTAAATACATGTAACAACAAAAGAAAGCAATGAAATTAAATATGAATATGAAACACCTATACACACTATGAAAAACAAAATCACACATACATTGCTAAATAGATAGTAGCTCCTTTGATACTTCGTTTCCAACTACAACTTTTCAAAACCTATTGATAAGGGAAACTAAAGAACTGTAGTAAAAAATATTAAGACAACAGTTGGGTTATTAAATACGGTTATCAAAGTTCAAATAATAATGGGGCAACATAATGGGTAGTTTTTGAACATGCACCATAATTGTAGGAATTATAATTGTCTTTAATTAGATAATATTATGTATTTTATACAAAAACAAAGTAAACACGAAACTACCACAAATGAATGCATAACTTAAAATGCTAATTATAATTACAAACATTAGGTGTGTTAACCTAACTTAAGTTTTTTTAAACAAAACGTGTTTTTATAGAAATGTAATAATATATACTAATATTGTCCTATACCATTTATGTTGTTGATTACATTGTGTTTTATTATGGAAAAGATTGTGCTTATACGAAATCACTATGTTTAGAATAGTACGTTACCCTATTACAATAGTCCTTATATACTATTTGTAGTTGTATGTATATTTTATACAATATTAAGCTCTAATAAAGGCATTGTGTTTTTTATTAAAGCTTATTTTTTTTACTGAATTCTGATTATCAATGTAAACTTGTTTAAGTGGAAAAAAAAGCACAAACACAACCCAAACTATATAAATCAAACACTCTTTTCTGTAAAGATGGCCTAACTTTAATTGTAAGAAATACAATAACTGAAACAAAAGCCACTTTTATACAAACTAAAATACTATCCTACAAAAAAAAGAAAAAAAAACCAGAAATAAGAGACATAGAAAAATAAAAAACAAACATGAGTACTAAAATCGCTCTAGATAATTAATCTTCACTTCCATGCAACACTTCACACTTTCAAGCGTGGACACAATACGATCCAAATGATTAATTGCCTTCCTAATCACATCGATAGAAGCACGAACACCAATGTCACGAACATCGCAAGCAGGTAATTCCAACAAATCACCTACTATTTTACGCATATCTTCTATGAAGTTAGCCACACGTTTGAAACCGAATTTCAAAACAGTCATATACAAGACATCCCTCTGTAACTGCCAAACTACCTCATCGACCAACTTTTATTTAAAAGTTAAAACGACGGAAACCAGATATAATTATACAAACGAATGATATAATCAGAGGTTAAAGAATTCAAATATTCCTTTACGATTATATTTATACATACATACATACATACATATAATCATATATATATGCACCGCTAACAAACTTGAGCATAAAACATGGATACCCTGCTAACTGAAAATACGTGGAAGATTCATAAATTATGTCACCACACCATTTATTTCGTCAAAAAAAGATGACAACTAACCAACCACGTTTTGTTTTTCTTTTTCTTTTTTTTAATAAATTGAATAAATGAGACACTACATGAGCTATAATCAATAGTTTAAAATAACACATCAAAATTTTAAGCTATGTTCAAACGACGTATAGTGATAAAAATATTTATATCTGCATACATTTTAATGTAATAGTTAAGTTAATCTCATCTTGACTCAAGTCACTGGATGCCTGTTGCAAAAAACACAATTAACATTATCCATAAGACAATTCAAGATATTGTTTTGTCTTTTATTAATCAACTAAATAACCGAAATATTATTTTTAGAATATTTTAAATGTAGTATCTTTTTTATGTATTATATGTGTTTTCAAAAACAATGACATGAATTCTAAATTCAGATTGACTTTTTTTCAATAACATGGAACCAAAAATAAAAAACATTGCAAGACTTTCGGTGACAAACACAAAAATGGACCCATGCTGTTTGAAATGTTTCAATGAATTTAATAAAATATGATTAATTTTAAGCTTGGGTTACAATTGTATAATTAATCATAACTTTGAGTTTATGTTTCTAATTTGAACTTATAATAAAATATGATAAACTTTAAGCTTAGGTTACAATTGGATAATTAATCATAACTTTGAGTTTATGTTTATAATTTGAACTTAAAAAAACTTTTGGTTATTTAAAAATTGAATATGAAATCACTATAACTTTTAGGATTTTCAATTAATGTTGTTAGTGATACGATCATTTTGGATGTAGCTTTCTTAATGGTTTAACTTGCAAACCACAATAGAGTTGACTTGATCATTTAACAATCTGTATATATAATGCCAAATCAAAAACACAAAACCTGTATACAATTTGTTACACTACCCGAACCATAAACTACATTACACATCATTAATATATTAAATAATACTTCATTAAACATCATCCATATTTCAAATAATAAAACATAATATCGAACATTAGAAGATCCTTACACAATAAACCACTATATTAACATTAAATTACTAAAATACTAAAGACATTAACATAAACTATAACCAAACATGATACATCAAAACACAAAGAAGAACAGAAGCTTGATACCTTTAGTAATTTGGAGACACAAGGCTCTCAAAATAGACAGACCCTTGTAAGGCAGTCATGTACTTCCAAGGAAAGTAGTACCCAACTTGCATAGTTTTCATATCTAACATATAAATATCCCCACAAGTAGTCATCAACAGCATTTCATCAGTAGACTCTACATACTCTACAAACCCGAGGAAACTCGATGGAACAACACCAATACAAGGCAGAACCCATAAGTTAATCCATTCTTCATATCCCAACTTACACAAACCAACTAAATACATATCATATTTATAACGCATAAAAATGTGAAGTTGCCCAGCAATACTGACCAAAGATCCATCAAAACCTCCTCCATAAAAATCACATGGTAATGGAACACTTGAAAATTGCTCTAGGTTAACATCAAAACGTACAATTGACTGCACACAATCACCAGAACACATCTCCACACAATGTACCTAATGACCATTTTCCACCATGCTTAACAGACAGAATGTCCGTAATTTTCCTCCAGGAATGTAGTCGGGTAGAATAAATATAAACTGCCTCTGTGCCACGTCTTCTTATAACATGTAAAACCTTGTACTCATTTGCAGAATCCACATAGAAAGCAGCAGAATCAGAATCTTTTTTGAAGAAACCATGTGATTCACATGATGGAAAAGTTGTACTTGCCTGTGTAAGAGGATTCCAAATTAAAATTTGAGAAGTCTCTTCCAGGCACACACATAACATTCCATCCAAACTCCCTAATATCATCAATTCATCTGGTCGGGTTTTGAATGGTTTAACAGACATCATTTTAGGACCACAAAAGCCCGTGCATGCATAAAACAATTTTTCAAGAGAACCACAACGATCTAATTTCGCAAGCACCCACTTGGTAGCTGACGGTGACGTACTACGACAATGAATTAATGGAAACTCTGGCGTGGACAGGATAGACAACCACTTCTTGCACACCAACTTGCAACGACCTATATCTCTTGGAGAAAGTTTTGTAAAAATACCATACATTAATATCTCTACAAGCAACTCCGACATAACAAATATTGATTAACTGCTCACATTAGATCAACACATGTTAGTTAGTCCAATTCACTTTAACATCAAAGTGTAAATCATAGTTATGAAGAATAGAAGGCAAAATAACAAATTGAAGAAAAGATACTTACAAACAGCAAATTTTATTTGCTCAAAGATCTGGAACAATTCTGACTGAAATGTTACCCTATAATCATATAAATAGGAAGATGTGAGAGAGAAACGTCAACCCATAAAAGACTGGAGATAATGGGAGAGAAATGCTTAATAACTAATCACGTAATAAAAGGATTAGTAACCACTAACATAGCAGTTGATTTTTTTTTTAAACGGCAAAACTTCTATATAAATATATAGAAA
The DNA here is from genome assembly GCA_030545235.1 of Helianthus tuberosus. NCBI lineage: Eukaryota > Viridiplantae > Streptophyta > Magnoliopsida > Asterales > Asteraceae > Helianthus > Helianthus tuberosus. Next base: position 1,737,823 of record JARYGA010046293.1, read on the forward strand.
AGGCAACATAGCAGATGATATCTCCAACTTTCTAATACACTTTATCCGGTAAAATAACACAAAACAAAATTTATATCATGTCATATAAAAACGCAATAATATATGTAACCACACAAACAACTCAAAATATCAGGTATTAGTCATACTGCCTTTATATACAACACTATCAAACTTACAAAAACCCATACATTCCACTAAGTTAACTGCAAATACATACCATAAACAATACATAACACTTTTGAATAATGGTGAGAGTACGAACAAAGATGTTCAGTTAATGGCACAGATGTTAGAGATATTTAGACAAGTTAATGAATCAATGGAGTTGAAGCGTTGGTTTTTTACTTTCCTTATAAGTAGTTTTGTTAAGTTTAGTGATAGTTGCTGTTATGGTAAAGTGGTTTGTATTCAATTATTAAGAGTTATTGGTGGTATTTTTATTTTAATGGAATGTTTTGGTTTGTTTCTTGAAAGTTAGTCTGGATGAATTGTGTTTTTTATTATGGTCGTTTTTTTTATTGTGGTTATTTAATCATATATTATTTCAAACATTTAATATCTTCAGTTTAATTTCTTCGAGCGACCATCCGGAGAATTGTAATTGATTTGGTTTATTTTGATGTTAAATTGTGCCTGAATATAGACTTGCACTTGCACACATGAAAAAAAAACAATCTCAAACAGCTGCTCTGTGAAAAGCTGTCCACTGCCATAACCGCTGTTTTGTTCAAACATCTGCTCTGTGAAAAGCTGTCCACAACTGAAAGTCAACCCCTGTTCTCTCATTTCCTAGGATATCACTGTTGTTCAAAATCAGTGTTTTCATCCACTGATAGATAAAATCACCCACTGTTTTCATTATAATCGTTGCAACCACTGATATTGTTGAATCATGTTTGTTCATTTGAATAATTATGCTTTGTTTTTCAGTTTGCTGGGTTGGACAGTGTTGCTCTAATGAGAATGTACAATTAGAAGCAAGTTTATGATGAAGTTTCTGTTATTATTTATGATAATGTGTGTTACTTAGCCGCTCAAGTTGATGTTTCACACATACCACAGGGACGGAAATTGCATTTTTCTCTTAATATAAAGTATTGAAAACATATATAAGTTAAAAACTGGAAAAGGCCCCACATTTAGAGTTCATTTTAGCCCTCCAATAATAAAAAACACAAAAAAAAAACAAAAACACAATAAATAAAAACCAATAAATAAATAAAACACAATAAAATAAAAAAAAACACAATAATAACCACTCCTTAACATTAGGAGTTATACCTGCTAAAATTTATTCAAATAATTAACTGTCAAGTTACACATCACATATTATCATACTACTTATGTAATTACAAGAAATCAACAATTTATAATACACAACATACAACTTACTCTAAGAAGTTGATAACCATATATATAACAAAGAACATAAGCAACTAAAATACCATACAAAAATAAAATATCTTCTAACATTACCAAAGTATATTACAATACAAATGAAAAACATAACAAACATACAAAAATAAAACAAAGTAAATAAGAACAAACATTACGAAAGTTGAAATATAACAAAACGACAAAATAATACATCATTTAAACTAATCACCGCCTCAACGTGTTTAGTTATATATATTTATAACATTCAACACAAAACGGCACCTTAGTTGGTGAAAAACAATATATGTCACACGCATAACACACATGACCGGGACAAATAGAAAAACCGCCATCAACATCACAGCCATCAGTGACCTCTACATCACAAACATTATCTACATCTCCAGTTTCGATATCACTACTGACTACACTGACTTGATTATCATCTGCAGACATCAGTTGTTGATCACCCTCGTCACAATCTCCTTCGTAACCCGAAACATTATTACCACCAGAAGCATCAAACGCAGAATGAGATTCAACTTGCATATCCCCTACAGTAAGCCGGAACATCTTTGCATGTTTCTTTCCTTTACAATGAGCATAAAGCTGATTTGCACTTGTACAATATATGTCACATAGAGCACAATGAAAATCCACACAACAATACGATAAATCTTGTAACTGTTGGATTAACACTCGAATGAGTAAACAACAAAATTACAAAGTAAAAACACAAAATGATTAATATTTCAAACACTTATACCTTTGTGGTATGCGTCCTTGACATTACATGATGCCTATATTGTTGTTCATTAAGGCATATGACATTGCAAACAGGGCAGCCAATGATTTCTTCCGGTTTGGCACCATTTGCCACTAACTTATAAACATCTACGTTCATGTTCTTCAAACAACTACAACGAAAATGTAATAGAACACACCTCTATATAGGTAAATATTTAAACGGTTTTAAACTCAATTGGACAGGTAAGTTACTAAGTTATATAAAAACTGTAAATTGCCTAAGGTCACAAAATTTTCGGAAATCATGAAATTAGTGGATCGAGGTTATACATGACTAAATACAACTCTCATAAACCGATGTTTTAATCAAACAAACTGAAATATTCAAAAAATTCAACCTGAAAGAGTGACTTTTCTCTTCTAATGTGTGAATTTGAAACAACTTTGAATATGTATTTATAATAAAGTTTTAATTTAAACTCAATTGGACAGGTAAGATATATTTACTTGAATAAAAAACTGTAAACTGGCTGAGGTCACAAAATTTTCGGAAATCATAAAATTAGTGCATGGAGGTTATAGACAAGTAAATACATCTCTCATAAACCGATGTTTTATACACAATGAATATGTAAAATCACATCTTTGTTTATCAAATATTTAATTACTCTAACTAAAGCTGTTTAAGTTGAATAACACTATAGCGATGTTTAAACATATACCTGAATTACATTAACGCTGTTTAAATTGAATTACACATCAAAAATATTGATTGTATAACGTTATTTAATACTACTACTGACATTATCTAATGACTACAACATACAATACATCACTGACTTTTTAATATATCATAGTCTTTCTAATTAAACATTGAGTTATATTTATTAGCATGTTCTTTATTATTATTATTCTCTATTCATCAGAATCAGAAACCACAACTACACTTGAATCCATCATATAAAAAAACAATTCATATAAAAAACATACTGCATATAACTAAATTTTAATAAAACAAACTGAAATATCCAAAATACCCATTCGAAAAAACCTAAAAATCATAACAACTGATTTAAATTAATAGAGATATGAGATAAGTTTATTTCTTGCTAACTTTCTCCAAATCCTTGAAATTACTTGGAGTTGAAGACTTATAGACGTCAACCAATTTACGTTTGTTGATTTCATTGGTATCACAACTGGTTTTAGCATCATCAATCTTAACACTTGAAATGTGACTTTTTTTTTTTGATAAATTCTTTATCGTTTCCCTGAAACAAATGTAAAATTAAGAAAATAATAATAGAATTAAATATTATGTAAATATAAATGTATAAATACGAATCATGTATTGAAATAAAAAATACCTCAGTAATCTTCATCTTTTCTTTGAGCTCATTAATAATTGACTCATCATCAGTCATGTTTGTGACAAGATACATTTCATCTAAATTAGTCAGATTATAAGTTGTTATCTCAATTTTAAAAGCAAACATCTTTCCAATCAACTTGTCTAAATCAATAGGAAACATTACTTCTTCAACATCCTGTGAATCAGAATATTTTATGATAAAATTAATATAAAAAAATATTTAAATACAATGAGAAAAAAAATATAGGAGAAGTAAAGATTATTTATACATACAGATGATGAGTTTTCTTTAAGCAATTGAACAGTCGACTTGAGAACAACTTTTTCAATGATTTCATCAACCAGAGGATGAAATAATATTAGTGGAACATCATCAGTATTATCTTCCACTTGAACTTTTATTTTGAATCTAGTTAAGTTAAATATAAAAACACATATATACAAATCCATTATTTTATAAAACATATAAATATTAAAATAGATAGAAAAAGGTAATATTACATTGGAACTGGATATATAACACTTTCATCACAATCACGGTTGAAACACACATGAAAATAATGTGACTCCAAACCCACGCAGTCTACAAGATCTGTACCCGCCTCCATTAAACATTTAGGACACTCCACATAGTGCCAACCAAAATCCTTGTCTATAGCCTTAATAGTACCAATTATGATAACAAATTGAGGCTGTATAAATTGAAAAATACAAAAATAATTGAGTTCAACAAAAAAAATGTACTTTTTGAATTATAAAAATTTAAACAAACCTTCATGATTTGCCAAAGGTCATACACGTTTTTCAACGGAGACTTTATGATAAATTCATCACTTGACATCTACAAAATGAATACAAAACTTTTTAATATACGAATAGCACAAAATAAAAATTGGAAGTAATAAAATAATAGAGAACATGAAGATTAGAGAAAAAAAATATAAAATCATACCTTCTCAGATTCAACCTCAAAGACAGACTTCTCTCTTCTAATGTGTGAATTTGAAACAACTTTGAACATGTATTTATAATACATATTTGATTTAAACTCAATTGGACAGGTAAGTTATATTTACTTGAATAAAAAACTAAAAACTGCCTAAGGTCACAAAATTTTCGGAAAACATGAAATTAGTGGATAGAGGTTATACATGACTAAATACATCTCTCATAAACCGATGTTTTATACACTATGAATATGTAAAATCACAACGATGTTTATCAAATATTTAATAATTGTAACTATTGCTGTTTAAATTGAATTACACTATAACGATGTTTAAACATATACCTGAATTACAATAAACATGCTTAAATTGAATTACACATCAAAAAAATTGATTGTATGACGTTATTTAATCCAACTATTGACATTATTTAATGACTACAACATACAATACCTCACTGACTTTATAATATATCATAGCCTTTCTATTTAAACATTGTGTTATATATATCAACCTGTTCTTTATTATTATCTATTCATCAGAATTAGAAACCACAACTACACTTGATTCCATTACATAAAAAAACACAATTAATACAAAACACATACTGGATATAACTAAATTTTAATCAACAAAAATGGATATAACACAAATTTATACAACAAAAACAGATGTCTGCATACACATCATATTTATACGAAAACTAACCGGCTTGTAGAAACATTATTCGAAACAAAATCACAAATCTAAAAACACAATATACTTGCACAACTTCTTTTTAACACTAAAAATGATAAATAAATCATACCAAAAATATATGAAACACAATTACCTCCTCTTCCTACAAATCTTTTAAGTTTGCTTGTACAAAATGATTTCTTTCTATTTCCTCTAATATGTTCCTTTGCAGATTCCACGTCAACCTCTTGTCTTTTACTTGCTCTAACGGTATCACCTAGTTCATCTTCAGTGTAATTTCTTGAGTTTTTCTTGAGTTGCTCTAACGGTATCACCTACCACCACCATGAGAACTGTCACACCCTGGCTTTTGCGGAAGCGTGGGTTTATTTGGTGTGACTTCTTAATACCATAGCAACAATCATAACACTGCTATATGAAAGTAAAACACATGATGTTCATCCATTCATTAAACTTAAAGACACCACAACGTCATTGTCTAAAATATCGACACACAAAACAAGTTACAACCAAGACAAGATTAAAGCGTTTTCACATGACACAACAAAAGACTTAAGTAATACGTGATTTAAAGACATGTAACCGTCCAGGTAAGGGTTACACCTCCTAAACCCGGATGACATCGTTATTCATTACGCAGCTTGACACAATAGCATACTTCCCAGATCCATTAATTTCCTGAAATACATGTATTTTGAAAAAAATCAACAAAAGTTGAGCGAGTTCATGTAAAAGTGAGTATGTATAAACCTTCAAAGTATGAATAAACGTCCCTGGTATGTAGCAATAAGGAAAAAGAGATCACCATTGGGTTGCAAAGCCAATGATATGTGTGAAGTGATGCAGGAAGACTCAAACCTAGCAAATTTGTGCGTCGGGCTCAAAGTCACCCCATGGTCCGTACTGTGGACTCAGGAGCTGGGCTCGCTACACCCAAATAGATCTACCGCTCATGACCCTCGGTCCTACAACGAGGATTAATGGCCTTAAGTTCCACCTACCCACTCACATGATCTAAGTAGTAAACCCTCCTTAAGCTAACCATACCATGTATAAAATGTCTGTAATAATTGTAACATGTATTCCACCCCCGAAGTATAAAACTGAAAACTGTTAAGAGAAAAGGGGGACATGAACTCACATTATTTTGCAGGCGATTCTGAATACGCAAGTCAAGATTAAAGTGTCTGATAATAAGGACTCAAAGTTGTCCTAATGAATCGTACAAGAATAATGTATCAATATTGAGGTCATATAGTGTCGACGAGATTTGTTGAGTATTTATTGTATTTGATAGTGTTTGGATTTACTGAAGGATCTTGTGAATTATTTATGAAAAATATTTGTTTATCATAAATAATAAAATTGTAATAATGTACAATTGATTTAATATAAACATTTGTAATAATAAATCAAATATAATTATATCAAATCTTAATAATTAAAAATAATATTTTTAATTATTAAACTTGAATATTACTGACTTAATATAATTATTAGGGTCTTGGAATCATTTTAAATAAATAAATGAATTAAAATGATTATGATAACAATAAATAAGTTTATATAAGTTTAATTATCTAAATAATTAAACATAATAAAAATTCAGATTCTAAATTTATATAAACTCAGAATAGTGCATCTTTTGTCATAAGAATAATTTTGGATCAAAATTATATAGTTATATAATTTAATTACATTACATTAAACTATATAAATAAGTATAAATACTGATTTATTTATATAAATATCAAATTTACATAAAATATCAGTAACAAAATTATTTTTATAAAGTTTACCACTCAAAATAATTATCATAAAAATTTCAGTAATTAACTCATGAAAATAAATTTATTATAAATTTTTAAATGTTAAAACTGTTTTTAATTAAATAAAATGGTTTTATAAATATTTTAAGTAGTATTATATTTTTAATAAATACCTCAGTATTTAAAGTAAGTATGATAAAATTTTCGGACTTAAACTGATTATAACCGATTTATTAGAAATTAATGAATAAAACTGTTAAATAAAAAGAAAATAAACAATAATCACTATTTATCATCTTCCCCAAATTCGGTCAAACCAGAAAGTCAACGAATCCAAAACTCGATCAAAACTGGGTTATAATTTAATTAACTTTGGGGAAACATTGTATAAGCATAAATGAACTAATTGAAACAATAAAAACGAACCGGTATTGGCTGGAACGGCGTATCGACTAAATTCCGGCGAGTTTTGAACTCCGGCGAGAGTTTCCGATCGGGTTTCGTCAAAAACAGTATGTTTAAGTGTTCTAATGGGTGTGGAAGATTTGTAAGAGTTCATGGAGCCTTTTATACACGAAAAATTTGATCAAACCGACACAAAAATTAGTGGATTAGTCCCACTTTTAATACTTTTTTTTTTAAACAAAAATCCCGATTAGTGCTCGTTTAATGCGTTCTTAGTGCGAATTGTTTAAGGAAAAGTATTATAATCATAATGGGTTAGGTCAAGAATGATGAAGGAAGTGGAAAAATTCGGTTTTGGTCGAAATTGGTGGATTTTGGTCGTAATCCGCGACCTGCAGATTCTGTATAAATAATTCAGCTCTTAATTAATGTCATTATATATATACTGTGATTCAGAATAAAACACATGGGAGCTGGTAGTCCAGCTGGTTGTTGCGCTTGTTTGTTGGCGGAGGGACGCGAGTTCGAATCCCACACATGACCGGTTCGATGGGTTTGACCCATTTTGACCGATGTTTGACATAATTACACTTAGGTCCCTGTAGTTTCATTTTTTTTTACAAAATGGTCCCTGAACTTTCGAAAAGTTGCAATGACAGCCCTCAACTTTAGTACGAAATACAAGTTTGGTCCCTGAAGTTTCGAAAAATGACACAATTGGTCCCTGTATTAGTCAGTTAGTTTAACTAACTAGGTTAGTGTTTAAAGAAGGATTTATTATATAGGGACTAACTTAGTTAACCTATTTCAGTTAAAAGAGTTAACTGAGTTAAGCTTTAAAGAAGAAATCCTTATATGAAAGTTAACCAGGTTAGGATCTTTAGTTAAAATGAGTTTAAGAAAGTCAACTTTAGTCCCTAGAGTTTAAGTTTGAGGAAAAGACCAAATGAACCTTAGACTTTTATAATTAAAATAAATTATATTTATTTCTTTTATAAATAGGTTTCAAAAATGACCAAAAGGACCCTAAACTTGTAATTTGAAATAATTGCACTTTTAACCCTTGTACTTATATAGTTTCAAAAATGACAATTTAGTCCTTAAACTTTGTACATTAAAAAAAATGACGGTTTTAGTCCTCGAAATTAAAAGTAATAACTTCAAGCAAGTTTCAAAGAATGTCAAATAGGTCCCTCAACCTATTGTTTGTCTATGTGTTGGCATTGTCAGCATGTTTCTGAGTTATCCGTTCACTGTGCTAACTGTGTTTTGTGCATCAAGTTTATCACTAAAGCTTGTGTGTGTAATAAATGGAGTGACGGTGTGAAATATGATGCATATGTATGTATGATATAGAAATCATAAAGCAGTTTAAATTGTCAGTTGTAAACAAGCACAGTCATTAAGCACATGATTTAATATTAATTAATTTTACGGATACCTGTAATTGTGAGGGTTGTCACATTCTCCCCCTGTTAGAGAAATTTCGTCCCGAAATTTTAGTTCTGCTACTAGATGCAAGGGTCTTGGGGAATAAATGTGGGTACTTGGCCTTCATACGATCCTCACGTTCCCACGTGAATTCTGGACCGTGTCGTGCATTCCATCGAACTTTGAAGAGTTTGACACTACTCCGGCGCGTTTTGTTAATCTTCCAATCAGTGACCTCAACAGGTTCTTCAACAAAATGGAGTGTGTCGTCGATATGAACTTCATCAGCAGGAATGGCAACTGTCACTTGAGTTGGACTCTTTTTCAGATTAGATACATGAAATGTATCGTGAACACCATTAAGTTCAGCAGGTAGGTCCAACTTGTATGCTACCAAACCAACCCTCTTCAGAATTTTGAATGGACCAATGTATCGCGGATTCAACTTCCCACGCTTCCCGAAGCGTGCCACACCCTTCCAGGGTGAAACTTTCAATAAAACCATATCTCCAACTTGGAATTCCAAATGTTTCCGGTTTGGATCTGCATAGGCTTTCTGTCTGTCGCGAGCCGCTTCGATGCGTTTTCGAATTTGCGCAATCTTGTCTGTCGTCTCTTGGACAATTTCGGGACCAACAAGCTGCCTATCACCTGCGTCAGCCCAGCATAGGGGTGATCGACACTTGCGTCCGTAAAGAGCTTCAAATGGCCCGCTCCAATACTGGTGTGGTAGCTGTTGTTGTATGAGAATTCGGCCAATGGTAAATGCTTATCCCAGCTACCACCAAGATCCATTACACATGCTCTCAGCATATCCTCCAATGTTTGAATAGTTCTTTCACTTTGGCCATCTGTTTGCGGATGAAATGCAGTACTTAGGTTCAATTGCGAGCCAAAAGCTTCTTGGAAGGATTGCCAAATCCTTGACACAAATCTCCCATCTCTATCAGAGATGATCGAGAGAGGCACTCCATGACGTGCAACGATTTCTCGCATATATATCTCCGCAAGTTTACTCGTATTGTCCTTCTCTTTGATTGGCAAGAAGTGCGCGGACTTTGTTAGGCGGTCTACTATTACCCAAATTGTATCATGGCCTCTGGGCGTCTTGGGCAATTTCGTTATGAAGTCCATAGAAATCTGTTCCCATTTCCATTGGGGTATTGCAGGTTGTTGCAAGAGACCTGAAGGCTTCTGGTATTCAACCTTTACCTTGGCGCAAGTTAAACACATGCCAACGTATACCGCAACATCGCCTTTCATTCTTGGCCACCAATAAAAATCCTTTAGATCTTGGTACATTTTATCCGCTCCTGGATGGATCGAGTACCGTGACCTGTGAGCCTCGTCAAATATAACATTTCTCAAACCACCAAACAAGGGGACCCAAATCCATTTCATAAAGCATAGAGTTCCTTCCCCGTTTGGTACTAACTCTTTCTCCATCCCACGGAGATACTCATTCTCAATATTCCTTTCCTTAAGAGCTTCTCTCTGCGCGGCACGAATGCGCAACGAGAGGTCCGTTTGAACAATCATCTCCAAAGCCCTAACCCTTATGGGCTTAATCCTTTCCTTCCGACTTAGAGCATCAGCGACCACATTCGCCTTCCCTGGGTGATACTTGATTTCACAATCATAGTCATTCAATAGTTCAACCCAGCGTCTTTGCCTCATGTTAAGCTCCTTTTGGTTAAATATGTGCTGTAAGCTCTTGTGATCAGTGAAGATTGTACATCGCGTACCATACAAATAATGTCGCCAGATTTTTAGTGCAAACACCACCGCGCCCAATTCCAAATCATGCGTGGTGTAATTTTTCTCGTGGATCTTCAATTGGCGTGACACGTATGCTATAACTTTATGTCGCTGCATCAAGACGCAACCTAAACCCTGACGCGAGGCGTCGCAATATACCACGAAGTCATCCGTTCCTTCGGGTAGCGATAAGATCGGTGCATCACAAAGCTTGTTCTTCAACAACTGAAAGGCCTCTTCTTGCTTGTCTCCCCAATCAAACTTCTTATCTTTCTGAGTGAGAGAGGTCAAAGGTTGAGCGATTTTCGAGAAATCCTCAATAAACCTACGGTAATAACCAGCCAAACCTAGGAACTGTCGGATTTCGGTTGGCGTCTTCGGAGTCTCCCAATTCTTGATTGCTTCAATCTTCGTAGGATCCACATGAATTCCATTTCCATTGACTACATGGCCAAGGAACTGGACTTCGCGTAACCAAAACTCGCACTTTGAAAACTTTGCATACAACTTCTCCTTTTTAAGCAGCTCTAGAATAGCTCTTAAATGTTGCTCATGCTCTTCTTTCGTCTTCGAGTAGATCAAAATGTCATCAATGAACACAATCACAAACTTATCGAGGTACGGTTTACAGACTCTGTTCATCAAATCCATGAATACTGCTGGTGCGTTCGTCAAACCAAACGGCATAACCAGGAACTCGTAATGTCCATATCGAGTTCTAAAGGCCGTCTTTGGAATACTTTCTTCTTGTATCCTTAACTGGTGATAACCTGATCGTAGATCGATCTTTGAGTAAAAACTTGAACCTTGTAATTGATCGAACAGGTCATCGATCCTTGGCAAAGGATATCTGTTCTTGATTGTCAACTTATTCAGCTCCCGGTAGTCTATACACATGCGAAAACTACCATCCTTCTTCTTTACGAATAAAATTGGAGCTCCCCAAGGCGAGAAACTTGGTCTGATAAATCCCTTGTCTAACAACTCCTGGAGCTGTGTTGACAGCTCCTGCATCTCTGAAGGTGCAAGTCGATAAGGTGCCTTAGCTACAGGCGCGGCGCCTGGAACTAAGTCAATATGAAACTCGACTTGTCTTTGTGGCGGCAATCCTGGCAGGTCTTCTGGAAAGACTTCAGGATATTCATTCACGACTGGAATGTCTTCTATCCTCGGCTCAGCTGCTTCTTTATCCACGATGTGTGCCAAGAAGGCAACACATCCCTTCTTCAAACACTTTCTAGCCTTCAAGCAACTAATGATCCTCAGAGGCGTATCGCGCTTCTCTCCGTGTACTATGATCGTTTCTCCATCCGCCATTGGGATGCGAATGGTCTTCTCGTGACAAACAATCTCAGCTCTGTTGCTTGACAACCAATCCATCCCTACTACCACGTCGAAGCTCCCCAACTTGACTGGCAGTAGATCTATCGTAAATTCGTATCCTCCTAGTTCTATCACGCATCCTCTGATGACTTCATTTGTTTCAATTAGTTTCCCATTAGCCAGCTCAATTGAGTACGGAATGTCTAACTTACTAGTAGTTAACCCAAGCATATTCTTAAATTCTAACGATACAAAGCTATAGTCGGCACCAGTATCAAATAGCACAGATGCAAAGCGTTGATTTATAGGGAACGTACCAGTGACAACGTTTGGATCCTGGCGCGCTTCCCTTGCACAAATGTTGAAGACTCTTCCTTGTGCTTGGTTCAGTTTTGGGCATTCCCTCTTAAAGTGCCCGACGTCTCCACAGTTAAAGCACCCCGGTCCCCGACCATTCCCATTTCCATTTCCACCTTGAGCATTGTTTTGGTTGCGATTTTCACTCCCAGCTTGGTTTGCAAAGTTCCCACGGTTTCCATTTCCGCCATTTCCTCCTTGTTGGCGGTTTCCATTACCATTCCCATTGCCTCGATTACCACCACGCCCAGCACCAGTTCCAGCCCAACATGTATCCTTCGAGTGGCCGTTCTTTCCACATGACTCACATTTCCTTAATCTGCACTAGCCGGAATGATGGCGCTGGCATGCCTAACACTTGGGCAGAGTGCCCATGTACCCCTTTTTGTTTGAACTGCTGGTGCCTTGTTTGAAGTTGGAGAATTTCCGTTTGTTTTCTCCTGAGGATTCCTCATGAATTTCTTTCTTCTTGGGGTCAGAGTTTGGAAACTTGTTTAGACGGATAGCTTCCTCAGTAAGTGACACGCTCAGGTCGATGGCTTCAGTAATGGTTGCAGGCTTGGACGTGGTTACCATGCTCATGATCTGGGGTGCCAATCCCCAGATGAAGCGCTCAACGCGTTTAAATTCTGGCGTGACTATATATGGCACTACATGGGACAAATCATGAAACCTTTGAACATATTCTGCAATCTTAGGACCTTCCATTTTTAGGTGCCAGAACTCAGTTTCTAGCTTCTGTATTTCAGCACGCGAGCAGTACTTTTTCCTCATTAACTCTTTTAACTCAGCCCAAGTTAATGCATAAGCAGCGGCTTCTCCTAAAGTTTGCACTTGCAGATTCCACCACGATAGAGCACCATCCAGAAACAGCCCTGAAATGTAAGTGACTTGTTGATCTGGAGCGCATTTGCTCATTCTCAGAACCGAATCTGTCTTTTCAGCCCACCTAACAAACGCAACAGCACCTCCAGTGCCATTGAAATTTACTGGCTTACAGTCAAGGAATTGTTTGTAGGTGCACCCATGGGGTGGATTGTTGTTGCCGTTGTTGTTCGAATTGTTCCCGCTAGTTCCTCCTTGGGAGGCCGCATATTGTGTTATGGCTGCGGTAATTATCCCTTGGAGTTCTGCCTGGGAAGTAGGCATGCCTGGATCGCGTCGCAGAGGCATCTTCTAAAAGAAAGATCATATTGGTCCGTTCATAATAAGTATAGTAAGTAATATGCGTATGTAATAACACAATAACTCATAATATCTCATGTCATAACGCAAAATAAATGATGCAACAACGCATGTAAGTCACAATCAATGTAATCAAGTAATCATCCTAGTCTTCCCCAGACTATCCCACCCAGTCTCTCAGACTGAACTCCCTAGTTTCTCAAACTAACTCCCTGGTCACTAAGATCAAACCTTCCAGTCTCTAAGACTAAACATCCCCAATCTCTAAGATTGAGCCCCTCAGTCTCTAAGACTAAACCTCCCTCAGTCTCTAAGACTGAACCTTCCCAGCCTCTAAGGCTAAACTCCCTCAGTCTCTAAGACTGAAATATAAATTTTTGAACGGTGTATTTGTGCCTTTTGTTTGAAAAAATGTTTGTACCCTGGATCTGGACGTTTCGTGTATGCAATTGTAAAAATGTTTTCGTGAGAGCCCTAGTGATCATAGTCTAGACTCGAGAAAGAATCCTAGTTCGCTATGATCGAGGCTCTGATACCAAGCTGTCACACCCTGGCTTTTGCGGAAGCGTGGGTTTATTTGGTGTGACTTCTTAATACCATAGCAACAATCATAACACTGCTATATGAAAGTAAAACACATGATGTTCATCCATTCATTAAACTTAAAGACACCACAACGTCATTGTCTAAAATATCGACACACAAAACAAGTTACAACCAAGACAAGATTAAAGCGTTTTCACATGACACAACAAAAGAATTAAGTAATACGTGATTTAAAGACATGTAACCGTCCAGGTAAGGGTTACACCTCCTAAACCCGGATGACATCGTTATTCATTACGCAGCTTGACACAATAGCATACTTCCCAGATCCATTAATTTCCTGAAATACATGTATTTTGAAAAAAAATCAACAAAAGTTGAGCGAGTTCATGTAAAAGTGAGTATGTATAAACCTTCAAAGTATGAATAAACGTCCCTGGTATGTAGCAATAAGGAAAAAGAGATCACCATTGGGTTGCAAAGCCAATGATATGTGTGAAGTGATGCAGGAAGACTCAAACCTAGCAAATTTGTGCGTCGGGCTCAAAGTCACCCCATGGTCCGTACTGTGGACTCAGGAGCTGGGCTCGCTACACCCAAATAGATCTACCGCTCATGACCCTCGGTCCTACAACGAGGATTAATGGCCTTAAGTTCCACCTACCCACTCACATGATCTAAGTAGTAAACCCTCCTTAAGCTAACCATACCATGTATAAAATGTCTGTAATAATTGTAACATGTATTCCACCCCCGAAGTATAAAACTGAAAACTGTTAAGAGAAAAGGGGGACATGAACTCACATTATTTTGCAGGCGATTCTGAATACGCAAGTCAAGATTAAAGTGTCTGATAATAAGGACTCAAAGTTGTCCTAATGAATCGTACAAGAATAATGTATCAATATTGAGGTCATATAGTGTCGACGAGATTTGTTGAGTATTTATTGTATTTGATAGTGTTTGGATTTACTGAAGGATCTTGTGAATTATTTATGAAAAATATTTGTTTATCATAAATAATAAAATTGTAATAATGTACAATTGATTTAATATAAACATTTGTAATAATAAATCAAATATAATTATATCAAATCTTAATAATTAAAAATAATATTTTTAATTATTAAACTTGAATATTACTGACTTAATATAATTATTAGGGTCTTGGAATCATTTTAAATAAATAAATGAATTAAAATGATTATGATAACAATAAATAAGTTTATATAAGTTTAATTATCTAAATAATTAAACATAATAAATATCCTGATTCTAAATTTATATAAACTCAGAATAGTGCATCTTTTGTCATAAGAATAATTTTGGATCAAAATTATATAGTTATATAATTTAATTACATTACATTAAACTATATAAATAAGTATAAATACTGATTTATTTATATAAATATAAATTTACATAAAATATCAGTAACAAAATTATTTTTATAAAGTTTACCACTCAAAATAATTATCATAAAAATTTCAGTAATTAACTCATGAAAATAAATTTATTATAAATTTTTAAATGTTAAAACTGTTTTTAATTAAATAAAATGGTTTTATAAATATTTTAAGTAGTATTATATTTTTAATAAATACCTCAGTATTTAAAGTAAGTATGATAAAATTTTCGGACTTAAACTGATTATAACCGATTTATTAGAAATTAATGAATAAAACTGTTAAATAAAAAGAAAATAAACAATAATCACTATTTATCATCTTCCCCAAATTCGGTCAAACCAGAAAGTCAACGCATCCAAAACTCGATCAAAACTGGGTTATAATTTAATTAACTTTGGGGAAACATTGTATAAGCATAAATGAACTAATTGAAACAATAAAAACGAACCGGTATTGGCTGGAACGGCGTATCGACTAAATTCCGGCGAGTTTTGAACTCCGGCGAGAGTTTCCGATCGGGTTTCGTCAAAAACAGTATGTTTAAGTGTTCTAATGGGTGTGGAAGATTTGTAAGAGTTCATGGAGCCTTTTATACACGAAAAATTTGATCAAACCGACACAAAAATTAGTGGATTAGTCCCACTTTTAATACTTTTTTTTTTAACAAAAATCCCGATTAGTGCTCGTTTAATGCGTTCTTAGTGCGAATTGTTTAAGGAAAAGTATTATAATCATAATGGGTTAGGTCAAGAATGATGAAGGAAGTGGAAAAATTCGGTTTTGGTCGAAATTGGTGGATTTTGGTCGTAATCCGCGACCTGCAGATTCTGTATAAATAATTCAGCTCTTAATTAATGTCATTATATATATACTGTGATTCAGAATAAAACACATGGGAGCTGGTAGTCCAGCTGGTTGTTGCGCTTGTTTGTTGGCGGAGGGACGCGAGTTCGAATCCCACACATGACCGGTTCGATGGGTTTGACCCATTTTGACCGATGTTTGACATAATTACACTTAGGTCCCTATAGTTTCATTTTTTTTTACAAAATGGTCCCTGAACTTTCGAAAAGTTGCAATGACAGCCCTCAACTTTAGTACGAAATACAAGTTTGGTCCCTGAAGTTTCGAAAAATGACACAATTGGTCCCTGTATTAGTCAGTTAGTTTAACTAACTAGGTTAGTGTTTAAAGAAGGATTTATTATATAGGGACTAACTTGGTTAACCTATTTCAGTTAAAAGAGTTAACTGAGTTAAGCTTTAAAGAAGAAATCCTTATATGAAAGTTAACCAGGTTAGGATCTTTAGTTAAAATGAGTTTAAGAAAGTCAACTTTAGTCCCTAGAGTTTAAGTTTGAGGAAAAGACCAAATGAACCTTAGACTTTTATAATTAAAATAAATTATATTTATTTCTTTTATAAATAGGTTTCAAAAATGACCAAAAGGACCCTAAACTTGTAATTTGAAATAATTGCACTTTTAACCCTTGTACTTATATAGTTTCAAAAATGACAATTTAGTCCTTAAACTTTGTACATTAAAAAAAATGACGGTTTTAGTCCTCGAAATTAAAAGTAATAACTTCAAGCAAGTTTCAAAGAATGTCAAATAGGTCCCTCAACCTATTGTTTGTCTATGTGTTGGCATTGTCAGCATGTTTCTGAGTTATCCGTTCACTGTGCTAACTGTGTTTTGTGCATCAAGTTTATCACTAAAGCTTGTGTGTGTAATAAATGGAGTGACGGTGTGAAATATGATGCATATGTATGTATGATATAGAAATCATAAAGCAGTTTAAATTGTCAGTTGTAAACAAGCACAGTCATTAAGCACATAATTTAATATTAATTAATTTTACGGATACCTGTAATTGTGAGGGTTGTCACAAGAACAACTTACTTATAAATCGCAAGTCAATGTTTGGAGTGGACGCCATTGCAAAAGTATTTCCAAATGATTAAGATTGGTACATAAAACAACAAAAACAATCGCAAATTCTATAACTTCGAGCCCTAACTTTCAGGTAAAACTGAATGTCACCATTTTCCCTATTTTTAGTTATTATACAGATAATTTAAAAACACTAATATCAAATACCTTTTCACCCCCATACTGAATACCACTCAAACGAATGTTTAGTTTTATTACAAAAAAAACACCTAATAAACCGAACCCATATATAAGAAGCATAAAAAAAAGCATAATCATTTATATATAAAGTTATATTTCTTTAAATATAGAAAATACAATTTCCTGAAACTTCATACTTATTCTCATTCATCACTCTATATATAACATACTAAGAACTCCCCCCAAAAAAAGCAACAACTAACAATATCACCAAAACATGATAAAATAATTAGAACAAAAACCAACACATAAATTGTCATTCATCATACTATATATTACTAACTACATACGAAAAGAAAAAAACATACAAAAAACACCAAAACATAGTTCAATACTTGCAACAAAAAACAACACAGAGAAAATTATACACCAACATTTTATACATAAAATAAAACGATAAATTCAAAGTTTCACAACATGAGAACGACGGTGAATTGAAACTTTTGGAACTTTAAGTTTCCGATAGTAACTTTCTAGTGAATCAGCGGTATCATCAACTTCATCTTCAGAATCAGAAAATTGGTCAAAACCAGACTGACCGATAACCTCATCTACATCAGCATCAACAGTCATATCAATAAACTCAATTTCTTCGTGAGAGCTGCTGATCGAAACAACATCATCCCAATTCCAATATAGCAAGTCTCTAGATCGTTTACGCTGCCTCTCAATCCTTCGTATCTGGGTAAGAGAAATAACTTGTTTCATTATGAGCTAGAAACTATCACATAACAAATTTTACTAAGATTTAAAAAATTACAACTTCAATATATATCACCTCCTCACTGAACTCACGGGAAAGATGGGATTTATAAGGACTAAATGGCCCAACAGAAATTATCTCTACACTACCACTGTCGGCCTGTAATCAAAACAAAACAAAATAAAAATACCAAAACAACAAAACAATAATATTAAAATATTACAAATAAACTTTATTTATTGATGATATTACTAAATTACCTGTTCTTGACGATTTAAAGGATTGATAAACGACTGCTGCCGGTCATCACCTAAATGAACAGGATTATTACTTCTTGTAGATGCATTTTTCTCCATCACTTGCTCAATATTTGAAGGATAAATCTAAAAATTCTGCTACAAATTCACAAACCTAAATAGTTTTATACTAACATGTTCTTATTATATAAGCTATTCTACAACGGTTTTTAACACCCGTTCAAGTATTGTAGCAACTACTATATACACACGTCACATATCAAGATAATGGAACAGTTGATATTTCCAGTTTTATAGGAGAACATGATTTCGAAGGAAATAAAAAACAGTTTAATATAACTTATATAACAAACCGCCAATTGATATCCTAATCAAAATTATAAGGCTACATCCTAAATTGTTACAAATAATATGGGAGAATGGGAAGTGGGTAGTTACTTCCCATAAAGAATTGCTCTTCTCAACAACTGATCCTGTAAACAACTGTTAAGTCAAAACACTGCTGATCATGTACACAACTGTTAAGTCAAAGCACTGATGAACCATAAAGAATTTATCTAAAAATTATAGATAAATTATCATTTGTTTTAGCTTGTGGACCACAAGTTAGCTTCATAGAAAAAAAATCACACCTACTCGTGTGCCTAGTTCAATTAGCTTTAGTCGGCACTCTATGCAATACTTGTGTTACAATCCCAAAGCATGTTACAGGAATAATAGGAGTTAAATAGATCAGGGGTATACCTCTTGACAACATATAATACTTCTCTTCATTTACAAAAGTTTTCCCAGCAAAGACTCATTTACCCAAAACTACTACACTCCCATGTCACATTTAAAAAAATACAATAGTTGATATAATTAGTTTGAGTAAACTTCCGTTTTGCTCCCTGTGGTTTGGCCACTTTAACGATTTTTCCCAAAACATTCAAAAATAGCCATTTTCAACCAATAGTTTGCTATGGTTTTTCCATTTTGCTCCCTGCAGGAAGGAAAATGGAAAAACAAACAATTTGGATGGAGTTAGAGGCGGGACCAAAACGAAAGTTTACTCAATAAGTTTGATTCGTTTGAATATAAAAATACAAGTATATTAACAAAAAAACACAAAAGAAAAAACACAATGTTATACCATAAAACAAATAACTTTCGTTAAAACACAATCCATTATATCTAAAACAAAATACTTTAGTTGATTTACAACTATAGATTAATTTATTAATTGAGATGCAACCATGTTATATAACTGTTATATAACAAACCGCCAATTGATATCCTAATCAAAATTATAAGGCTACATCCCAAATTGGTACAAATAATATGGGAGAATGGGAAGTGGGTAGATACTTCCTATAAAGAATTGCTCTTTTCAACAACTGTTGATCCTGTAAACAACTGTTAAGTCAAAGCACTGATGAAGCATAAAGAATTTATCTAAAAATTATAATAAATTAGAGAAAAATGCAATTTGCGTCCCTGTGGTATGTCCCAAACAACCTGAGCCCCTAAATTCATTTGCCCCTAACCTTATGAATTCATAACACTCTGAGTCCCTGCCGTCAGTTTGACTGTCTGAGGCAGGGGTAAGACCGTATTTTGGCATATATTAATAACACTTTGCGTCCCTATGGTATGAGTGAAATATCAACCTGAGCCCCTAAATTCATTTTTTTCTTTTTTCTTAAGAAATCTAATAATTCAAATTAACTATTTTATTTTTAAATAAATGCAATCTAATAATTAAATGTATACTATATATAACAAATTATTAAAGCCTAAATTGTATATTAAATGTAAACTTTTAATACATACAATACAGAGACAAAACATCCTACAAAACGTCATACCAACTTCGTAGACTTGACGAAACTTACAGACTCGATAACAAAAGACCGTAAAATACGATACAGAGACAAAACATCATACGACCACAAGCAATTGTGTATCTTTACTGACGGGTGCACTTCGGTTCAAAGCAGATATGAATGAATATAACCCCAATGTAGGTAATTACATATCTACCACTGGGGTTATATTCATTCATATGAATGAATATAACCCAAGTGGTATATATGTAATTACCGAGCTCTGGAATTTCAAGGAAAATCGAAGAGCTCCACTGGGGTTGTATTCATTCATATCAATCACTTCCTTATGTGCACCGCATCTTCTAGGAGGTTGTCAAGTGTTCTCGCCTTCGTAGTTGGTGTTTTGCGTATCTTTACATCCGTAGCCATTATGTTATCTAATCAAACCAAAACCAAATAACTGTTAGCATCGAATCAAACAAAACCAAATAACTGTTATCATCGAATCAAACCAAAACCAAATAACTGTTATCATCGAATCAAACCAAAACCAAATAACTGTTATCGTCAAAACCAAAAATCAAAATGAGGAACACATTCAAATCATTGAATCAAACCCAAAAATACCCAAATAACACATTCAAATCATTGAATCAAAACCAAATAACAGTTCTCAAACACATTCCTCGAAACAAAAACCCACAAGAATCAAAACCAAAACACATTGAAAACCTCTGTTTTGATACCCTAAACCCTAAACCCACAAGAATCAAAACCAAAACACATTGAAAACCTCTGTTTTGATACCCTAAACCCTAAACCCACAAGAATCAAAACCAAAACACATTGAAAACCTCTATTTTGATACCCTAAACCCACAAGAATCAAAACCAAAACACATTCAAAACCTCTGTTTTGATACCCTAAACCCACAAGAATCAAAACCAAAACACATTCAAAACCTCTGTTTTGATGCATTTTAAACAAAATCAACCCTCTTTTTTTCAAAATCAACCCAAAATCATCAAATGGAACCCAAAATCATCGAATGGAACCCAAAATCAACCCTCTGTTTTTTTCAAAATCAACCCAAAATCATCGAATGGAACCCAAAAACAAACCCAGAATCAACCCTCTGTTTTTTCACAATATAAACACATTCAAATCATCGAATCAAACCAAAAATCAATATGAGGATGAAGATGAACCTGATCTGTTCGATGATAAATTTTCGATGATGAAGATGTTCGATGAAGATGATGAAGATGATCTGTTGATCTGTTCGATGAAGATGATGATTATGATCTTGGGAGTTGGGAGAGACATTGGGAGTTGGGAGAGCTGTTGATGATGATAATGAAACTGGTGGTCTGCTATTAAAAAGTGTAGATATTAGGGTGGGGGGTGGGGGGTATTATGGACTTTTCACAACTGTCAAACGGTAAAACTGACGGAACACTGACGACAGGGACTCAAAGTGTTTATGAATTCATAAGGTTAGGGGCTCAAAAAACCAAACAATGAATTTAGGGGCTCAGGCTGATGTTTGGGACATACCACAGGGACGCAAATTGCATTTTTCTCAATAAATTATCATTTGTTTTAAGTTGTGAACCACAAGTTAGCTTCATAGGAAAAAAAATCACACCTACTCGTGTGCCTAGTTCAATTAGCTTTAGTCGGCACTCTATGCAATACTTGTGTTACAACCCCAAAGCATGTTACAGGAATCATAGGAGTTAAATATATCAGGGGTATACCTCTTGTCGGCATATAATACGTCTCTTCATTAACAAAAGTTTTCTCGGCAAAGGCTCATTTACCCATAACTACTACACTCCCGTGTAATATACTTGTGAAATCTTGATAACATTATCTGCTTTTTTTTGTATATGTATCCTGCATGTTTATCATTTATTACAAGTCATTATTATCTTAAATGTAGACACTGTTATTGATGTTCTTAAATAATATTCTCATGACATAAATATAATCTACGTTTGGTTGTGTTGATAGTTTTTTTAATACTTTTGTAAACATGTATCATTGATAGATCTCTTTTATCTTCATTTAATGGTGTTAGCAATTCCTACGTTAATCAATTACAAATAATTAATTAAATATTTTAAATTGTGTGAATTAGATGTAATATTATAAATTAGTATGTATGACAATTCAAGAAGAGTTGTAGTTATTAATCGAAATCAAATTAAAAGTCAACATTATTTTAAATATAGACATAGTTATTGATGTTCTTAATAGTTAGATAAGTAGTCATCTTGATATTAAAATATACAGTGAGTTTGGATGATGTTAATCATATATACCCGGACAGCAGTGAGTTTGGATGATGTTAATCATATATACCCGGACAGCGGACGGGTAAACCACTAGTTTGTTTTAAGTTGTGGACCACAAGTTAGCTTCATAGGAAAAAAAATCACACCTACTCGTGTGCCTAGTTCAATTAGCTTTAGTCCTATGCAATACTTGTGTTACAATCCCAAAGCATGTTACAAGAATCATAGGAGTTAAATATATCAGGGGTATACCTCTTGTCAACATATAATACTTCTCTTCATTAACAAAAGTTTTCCCGGCAAAGGCTCATTTACCCATAACTACTACACTCCCGTGTCACATATAAAAAAATACAACAGTTGATATAATAAGTTTGAGTAAACTTCCGTTTTGCTCCCTGTGGTCTGGCCACTTTAAGGATTTTGTCCGAAACCTTCAAAATAGCCATTTTCAACCAATAGTTTGCTATGGTTTTTCCATTTTGCTCCCTGCAGGAAGGAAAATGGAAAAACAAACAATTTGGATGGAGTTAGAGGCAGGGAGCAAAACGAAAGTTTACTCAATAAGTTTTGATTCATTTGAATATAAAAACACAAGTATATTAACAAAAAAAAAACACAAAAGAAAAAAAAAACACAAAAGAAAAAACACAATGTTATACCATAAAATAAACAGCTTTCGTTAAAACACAATCCATTATATCTAAAACAAAATACTTTAGTTGATTTACAACTAAAGATTAATTTATTAATTGAAATGCAACCATATTATGACATTGTAATTTGTATGAATGAAAATTCAAATCTTATCAGATGTTGTGCTTTGTATAAAAAAAATGTTTTTATTGTTTTTATAAAAATACTGTTTTTGTTTATAGACATTACACTTTTCACAACAACATAGAGCTTATAACATTCATACATAAGCATTAAACCTAAACATTCATTTGACCAGACCACATTCAAACAACAACAGCTACATATAAACAATCAACCTAATATCCAAATGTTTTAAGCAACACGAATACATCACACAGGACAATACAATTTCATTCGCTCCACACGACTTCCTCGTGCTTGCTCTTTCAACCTATTCCTTTCAATTGCGTCCAGCACAACGTAAGCTTCACTATCATTATACACAAACTCCCTTCGAGCATTAAGATAATGCAACAATATTTTGGTTGCATATTTGCATCTTAATTCATCTAATTGTTCTTTCTGCCCACAATCTACTTCTTTCACAAACCCACATCGCCAACGTCGTAAAGAACTCCCTTCGAATGACTCCATATGCCTCATTAAAAATATACCACAATCAACTTTGTTGTCTACGGTTCTCCACGGCATTTCTAGTCGATTTATCTGAGCTTTGTGCATCTTACGTCCACCCACAACACCTTGACTTAACATAAAATCTGCTACTAAATGCCTCTGCAATATAACGATAATAAATATAAAAAATTATCTTTTACATATGATTGTGTTTTTTAAATGTCAAGGAATGTACCAAATTTTCTGGCCAGCCTCGGTATTTTAAGTCAGATCTATCATCATATAGACTGCTGTTATTAATCACAGCTATTTGGCACTTTTTCACATGAAAGCATACCAAGTAGAAGTGATCAGATTGCAAAACAGGTATGAATAAAAGATCAACTTCTTTCAACGATGCTACTTGTTCTTCTTTTAAAAATTTAATCATATTTACAAAAAATTCAGCTTGCATCATCTTATAGCTTGAACCATATGTGCCACCATCCTGTGTATCAGTTATAATAACGTTACTAAAATAAATAAATAAACAATTCACTTATGTTATTTACTTACCAGCATCTGATATGTACAAAACAATCGCTTAATTTTGTCATCAGCCTTAAACTTCTCCTCGTGATTTAAGATTCTGGCCCACACATTAACAACAGCAAAATGGACATACTCGTCATGACTCAATGTTTCTAGCACTATCCTTGTTAGACCTGAATCTGGCTGACCTTCAATTTGAAAAACAACGTCCCTACAATGAATACGAGTTAAAACATCAATCAACTTATAATCATAGTACATTATAATAAAAGAAGTTAAAACACATACATTTCAAATCCTCTGGCAGAGAAAATCCAATCAGAATAAATTTTCTCTACAAATGTCAACTTTTCACTCAATTCCACCACCCGGTTAATGTAAGGTGATCCTGGCACCAAAGTCTCATCCGTAGAATCAACTACATTTTCTTCATCCTTTTCATCTGAATGCACACTTTCCATGTTTTCAACTGAATTTACATTTACACCCGTATTACAATCAGTTTTCGTCTCTTGACTTTGAGTCTTCTTTTCTCCCTTACTCTGTATTTCATTATCATCTTTTGGAGATGAATCTGGATCTCTGCTCATAAAACCTGCATTTTTTGCAAATGAAATCAACGGATCCAATTGAGCTTTAACTTCTTTAATCACCTGATTATCTGCATAGCACGTAAACCCCTCATTCAGCAATGTCTCTACATTCTTCAAAGACTCTTTTGCCTTTTCAATTTCTACAGTCAAATTTCTGACAAAAACCTGTTTCAATATGAACAATAAAAGATGATAAAAACTATATATATATATATATATATATACATATATCATATATTCAGAGTGAAATACTATATGTTTTTGTGTCTTACCGATTCTGCTTCCTCTGTTCGTTCTTCTGCCACGGGAATGTTTGATTCCCTGCCAACATCTGCATTCTCATCCCGCCTATTTGAATGTATATTTCGAGTATAACGATCATTGTCTCTACACTCATCATCATCCACTTGCCTTTCATCCTCTCCATGTATATCTTCATGAATCAAATCCTCCTCAACACCAGCACCATCATTGTCTTTGCCCTCGTCAGCATCGACTTGCTGTTCCACATTTTCATGCATGGGTTCACCAGTTGAAGAACATTGACGCACCTCACTTTCATTTGATTTTTTGGTCTTTAATCCTGTTGTAGACTTTGAAGTACCTTTCTTTCTTCTTTTCTCAGACTTCAGTCCTTTATTCTTTATGTCCTCCAGTTTGCATAATGTACACTCTTCAATATATTCTATAACAAACAAACCTTTACGCTTAACACGTACATCATGCAACTTGCTTGTATGATCTGCATAGATAAGCTGTAAACAAAAAAATATTTGTCACTCGGTTTTGTTTGGATAAATGCCACAAATGACAAATTAATATTTTACTTATGATCTTACCGCAAGCAAAAACAGAGGCCCATTAAAAACTTGAGCAGGGTACCAGCCTTTTCTCACTCTGTCTAACAAAGTTAGCATGTAATCACACCAACCCAGTTCTTTTATGTCAACATCCTTTGTTATTAATGGCAAAAATCTTTGGTTGACAGTGCCACTTTTCGTTCCTTCGCCTAGATGTGTAAACATCAACACCAAAAAGTTAAGAACAAACAACATTCCACAATCATTGCGTTCTCTCTTGCATCGCCTATCCAAATAAGTTTGTGTTTCTTGTATAAGAAACCTGGTGAAGCCTGTTGGGAATTGACTTCTCCACAATTTAACAACAGGACTTTTTATGTTTGGCCTATTGTTCTCTGTTATCATTCTTGATCCGTTCGGAATTCCCAATACCTTGTGAACCAATTCTGGACTTAACTTTAATGCCTGAGATCCAAGATTTAATATTCTTGTTGAATCATCATAGTTCTTAGCCAACCAAAGTCCCAAGCTGGTAGGAACATGCTGAATCTTCAGATTTAGAATAGGACCAAAACCAATATCTCTTACAACGTTCTTTTGCTTGTCATTAAACTCTAACATCCAATCATATAGAGTGCTTGGTGAACATCTTGGTAAAATCTTCTCACCAGTATATGGGAAAAACATTTGACATTCATGGTGATTTGATTCCTCAGGTTGGTCCTTTCGACGTCTCTTCTTTGGTAAGGTATCATCAACTATTATATAACTTAACGAATTTTAGAAACAAACTACAACTAAGATTTTCATGTTTAAATAAATACCTGGTTTTTTTACTTTTGATGCAGCAGGATTAACAAAATCAACATCATCATTATCATTAGCATCACCACAGCCTGCCTGTAAAACTGCAGCAGCATATCAAATAAAATAATAAACTATGAAGGGAAAAAAATGTATATTATATTTAATCATTTTAAATTGATCTATAACATACCTTCACTCTTTCGTTTCACAGCAGCACGAAACAAAGATCCTTCATGTCACTCCACATTTTATTAGAAACAAAACACATAAAAAATATTAATTGTAAAACGTTATTTAATCCTACTATTGACATTATCTAATGACTACAACATACAATACAACATTGACTTGTTAATATATCACAGTGTTACAATTTAAACATTGTGTTATATTTATCAGCGTGTTTTTTATTATTATCTAGTCATCGCAATCAGAAAGCACAACTATACTTGATTTGATGATTTTAAACTTGATACACCCGAGTTTGATTACATTTCTCCAACTTATTCTGCCAATTTTAACAAAATACTATCAGGAAGTATAACATTACAATGTTGTAAAACAACACATAATATTCAACATACAATATAAATACAAAAACACAATCCTATAGCTTACCACATATGTAAAAAAACACAACATGCACCAAGATACTGCAAATAATCAAGAAACATACGCAAACACAATAATTTCCAAAACCATAATATTAAAAAAAAGCATAATTAATATAAAAAACATAGTGGATATAACTCGATTTTAACAACAAAAAATGGATATAACACAACTTTATACAACAAAAACAAACATCTACATACACATTATAGTTATACAAAAACTAACCGACTTGTAGAAACAATATTCCAAACAAAATCACAAATCTAAAAACACAATATACTTGTACAACTTCTGTTTAAACATTAAAAATAAAAAAATAAGATATAAACCATACCAAAAATAAATGAAACGCATTTACCTCTGCTTACGAATCTCTTAGATTTGCTTGTACAGAATGACTTCTTTATATTTCCACTTATATGTTTCTTTGCAATTTCCACTTCAACCTCTTGACGTTTACTTCCTCTAACAGTATCACCTACTCCATCTTTACTGAAATTTCTTGACGATTTCTTACCTATTTAACCAACAGACTTATAAAATCAAAACACAATGAAAATAGCAATCAACAACACCATCACAACAACTTACTTGTAAATCACAAGTCAATGTTTGCAGTAGACGCCATTGCAAATGTAGTTCCAAATTATTAAGATTAGTACACAAAGCAACAAACACAATTGCAAATTGTATAACTTCGAGCCCTAAGTTTCCGTTAAAACCGAATGTTCATCGTTTTCCTTTTCTTGACTATTATACAGATAATCTCAAAACAATAATAAGAAATTACCTTTTTGCCCCCCCCCCCCACACTGAATACCAGTTAAATGAATATTTAATCTTATTACAAATCTTATTACAAAAAATGGTACACTTAATAAACCGAACCCAAATATAACATGCATAAAAAAAACATAATTATTTAAATATATATTCATTTTTTTTAAATATAGAAAAAAAAATTATTGAAACTTCATTCTTATTCTCATTCATCATCCTATATACAACACACTAAGTACTCACGAAAAATAAGCAATAACTAACAATATCACCAAAACACAATTCACTAATTAGAACAAAAAACCAAAGAATTTATAGACATCATACCTGTTATTCAAAAGAATGAGATATTGACGTAGGACACGACGTCATCGGGAGTGAGGATGGACCTAAGCAGGATGGACCAAGGGGGTGGATGATGGGCTCCCACACTATTTATAAAAACACTTAAGAAAAAATAAACTGATTTGATTTTACAGAGAGAGAGAGAGAGATAGAGAGGAGAGAGAATAAAGAGAGAGGAGAGAAAAAGAGGCCCGTCAATGACGTCTTTAAGCGACTGAGAAATCAGGACAATCATCAGGGGACGGTGTGGGTGACCGGCGCCGGGGCTCGCCAAGGCAAGGCCGGCCCCCATACCCTCCAGTCTAAGTAACCATATTGATAGAAATCATACATACTGGAGAGGATATAAAGACTACTTTTTATAAGGTATACCTTGTTTTATTTAATCTTCTAATAAATAAAATAACACTTCATCTATTAGTTACACAAAGATTCTTACATATAGGGATTTGGACTGTCGTTTGGCATGAGCTGCCAGCCCATTTTTCCCTCTTATGTTAAACCAGATGAACCCAATGCTCACTCAATGATTGGTGTGAGATGTACCTATTCTTTTATCTCCTTTGAAACCTATATTGCACTTAATAAGGTTGACACTTTCAAGGCCCATGTTATCTGATTTTTGAAAGCCAATGGGATTTAGATAGTTCTAGACTATACCTCTTGTTAACATGTAATATTTCTATTCATTATCAAAAAATTTACGCACAAAAGCTCATTTACCCGTAACTACTATACTCCCGTGTTGCATATAAAAAAATATACAGCTGTTGATGTAATAACTTTTAATGCGTCTGAATATAAAAAACACAATTATATTAACAAAAACAAAAGACACAAAAAAAAACACACACAATGTTATACCATCAAAATCAAAAGCTTTCATTAAAACACAATCCATTCTATCTAAAATAAAATACTTACTATAGTAGATCGTAGTCTCACTATCAGAACATTGTGTTATTTGAATCTAGCTATATTTAACATGATATCATGTTCAGAATAAATACAAATAACTGTTGTTAAATTACCACTTTATTACCATTTAATTTATATAATTTTAATTAACGTATATCTTTTACTTTATATATTATATATTAGTTGTAAGTATATACCAACAACCATTAACAAAAACATCGTAAGAATATATTATCAACAATTTATAAAAGCACAACAACGTACAAAATTACCATAATTTAATATTAAATGGATAAAACAATCTAATGTAACATCATTTTTATCTAAAAAATAGCGATAAAGTCTGGCACGACAAAGTCAAACTCACCACGTCTAAGACACAAATTTCAAAATGATTATCTCAAATTTTCAAACCATAATGCCATCCATTTAATAATTTTTAAATAATAAAGAAAAGAAAAAAATTAACCTAATTTAAATTTGTTAAAAAAATAACCAACACTATTTAAGATCCCTGCAACATATTCATAAGATCAAGACTTTCCCCCATTTACATCGTCTCTCTCTCACATCATCATTTATTTACTTCTCTTTTTAGTAGTCCCATTCAGAAAACTCTACTTGTACCGCTTATTTCCTTCATTTTAACAGTTACATTTACAAACCCCCTTTTATTCATCGTCATTACAGTTTGACCAATTATTACAGTTCAGGTCAAACTTGAAAATTGTATCATTTGATTCAACCTTAAATTTTTTGGACAAAGTTTGCATCTTTCAAGAATGACAGGGACAAAAATGATAAAAACTTGAAGTTTGGTCTAAATTGGCATAAATGAACAAACTAAAAGGCCGGAAATAAAAATTAACTAAAAACAAATATAACTTTAAAAATTTATACAGGAAATTCCCAAAATATTTCATTAAGAATTATATTATCTTATATCTTATATTATATATATATATATATCTACCATATTTGAAAATAAGTTGGGCTGATGTGGCATCAAATATGGTTTTTGGCTCCAAAACTCCCTTCTCAATCTTTTAACATGGAATGGATCATTCGGACTAAAAACCCGACCCATTATTTCGGATCCTATAAAAGTCTTCTAAATATTTGTTCATCTCTCACACTCCCCACATCTTCTTCACGTTTCCCCACAAAACCTTTGATCATCACCAAATCTACACTGCATATCTCATACCTTCAATCGATCAAATCTTCATTTCCGACACAAGAGAAACATTTCTTCTCTTAAACCTGGTTATCTCCACAATCTTCATCACTTGATTTTTCTCCGAGAAGGTATGGTTACCTTATATGTTTGTCTTTCAAGATTTTTATGATTTGGATGATGATCATGGTTTACTTCTAATTATCTTCATCGATTAAGTGAGGATTATCTTCACAATCTGCATCAGTTGATTTTTCCCCGAGAAGCTATGGTTACCGTATATGTTTTTTTTTTTTTTTGTAAGATTTGTAAGATTTTGTATCAATTGTATGAAGTTCATGTATTTTATGTCATTATCTTTGTCGTATATGTGAAGATTCTACTCCAATTATAGTTTTTTTTATATTTTGTTCCGTATTTAGGTTTGGTTTTCGTTTATTTTTATTTTTTTTTGGATATAGGGATCTGATTTTTTTTTTTTTGTATATTGCACTCTGATTCTCATATTTTGGATGTGTGGTTGAGTGTTTTATGATAGATTAGGTTTTCGATATTTGTTGATTTTATTGCTAGAATGATTTATGATATGGTTTTCTTTGTTTATGACAACCTTGTGTTTACTGGTTTTTTGACCTATACATGCAATGTTTAATGTCAAAAACTATAGCCACTTTTATCCGTCATTAAAGAACATATATCTCTAATACATCATTAACACTCTTGTATTTTTTAAAACCTGTCATGCCCTTACCATTGAATCAAGTATGCCCTTACGAACCCTTAACAATACAAGCCTTAAACATGGATGTATGTTTGTACTACTATTAGTGATAGCTGATAAGATATGTCTTAACCATGGATGTATGGATGAATTACTTTTACTGATAACTGATAACATAGCCACAAACTAAAAGGAATAAACTTTAGATAACTATTGCATACAGTTAGAATTTGCTGAGCTGAACATTTCGAATAATAAGGATATTCATAGACTTGAAAATGATATAAAGTTTAAAGATTTGATAAATTACGATGTGATATATGACATATCAAGTAACAATGCATAAGGACATCCGTAGCGCTTAACATAGTAGTGCAAAACACATTGACAGTAGTAACACTTGTTTAATTGTCACAACATAATATATCAAAAAAATTAGTTTATAGCATTACATTTTATTAGCTGACTATAACAACTACAACATATATCTTATAAAACGACATGACTTTGCGTGCATTTGGGATTGCAGTCTGCAAATGGCATCATCTTTCTGCGTAGTGTTAAAACAATCATCACGTTCTCGACTGGTACACATCCTCTGAGAATACAATTAAATATAAATAATTGCTTACTGGTTTTGTTTATCTTTCACACACTTATATCGTAAATCTTTCAGCCACTACCTCCATCAATTGGGTTCTTTCATGACAAAGAACTACAAAACAAAAGCAAAATTTGTATACAGGCAGATAACGGGCATCATTGGAACGTCAACATCAGGAAAATAAACTGAGTATACTACTTTACAGATGGCTGGAAAAATATTGTTGATGATTTAGGGCTTGATGATGTTTGTTTGATAGTATTTGAAGCTCACAGTGAATGCAAATACAAAATCAAAGCCTTTAAAGATTCACGCCGACTGGGACCATCATTCTGCGATGCAATATCCAAACAAACAGAGAAACACATTGTACACTCTCAACCATGAACTCCCAAAATAACTTAAAACCACAAATGTATTATAATTTACATAACAAATAACTGCATCTCATCTGTCTAATATAATTATTGCAGTGGCTCCCTAAAAACTTTCTCAAAGACAATATGAAAAATAAGCCCCCAAACATGTCAATACAACTATCTGCAGGTGAAGGACATACATGGGAAATAAAGATAGAGAAAAGAGGAAGACGATACTATTTGACAGATGGATGGATGAATGTTATAAAAGACATGCATCTAAAATTCGGCTACATTCTCGTGTATGACATAATTCAAATACCAAAGCTGACGATGACTGTTTTCCATCCTGATGGAAGTGAATTTATAATCCCAAAAAAAGAACCTGTTGAAGAAAAAGAAGCACACACGCATAACCAAGGATGCCACAACAAAGCACCATCATCTACAGCAGACAACAACACATTTGAAAAGACTGCCACAGAGAAATTCATAAGATATCCGATACAATTTTTAACTATAATCACAGTTGACTTATATGCATTGAATTCTAACCAACTATTCCATATACTAACATTGTTTATTATACTACTTGAAAAACAGTTCATCCCAGATGAAGTTGTTAAAAAGAAGAAAATTGCTCAGACACGCACTTTGATAATAAAAAATCAAGAAGGAAGTTGTTATAACCTGGGAGTCAAAAATCATTCACGTAGAGCGCGAAAGGAATACCTGGTGAATGAATGGCTGGAATTTATGGCAGAGAATGATATATCTTATGGAGATAAGTGCACTTTCAAGATCTTAGAAGATGAAGGTATGATATTACTTTCAAACGTTTGCAGGTTAAATTAATTCACCCAGCCAGAAGCAGATTCAGAACCAACTTGACTTCTTTTTGCAACAACTAATATGCAGTATGGTTGGTGGTAGTTTTTTTTGTTTAAATTAACCGTCGTTAATCATGAAGGCTTATAACACTTTCCCTAAACTTCAAAAAACAATGTATTTTGTAATGGTAATACCTGTACACAATGATAATCATCGTTGCTCTACTTGCATTGTTGTTTATCATATTGTTTCAAACCGAATATGTCCTTGCAAACAAATAAATAATTTTGTATGAACTAACATGTTAACGTAACATATAGCATCTGCTATAGACCACTGTAATAATCACCACAAAATATAGACCACTCAAACATATATCAACTACTATATCCCAATAGCAGTAAAAACTGCATTTGATGCCAATGGTAGTTTAATATGTAAACATGTCTATAAGTGTGATGGTTTAAAAAATATATATTGGTTTACAAATGTGTCTACTTTTGCATAAAGCATCAAACAAATGATAAGTAATACATATTCAAAACAAATAAAAATAGCCAACCACAATTAATACTACAATGGAGTCCCAAAAATGATCCCAATAACAATAGAAAAATAAAACTAAATAAAAATGAAACACTTTTTTAAAATAATAAACACAACAAACAGAATTGCTAACAATATAACAGCAAATAAAAATACAAGATAATAGTACTACCCAATAGCTGAATCAACAGTCTCTAAAAATAATGCTCCTTTACGACCAAATAATGCTCCTTTAAGCCAACAAAACGAATCAACATGTTGAAGGTATTCAAAATCTTGTACACTCATGTATACTTCAGCAATATTCCCAAATTTGGGGAGCAAAATCAATTTGCCGTTTGCCACATCCGATGCTCCACACCATTCCACAAATGAGAATGTTTCAACATTTGGAAAAGACGACACCTTAGACCATAAATTATCTTGATATTTGAAAAGACTCGCATTAACATTAGGCCAGATTTCAACAACAAACATATGAAGCTTATTGTTAACAGTGAGAAAATGTCCATCATAAACATACAGGTCATTAACTGGGGGGAAAGGGAACCTCTTAAACGATTCAGTAATTACATCAAAACCAATTATATGAATGTCACCCCGTACCCTCACTTGTTTAACAGTGAAATATAAGGTATTGTTCACAAAAGAGCCAACATACCAAATATAACACCCCGCTGCATATTTTTTCCCAATAAAAAATCTACATTTCTCCAAGTGCCGAGTCGTCATGAATAAACACGAGCAAGATCATAATTATGGCAACGTTTAATGTGTAATATTTTAAGATCGGAGGATGTATCAAAATACATACCAGCTGCATCCGATTGCCAATCATATATACGATCAGAGTGCTCATCGAACAAAATTTTGAAACTCATAGTAGTTGGATTCCAAAGCATCATCTGATATGAAGGCCTTTCGTTGCAAACTAATAAAAGCCCACCAACAGTAGAAATAATATGTAACAACAAAGGCCGACTTTTACCAGAGAAACAAATAGTTTTCCTTGCACCAATGTCTACCCGTCCATCCACTATGCTATCAATAAATATTGATAGAGGTTGAATGGTGATTCGTTTCTGACATTTTAAACTACCAACCCGGCTAGAATTCAAAGCAGCAAACTGACAACTTGATAACTCATCACGCCATTGTTTACAAACACATTTGAAACGACCGATTGCCTTAACTGGGAGTCTGGATAGTATTTCAGAAACAACAACTTCGATTCCAATGTCTGACATGCTATAACCTACATTAAAAAGATAAAATTATACATAAAGTAAATACACAAATAAGCGTAAGAAACTACCTTAACTGGGACTCTACTTAGTAAAAGACTTCAATTATTGTAGTAACTCCTAAACTACCACGTCACAAATCAAAAACACAGCACTTGACTTAATAAGTTTTGAATATAAAAACCAACAATATATTAACAAAAAAAAAACCCGCCTTACATAGAGAATTATCAAACAACTAAACTGTTAATGAAAAAGACCATTTCATACTCGATAATTGCATATAACCCTTAGTCCAACGTAAATTCAATAGTAATCATTTCACCCAATATTAAATCCTATTATATATAATACTTCTCCTAACTACATCTTTTTTTTATCATCTTTTCAACCTTTGTTTATCTTCACTCAACTCACACAATAAAACACACAATGAAGTAGAACAAAAAAAAATTATAAGAAAAAACACAACATCATACCATAACAAACAATTGGCTTGCGTATAACACAATGCATATGAAAAAAAAAACTATAATTTAGAATATATACACAACTAAAATATAACATGTAAGTTCTCTAGACTATAAAAATAACGGACATTGGAAAAACACAATTTATATATTTATATCTTATATTCTTCTAAACCACTTTACATTAATTACTTGAAAAGACTCAACTGCAAATGAAAAGACCATTTCAATAAATCATCATTGCATCTTAGCTCGGATGCCAATAACAAATCATTACTCTTCTTTAACACAAGTTGTTAATCCTATTATATATAATACCTCCTAACTACATCATTTTCTAACCTCTTCAACGACTCTCTAACTTCACTCAACTCTTCTCTGTTCTAAATACAATGAATACATCAAAACTCCAAAGGTTGGTCTGAACTGTTCCAAGTTAAAAGGGATATCTATGAAGGATTCAAATGTCAACATGAAGACACAGAAAGAGAGATCAGAGACAGCTTGATTGACATAACACGACTACTTCAACAGCAACTACGGGAGAATAAGAAGATGAAAATGAAGATCATGAGCAACCCACCTTCACATGAACAGTACATTGCTGGATTGCTTCTGTCTGATGAAGAAAGGGAGACAGAGGATCTTCTTGATAAAGCAAACAGCTTAGCTGACTAATACATAGCAAAAACCAACCAAGGAAAGCAAGCTCTTACTAAATTTCTGGCTTATTAGACTGAATGCAAATTAGTTTGATTGATGTGCATGTAGCTGTTGGTATGGGGTTTCTTTCCATGATAGTAGGACATCTTCCTTATGTTTTTGCTTTTTGATCTCATACTTAACGACCAACATGATTCCACATCTAATGTATTGACAAATTTTGTTATTATGTGTAGTTTTGTCAATGAATGATGGTTATATTTATGTTCCTGTTATAAGTTTTTCTATATACAACTTAACTAATGTAGCATGTTATTATTAACAACCAATATGTAAACTGAACTTTAGATACTCACACATAAGAAAGCTGAACAGCATCAAAACATACGTGAATAAAAAAAACAAAAGAGAAAGTTTATGTCCAGAAAAAAAAAACATTGAACAAACACAAAACATAAAAACCATCGCTCTAAAATGCAACAAACAAAAGAAACTACATCTCACTCATTAAAATGGGTAAACTTAATCTCTTTCTTACCAACATCTTTCACGGTCTCCACAATATTATTACTTGTACTTTCACAGATGCTCGAGTTCGAAATGACATCCAAATTGTAAAGATCAAGCAGTTTACGCTTAGACGTCGTATCTTTACAAACCATTGAACATGTTTTTTATCAATTGAATCACCATCGCAACTCATCACAAGCGAAATTGGAGTACCATTCTTCTTATCATCATCCATACAGCTCTAAACCAAGATTGAAAAAGTTTATTAACTAAACTACTAAAGACAACTATAATACTTCAGTTAAAAGTTCATAGTACCTGACTAATCCCAGACATTTGTTTAACTAGATCAACAACTGATTCATCGTCAGTTATTCTTTGAATCTCGTATTCTTCATCACAATATGTCAAGTTAGTCTCGCTGACTTCAATCTTGAATGCAAACAATTTATCCACCAAAGTTTTTAATTCGTTTGGAAATCGCACAGTACCATCATCCTGAAAACATAAAAGA
Source organism: Helianthus tuberosus (assembly GCA_030545235.1). NCBI lineage: Eukaryota > Viridiplantae > Streptophyta > Magnoliopsida > Asterales > Asteraceae > Helianthus > Helianthus tuberosus. The sequence continues at coordinate 1,774,652 of JARYGA010046293.1, forward strand.
CAGGATATATAACCAAAAAGTTAGCTTACAAAAAATATATAAATTGAGATATAGAAACTAAATATATACTACCATTATGTTATCCTGAATCAACTGTTTTGCAGACTTCTCGATAACATGGTTAGCCGTATTATGAAACAAAATAAGAGATACATCACCACTGCTATCCTCAACACGAACCTTCAATCTAATTGATAACATAACAACTTAATTTGAATTAAAACGGATTACATAAACCAAAATAAGGTAAGTGATGAAAAAAGTTACAATGACAAAATGACAACGTAAATAACAACAGAATAATAACAATACCTTAAAACCGGTTCATCAATAACATTTTTTCGACAAAATTCATTAGTGCACACATACAACGTATGTTGGTCTTCATCACAACCTCCGTCAGATTTAGTTAAACCCATGTTTTTTGTACAAGCCTCATTTAAACAATTAGGACACTTCAAAGAAAACCAACCAACCTCCTTGGATATTTCCTTTACGGTACCCAGTATGATAACAGATCGTGGCTGTAAAAAATATAAATATATCCACTTACATCTAATGTAAATATTGAAATACGAAACTTGAAATGGTCTATGATTACCTCACTAATTTCCCACACATCATCGATGTTACTAAAAACAATATTCTTTAGAAAATCATCCATAACCGCCTGCAACCCGATAGAATTAGAAAGCAGTAATGCATCAACTTTGCTGTCAGTAACTCAGAATGTAATACAAAAACAATGCAGACAATTATCACATAATGCAATGCACTTGTTTTCAAAACAGAAAGAATATGAACTAAACAAACCTTGCGAATAAAACTGGACATAATCGAATATGATATGTTTATTAAATAATCAAGTAATACGATATTTATACACCATAAAAAGCAGTTGATGACACCAGATTTGTAGGAACATGGGCGACAGCACATAAGTAAGTAGTAAACCGCTAATACATACCATGATGTAAAACAAATAATACATAAAGTATAGCATGTAAAATAAAAAAACAATAATATAGAAAAAAACACAATCATAATACCATATAAAATAAAAAACACAATACTATATAAACACACAATCATAAACACTCCGGATACTTAGCTTATAATCCAATAAAGGGAATTTATTCATTTCTCTGCCACAAAATATTTATTACACATCAAACACAGCATTTAATGTTATACAGTAAGATAAAATAAGACACACAACTACAAAAGAATAGTTAAACCTGAATACAAAAGTTCTAATACATACATTGTCATATAATAAGAGAAAAAATCACTCTTCATAAAATAACACAATTTCTTAAAAAATTACACAATAATAACCATTGCAGATAACTACCTCTACATTAAATTTGAGTTAGGATCGGTTAAGAGAGGTTTATTAACAAATGAACACAGCAGTTTACCTTACCATCTTTGTAGGACAACATGCAAGAAAGACTACAACAACTTATTAACCTAAAATCCTGGATTATAAACCGCTAGTACATACCATATATTAAAATCACACATATTAAAGATTTCATTTAATATAATAACACAATATTATACAAAAGAAGGATAGAACCAAATGATAAACATACCATCTATTTTTACAACTGCCTTTTAGCACACATTCATGAGTTGTACTAAATGATAAACATACATGACACATATACAAAAAAAAGCAATTGATGATATCAGGTTTGTAGGACTTCTTCACCTGAATATATAGTAAAACAAATTAAACTGAAAATATTAAAAGTTCGAAATAATATATGATTAAATAACATCAATCGGAAATAAATATCCATGCAGACAATTGTTAATACACTTATACATACGGAACTACTTGAAACAATAAACAAAATTCGAAAAAACGACCACCATTCCCTATAATATAGCATAATAATTTCTAATCAATCGGCGAAACAACGGTCTCGATAAATAATGCTTGTTCCACACCAATGTAGGAATCAAGATGTTGAAGGTAATTAAAAACTTCATTGCTCAGCTTAGCTTCAACAGGACGAATCCAAACGTTTCTAAGCAACCACTTGTTGTTTTGAAATATATTAGACCAACGGAAACTTTGTTCATAACTAATAATATGAATATTATTGAAAGAAAACATCTTGATGAAGGCTTCATCTTCAACTTTGTACAAACCAACAGATAACTCGAGAGACCCTTCAACAACAATAAAATGGAGCTTCTTTGCAATGCTCAGAAATTTTCCTGACCAAGGAGTAACTTCCAAACTTTCAGGAAAACGAATGCTTCTAAAAGTTTCGGAAATAACATTGAAAGCAACTATATACCTCTCGAAAGGGCCAGGATACCAACTTCTTGAACACACGAAATATATGGATTTGCCAGAATAAATTCCGGAAGACATAGAATAACCCGACCACCGAAATTACCTCCCCTCAAGAAATCTATTTCTCTCCACGTCTCACGACGTCGTGAATAAACACGAGCAGTAACGACATTATTCAACAAATGATATTTGATGTGAAGCACTTTAAGATCATTGGTTTCATCAAAATACATTCCACCTGTATCACAGTTTTGAACATTCCGCTGAGAAAAGTCTGAGACAGACAATAACTTATGGCACCTGGTTGTTGGATTCCAAAGGATCAGCTCACAGCTTCTCGCTTTAAAAGACACTAACAACAGCCCATTAAGCGACTCTAGAATACGTAAGAATATAGGGTCAACATTGCCAGGAAAAGTGATCTGTTTGCTTGTAAACACATCCAAATTCCCACCTATTACGCTGTCAACAACAATTGACATACCTCGCAAGGAGACATATTTCTTATGTGAATTTCCAATTCGACAAGAATGCATCATCTCAAAAAAATGAGTTGACAGTTCCTTACGGAAATCTTTGCAAACACATTTCAAACAACCAATAGCTTTGGCATGGAGCCTTGTGAATATTTCATCGACGATCAATGCAAACCCAAGCTTTTCCATTTTATAATCTATGGGGCTACAATATAAAATATAATAAATGAAATACAATTGAGACAATTTGATCTGTAAATGTTTATATATAAACACAATGTATACAACCCTTTTCATACACAACCGGGTGATAAAATAAGACTAACCAACCACGTAACTTATAAAAAAAATTGTTAATGAAAGCAGTTTAACATTGTATTAGCACAATCTTAAACAATTGCTGATGTTAGCAAATATTGACCTTTCTACAAACATTTTGAAATCAACACAGCAGTTTACCTTACCATCTTTGTAGGAGAACATGCAAGAAAGACTACAACAACTTATTAACCTAAAATCTTTCATAAAGACAGCATTTAATGATATACAATAAGATAAAATAAGACACACAACTACAAAGGAATAGTTAAACCTGAATACAAAAGTTCTAACACATACATTGTCATATAATAAGAGAAAATATCACTCTTCATAAAACAACACAATTTCTTTAAAAAAGTACACAATAATAACCATTCCAGTTAACTACCTCTACATCAAAAATGAGTTAGAATCGGTTAAAAGAGGTTTATTAAGAAATGAACACAGCAGTTTACCTTTCCATCTTTGTAGGAGAACATGCAAGAAAGACTACAATAACTTATTAACCTAAAATCCTGGATTATAAACCGCTAGAACATACCATATATTAAAATTACACATATTAAAGATTTCATTTAATATAATAACACAATCTTATACAAAAGAAGGATAGTACCAAATGATAAACATACCATATATTTCTACAACTGCCTTTTAGAACCCATGAATGAGTTGTACTAAATGATAAACATACATGATACATATACAAAAAAAAAGTAATTGATGTTATCAGAATCTACACAAAAGCCAAAAAATACACGATGTATGCTACCAAAATACAATTTCGTTGGTAAAACACAAACCATTGGAAAAAACAAAATTCATGATATTAGGTTTGTAGGACTTCTTTACCTACATATATAGTAAAACAAATTAAAATGAAAATATTAAAAGTTCGAAATAATATATGATTATATAACACCAATTGGAATTAAATATCCATGCAGACAATTGTTAATACACTTATACATACGGAATAACGGAACTACTTGAAACAATAAACAAAATTCAAAAAAACAATCACCATTCCCTATAATATAGCATAATAATTTCTAATCGATCAGCGAAACAGTGGTCTCGATAAATAATGCTCGTTTCGCACCAATGTAGGAATCAACATGTTGGAGGTAATTAAAAACTTCATTGCTCAGGTGAGCTTCAACAGCACCACTCCAAATGTTTTTTATCAACCACTTGTTGTTTTGAAATATATTGGACCAATGGAAACTTTCTACATAACCAATAATTTGAAGATTATTGATAGAAAACATCTTGATGAAGGCTTCATCTTCAACTTTGTACAAAGCAACAGATAACTCGGGAGACCTTTCAACAACAATAAAATGGAGCTTCTTTGCAATGCTCAGAAATTCTCCTCGCCAAGGAGTAACTTCCAAACTTTCAGGAAAACGAAGGCTTCTAAAAGTTTCGGAAATAACATCGAAAGCAACTATATACCTCTCCAAAGCGGGATACCAATTTTTTGAACACACGAAATATATGGTTTTGCCAGAATAAATTCCGGAAGACCATGAATAACCCCGACCACCGAAATTAGCTCCCCTCAAGAAATCTATTTCTCTCCACGTCTCACGACGTCGTGAATAAACACGAGCAGTAACGACATTCAAAAAAAAATATTTTATGTGAAGCACTTTAAGATCATTGGCTTCATCAAAACACATTCCACCTGTATCACTGTTTCGAACATACCACTGACAAAAGTCTGACACGGACAACAACTTATGGCACCTGGTTGTTGGATTCCAAAGGATCAGCTCACAACAACTCGGTTCAGAGGACACTAACAACAACCCATTAAGCGACGCTAAAATACGTAAGAATCTAGGGTCAACATTGCCAGGAAAAGTGATCTGTTTGCTTGTAACCACATCCAAATTCCCACCTATTACGTCGTCAACAACAATTGACATATTTGACAAGGAGAGATATTTCTTATGTAGAGACTTTCCAATTCGACAAGAATGCATCATCTCAAAAAAATGAGTTGACAGTTCCGTCCGGAAATCTTTGCAAACACATTTCAAACAACCAATTGCTTTGGCAGGAAGCCTTGTGAATATTTCATTGACGATCATTGCAAACCCAAGCTTTTCCATTTTATGATCTATGGGGCTACAATATAAAATATAATAAATGAAACACAATTGAGACAATTTGATATGTAAATGTTTAAAAATAAACACAATGAATACAACCGCTTTTCATACACAACCGGGTGATAAAATATAACTAACCAACCACGTAACTTATATAAAAAAAACTGATAATGAAAGGAGTTTAACATTGTATTAACACAATCTTAAACAACTGCTATGTTAGCAAATATTGACCTTTCTACAAACATTTTGAAATGAACACAGCAGTTTACCTTATCATATATATATATATATATATAATGGCGTTAATGTCACGAAGGTACCGTGTGTAACAAAGTGAAAAAGTGTAATGTCACGTGCGTGCATCAAACGTTATTGTCATCATTGTACATTATAACCACAAATGATTATATAGATTACACTCAGTTTGATCGGATACATCAAACATATGTTTTATATGGTCAGCACATCACATAATGTGTCGTCCGCTATAAACAACTAAGGTGCCGCCGGTGTAGTGTGTTGTGTATCACAGTTTAAACGTACCTGTCATTTTAAATTCACGTTTTGACATAAACTTTTTTCTCAGGTGAGTCAGGTAAAAACTAATACGTTTTATACTTATTTTATGAACATTCGTAAACTGTATTCGAAAGCGAGTCAGGTAAAATATAATACGTTTTCATTCGATGGCGACGTAATTTTTTCAATAAAGAGTCGGGTTAAATATAAAGTATAAATACAAGTGACTTTAACTTTTGACATAGCCGCAACACGCGGCGGGTCAAAATCCTAGTTTCTTATTAATTTTTCTTAAAAACATACCCAAAATAGTATAAATCTTTTTTGAAATATTCCCAAACATAATAAGAACAGAAAGGCTATATAACTTAGTAATTATATATACACTTAAAAGGCTATGTCGGTGGGCTAATCCGACATAGCCAAGTGTCGACTTCTGGTTGGTCAAAAGAATTTTTTGCTTTTAACCCTTAACTTTTCTAATTTACGTGTTTAGTCCTTCTATTATAACTATCATAATATACATGTTTAGTCCCTCTACTTAATAAACTTTATTCCTAATTAGTTAACTTTGCTAACATACATGTTTAGTCCCTCTACTTTAACTTTGTTGTCCTTCTACTCTAGCTTTCCTAATATACATATTTAGTCCCTTAACTTAATAAATTTGATTCCCCATTAGTTTACTTTGCTTATATACATGTTTACGTCATCTACTTTAACTTTGTTGATATACATATTTAATTACTCTACTTTACTTTTATTTATTAAGTATTTCGCCTTTTACAGTTTTTTTTCTCCCTAACATAATGAACCAAAGCTAATCCAACTGAATGGTATTGTTTCCGCTATTGGTATTATCAGAACCAATATTTTTTTCTTTTAGTATTTCGTTTGTTAGTGTTTTTCTTTCAAACTTGTTTTCCCTGAACTGTTGAAACTCCTCTTATATGACACTACCCAACTTTCTGTCTTATAGTGGATTTGAAGTTTAATTTGATCAGCAACTGTTGGTATATCAGTTGATGAGCTTTAACATCTGTTTTGTACATCTGCTGCTCAGATGTCGTCATCATTGTGTTTTTTGTAATAGATGAATTGATTGTTAAATTGATTGTGTGTTTTGTAATAGATGAACAATGAATGAATATGATTCAATGATTTATGCAGCAGAAATGAACACAAACTTTGTAAACACAATCAAGGAGGAAAATAGTTTTGATAAACACATGCTTTTCATTAATCGAAAGATTACAAATCAAACCAAAAGATTACATTGCATGCTTACAGAATAAAACTGTAATAACCGAAAATTTAAAATCATAATGAATTAATAATATTAAAAGACCTAATTATCTTATTAAATTAACCATAGGAAACCCTAATTAAGACACCCAAGTAATTCCGTACAAACCCTAAAAATTTCAGAAATTTCAGAATCAGGATTAGGGCCCCTAAAACTCAGGGGGGGTATTCCCTGTTTGATCATTATCCTTATAACTTGCTGCCGAAGTTGCATTTATTAAAATTGTCGACTCACCAGGTCTAGTTCCACACATGGCCACCCTATACACGAATTTTGTGAACCTTACGGACCGTAAGGTTATTAAGCTTACGGTCCGTAAGCTAGCTCAAATTCGTGTATAAATAGCAGAGGTTGGCACTTGATTCTGAGCACTTGAACGACGAAGAAACTCCAAAATTTCGTCGAGTTATCATCAGAATACTTCAATTAACACACACAAAACACAAATTAAGAGTAGCGGGGTGCTGCAGAACAGGGTAATAACTCGATCGCTATTACGATTCATTGTCCGATCGATCAATATATCCAATGGATGTTTAAGTGCTGCCCACATTAGGGTTATACTTTGTCGTTCGTCATTAATTTGACGGATCATCGTTAATTCGATGGATAAAGTATTGTACTTTGTCGTTCGTCATTAATTTGACGGATCATCGTTAATTCGATGGATGAAGTATCGCACTTTGTCATTCGTTGTGAGAATTTGATATCGTGAGTTATCGTAAAGGCTGTATTAAGTTACTAACCTAGTTTGTGTGCATATTATTTAAATTAGGTTAAAAGACTAATCTATAGTCTAAACTCTGCCCGTATAAATCTGAAATATTATCACAAGGTAGCTTCACTTTGGAATTTTTAAAGGTACGGATCCTTACCCCACTCCTTATTGCTTCATGTTCAAATTGTTATAAACCACTAAATTACTATATATTTTAAAACTCCTCACGTCTTTGAGTATCGATTCATTTGACAGTCCGTTCGAATTCTATTCTAATCAATTGATTTAAGCTTTCATGCCATGCGATAGTATTATGTTAGTTGTACTCATTATCACATGTTCCAATATAAGTTCCGTTCTGTTATGAAAATAAGTTTTATAAGTTATGTGAATAAGACCATTTGTACTCTGATACCCTGAGTATCGCTTCTCGTGGAGTGTCCCACGAGCATGTTGTTGCGGCATCAACAGCATGTGCTCCATCTGTGACGGAGAGATTAGTTCACGGCGTCCCTAGGTACAAGTGTGGTACAAAGCTACTAGGAGGCGTATGGATCGATCCTAGAATTTAAGTTAATGAGATGGATAACAGGTATGCCAACTGGCCATCTCGTGTGATAAGTATGCAGGAGTAGCTACCTGTGTATTGTCACTTTTTCAGTTTGCTCATGGGTACATCCGTAAGATATGATTATGAAATTATGTTCTTGCATTATATAAGTTTTGCATAAAGCGTTATTTGTTCTTTGAGCCTATAATTCCGTACTGAGCATTCGGCTCATTCCGTATAAATTTTGTATTTTCAGGTCAGCAGGTTATATTGGGCGGGGGAAAAAGAGAAGAATAAAGCTTAAGAATAAATCTGAAGATATTAGTTAATAAAATTGATTGTGTCTGCTTGTATATAAATCTTAAGTTTCGTTGTTAAATGGTTGTATCCTTGTCAAATAAATAAATGGAATTATGACTTTTGTTTATGATACTACTGTTATTGTGACACGTCAGCCCTTCCGGGTTGGGGTGTTACAGCTATGGTATCAGAGCAAAGGCTCTTTCCTGTAGAAAACTTGAAGATAGTAATTTAAAACCTGTGAGGAATGGGTAGATATCTATGATAGGATTCAACTTGGTCTCTTATTTGGTTTAATTCCTGTATTTATTCGTATAGATATGCCTCCTCGTCGTCCGCTACATAGGAATACTCGTACTAACCCTGTACGTAACAACACTTCTTCGAATGAGACTCCAGTCGATCCAAGCGTAATTAATGCTATCAACCAGGCTGTTGCCGGGTTGCTTCCAAACCTGGTTGCTCAAACAGCTGAGGCCGTTATTCAACAAACTCGTCATCCAGAAGGCACTAACACTAATCCAATCTCTGGTGGTGAACCTCGTGAGCATACCACAAACAATACTACTTATAGTATAGACATCTGGATTAGTAAATTCCAAAAACAAAAGCCGAAATCCTTTAGTCACGCTAATAATCCAGTCGAAGCAAGAAACTGGATAGCTCATATTGAAAAGATCTTCGGAGTTCTTGGGGTCCCGGAGCAATACAAAGTTAGATTGGCTACCTACAAACTTGAAGATGACGCACAAACTTGGTGGGAAGGATATAAGCATGTCAAAGGAGGGGATGATTTTGACGCTAATCTTTCATGGGTCGACTTTCATAATATCTTTTACGACAAGTATTTTTCGACCGCTGATAAAGAAGCTTATATCAGGGAGTATGCTGTGATTCGACAGGGAAGTGATGAACCAGCCTCTGAGTTCATTACTAGATTTGCAAGGTTGGCTAGTATTGTAGGAGAAGTTGCAGGATCGGCAGAAGCCCAGGCAGAGAAATGCAAGTGGGCAGTCAATGATCGAATTCGGAAGTCGATCATGTACATGAAATTTAAGGATATCACCGAAGTTGCCGATGCAATCAAAACTTTTGAATTCGAAAGGAAAGAATTCCTATCTCGAACTGGAGATAATAAGAAGAGAAATAGGGAAGGACAATTTAAGCAGGAAATCGGCCAATCATCCACTATGCCACAGCATCAAGATCGCAAAGTGCAAGGAAATCAAAACTCTGGAAATCAGGCACGTCCATGGCAACCTAGACCACAAAACCAGAGGTCTGCTCAAAACCAGATTCAGTTGTATGCAGAACCTATTAGAACTCAACCACTGAATCAAATTACATATCCTCTATGTAATACTTGTGGTAAGAGACATCATGGCGTATGTCACCGAAGCACAGGGGCATGCTTTAGATGTGGCCAAACTGGACACATGATCAAGGAATGTCCTAAGAAAGATACTAAGAAGAATAACCAACCAAACGTTGCACCACCCAATGTTGGAGGAAGAGTTTTCGCACTTTCTGCTACTGCTGCTGCTAATGTTCCAGGTACTGTATCTGGAACCCTTCAGCTTGGTAAACATAGTATCTATGTGTTATTCGACACAGGAGCGACTCATTCTTTAGTATCCCATTCGTTTACTAAGTACCTTCCGATAAAACCAACTCTCTTAAATCATACCTTAACCATTTCCACTCCCATGGAAAATTCATCCGCAATCACTTACGTATATAAAGATTGTCCGATCCGTATTGAATCTATTGTGTGTAAGGCAGACCTATTTCCAATACATATGTGTGACTTTGATGTTATTCTAGGAATAGATTGGTTGTCTAGACATCGTGTAACTATAGATTGTCATTCTCGCCGTGTTATTTTCGGTGATCTTCATCATCCTGATATTATATATCAGGGAACTCAAGCTCATAAATCCCTTAAAATTATCTCTGCACTCAAAGCTCGAAAATTCATATCAAGCGGTTGTGCTGGATTCCTAGCATCGATTAGGGATACTTCTGCTAGTGTTAAGAGTATCGATAGCCATTCCGTTGTTCGTGAATATCCTGATGTATTTCCGGATGAACTACCAGGATTACCACCCGACCGTCAGGTCGAATTCACCATCGACTTGATCCCTGGTGCCGAACCTATTTCTAAAGCTCCATATCGTATGGCCCCGATGGAACTGAAGGAGTTGAAGGAACAATTGCAAGAATTGTTAGACCTAGGATTCATAAGACCTAGTGTTTCACCTTGGGGTGCTCCGGTCTTATTTGTGAAGAAGAAAGACGGTAGTATGCGTTTATGTATTGACTACCGAGAACTGAACAAGATTACTATTCGTAATCAGTATCCTCTGCCTCGCATTGATGATCTCTTTGATCAACTTCAGGGGGCTCAGTTCTTCTCGAAAATTGACCTGAGGTCCGGGTATCATCAGCTAAAGATCAAGAATGATGATGTTCCCAAGACCGCCTTTCGTACTCGATATGGTCATTGCGAATTTTTGGTTATGCCCTTTGGACTAACTAATGCACCTGCAGTCTTTATGGATTTGATGAATCGCGTATTTCACAAATTCTTAGACAAATTCGTTATTGTCTTTATCGATGACATTTTAGTGTATTCTAAGAGTCACGAAGAGCATGAAGCACATCTACATGCAGTACTTGGAACCTTGCAACATGAGAAGTTGTACGCAAAGTTTTCCAAATGTGACTTTTGGCTTAGCCAAGTGGCATTTCTAGGTCATATCATATCAGCAGAGGGAATTATGGTAGACCCAACAAAGGTTGAAGCTATTACAAAATGGCCAAGACCTACTTCTGTTACTGAAATACGAAGTTTCTTGGGTCTTGCTGGCTATTACCGAAGATTTGTTAAAAGATTCTCGGTAATTGCTTTACCACTCACAAAACTCCTAAGGAAAGGGGTGAAGTACTCATGGAATGAGGAACAAGAGAAAAGCTTTGAAGAATTGAAGAAACGACTCGTATCCTCTCCGATACTCACTCTACCTTCTGGATCAGGAGGTTACCAAGTCTATAGTGATGCCTCAAAGAAAGGATTAGGTTGTGTGCTAATGCAACATGGGAAGGTTATCGCTTATGCCTCCCGTCAGTTAAAGCCTTATGAAGTTAACTACCCTACACATGATTTAGAATTAGCCGCAGTCGTCTTTGCACTTAAGATTTGGCGACACTATCTGTATGGTGAAAGTTGTGACATCTTTACCGACCACAAGAGCCTCAAGTACATATTTACTCAGAAGGAGCTAAATATGAGGCAAAGAAGGTGGTTAGAACTTTTAAAAGATTACGACATAAATATTCAATACCATCCAGGCAAAGCCAATATTGTAGCTGACGCGTTGAGCCGAAAGAATTCCGGGACTATATCTTGCATACAAATTCAGCCTCATATTAGGAAAGATCTTGAAAGGATGAACATTTGGCTTCAGGTTAGTAAATCTGATGGATATCTAGCTAGAATGCAGATTGAACCCGACCTCATATCACGGATCAAAGATGCACAGAAGCAAGATGGGGAACTTTGGGCAATTGTGCAAAATCTTGAGGTGGGTAAGCAATCTGAATTTAGTATAGACCATCATGGGGTGATTTGGTGCGGTAAAAGACTTTGTGTACCCAATGACTCCAGCCTTCGTGAGTCATTGTTAGCCGAAGCTCACAGCTCACCATTTTCAATTCACCCAGGATCTACCAAGATGTATCAAGATTTAAGACAGAACTTCTGGTGGAATGGCATGAAAGAAGACGTTGCTCGATATGTAAGTAAATGCCTCACTTGCCAACAAGTGAAAATTGAACACAAACGAGCAAGCGGTCTGTTGCAGCCATTGGATATTCCCATATGGAAGTGGGATGAGATCACAATGGATTTTGTTACCGGTTTGCCTAAGACATTCAAGAAGAATGATGTTGTATGGGTTGTTGTCGATAGATTGTCAAAGTCAGCCCATTTTCTACCGATTCAGCAAGGATTTTCGGTTAATAAGTTATCCGAAATATTTCTTCAAGAAATTATTCGACTCCATGGCACACCATCTTCCATTGTTTCCGATAGAGACCCACGTTTCACCTCACGATTTTGGAAAGGTTTTCAGGCAGCTTGGGGTACACGACTGAAGTTTAGTACGGCTTTCCATCCACAAACAGATGGGCAGTCAGAACGTACGATCCAGACCTTGGAAGATATGCTCCGAGCATGTGCACTTGAATGGTCTGGAAACTGGGATGAATATTTATGCCTTGTTGAGTTCGCTTACAACAATAGTTGGCAAGCAAGTATTGGCATGGCACCTTTTGAGCTTTTGTACGGTCGGAAATGTCGAGCACCGATCTGCTGGGATGAAGTTGGAGAAAAGATTATTGAAGGGCCAGAATTAGTTCAGATTACAAATGAAAAAGTCACTATGGCACGAGAAAAACTGAAAGAAGCTCAGAGCAGACAAAAGAGCTATGCAGATCAAGATAGACGACCACTCGAATTTAAAATTGGCGACCACGTTTTCTTAAAGGTATCACCTTGGCGTGGTGTTCGAAGATTTGGAATTAAAGGAAAGCTTAGTCCTCGTTTCATAGGTCCGTTTGAAATCCTTGAAAGAGTTGGAGAAGTGTCATATCGACTGGCTTTACCGCCTCAACTCTCTCACGTTCATAACGTTTTTCATATCTCCTCGTTAAGAGGATATAATTATCATCCACTCCATGTCATTAGTTATCCGTTACTTACAATTCACGAGGATTTGTCCTACGAAGAGGAACCAGAAGCCATTTTAGATCGACAAGAAAAGGTTTTGCGTAGGAAAGTAATTTCGTTTGTTAAGGTCCTCTGGAAAAATCACTCTGAACACGAAGCAACATGGGAATCTGAAGAATCTATTCGCTCTCTATACCCTAATCTATTCTCGTAATAGAATTTTAGTCAAGTAACGGTAAATCTTGCTCTTTGATATATGTCTATTCGTTTCTGTTTACGGTCATTCATGCTTTACCTTATGTGATTATATATCTTAGTTATGATTAAGTATATTTAAGTAGGAGATTCTTGTTATATAAGTTAGTAACTCTGCTATAAAAAGTTTAGTTTCCGTTATTTATATGTGCAAAATTTCGAGGACGAAATTTCTTTTAAGGGGGTAATAGTTGTAATAACCGAAAATTTAAAATCATAATGAATTAATAATATTAAAAGACCTAATTATCTTATTAAATTAACCATAGGAAACCCTAATTAAGACACCCAAGTAATTCCGTACAAACCCTAAAAATTTCAGAAATTTCAGAATCAGGATTAGGGCCCCTAAAACTCAGGGGGGGTATTCCCTGTTTGATCATTATCCTTATAACTTGCTGCCGAAGTTGCATTTATTAAAATTGTCGACTCACCAGGTCTAGTTCCACACATGGCCACCCTATACACGAATTTTGTGAACCTTACGGACCGTAAGGTTATTAAGCTTACGGTCCGTAAGCTAGCTCAAATTCGTGTATAAATAGCAGAGGTTGGCACTTGATTCTGAGCACTTGAACGACGAAGAAACTCCAAAATTTCGTCGAGTTATCATCAGAATACTTCAATTAACACACACAAAACACAAATTAAGAGTAGCGGGGTGCTGCAGAACAGGGTAATAACTCGATCGCTATTACGATTCATTGTCCGATCGATCAATATATCCAATGGATGTTTAAGTGCTGCCCACATTAGGGTTATACTTTGTCGTTCGTCATTAATTTGACGGATCATCGTTAATTCGATGGATAAAGTATTGTACTTTGTCGTTCGTCATTAATTTGACGGATCATCGTTAATTCGATGGATGAAGTATCGCACTTTGTCATTCGTTGTGAGAATTTGATATCGTGAGTTATCGTAAAGGCTGTATTAAGTTACTAACCTAGTTTGTGTGCATATTATTTAAATTAGGTTAAAAGACTAATCTATAGTCTAAACTCTGCCCGTATAAATCTGAAATATTATCACAAGGTAGCTTCACTTTGGAATTTTTAAAGGTACGGATCCTTACCCCACTCCTTATTGCTTCATGTTCAAATTGTTATAAACCACTAAATTACTATATATTTTAAAACTCCTCACGTCTTTGAGTATCGATTCATTTGACAGTCCGTTCGAATTCTATTCTAATCAATTGATTTAAGCTTTCATGCCATGCGATAGTATTATGTTAGTTGTACTCATTATCGCATGTTCCAATATAAGTTCCGTTCTGTTATGAAAATAAGTTTTATAAGTTATGTGAATAAGACCATTTGTACTCTGATACCCTGAGTATCGCTTCTCGTGGAGTGTCCCACGAGCATGTTGTTGCGGCATCAACAGCATGTGCTCCATCTGTGACGGAGAGATTAGTTCACGGCGTCCCTAGGTACAAGTGTGGTACAAAGCTACTAGGAGGCGTATGGATCGATCCTAGAATTTAAGTTAATGAGATGGATAACAGGTATGCCAACTGGCCATCTCGTGTGATAAGTATGCAGGAGTAGCTACCTGTGTATTGTCACTTTTTCAGTTTGCTCATGGGTACATCCGTAAGATATGATTATGAAATTATGTTCTTGCATTATATAAGTTTTGCATAAAGCGTTATTTGTTCTTTGAGCCTATAATTCCGTACTGAGCATTCGGCTCATTCCGTATAAATTTTGTATTTTCAGGTCAGCAGGTTATATTGGGCGGGGGAAAGAGAGAAGAATAAAGCTTAAGAATAAATCTGAAGATATTAGTTAATAAAATTGATTGTGTCTGCTTGTATATAAATCTTAAGTTTCGTTGTTAAATGGTTGTATCCTTGTCAAATAAATAAATGGAATTATGACTTTTGTTTATGATACTACTGTTATTGTGACACGTCAGCCCTTCCGGGTTGGGGTGTTACAAAAACTTCCCCTCAGCCTGATGCTACTTGGTCGATCACACAAGTTGGAAGAGCAGTACTTAGTCTTCGGCATTCTTTTGGTCTTCACATCAGCTGTTGTGCTAAGCAGTGGATAAAACAAATCAGAATTATAGATCAGCAGTTGTTTCAACCACTGTCAAGGGGAAAGCCTGAAGCCTAACAACTGCTTATTCTGGTTCCACTGCTCTGAACCGGTTTTCGCCTTAATCAACTGTTCCTCTGTTAAGGTTCAATTCCAACAATGTAAATTGTAAACCGGAATTATGACATCATCATTGACATGTGGCATACCTTAGAACTTGACACATAGGCAGATTTACATCAGCTCATAATCTCTTATTATAGATAGTATAGATAGTACCTGACTAATCTATCAAAGATGTTTATGATATAGATAGTGTTTTTTTTTTTTTTTTTATGTGTGCAACTCTATATTCAGGCACAATTTAACATCAAAATAAACCAAAACAAATACAATTCTCCAGATGGTCGCTCGAAGAAATTAAACTGAAGATATTAAATTAAATGTTTGAAATAATATATGATTAAATAAACACAATAAAAAAACGACATAATAAAAAACACAATTCACCCAGACTAACTTTCAAGAAACAAATCAAAACATTCCATTAAAATAAAAATACCACCAATAACTCTTAATAATTGAATACAAACCACATCACTATAACAACTATGACTAAACTTAACAAAACTACTTATAATGAAAGTAAAAACCTACGCTTCAATTCCATTGACTCATTAACTTGTCTAAATATTTCTAACATCTGTGCCATTAACTGAACATCTTTGTTCCCACTCTCACCATTATTCAAAAGTGCCAGGTCACGAACAGCAGTTGGAGGCAATAAACGCAACGTCTCAGTTACATCATCACGAGAGCCAACTCCAGTCTTCAAAGAATGAAAGCATTTCCTCAGATCTTTAGAAAACTCTAACTCAGCTTCCAATTCTTCCATCACTGCTTTATAAAACAGTTCCTTCAAATCTTCTCCTTGATTACTTGATGAAGCCATTGAAAAACTTAAATAACTTGAGATACGATATACATGAAATGTCTGCATATATATATAAAAGGCTTATGGTCACAAACGCGGAACTATTAATGGCAGCAACGGTTACATGATGTAAAAATTGCTCCGGGAAACGATACAATCATACAAAAAACTGAAGAGACACACGTTTACATACAATTATTACTATAAACACACAAACCATTAATTAAACACGGGAAACTTAAACTGGTACACGGCTTACTATGCATGAATCAACAAAAATATTAATTACCCTTTAAATTATAACGAAAATATTACAAACAAAGAAAAACATGCATGTTTAAGGGAAAGGAAAATACACACAAAAAAAAAACTCCAACTCAACACAGTATCATTACCAAAAAAACAATAACCATCATCATACATAAAAAACAACATAACTAATCTTCGCCAAAACTGTCGATTTCAATCACCTCATCCCACTTCCAATTCTTCAGCGCCTTTACCCTTTGATTAATTCTTCTGAAATTACGAGGCTAGAGAATAATATGTCAGTCACTCATCTAGAATATTAACTAAACATATAGATATGGAACCAACCTTGTTCATCTCATGCTTTATAGAATTGTCGGGACATCCAACCAAAGCATCAAACTCCAAGTCAAAGCCTTTAGATTTGTTCTGAAATTTACAAAACAAAATATAAGCAAACATAATAAGATTCAGCATAAACATCACCAACTATCACTAACAATATAATTTACATACTTTAACATAAACGATTTACCTTTGCAGCTCCGATTGAAGACATAGTCAAGTCAGGAAGTACTCCAAATAATTCTTCAAACTGAAAAACAATATACTCATTAATAAAATAAAGAGTAAACTACCATTTTGGTCCCTGTGGTTTGGGCATTTTTGCCATTTTAGTCCAAATCTCAAACTTTTTAAATCTGGGTCCCTGTGGTTTCATCTTTATTGCCATTTTAGTCCAAAATTCAAAATCCCCCTTTTTTGACTGTTCCAAAAAGTTTGAGATTCGGACTAAAATGGCAATAAAAGTGAAACCACAGGGACCAAAATGGCAGTTTACTCTTAATTTTGGACTAAAATGGCAATAAAAGTGAAACCACAGGGACCCAGATTTAAAAAGTTTAAGATTTGGACTAAAATGGCAAAAGTGCCTAAACCACAGGGACCAAAATGGCAGTTTGCTCTAAAATAAACTACCATGTTGAATTAAAACAATGTTATCTTTACAGTTATAATAGAATTATTACATACATCTCCAGTTTTATCAGATATCTTACTCAACTTTTGAAAATGATCATCCACTAAAATGTTGTCAGCCACAAGCTGGAAAAAAAAAACAACTGTTAACCACTGTTGTCATAGTATATTACAAAAAAAAAAACAAAAAAACTATCACAAAAAACACAATAGCTGTAAATAACACAATAATTCTAAGTAACACACAATATCATAAATAATAACAGAAACTTCATCATAAACTTGCTACGAAATGTACATTCTCATTAGAGCAATAAGAAAATTCATGCAAATGACCATCCACACACTCGTCAGCTACAACCTGACAAAAAAAAGCATGTCAATGATTTTTTACTATAATAACACAAAGGATTCCTACAAACACAAAAATAATATTAAAAAAACACAATGCTATGTAAATCCCAATACTTGACAAAACAAAATGATATTACATTTCCAACTATATTAGAAGACATCATAACTGCTGGCTGCTTCATTTCCACAACGCTGTCCAACCCAGCAAACTGAAAAACAAAGCATCATTATTCAAATGAACAAACATGGTTAAATAAACACAATACCATATAAATTAACATCTTACATTTCCCCCCGAAATTGAATCCTCATCATACACAGCATTATCCATCGATCATAACTGAAGCAAAACAAACAAACTAAATAAGAAACTATTATCGAAGCATAACAAACATCATTAACACATAAAATATGTAACCACCTTACAGTGATATGCTTTATTGAAAAGGATGTAATGCAAAGCATTCACGGACATATATATACATCTTGTATGCTAACTACCACGTAGAAGTTATCCAAGATGAACCGACAAGGTTGAGAGAGCGTACCCACGTAGCGAGAAACATGCAGAAAACACAGCAAAACTTAACTTGCGTTGAAAAATCAAACTGCCAATTTTTTGGGTTTGAACGGATGAGATTAAATCTTGAAGGTAACCACCTGAATTATTACGGTCAGGATCTACTTGAACGTGGGTTTGACCGACGGTTGTTTCGCGGCGAACAATTTATTAATAATTTATGTTTCTAAATTAAAATAAAAAACATATAATCTGAAACTTCTGATTCACTTTCATCAAGTAAAAGTACAAAGAGTAATTTAGGTTAATAATAATAGCAAGTAAAAACTACATTAAATAGACCAAAAATACACCAACTCCCTGGCCCTATAACATACAATCTCCTGAAATTCCTACACTCATCCAACATATGTTTGACCCACTACTTACATAAACAAAAGTAACTCATAAATTTGCCGTTATTATTAACCTATAATACTCCAGTGATCCGTCAGAGATCTAAATTTGCCGTTAAAAAAAAAGTAACTCATAAAACATGTGACTAAATAAATAAACTTCCTATAGACCCATTTATTGACCTGTATTGCAATCAGTTCTTACCCAGTGACACGTGTCTAATTATCCAACTTTGACGCATACCCATCAAGACTAATCTACAATAACTCTATAACTAATAACATCTTTCAAATATCAAATACAATAATATCCCAATCTTTACAACAGCAAACAAACCTTAGGGTGAAGGGAGTGGTTAAACATGTGAAAGTGGTAAATTTTAAAATGGACCAATCAGAGAGTGCCATGTCAGAGAGGAGAAAAAGTTTAAACTTTGGTGAAAAGTGTTGGCATTGGTTACACTTGAAAGTGGTAAACCTTTTTTTTTCATTTTAAAAATATATATATATATATGTTAAAGTCAAACATACACACACATAAAACATAACAAGTCTTGTCCCCCCTCTTTCCCGAATCGGTGACCCAACCCCGCTTGTTCAAGTTTGCCGAGCGACAAAGGAGGCCGGCGGCGGTGTTGCCGCGCGGCAAACTCCTTTGCCGTCGAGTTCACCGCTCCACTACCTTAACCCTTATAACATCTAATATCCCCTAACCAAATAAAACAGTCAACTACTTCAACAACTATCCAAAACACCAAATCACTCGTTACCTAACTTAAATCTTGTTCAAAAAAAAAAAAAAAAAGTCAAACAACAATTAATAATCAATCAATTACCCTCGGCAGCAAACGCTTTGATAACAACATTTAGTCGGTTTCGAGCAGTAATTTGGCGGCCATTGAACAACCAAAGCAAAGTAATCAAACTCCCGTTGTTCAACAATAGTTGCCACCAATTCAAATGCGCTCTCGCAGTTGACTTCTATGGCGGTCAACAATTATTGCAACCAGAACACATGCAAGAATCATGGAGATCGAGTGTGACGCCATTGTTGCTTTTTGGACCTAATTGTTTGGGATAAGAGTGTTAATGAAGATAGTCTTTGGTAGTTATGTAAACAGGAAAGTAAAGTGGAAAAAAATATTGTTTAAAATAATGGATAAATTTAAAAGAATTTATTCTGATGAAAGCTAATGAAAAGTCTGAGACATGTTTCACAAAAAAAGACATTTTAAGCTACTAACTAAGGGTGAACGGGATGTATAGCGGGGACCATTTCGGTGACCACTTTCCCTGATCGGGAACACCGCCGCCATCACCGCGAGGACCCGATTCGAGCGGTGGTTTCGGTGGTTGTTCACCGCTTTGAATTCTCACAAGGATCAAGGAACGGCTCTTTTTTGAACGGTCATAAACAAAAAAAAAAAAAAAAATTTCACTTTTTATACAAATATAAATAACCACACCCACCACTAAATTATTTACACTCTCATCAAACCACACCACAACTTCACTTATTTTTTATACTCTCAAACCACACCCACTTCACAAAATTTTTATACTCTCAAACCATACCCACTTCAAACCGAGCAATGGAGAACCAACCCCGCGAAGCCAAGAAAAAAACTAAGGGACGAGGCAAGCAACCGTCTCGTGGTGGTTCGAGCGGTGCAAGTGCACAATCACAACCCCCTTTCGGATATACTCCACAACCCCCGTTTTTTTCCAACAACCTTCACACCCCTCCTTTTACAACACCCAAGCAACCAACCTTCAACCCAATTTCGGCTATGGTTTTCAAAATTTGTTATCAATGGATGTTCCTCCTCAATCACCCGCCTTCAACCCGTATGGTTTTCGTTCCCCACAAGTTCCATCGGTCCAAGAAAATGTTGAACGTCCTCTACCTATTTACGACGACAAGGACGATGAGGTAGTGCCCGAAACTCAAAATTTGGGCGACGAAGACGATGAATATAATATGGATGAAGACGCGGGCAACGAAGAAGATGACGCTCGAGATAAAAAGGGAAAAATGACGAGCGAAAAATGGACAAAGGTCCAAGAAGAGGCGTTGGCGAAGGCGTGGGTACATTGCTCTACCAACAAAAAGAAGGGCAATCAACAAAACCGCGATAGTTTTTGGCGTAAGATTTTAAATCATTTTAACGCCACCGTCGGTGGAAGTAACCGGACCGTGCATCAAGTACGGTCTAAATGGGGCCCGATGCACACGAAAATAAACTTTTTCAACGGCCTATACCAACAAGCGGTAAAAATTATATTTTTTAACATTGTATATTTTTTAATTTTCTTTACTAAGTTCATATTTTTTAACACTTATTATTTTATAATATGTAGGATCGCACACGTGGAAGCGGAGTCAAGGATCTCGACGTGATGAAAGTCGCTTTAACAGAATTTAAAGAGAGATTTCCGAACGGTTTTCAACATGTCGAGGATTGGGAGGTCCTTCGAAAACACGACAAATGGGCCCAAGTCCCATTGTTGGGCGAGGGAGGGGAAGGTTCGGGACATAAAAGAAAGCCCGTTGAGGTGGACCCTTCCATACCCGATATGAACGAAGACCCCTCGCCACAAAGAGCACAACGGCGAGACAAGCGTCAAGCGACATCGTCTGAGGGAAGCTCGGCCGAGTTGGCGGCACAATTCAAAGAGTACACCGCCATGAAAGAAAAGAAGCAGGCGATTGAATTGGAGGCGGTTGAATTGAGGAAGAAAAGAGAGGCGCAGGCTCTCGAGCTCATATCGGAACAACGCGAGACGATGAAAAACTACAATTACGATCGAGATATGGAAACATTCATCAAGCCGCACGACGATGCTCCGCCAAATATGTTGCCGTTCATCCTCGCCCGAAAACGCGACATCGCTAAAAAGTACGGGTGGCCGTGCGATTTCTAAAATTATTATTTTCTAGTTTTAATGTAATTTTTATTTTCTAGTTTGAATGTAATTTTAATTTTCTAGTTTAAATTTAATTTTTATTTTTATTTTTATTTTCTACTTTGAAATGTCTTTTGTTAAATTTTATTTAATTTTTATTAATATTTTTTTATAAACATGCATAATTAAAACAAATAAAAAAAAAAACCAAGTCCCCTAATAGGGGAGTGCCGCCATCAAAATGGGGTGTTAGGGGAGTTTAAGAGGTGAGTTGACATGGCACTAGCTGGTTGGTGGTGCGTAAGAGAGGGGACTCCCCTCTTAGGGGAGTGCCCCTCTCACCCTAAAGTCATACCGTAAAAAACCAAAACCTACACAGAGTGTTTTTTGGATCAATCTTAGACATGACCAACACCCTTGTAGGCACGAACTTTTAAATGAAAAAAATGTTCATTACTTATATATATATATATATAGAGTGAATTGTAAATTTTGTCTTTTATCTTTATACTAAATTGCAGGCGGTGTCCTTTATCTTTAAAATTGACGAGTTTTATACTTTATGTTCTAAAATCCTGCACGTTTTGTCCTTTAGGCCTAACCTAGCAACCTTTTTCAGTTAAACCAGATCATGTACATGACACATGAGGGTGTTTTTGTCATTTCACATTTACAAGGACAAAATTGTGCACATAACTTAAATACAGAAGTATTTAAAAAAAGATTTTAAAAAATCTATACTATACATAAAATACACATGTCTTTCTCTCTCTAAGAAACCCTCTTTCTCTCTCATTTATCTCTGTACTCTTTCACTTACCACTACTTCCATTCACCACCTACCTACACCACCACCCCTAAAACCATCCGTAGTGGGGCGTGATTTTAAAAAAAAATTGAAAAATAACGCCCCAAAACGCCCCCACTACCATTACATAGGGCGTTACTTTTTAAAATTTTTGAAAAAAAATGCTTCCAGCGTTTTATTAAAAACGCCCAAATGGGCTGACACATGGAAAGGAGCAAGTGGGCTGACCAATGGGAATTATACAAGTGGGCTGGCACATCACTGACCAACAGCTTTTTAGATAAAGTTTGTTTGTTTTTTTTTTTTTAAATCCTTTATAATGATTGGAAGGGCATTATTCGGGCATTATTCCCACTACGCTACTTTTGCTATAATGCCCCATCGCTGACTAGGACGCCACGTGTCGGATAATGCCCCATGGTGGGGGCATTATAACCCACTACCACTACACATGGTCTAACACCTCGCACCACCATCCACCGCTGTCATCCACCTCTACTTCTCTCTCTATCTACCTTTTCTCCACCCCCACCACCACTCCCACCAGCCAGCACCGCTTCCACCAACCACCACTGCCACAACCAGCGACCCCACCTACCACAAATCTCCACCACTGTCAACACCATCGCCACCATAAGCAACCACGGTCGTTCACCCTCTAACTGGCCAGACTCCTAAACAGATCTGAATGACCGAACTCCTAAACAGATCGTTCAGACGACACTTTTTTTCGCTTTAAGAAACCGACTCAACCACCGGCTTCCTCCTCCTTAAATACTCTTTGTTGAACTCAAACCCTAGATCTCTATTATGAAAATATAGATGTTGGTGCTCCTGATTCACGATATTAAAGAGGCGTTTCCGGTGATTCGTTTTGATACCTGCTTACGTTAATGGTGGAATTAGAATCTGCTTTCATTATTTGAACTGTTTTATCCAAGATATGGATGCTTTTAATTTTTTGTTCATTTTCTAGAAAGTAATGGATTGGTGTCTATTCATTTTGTGGATCTTGGTGATTGACTTTTAGATATTTTGGTTTTTGTATGTTTCTATATAAATTGGATTGGTATATGTTAGATTTCAATTTATGGAACATCGGTGGTTGTTCTCAGTGTTATGGAAGGAGGTGGTGATGATGGTAGAGAGAGAGAGTTTCCTTGTTTAGAGAGAGAAAAAGATTGGGTTGATAGTATTTTACTTTTTTAAGATGTTTTTTTAAAGAGTAAGCTGCCATTTTGGTCCATGTGGTTTGGGCATTTTTACCATTTTAGTCCAAAATCTCAAACTTTTTAAATCTGGGTCCCTGTGGTTTCATCTTTATTGCCATTTTAGTCCAAAATTCAAAATCCCCATTTTTTTTACTGTTCCAAAAAGTTTGAGATTTGGACTAAAATGGCAATAAAAGTGAAACCACATGGATCAAAATGGCAGTTTACTCTTAATTTTGGACTAAAATGGCAATAAAAGTGAAACCACAGGGACCCAGATTTAAAAAGTTTGAGATTTGGACTAAAATGGCAAAAGTGCCTAAACCACAGGGACCAAAATGGCAGTTTACTCTTTTTTAAATAATAGGGTAAAAAGACAATTATAACCTCATGTGTCTTGCACATGATCTGGTTTAACATAAAAAGGTAACTGAGTTATGGCTAATGGACACACCCTGCAAGATTTTGAAACAATAAGAACAAAACTCGTCAATTTTAAAGATAAAGGACACCGCCTGCAATTTAATATATAGATAAAGAACAAAACTTGTAATTCACTCTATATATATATGACAAAGATCCGTTAGGAACCACCCTTTATTGCGAGAACCGCGAGAACCAATGTGAACACAATCAAAAATGCCTAAAAATAGCTAAAAAACACAATTTTTTTTAATATTTTTTATAAAAAAATCGCTACTTTAATAGCCAAAATTTTTTTTGGCTACTAAACGTAGCGATTTTAACATAAAAAATATTAAAAAAAATTTAGATTTTTTTTATGTTTTTTAGATTTTTTTAGTTTTTTTGGGGGTTTAGTTTTTAGCAGTTTAGCTTGGGGGTGGGGGGTTTAAGTTTTTTTTAGGTTTTTTGGGGGTTTTAGTTTTTAGCATTTAGCTTGGGGGTGGGGGGGGGGGGGGGGGTTAGGTTTTTTTTTTTTTTTTTTGGGGGGGGGGGGGGGTGGGGGTTAGGTTTTTGTGGGAGGGGGTGGGGGTTAGGTTTTTTTAGCTATTTTAGGTTGTGTTCACATTGGTTCTCGCGGTTCTCGCAATAAGGAACCACCCTTTATTGCGAGAACCGCGAGAACCAATGTGTACACAACCAAAAATGCCTAAAAATAGCTAAAAAACACACAAAATATTTTTTTTAATATTTTTTATAAAAGAGAAAAATGCCCGGATAGTCCCCTGTGGTTTCACCTTTTTTCACCTATAGTCCCTATCTTTCTAAAACTACTTGAATAGTCCCTGTGGTTTTCCGTTTTGTTCTCGGATAGTCCCTGGGTCTAACTTCAGTTACTTTTCTCTGTTAAGAGGGGTGTGAAATGACAAAAATACCCTTTCTTAAAAGGCCAAACCATAGGGACTATCCGGGCATCTTCCTCTTTTATATATATACACACAACTATCTTCTCTCTCTATTCCTCTCTCTCTCTACCATTCTCACACACAGAGATCTCTCTCTCCCACCTCTCAACACCTTCACCACCATTGATCAACCCGCCACCACCACCATCAACCTGTCACCGCCACCACCATCAACCCGCTACCGCCACCACCATCAACCTGTCACCGCCACCACCATCAACCCGCCACCTCCAACACCCCACCTGTCATCAACACACCTACCACCACCACCAGCAACACCGTCACCCACCTCTCAACACCGTCACCACCATTGATCCACCCTCTCCCTCCTTCTACAACCATCATCAAGCCACCACCTAAACCACCGCCACCGTCGATTCAGTCAAGGTTTTACTGATTCTGAACTAAGAATTCCGTCAAGGGTTTACTGATTCCGACATCTTTTCTGAAACCGATTCCAGCGCAGAACACATTGACGGAGCCGACGGAACCGATTCCGACATCTTTTCTGAAACCGATTCCAATTACCGCCGTCACCACCATCCTTCCGATCTCTCTCTCTCCTTCTCAGTATCTCTCTCTTTCTTTCCGTACCGTCGCCGCCATATGCCACCACCATCTGGTGGTGGCTGTCGTCAATCGAAAATCAGGGGAACCGAGACGCCGGATTTGGGGAACCGAGGAGGGGAGTGGAGATCGAGAGGTAGAGAGTATCATTTCTCCTCTGAGTTTCGTTTGTGAGTAATCGAGAAGGGGGGGTAACAGATGGGGTTAGGGTTGTTTGGGGAGATGATGAAGGGTCTGTGTACTTTTTTTTTGTCTGGGTTTTCGATTTGTGCTTTGGACTAAAATATAAGGTTCTCAATCCTTTTTGTTTGTGGGTGTTGAATAATATGCAGACAAAGAGATAGAGGATAGATTGTAATGTGATAATTGTGTAGAGAGAGATGATTGGAGGGGTACTCGTTGCCGTCAAACAGAGCCGCCGGAGCTTGCCGAAATGCGGCTCTAGTCGCCGGAAATTCACGAGAGAGGGAGAGCAGAGAGGTGGTGTGCGGTTATATGTGTGTTTAGATCTAGGGTTTCAAATGATAAGTGATGATAAGTTTTCTTTATCATCGGAAAAGTTCACCGGAAAGGCGGCCGGTGCCGGAATAACTCGCGTTCAAGATTTAAAGTCGCCGGAAATTAATTTCGCCGGAAAGTGTGGTGGTGGGGTTTTTCTCTAAAAATGTAGAAGATGACCGGATAGTCCCTATGGTTTGGCCTTTCAAGGAAAGGGTATTTTGGTCATTTCAACACCCACTTAACAGAGAAAAGTAACTGAAGTTAGACCCAGGGACTATCCGAGAACAAAACGGAAAACCACAGGGACTATTCAAGTAGTTTTAGAAAGATAGGGACTATAGGTGAAAAAAGGTGAAACCACAGGGACTATCCGGGCATTTTTCTCTTTATAAAAAGATCGCTATTTTTAGTAGCAACAAAAAAAACAAAAAAAATTTAAAATTTTTTTTCAAATTTTTTTAAAATTTTTTTTTCTACTAAAAGCAACGATTTTAACATAAAAAATATTAAAAAAAAATTTAGATTTTTTTTAGATTTTGTTTTTGTTTTTGTTTTTTGAGGGTTTAGTTTTTAGCATTTTAGTTTGGGGGGGTATAGGTTTTTGGGGGGTGGGGGAGGGGGGTTTAGGTTTTTTTTTTTGGGGGGGGGTGGGGGTGGGGGGGTTTGGTTTTTTTGGGGTTTTAGTTTTTAGCATTTAGCTTGGGGGGGATAGGTTTTTTTTTTTTTTTTTGGGGGGGGGGGGGGGGGGGGTTAGGTTTTTTAAGGGTTTTTTTAGCTATTTTAGATTGTGTTCACATTGGTTCTCGCGGTTCTCATAATAAAGGCGGTTATTGCACGAACCTTACCCTATATATATATATATATATATAGGGAGGGGCTCATGCGAGAACTCCATTTATTGCGAGAACCGCGAGAACCAATGTGAACACAACCTAAAATAGCTAAAAAAACCCAAAAAAAACCTAACCCCCACCCCCCATAAAAAAACCTAAACCCCCCACTCCCCCCCCTAAAAAAAACCTAACCCCCCAAGCTAAATGCTAAAAACTAAAACCCCCAAAAATAGCTAAAACCCCCTCCATTTATTGCGAGAACCGCGAGAACCAATGTGAACACAACCTAAAATAGCTAAAAAAACCTAACCCCCGCCCCCCAAGCTAACCCCCCCCCCCCCCCAAGTTAAATGCTAAAAACTAAAACCCCCAAAAAACCTAAAAAAAAACCTAACCCCCCCCCCCCCAAGCTAAAATGCTAAAAACTAAACCCACAAAAACCTAAAAAAATCTAAAAAAATAAAAAATCTAAATTTTTTTTTTAAATTTTTTTTTTTGTTCGAAAAGTAGCGATTTTTATATAAAAAAATATTAAAAAAAAAATTTGTGTGATTTTTAGCTATTTTTAGGCATTTTTTGTTGTGTTCACATTGTTTCTCGCGGTTCTCGCAATAAGAGGTGGTTCCCGCATGATCTTCTCCATATATATATATATAGGGGATGGTTTAAATGAGAACGCTAAATATTGTGAGAACCGTGAGAACAAATGAAAAAACCGCGAGAACTTGGTCAAAAACGAATCAAATTCAAAAAATTATTTCTACACTTATCATTATTATTCGAATACAATGTTAGAAATTTAATTTACACGCTTAAATTTTCGTGAATTCGTAAATAAAGAAAATTTACACATGTGTAAGTTTACCATTTACACATGTGTAAATCTGTTATATTTACACATGTGTAAAAAATCTAAAAATAGTGATTTTGAAAGGAGAAATTTATGTTTTGATGTTGTATCTTAATTACAATGAGGTTTGTATTAAAAAAAATTGGTTTTGATTGGTTTTTTCATTCGTTCTCACGGTTCTCGCAATATTTAGCGTTCTCAAGATAACCCTCCCCTATATATATATATATATATATATATAGGGAGAAGATCATGCGAGAACCACCTCTTATTGTGAGAACCGCGAGAACCAATGTGAACACACCAAAAATGCCTAAAAATAGCTAAAAATCACACAAATTTTTTTTTTTGAAATTTTTAATATTTTTTATAAAAAAAATCGCTACTTTTCGAAGCAAAAAAAAAAAAAATTTTTTGGCTTCTAAAAGTAGCGATTTTAACATAAAAAATATTAAAAAATTTCTCAAAATTTTTTTAAGATTTTTTTAGGTTTTTTTGGGGGTTTAGTTTTTAGCATTTTAGTTGGGGGTGGGGGGGGGGGGGGGGGGGTTAGGTTTTTTTTTAGGTTTTTTTTAGCATTTAGCTTGGGGGGGGGGGGGGGTGGGTGGGGGGTTTAGGTTTTTTTTTTTTTTTGGGGGGGGGGGGTGGGGGTTAGGTTTTTTTTAGCTATTTTAGGTTGTGTTCACATTGGTTCTCAAGGTTCTCACAATAAGGGTGGTTCTCGCATGAGCCCCTCCCTATATATATATATATAGGGAGGGGCTCATGCGAGAACTCCATTTATTGTGAGAGCCATGAGAACCAAGGTGAACACAACCTAAAATAGCTAAAAAACCTAACCCCCCCCCCCCTCAAAAAAACAACCTAAACCCCCCTCCCCCACCCCCCAAAAACCTAAACCCCCCCCCCCCCCCAAGCTAAAATGTTAAAAACTAAACCCCCAAAAAACCTAAAAAAATCTTAAAAAATATATAAATTTTTTATTTTATTTTTTTAGTATTTTTTAGGTTAAAATCGCTACTTTTCGAAGCAAAAAAAAAAGTTAAAAAAAATTTTAATTTTTTTTTTGGCTTCGAAAAGTAGCGATTTTAACCTAAAAAATATTAAAAAATCAAAAAAAAAATTTTTGTGTGATTTTTAGCTATTTTTAGGCATTTTTTGTTGTGTTCACATTGGTTCTCGCGGTTCTCACAATAAGAGGTGGTTCTCGCATGATCTTCTCCCTATATATATATATATATATATATATATATATATATATATATATATATATATGGAGGAGTTGAGTAGAAAGTGGATTTTTTTCTAGAAAGTATAGGAAGCAATCAGAATGTGACACGTGGCATTGAAGGATTTTAACTAAAAGGACAATTATGTACTTTCACAATCTATTTTTATTTTAGGAATTATCTTCAATAACTTACTATCCATGTACACGAATGAAACCGATTTCCTCCATAATTTTTGGAATTTTTTGTTTTTGAATTCTGATCTCACGTAAATATCAATCATTTCTTCGTTTTCTTGCTCACAAGATTCATCGCTGATCATTAAACTTTTTCTGGAATCTATCAGCATGTTCTTGGTACTGTGTTTAACAGAGGGTTAAAGTCAATGTTTTTATAGATCCCATAATATGAATGATGCTTGGTAACGCTGGATGATTTCTTGACATTGTGTTAACAGCAAGCAGATTAATACCGTTGTGTTTTAGCATTCATGCTGGTAATGCTGGAGGATTTCTTGACGATGTGTTTTACCATTCATGCTGGTAATGCTGAAGGATTTCTTCGTCGAGCATTCTTCGCCAAAAAGGGCTTCGGCCCAGTTCTCCTTCTTGGCCCAACCCACTAATACTTTTGTATGCGCCACTTATGAGAATGTGTATACATTCTTTTTCTGAATCATTTGCAAACCCTAGCCCTCATAACTGACGGCAGCCTCCTTCCCCCTCTCATGCGAAGCTTTACCCTCTCGTCCAAGCATAACTCTCTCATTCTACATCGACTGGTTAGTATGTTATCCATAGTTTCGATTCGGGTTGATTTGATTTCCTCTGATTTCATGTGGTTATGTTTGATTATTAGAGCATGAGATATTGTTTATGATTTAGTGGCATAAAGAATTCTGTAAATTTTGTATGTTAGAAAATGTTGATTTTGATAACTAGAATCGTATGAATCTTGGGTACTGATGATTAGATGATAATGATAAATGAACAACATGAATTTACGATTAAATGCAGTTAAGTGATGATTGGTAATTTAGTGATGATTAGGGTTGCATACTAATGATTGAAACCATTATATTGATGATCTGATTAGGATGTTTAGGGTTGTTGATCGAGTAGATTAATTGTTGTTGATTGAATGTTGAATGTGTACATGATTAAACCGATGAAAATGATGAACAGTGATTAAGATTGATATGAACATCATAATGTAACCGTCATTTGATCCTTTGATTTTGCTGAATATGTGTAACTGATGTTATGTTGCCAAGGATCTCTTAACTGACTTCGACGAAACATTGATGATGTTTCGTCATAAGTAACCCGACGAAAAATGTATGTTTCGTCACTATTAGTACCGACGGAAAGTGTATGTTTCGTCACTGTTGGTCACAACGAAAAATGTATGTTTCGTCACTGTTAGTACTGACAAAGAATGCATAGTTCGTCATCTCCCATCTCGACGAAGGTTGATCCTTTGTCGCTAGTATATTTCGCTGTAAGGGTTATGGATGGAACAGTAGAAGGATATGATGTGTGTAATGTTGGATGTTTGTGTTTACAAATGTTAATTGTAGTATGAAAACGATACTGACCAAGTATGGACAAATCTGACTTATCTGGAATGGTTAGAACATTCATCTGATGATGTGTTGAGTTGTGATAATCTTATTGGATATTGTCTTGCATGAGAATTGAGTTGTGATACATGCCATACAATGATTTTTATGATAAAAGCAATCTGTGAACCAATACGTGACTTACTGTGTGCAAATATGTGACTTGATTGATTGTGAAACTGATTTGTTTGGTAACCACGGTTGGGTTTGGGTTGACCAACTTGGACGGGTAATTTAACATACCGAGCAAATCAAAGGTGAGTTCATTCCTCTTGAGCATGCGTCCCGGTGGGTGGGACAGTCATTGGGTATCCCTGAGAGGGATAGGTTTTTGGGTAAATCAATTGGGTATTCCTGAGGGGAATACGTCTTGTGGGTAAAATCAGGAATGTTGGATAATATACTCATCCTATCACCTTTAAGTCCCATCTTGTTTGTTACCTGAGAGGTAACGGAGTATTAGTTGGTAGCGCTATCTAGGTTTGGCACCTTCACCCCGTACTTGAGAGGACATGTGTGAACTAATGACTTAGTCATGCCCAATGCTTTGATAGGAGCATTGGGGAATGGGCAAAATAAATCTGGAGCCGTCTTGTATTCGAGGTATTATCAACATTGTAATCAATGAACGGAACTAAACACTTGGTAACTAACGTTTTCGTAAAACTATGAACTCACCAGCGTTGTCTGATACACGTGTGTGCATGCTCGCAGGTTATTTGATATGTGCGGATGTGGAACTTGCTGTCTAGGATGCTGGAGTGGTCATGGGTCGGGATGCATGGAAACTTGAAACGAGACTAGTTGATTACATACACTTGGGTTTTGGTTAGACTTTATATTATGCTTCCGCTGAACACAGTGAGTTATAAATATTGCCTTGTAACACTTTGTATTAATGAATAAAAGCTTTTACTTGAAATCTTGATTATGAGTTCAATGTGATTAGTGGCTAGATCCTGGTATGTCACACGCCTAGCGGAGGATTCCGCATGTGGTATTTTGGGGGTGTGACATCTTGACAATGTGTTTTACCATTCATGTTGTTACGATGGGTGACATTTGTCACGATGTGTTTTCTTGATGTTGTGTTTCTTCATGAATGATAGAAGGAAGAGAGAGACGAGATTAAGGGAGAGAGAGAGAGAGAGAGAGAGAAAGAGAAAATTGCAAGAAATGTGGGGTGGTTTATAGAATGACAGTTATTTCCATATTAAAAACAAGCTAAATGACATATCTACCACTGATTAATTAAATAATCCTATTTTTAAGAAACACATATTACCAAAATGCCATCAAGATGATCTCAACCATTAAACACACCAATTGGATGGCCCAGATCGTTTCCTAGACTTTCTAGGAAAAACACACTTTCCGCAGGATCCCCACTATATATATATATATATATATATATAGGGGAAGGTTCAAATGAAAACCACTTTTATTGCGAAAACTAACTAAAAAAAGCCTAAAAACACACAATTTTTTTTCAATTTTTTATAAAAATCGCTAGTTTTTTTATATAATTTTTTTTAAAATAAATTTTTTTATATGATTTAAATAGCGAAAACTGGTATGCAAAAAAAAATTTTGTATGCTTTTTAGGCTTTTTTAGTTAGTTTTCGAGTTTTCGCGATAACTAGTGGTTTTCATTTGAACCATGGTTCAAATGAAAACCACCTTTAACGCGAAAGCTCGAAAACTAACTAAAAAGCCTAAAAAACACACAAATTTTTCTTACAATTGTTTTTATTAAAAATCGCTTTTTAAACTATATAAAAAAATTCAAAAAAAAAAAAAATCATAGTACACATGTGTAATAATACACATATGTAGTACACATACACATGTACACTAGATTTTTTTTTTTAAAAAAAGTTTTTTTATATAGTTTAAATAGCGAAAATTGATAAAAAAAATTGTTATGTTTTTAGGCATTTTTTAGTTAGTTTTCGAGTTTTCGCGTTAATAAATAAACAAAAACATAGGTTTATAAAAATTACATTGTACCCTTGAATAATATTGATCTGTGTATTACAGAGATTGAATAAGAAAACAATATAATGCATAAGATATTTTACCAAAAACTCACTTACAATCCAACAACCCGTTTATAAGTCGTCAACAAATATGACTTATTTTTAAAAAAGGGTTAATGGGACGTGTTCGGGTGGACCCGGATTTATGCGTGTGTGGCTTTCAACCCGCTAACTCGCAACCAGTCAACCCACCAACCAGACACAATTGACACCCCTAGTATAAATACATATTAATAACTAAAGGATTTGAGTTCAGCTACCTTGTTATTACGCATAAATGATTGATCAAAATATAATTTTAAACAGAGATGAATGTGTTCACTAAACCACTGCATCGACTCGTAAGAATCTTTTGGGATTTGACACCATGTATTAATAGAACAAAATGTTTTGGAGTTAAGAATCATGGCTACGAGATTTTATAAATCATATCCAACTTGATTTGAGTTGGTTAATTATGTCGCAATACTATACTTTTCAAAATAAGGTTTTTAAATAAGTATTGCAACATGTAAAACGAGCCATGAATTTGACACTCACATAAAACCTATGTACTCGTCGGCATTTTTATGCTGACGTATTTTCACATGTATTTCAGGTACCATAGTTGATGATATTGATGCAAGCTCACATAGGAACGGACGAGGCCTTAGCGACTTAATAACAATAAAAGTCTATTTGTTCATGTTTTGTTTCTAATTCCAATGTAATGTAATACATTTAATTAAATAAAACGAAATTGTTTAATCCGTGGTTGTGAAACAACGATTCTGTTACAACACTCCCCGACGTTTCCGCCACGTTTTGTTGTTTTACGTGGTCGGGGTGTGACAAAATGACACAATCTGGGTGATTGTGGATCGACTAACCAAGTCTGCTCAATCCCTACCAATGAAGGAAACCCTTTAGTATAAGATACTTAGTTAAGTTGCGTGGAGACAAAATAGTCTCATTACAAAGAATCCTGTTATCTATCAAGATAGTCATTTCACTTCTCATTTCTAGGAAAATTTTAACCCGACCTATTTTGATGTAGTGTGAAGGAACACTACAAAACATAAATGATGTGCTAAGTACATGTGCAATAAATATTGGTGAAAGTGGGATTATCACCCATAAGATTTTTCAATAATTAACCTTCAAGTATTAGTGTTGCCCATTTGAAACACTTTATGAAATGAAGGCACCTTCCATTCTGTCAAGAAAAATATGAGAAAATCAACTATCAGACCATTAGACTGGAAAATCATTAGAATTAGAATAAGAATATACTAAAAATCTCTCCATAAAAAAAGGAATAGTCAGATTCAGTAAGAAAGAAAAGCTAAGCCCGAGATTTGTTGGATCATTTGAAATTATTAAAAGGATTGGGCCAGTAGCTTATCAGTTAAAAATTTCCGAAGGAAATGGCAGGATATAAAGATAAACAAAAAGTCCATTGAAAGATCTTACAAGTCAAAGATAAGAATCTCAAAGCATGGAAAATGGTTCTGGTCAAAGTAAAGTGGAATTCAAAGAAGGACCAGAGTATACCTGGAAACTAGGATCAGTGTCGAATTAAGAATATTCCTCCAAATTTCCGTAAATCTTGAGGACGAGATTTAAAACAAGGTGGGGAGGATGTAACAACCCTAAAAAATACTCCCAACGACAACATGTGATCAAAACCAGAAGTGCTCGCGATGAAACTTGTATAATCAATTTGGAAAATTTAGCGGTTAAGGAATCTTGGCGTTCGACGAACTAAATCACATAGAAGTAGTCTTATTAGACTCACAATTATAAACCAAACAATTTAGGATCAAGACCCAAACATACGTGATAAACACCAGCACAAAAATCGAGGAAAAATGCATGATTGGACAAAAAGCGGCCAAGGACACGCGTCATGCGAAGACGACACGTGTCAGACCTATGTGGGGCACGTGGCGACCAAAGCCAGGCCAACCATCCCCGCGCCACGCGCTAGGGACAAGGGAGGCCGGCGCGCCACGCGAGGGGACCGAAAAATCAGCTATAAGAGGGCAGCAGTGGGACTGAAGTCTGTGCACCAGTTCGATCAAATTTTGACGAACTTACTCTCTCGTATCTCTGTTTCTTTGCACAACACCCCTAAACCCTAAAACTCTGCTCGTAATCAGAGTACTAACTCGAATCACTGATACGATACCCTATCAGATCAATTGAAACTGATCCAACGGATGTTTAAGTGCTGCCTGTATACGGCTATACTTTGTCATTCGTTGTGAGTTTTGATCTCGTGATTATCGTTAAAGTTGAATTGGGTTAATACGCTAATACGAGTTCCATTGTATCTAGCATTAGAACTCATAATCAGGAAGTTGTTAAACTAGTATATCAAACTTAGCAATTAAGATAACTTTGCAGTTAAGAAAACTTAATAGCTAAGGAAACTTAACAGGAAAGGAAACTTAGCAGTTAAGTAAGCTAAGTAAGTTAATTAATCAGCTAGTTACGTTATTTAATTAATCGGCTAAGTAAATTACTTGATTAAACCGTGAAGATTAATTAATCGGTTAAGTAAGATTAATTAACCAGTTAAGTAAGATTAATTAAGTTAAGCAAGATTAATTAAGCAAAGCAAGATTAATTAAGTTAAGCAAGATTAATTAAGTTAAGCAAGATTAATTAAGCTAAGCAAGATTAATTAAGCTAAGCAAGATTAATTAAGCAAGATTAATTAAGCTAAGTAAAATTTATTTAATTAAACACCTAGATAGATATACATGAAAATAAATATGAGATAGATAAAATAAAAGGAAGGTGCTAGGAAGGTGTAAGAGGATATATATGTAGGTAGGAAGCTTCCTAGAAAATGTATAGGTAACTTCCGAGAAAAGTATATAGGAAACTTCCTGGAAATTTCATATTTCCTACCTATAAATAGGAAGCTTAGGATTCATTTTTCTTTACTCATTTCTTCTATTCTTCTCTCTATACGTTGGTGTTCTAACCAATAATCACCGATGCGATATTCTGTCCAATCGATTTGGGAACCAACTAACGAATGCCAAAGTGCTGTCTAAACAAGACTATACTTTGTGAATTTCGTTCTGAAACGAATGCCAAGTGCTGTCTAAACAAGACTATACCTTGTGAATTTCGTTAAGGTTCTGATCTCGTGACCGTCGTTAGGTTTGATGTGGTCTTACACTAATACGTATTCCACTCTGTTAAACTAAATGTTTAACTACCCGAAATTCTGCACTATACACTTACAATCAAAATATATGCTCAATCATCAGAAGATTCAGAACTATAAAATAGATACTTAGAATCAAGATGCTTGTTTAATCAAGACTATATGCTAACAAGGTAAGTCATTCTCTTTTTATCAAATTGCTTTACAAAACCCTAAATGTTTTCCATTTATACTTTGCAGTGATTAAGTCTTTGCTAATCTTTAATTACTGGCAGTATGTGGGGGTTTTGTGCACATTACTACTAACGATTTATCACTTTAGGTGAGCGAGCCTAATTTAGTGATATGTCCACTGTAACACCCCAAAATACCACCTGCGGAACCTCCGCGAGGCGTGTTACTCATCAGAGTTCGAGCCACCAATCACATTGAACAAATGATAAATACTTTAATAAAACACGTTATGAATTACCAATAGAAAATGTCAAACATAAAGTTAATCCCAAAGAGTTGAGTAGCGGAAGCGTATAGTAATCGTTTAACAATTGTTTCATGAGAAATGTTCAAAACCAATGTTTCCCTTATAAATTAATCCAATAGCCTCGATCCATGACCACTCCAGCACTCCCAGATAGCAACTCCCCATCACGAAATCTAACGACCTGCAAGCATGCAGACAAGTGTGTCAGACGACGCTGGTGAGTTCAAGGTTTGTTAATGTGTGTAGTTACCATATATCTGTTAAGTCAAATCATCGTTTCGTTTGGAATTGTTATTAACGTAGGAGAGTCATATATATTGGAAGTGTGTCCAACATATACCATGGGAGTGTGCCCAATATAACCTGGGAGTGTGCCCAATATAACCTGGGAGTGTGCCCAACCCCAATGCCCCTAACCAAGCATTGGTAATGATGTTCCAAAACCACCGGGACGCATGCTTAGAGAAATGCAACGAACTCACCTTGGTTTGCTCGGAATGCTAAATATGTGCTCGCAAATAATCAATCACGTCCTATAGTATGCACGTATGTGAGATCAGTTTGTGTTCACGTATAGACACACAGTTGATAAGCAAGTAGCACGTATTTGAGATCATACACAAGATGATTACGCTAAACAGCAGTTAATTATTCCAGTTAACACTTAACAGCAGT
Source organism: Helianthus tuberosus (assembly GCA_030545235.1). Taxonomy (NCBI): domain Eukaryota; kingdom Viridiplantae; phylum Streptophyta; class Magnoliopsida; order Asterales; family Asteraceae; genus Helianthus; species Helianthus tuberosus. The sequence continues at coordinate 1,811,993 of JARYGA010046293.1, forward strand.
TAACTAACCAGGTTAACTTTTAACAGAATTCAGCTAAGTTACTGTGCTGATCATTCGAGTCGGCGAAACACACTTATTGGCGAAACACATAAGTTGGCGAAACACATTTATTGGCGAAACACATAAGTTGGCGAAACACATTTATTGGCGAAACACGTCTCCTGTTTCGTCGTGGTCATGTTTGGCGAAACAGAAGTCTAATTCGTCGACTGCCTTTGGCGAAACACTTTCTGTTTCGCCGAGAGTTCTGTTTCGTCAAACAGATCAGTTACGTCATATCAGTTACGAAATCATACGGAAACCCTAGTTGCCGTCATCATCTAAACAGCAATCATGCACAAATCATTTAACGTCTCATCATTCTCCAATCATTGCTACAATACAGTAATCATTCATATTCCTGTATCTTAGTCTCATGTACTCCTCCAACACATCGTATCATATCAAGTTTACGTAATACGTTCATGCGAAATCCCTTTCCTATGTATATATGTGTGTTATCAGTTTAACGACGAGCAAAACATATGATATCTACAGAATAGCAAACCCCGATAATGAACATATTAATCAGTTTCACAAACAACATCGATACGTGACCTCCAATTCTGCAAACCCTAGCTATGATTATCATGCGGATCGATCGATAGAACGGAATACCCATTTAACACATAACAATCAGAACATAGACAATCGATCAACATCCGATATAACTCAAACAAATCAAACAAGAATTAACACTAACCGCAATGACAAGGTATGATCAATCTAGCGGGTTTCGGAGTAACACAAGGTTGCCGTCACAGTGAGGGAGCTCTAGGGTTTCGGTTGTTATGATGAAAGTGTGAAACTGATGTTGTTTTACGTATTAAAACTCGAAATAACTTGTTGGGCCCGAACTGGGCTTCGGCGGATCTGGGCTTGGCGAAACACACTGTTTCGTCAAGATGTATATGGCGAAATAGGTTCTGTTTCGTCGGAACTGGTTATGGCAAAACACTCTTGTGTTTCATCGGGTTCTTTTATAGTTTAACAGTTTAAGTTTCTCAAACAGTATACATGCTATACCATCAAACACATAATCATGTAAACACAATCGTTTATTATAACACAAGTGCACAGTTACAAGTCAGTCAAGTCAATCAACTAAACAGTCAAAGTCAACGTGCATTAAATGCGAATATGAAAGTCGAAAACTTGAGTTGTCACATCCACAGTCATAGATCCGGTCGAGTGACAACTGAACCAGCTAATTATAAGATAGGGGCACATATAAAAACCCTTAATGCTGTAAATTATAACAAATGTGTTTTTGTACCAAAATGAATGAACTCACTAGTATTTCCTGCTGACAAATCTTTTTAAAACGCGTTTCATGTGATTACGATAGATCGGAATAAGAGCTGTGATACGACACCGAAAGGCTTAAAGAAGTGGCTTATTTTATCAAATAAATTAAATTAAATTAAAATGTTGTTTCATATATTCGGGTTTATCCCATATTAAAGCTACCTTTGTATAACATGGGTTTCTTTCCATCTATTTAATAAATAAAATCTGGTGTTTTATAAACTCTGATATTTTTCCTAACTCACGGTCTTGATGAATATTTCCCTTGCAATGTTTTTAAAATAACCACCGGTACCACTTGGCTGCTCGCTGCTCCCGTCCAGGGTGTGGTCGGGGGTCGTGACAGTGTGATAAGGGCAAGCAGCCGGAGCAAGAGTCTAACTTGGCGGAAAAACAACAAGATGAACCCAGCTTGTTACTCACAGTGCATGGAGAAGAGGAGGATTCAATGCTTTTGCTAAATGAAGAAAGTGTCTACCCATGCAAATTGCAACAGGAAGATAGCAAAGAAGAGATGTGGTATCTTGATAATGGGGCAAGCAACCTCATGACAGGTCACCAAGAGATGTTTGCGGAGTTGAACGAGACGGTGACGGGACTTATTCGGTTTGGTGACGGGTCCAAAGTTGAGATAAAAGGTAAAGGCACTATCTTATTTGATTGTAAAAATGGTGATCAATTCATGGTGTCTAATGTGTATTACATACCCTCTTTAAAAGTAATGTGATTAGTTTGGGTCAAATGACTGAGAATGGTTATAAGGTTATGAAAGTGAAAAGGTTACTGAATAGGTTGTATAAGATTGCTTTAAAATTGGGAAGACATACATGTTTGGCTATGAAGTTGAGTGAAGAAGCTTGGTTATGGCATGCACGTATGGGCCATGCAAACTTTAGCTTGATAGAAGAAATGGGTAAGAAAAATATGACAGGGGGTTTACCTATTATTAAACACCCAGAAAAGATTTGTGAAGGGTGTCTCCTTGCCAAACAAACAAGACAACCATTTCCACAAGAAGCTAGTTGGAGAGCTTCTAAACCCTTGGAGCTTGTTCATGTGGATATATGCGGGCCAATATCCCCACCAACGAAAGGAGGTAATTGTCGATATTTCATCTTGTTTGTTGATGATCATTCAAGGTTTATGTGGGTTTCTTTGTTGAAAACAAAAGATCAAGGATTTGGTGTTTTTAAAAGATTTAAAGCACTAGTTGAGAAACAAAAATCAGTGTCATTAAAGGCGTCGAGAACGGACCGAGGAGGTGAGTTTACTTCATCCGAATTCACTGTTTTTTGTCGAGATGAAGGGATTGTTAGAAAACTTACAACGCCCTATACACCACAACAAAATGGTGTAGTAGAGCGTCGTAACCGGACCGTTATGGGGATGACAAGAGCCTTGTTAAAAACATTAAACGTACCTGATCCGTATTGGGGCGAAGCGGTGCGACATTCGGTGTATCTCTTGAATCGAATTGGAACTAAGGAAAATAAAAATATGACTCCTTTGAGGTTTGGAAAGGATATAAACCAACACTTGAGTATGCTAAAGTGTTTAGATGTATGGCCTTTGAAAAAGTAGTGAAACCCTGTATTCAAAAGCTTGCAAACAGGAGCAATCCAATGGTGTATTTTGAAAGAGAAGAGGGGAGTAAAGGATACAGACTCTTTAATCCAAAGACTAAAAAAATAGTGATTTCACGTGATGTTGCATTTGATGAAGATACAGGCTGGTCATGGAGAGAAGCCCAAGATGGTCCCACCAAATTCCCACATTTTACCATTATTACTAAGCAAATAGTCGAAAATATTAACCTAAGAAATGAAATCAATGATAAGTCTTATCATGATAAGTCTCCATGTGGTTCACATGGGGGAGGGTCCCATAACAACCAAGACATGTCTCCTAATACAACACTAGCTTCAAGAAATCAAGATGGCTTGGCAACGGTCAATTTGGAGGGTACACGTTCACGTGGTGGAGACCTACTTTCACCTACATTATCTTCACCAAGCACAACCCTTAGTTCGAAGTCGGCATCTTCATCAGAAAGTGCTCCTTTTCTTGGGTATCATCCAATTCAAGAGGTGTATAATCAATCTTCTCCAATGAATTTAAATGAGAAGTGGTTTGAAGAAAATTATTTTTTGGAGAAGCTTTTATTACTTGATGATGAACCTGTCTCGTATGAAGATGCATTTAAAGATCCAAAGTGGAAGATTGCAATGAATCAATAGATTGAAGCCATTGTGACGAACAAAACATGGTCTTTAGTGCAACTACCATGTGATAAAAAGGTGGTTGGTTTGAGGTGGATCTTCAAAGTTAAAAGAGATGCAGAGGGTAAAGTTACAAAATGTCACAACCCCCGATCCCTAATTCCCGGGAACGGGCGGCCGCGAGCCAGTTTCGGTGGTATCGCGTATTGTCTAATTTGGCAACGGAATTTTCATCAGGACCGTAGTTAGGAAATATTTGATCAGAGTAAGATTCCACATTTTCATAATATTAATCACATGGGATAAAACCCAAGTTTGCAGTACACACATTTTCATAGAAATAAATCCTATTTTATTTAATAAAAACATCTATTTTATTTTAGGTAACTTTATTGTCACTTTTCCAAGCCTTCTGTGCTCTCCAGCTGGCTTTTATTGGCTTCACACTAAGTTACCTGAAACACATGTTTAAAACATTTTATCAGCAGGAAATACTAGTGAGTGAATCCCAGTTTAATCAAGAAACATTTTATCAATTAACACAATATTGAGAGCGATTACAATGTTTATATCTACACAATTACTCCTTTAGTACTGTCAATCCTGACTTGTGAGTCATATTACACATTGGCTAACTCATTGTCCAATGGTAACGTATTGTCATCCCGACTTACTACTCACAGTGTAGTAAATTTTGTATACAAAACCCCAACATACCGGCAGTAATTGAAGAACTACAAAGACTCAATCACCGCTTAATCGCATTGTAAAACATTTAAGGTTTTGTAAAATATTACAAAAAGGAGATTACTCACATTGCTGTTTTAGATTTTCCGTAAGGGTTTCCTGGTGACAATCTATAATTTACACAAATGCACACGTGTTAGTATAATAACCCATTTTAACATTAGTAATACCCTCCCCGAGACGGCATTCCAACGACTACGTCGGGCAGAACCACGACAGCTGTTACGGAACCCTAGATCAATCGGGCAGCGTATCTAATACGTATCCAGGGGTTATAATACTTACAACGGAGCAGAACTTCGCTATTTAGGGGGGGTATTATACCCATGGATAATGCCTACACTTCAGATTTGAGAGAAAGAAAATATTTGTGAACGAATTCGACTGAAGATCCGAGGCTTTCTATATATAGTGCTGATTTCTGGTCCTATCGCGACTCGCGTAAAGGTAGACTAAGGCCTACGCGGGCCGCGTCAAACATGGTCAACAGCGTAGCTTGGCTGGGTCATCAAGTAGGCTTGCCGGGTGTTGGGCCACGTGGCCACACCGGGCTGCGCCACATCTTGGGCCTCTCGCGGCCCGCGTAAGGATTGGGGTGGGGTTTACGCGGCCCGCCTCAATCCAAAAATCATATTTTTAATTAAATTTAATAATATCTAAGGTATTCGGGGCCCGTTTTCGTATACGGGGTGTAATTTAGGACATATAGAGGTATTCTAAATATATTATGGGTGTCAGAAATATTTTTGGAGGGTTGATATATCTTGGTACAACTCCTGGATTATTTAATAAAATATATAGTGCACCCACATTAAGTATAGTAACCCAATTTAACTTTATCCCTACGTCACGAGACAGAACCCCAACGAATTTAGGCAGAGCCTTCACATACGTTACAGGGTCCTACGTCAGTCGGACATGGTATCAGTGACTAGGGATTACAATACTTAAAATGGGGTATGGCTTTATTATTATTAGGGGTGTATGCCCAAGACACATATTAAATTGATGTGGCTAGTACGTTATGATCCAAGTCGAGTCATACCCAATAACAAGCTAGACAAACACTTACAATATTTATTTATGATATGATCAAATAAATAAATATCAACACTTAGAATATTTAGAAATTGGTTTTCTAAATAATTGCACTTGACAAACTAATAAATTATATGGATAATTTATTTTGAGAGAATATTTTATTTTGTTATTTAATTGGTTAAATAACATAATAAAAATAGCATAAGTCTTATAACATATGATGTTATATTTTATAAAAGTTATAAAATATATATATATATATATATATATGTGTGTGTGTAAGACTTATATTTTATAAAAGAAATTGTTTTTTTTTATAAAAAGCTTGGCCGCCACCCCCCCATGGGGTCTTCCCAAAAAATCCTTGTCCAATAAAGTTCCATGCATGTTGTCATAGTTGCATGCCTTTTAATTGGATGTTCTTCCCAAGCAAGAAAGGTCCAATTAGGTTTCATGCAATTGTCATAACTAGATGGCACATGATTGGGCAAGGGGTGTGGCCATGTCTCTCACATGTTATATAAAACAATGGAAGACATATTTTTGAAGATGATGAACTTGAAAAATAGGAGAAAATGGCTGCACATTTTCGGCCATTACATGATCATCCAAGAGTTGATTTTTAGTTTGAAAATCAAGTGTAAGACTCTAAATAAATCGGGTCATGTATGGTTGATCTATTGGTGTGTTTCAAGTTTATATAACAAGTGCAAGAACTCCAAAACTCCTCTCATATTTTCGGCCATGAGATGGTCTTCAAGAGGGTTTTCTAGTGAGTTCATAAGTGTAGAAATCCTAGCTAAACATGAGGTGTTTGTTGGAAGCTTGGGGTATACAAGCTTGAGGTCTTCTACTCTTGAAGACAACCATTTCAAGAAGCATCACCTTCTTCATATCCATTACTCCTTGTACTTCAAGAAGGTAGTTTTCTAAACATCCTATGGTTATGTTTTGATAGTATACATCTCATATATGGATCCGGGTTTTGGGATTTTTGCATATAAATGGTTTTATATCTTATAAAAATAACATGTTTTAAACTCATTTTCCGCTGCGTTTTTATTTCATATGGATGAAATTGCTTTGATAAACATGTTAAAATCCCATCAATGGTATCTAGAGCCGTTTATATGAGTGCATGCTTCAATAGACTTAAAATTTTCGGGTTTCGGGTTTGGTGAAAACCCTATGGCCGAAATTTTAAGTATGGTTATCCCTTTGTTTTTCAAGATTATATTCTTACATGCATAAATGAATCTTGAAAAATTATTTCATATGGATGATTTGTTTGTTTGGACAAAACTAACCTCTTCGGTTTTTTGGACATAGCCGAAAATGGTTATTAAATGGGAACCATTTTTTTTATGCTTCTTGAAATTAATATATATATATATTTGGATATATATATTTTGGTGCATATGACCTAGCCATAACCTTGTGTTGAATGTTTGTGTTTGTGATTTATATTTAATTATTTCAAAGGTTGTAATAATTATTAATTTGTCTTCCATTTGTAAAGATATGTAATTTATTTATTTTCATTTGGTATGTAAAATAAATAGATTAGGTGCATTTTATTTTACTAGAAAAATGTATTAGGATATATTTTGTAAAAGAAGATGCACACAAAAATGCGGTTTTGGTTTTGCCAATTTCGGGCATAAAGGACTTCATAGTTCTAAACGGGATTTTAGCCCGATAACCAAAACACATTTTTTGAAGTCCAAAGGAGTTTGGAGCTGAATTAAAGTACTTTTTGGAAGCTCAAAGAAAGTGGAGTAATCACAACACAAGAAGGATACTTGAAGCATTTGGATGCGGGATCAAGTGGGAGTTCAACGACACATTATTTGTGTCAATATTCACCCTTTAGGAAGGACCTTTTGGCACACTTGTTTCGGCTAACAAGTGTGGTCAAAATAGTTGGCTATGGTTATGCACCTAATGATATATGTGTTATGCTTGTGTGGTTGCTTATTTATATTGTTTTGATGATATTTGGATATGCATGCTTAACAAACTAATAATCAACAACAAGCGTAAAATTGGTTCTTTACAAGATCATTAAAATTGGTTAATAAAAGGTTATTAAAAATTAATGATTTTATAATAAAATGGGTTTTATTAGAAAGAACCTTGAAAATTGTTTTTCACTAAAGTACCAAGGATTTGAATGCATGCAAATATATGGTACATAAAGTTTTCTAAACTAGAATTTTGAAAACTCAAAATCCCTTTTATAAAACAAGTCAAACACCATCCTTTTATACAACACTCGAATCACTTGGGAACTCTTATCGTGGGATAAAGGTCACCTAACCATATTTGAGGGAACTTGTATATTCGAGGTGGGTTTACCATGTTTGTGGGATAAAGGTCACCTAACCACTTATGTGTATAAACTCACACGTGTGTGTAAGTTGGACGACTTGATTTGGAAACCATGAACTTAGGGTCACCGAAGCATGGGGAACAAAGGTGTTGATGGGATTAAACATGCCAACTAAACATAAAGATGTTTAACCGATCCCATATGACTAGAAGTTGCAAAGAGTTGCAATTGTCAAACGTTGACTACCTTGTTAATTTAAATAGAGGGATAAAGGTCACCTAACCAATATTTAAATGTAACGTTGGATTCTAGATTTTAATTATTAATTGTCTATGAGACATAAAAGGGTATTAATAATTAAAATATAATAAAATATAATAATACTAAAATTGAACCTTGTAAAATTTTGTAGATGGCCGCTAACAATATTACCCAAACCGTCCGTAACCTATCACTAGAAAACGATCCTAATCCCAATGAACATCTTATGGAAGATAAGGATGCCTATAACGATTGGATTAAGTATATCGAGGATACTACGCAAGCCTCTTGCCTCATGTTAGGAATTATGATTCCCAAGATTCAAAAGGTTTTGAACATCATGAGCATACAACATGATTACCAAATTGAAGGAAATGTTCCTAAGGGTAGAACGCTTCAAAACGGTTCGAGCACTTCATGTATGTCGAATGGAGGAAACCCAATCGGACTCATCTTATGTCTTTAAGATGAAAAGCCATATTGATCACCTCGAAAGGCTCGATATGGATAAAAGGATTTTATCCATTCTAACGATCAATGAGGGTGGTAACATAGAAAGGGCATCACCCCGACACCAAAGCAAATGTTGCAAATGGAAACGGGTAATTCAAAGGGAATTAGAAAGACTAAAGCGAAACCACCGAAACCAAAAGAGAAGAAGGCAAAGGTTGCCATGAACGATCCATGCTTTGAGTGTGGTGAGATAGGGCATTTAAATAGGAATTGTCCAACCTATCTCGAATAGTTGAAAAAACAAGAGGGATGCTAGGCAAACCTCAGGTACAATCTTAATGATACATATTGACCTTAATGTTATTTCTTCTAACACATGGGTATTAGATACCAGATGTGGAACCCATGTTTGCAATTCTTTGCAAAAGGTTCAAAAGAAATAAACATTACAAGAAAGGAGACTATGTTTTGAAACTTCCAAATGGTTTGGAAATTGTTTTAAAATGTTTTAAATGCTCCTAGTTTGACTAGGAACATTATTTAAGTTTCCCTTTTGAGACAATATGTTTTGATTTAAAGTTTGTAAACAATGACATTTATATTTCGATGAATGACATGTTTTACTTTAAAACTATGCCTTCAAATGGTAGTTATGAATTGGTTCATAATAATACATCATTTGATAGTTCAATGTACCAAGCAATCACCAACAAACTCAAAATGGATTTGAGTGAGACTTATCTTTGGCATTATCGCCTTGGTCATATAAACAGATGTCGCATGTAAACACTTCGAAAGAATGATCTTTTGGAAACAAATGAAATTGGTTCATTTGATACATGTGAATCTTGTTTACAAGGTAAAATGACTAAGAAACCCTTTAGTGGGAAAGGGCAATAGATTTCTTAAGTATCATACATTCGAATGTATGAGATCCTTTTAAGCCAATGACTAGGAACGGTGAAAGATACTTCATTACTTTAACCGACAACTATAGTAGTTATGGTTATGTGTACTTGACACAAAGAAGAAGTTTTGAAACGTTCAGAATCTTCAAAAGTAAAGTACAAAAAACAACTCTTTTAAAGTTCTTCGTTTTGATAGAGGAGGAATCGAACTCTATTAGATATGGTTCGATCTATGATGGCTAGCAGCGCATTATCTCTATCACTTTGGGGTTACGCTTTGCTCTCCGTGGCCCATATGGCCCCAACCAAGAAAGTGGATAAAACATCTTTTGAAATATGACATGGAAAGGTTCCATCATTATCATATTTAAAAGTATGGGTTGTGAAGCTTATGTGAAGCAATACACCCCAAACAAGTTTGAAGTACGATCCACTAAGTGTATCTTCGTAGGATATCCTAAAGATGGTATAGGATATTATTTCCACGATCCAACAGAGCAAAAGGTATTTGTTGCTCGAAGGGCTAAGTTCTTGGAAGCTAAGTTCCTTGTGAAAGGAACTAGTAGAACAATGGAACTTGATGAGGATCAAGAACCACGAGCCGATACACGTTTGGTTGATACTAGCACTCAACAAGAGGTTGTTGAAGATGATCAAATGGTTGATCAATATACACAAAACGTTCGCAGATCTGGTAGAATTAGTAATCCACCTGAAAGATATGGATTTTTTATGGATGGATGCTATGTGGTAGATTCAGATGAACCAACCACATACCATGATGCAATGTCGAAATCCGATTGCGACAAATGGCTTGAGGCTATGAACGTAGAGATGCGATCCATGTATAACAACCAAGTATAGGAATTGGTTATGCAACCTCTTAACTCCAAAATGGTGGGAAGTAAGTGGGTTTTCATGAAGAAAACATATATGCATGGAAACTTGGATACTTGTACAACGAAACTCTTAGCAAAAGGTTTCACTCAAACTCAAAGGGTTGATTATGATGAGACCTTCTCGCCTATGGCAATGCTAAAGTCAATTAGGATATTATTTGACATACCTGCATAATATGATTATGAGATTTGTAAAATGGATGTCAAAACGGCTTTCCTTAATAGATATCTTGAGGAAGATGTCTATATAGTTAAGCCTGAAAGTTTTGTCGATCCAATACATCCTAACAAAGTATGCAAGTTAAAGATATCAATCTATGGATTGAAACAAACATCTAGAAGTTGGAATCACCGTTTTGATGAAGAGATTAGGGAATATGGATTCATCAAAAACGTTGATAAAGTTTGTGTAAATAAGAAGGCTAGTGGGAGCATTATTAGTTTCTTAAGTATTATATGTCGATGACATTCTACTATTTGGAAATAACATTCCAACCGTGGAGGGTGTAAAAACCTGGCTTGAAAGTTGTTTTTCCATTAAGGATTTTGGTGAAGTCGCCTATATTTAGGAATAAAGATCTATAAGGATAGGTCAAGGCGCTAGATAGGTTTAAACAAAAGTGCATACATTGACAAAGTCTTGAAAAGGTTCAAGATGAAGAACTCTATGAAAGGTTTGGTACCTATTCAAGAGAGGACAATATTGAGTGCATCTCAAAGTCCAAGCTCAAAGGATGAGCAAGAAAGAATCAAAGGAATCCCATATGCGTCAGCTATAGGATTCATTATGTACATAATGATATGCACTAGACTGGACAAGTTATGCGCTTTAAGCATAACGAGAAGAAACCAGCAAGAAACGGTCATTGGGTGACTGTTATATATATATATATTGAAATACCTTAGAAAGGACTAAGGATATATTTCTAATATATGGATCTGGTAAAGAAGAACTCGTTGTAAAGGGTTACAAGGATGCGAGTTTAGGAATTCGTTGTAAATGATTACATGGATACGAGTTTCCAAGACTAATCAAGATGGTTCTCGATCACAATCAGGGTAGCATTGTCCACTACATAATCAGAATACATCGCCGCTTCATTGATTGTGATAATTCATATGGATCAGCCACTTGAATTATTGCCGATCTAGGGGAAGTCCCTACCATTCAGGACCCCTAGAGATCTTTGTGATAACGATGGTGCGATTGCTTAAATCATGGAACCTCGTGTACATCAAAAGACTAGGCACATTGAGCGGAGTTTCAACTACATAAGGGATGAAGTTGAAAAAGAGAAAGATATGTATTCGCAAAGTTCACACTGATCAAAATATTGCGGATCCACTCACGAAGCTCCTTGAATGGGCAAAGCATGAAAGGGTCATACTTGTGCCTTAGGACTTCGATATTCTAGTGATTGGATTTGATCTATTATATATTTGGATATTGGAACAATTGTTATTATAACTCTTTATGGTATTTTGAGTTATGTTCCATATTAGCATGTTTAAATCCGTGAATAAGTTACTTATTCTAAATGTCCGTAGTCGATCATAATTGTGGGAACAAATATGAATGTAAGACTATTATGAATTTGGATTGGTGGATATTCATTAAGATATGAATATAGAGCAAAGTGTTGCTGCCAAAGTTCATAGATATTTGTGGGATACAAATATTGGACTGACTCGCTCTCAAATATTACTGCATGGAATCATTTGTGATTGATCATAAGTAAATTTGAGTAAAGGAGAATATCATAGTATCCTCAGACCTGAGATACATATTGGGTCTTGATATTCACCAAATATTATACCTTGACTTTTTCTTCGCTGTCAATAATATGACAGTACATAAGGCTAAGCTCAGGTGTGGTACAAGGTGATTGTGAGAGACGTATGTAGTCAAGATGGGATTTGTTCCTCTTATTCGTTGAGAGTAAGATGTCTAAGGCCTGCAAAAGTTAAATCAACAGAGAGTGATCACTCTGTGTCTCTGGATTTGACATGACATCTGTAACGAAAGGATAAATGATAGATTCACCTAAATCATGTTCAAGTAAGGGACTTGAATGTCACACCCCGACCACGTAGAACATACAAAACGTGGCGGAAACATCGGGGAGTGTTGTAACAGAATTAATGTTTCACAACCATGGAAATTTAAGTTTCGTTTTATTGATAAAAATGTTACTATGTCTTAATTAAACAAGGAAATACAACATAATTAACTAGTCTTGCATCTTTTATTGTCACTAAAGCCCAAGTCTGCCTATGTGTATCTTGATCATCTTATGCAACAGTTCCTGAAAAACACATGTGAAAATAGGTACCTCAGCATAAAAATGCCTGTGAGATACATAGGTTTTGTGAAAATAAGATTCATGACTTATGTTTGAGAAAATGTTTAGTCATGAACCTTGTTATTTGCTTTGTCTTTTAAATCATTTGAAAAACGATAAGATCAGATGATAAGTATAAATAAATGTAAGGTTAAATGAATAACCAAGTAAAATATGTTTGCATAAGATAAGTTGTTTATGAATCAATGTCTTGTGAAAAGTATGTTATTTGTATGAAATGTTCTATGTCTCAAACTGAAATGATTCAAATAACGTTACGACATGTAATACCATACAAACACTTATATATAGGAAGTACCAGCGGCGTATCCACCATGCTTGTATCATATTACACACGCATCGTTACTTAATCACTTAATCAAACCAAACCAAACAATGTAAAATGTTCATGTCAAGATGTAAATTATGTCAAAATGTCTATGTCAAATATCCATGTCAAATGTCTATGTCAAATATCCATGTCAAATGTCTATGTCAAATATCCATGTCAAATGTCTATGTCAAATATCCATGTATGGCAAGTGAAATGTCTCAACTAAACCATATGCACAACAACAAAGTATTGAAGTAAAACTTGGTTTAAATCAAAGTTATGTTTTGTGGGAAATACATGATCAAATGTCAATCATGTTAAAATGTCTATGTCGAAATGTCTATGTTAAATGTCTATGTCAAAATGTCATGTAAAACGATGTACTAAGTAATGCACACAATGGCAATACATAGCATGAAATGTAATGAAATCATGTACTATAATGTACTAACGAACATAGCAGTATATGATGTGAAAACAGGAAAGCAGGAAAGTAACAAGTAGGCACATGTGTTCCACCCCAAAACAGTTTGGAAAACAGTAAAAGAGGGGTCTATGTACTCACTTGAGATTTCTCAGATGTCTAAAGATAATCACCAAGTAATGCTAGAGATCTCAGAATCAAACGGCACCTAATATAGGTAACTATGTTAATAACCGGACCTTAATCGGATGATTGGATAGAATGAGGTTTCGTAAACCAAACGAGTGTAGAGACTCGTGTCATTTGGTTTAACAACGCCTACATACTAAATGAAACCTATCCTAAGTGCTTGTGACCCATTACGACCCGTTTAGGTAGCTTATGCTACTTTAATGCGTCGTTCGCGTGAAACACGTTCGGACCGCCTAACTAGTCCTATGACAAGTAATATATGCCTTAACATGTCTAATATGGTTGTCAAATCAGTTTAGATGTCAAAAGTTATGTTACATATGTTTAAAATGAATTTTGCATCAAAGGGGTATTTTGGTAATTTACCTAAGGCATATAAACTACCTATCATACAACTACTTAAACGAAGCGACCATAAGGTATAACCTCGTAAGGTTATTCCCTATATACTATGGTCACCTAATGTGCTTGGTCGGATCCTAATGATCGACCAAACGGGTCGGGTTCGAAAGTATAAGCGATTGATTAGATCGCTTACCTCTACGACCCTATATAAGCACTAAACTAAAAGTGACGAGCTAAGCATGTTAAAACATGCTTAACTAAGTTTTAGAAAACAGGTTTGGTATCACAACAAACGGTTGTGATACCTAAGAGTAGTTTGGTTACAAAATACGTAAGAATACGTATTCTGCCCGAAACTACGGCTCGTCACTGAGCCTAGATAACGTGGTAATCAGTAGGTATAGTCGCTAGGGACTATTACCATCGTGATCACACTCACGTTATGAAGTTCAACGAACTTCGCATCGACCATAAATTGGTCAATGCAGAAAGTCAAACAAAGTTTGACTTTCGGACTCGAAAAGCAATAAAAGAACGAAAGAATACTTACGAAGGGTCCCCGAATGCTAATCTAGATCAAAATAGCTCAGGTATGAAACAAAGGTTTCAACTTAGAGCACAATTGATCAGATTCTTGTGAGGAATGAAAGAAAATGTGATGGGTATTTATAGATTTCGGGTAACCGTTAAGATCGTTTCATGAAAACCGTGCTCGAATCTTGTGCGTACACTTGTCCAATTGTTGTGGTAACTAAAAATGACCCTAAATGATCAGAATGGGCGATTTAGAATGTGTGGTTGTGGTTTAATCAGCTGATAATCTGCTGACTGGTTGGTATTATCTGTTCTGGCACAGGCTAGCGCACCGCTACGCTAAAAGTGTAGCGCACCGCTAGGCCCTAGTTTGGCAGAATTACACTTTTGGTCCCTGTATTGCAATCAGCCCATTTTCGACACGTTTAAGGCCCGTTAACCCCATTTCAAAGCTCTAAAATGAAGTTAAAGTATAGGGAACTTAAAACATGTTCAAAAATATGTCGGATGGTGGTTCGTTTGGTCGTACGAACGCGATGTTCGCTTAATTACGACGGAATGCGCATGAGCGCGAAAAACGATCCAAATGACGCGACGAATGGATTTTTCTTATGCCGAACACTAAAATAAAATATTTTAGTGCTTACATAAATTTTTGGATGTCCGGATGTATTCAGAACGTAAGTTATGCGCGAAAATGCAAACTTGTGCACTTTTTGACACTTTTAGTCCCTGAATGACACAAAAGTTTATTTTAGCATACCGAACACCTCAGAGCCTATTTATAAGCTATGTGAAGGATATTTATGGTATGTTTAACTTATGGTCATGCTCCGGAATGTCTGTTACAGTTCAAATTGGCATACTTTCGCAGTTTGTCAACTTTAGTCCCTGTAAGCGATTAAACTTTGATTTCACCACACCAAACCTTCCAAAACTTATATATAAGTTATGTAAAGGTTATTTAAAGTATGTTAAGCCTATTTCACTATTCCGGAGTGTTCATTGCATTAAACTGGTTATATTTACGCATCAGTGCGCGTATAACCTTCCAGAAAGCGATTTAGAGCTTGAAATCGGACAAGAGTTGATATGTGTAAACGATACACATATTTTTACAAATCCCAAGCATGAAATACAATATTTCATTGGTTTGGCATTTGTTTGATGGTTGAAATGACACAGGTGTTACAGTCTCCCCTACTTTAGGAAATTTCGTCCCGAAATTTAGTTTTAGAGGAAACTTGTGGAGACAGCTGTGACGGTTTTGCCTTCAGACAAATCCATTGAGCCCTTAAGTAAAACTCTGGGCCATGTTAGGATTCTTAGCAAAGATGTCAACCCTCAAATTGAAGTCATTGTAGTAACAAAACATGGAGTTTTGAACTATAGACAGGAGAACAGTTCCCGTGAAGAATTATCATAGGAAACTTGTGTGTGCTTGAAATCAGAATTGGGAAGTGTAAGAATAAATGACATTGGTCAAAGTCCAAGACTTCTCCTGTATCATTACTCTCGTCACTGTAGGTCTTAACACATGACAAAACTTCCTGTGGTTTCTATGCACTGAATTCCATAATTATGTAGGCCTCCATAATTACGTAGTTCCTTGCACAGTCCGCACAGTTCGTTTCATAACATCTCTTGATTTAGACCACCCGAGGGCCTATTTAACTACATAAACACATGATATATTTAACTAAATTGTCGAACCAATCTATTTAACTTAGATCGACGTAGGATCTCTTTAATTAACTACCTACGAGGAATATTTAACTACACCGACGTAGGATGTATTTAACTTTAGATCGACGTAGGATCTCTTTAACTCAACTACCTAAGAGAAACATTTAACTACACCGACGTAGGATGTATTTAACTTTAGATCGACGTAGGATCTCTTTAACTCAACTATCTAAGAGAAACATTTAACTACACCGACGTAGGATGTATTTAACTTTAGATCGACGTAGGATCTATTTAACTTTATCAACATATGTTGTCCTTAAACTTTGGAATAGTACTTTATAATCCAAGGAACTTAACTACAAAGTAGAAGTCCATTAAGGATTTAAGATAGTACCTTTTTGAATATCCTACTACGAATCCCTCATATGAAGATAAGAAAGATTCTATGAGGATTTGGATAACGAATATCCAGAGTATACAAAAACACAAAATGCATAAACACATAGTCACATAACCACAAAATTGTTTATCTAGATCTTTAATTTGTAAGTTTTGTTTTGTTAATTATGTACATGCATTTAAAGCACACTAGGAATCCATTTCATGGATTTCATTTGGTACTTTAAACATTAACAAGAATCTAACTATGAAGATGGAAAGATCTTCCAAAAATTCGATTTCGTTTTCAAGAAAACGTAATATTCGAATTAAGGAAACACAAAAATTTGAAGATACGGAAATACCCTTAGGTACCCTATTAAGAATTTATAGTGGTACGTTGGGTATTCATACAGAGTTGTAACTTGTGCCTTGTACTTCGTTTCTTTGCAAGAGACGAGTACTAAGGATTTTCGTGGAAAACGCAAGAGATAATAAAATGGAAGAAATTACAGAGTAGTCTGTTCTTCAAGAAATACAATTCCTTGATTGTAGGTATTGTAGGGAATACGTTGTTTATACATGCCATCATATTTGTACATTGCAATGCAAAATAATAATATTTATTTATAAACAACCACAACAACAACTGTTTCATGGACCTTGACAACAAAAGAAAATAATACATAAGGCTTGATTATTTCTAAACAACATTGTCTTCTAGTTGGTCCGATGCTCATCCCTGCGCTGGATTCGCATTAGCAATCTTTGGGCAATTTCTTCGGAAATGGCTCATCTCGCCACAGTTGAAGCAAGGACCTCGTGGGAGACGAGCTTGAGCAGGATTTACTTGAGGTTGGTTTGGACCAGCTTGGTTCGGGGTAAAACGACAAGCATTTGCCAGGTGACCGAGTCGTCCACATGATGCACACAAACGACACTGTAGGTGAGCTAAGTGGTGTGCATTACATTTGTCGCATATCGGTGCAGTACCGGCATAAGGTTTCCTTGCAGGAGGCTGAGCTGGTTGGTGGCGGATGTTTTGGTTGGGTTGAGCAGCAATCGCAAAATTCTGCGAAGCCTTACGGTTCTTATTCTTGGACACCTCAGCATGTTCTTCCTTTGGTTCCACTTGAGCAGTCTTGTCGGATGGTCTTGGGTCGCCTTTTCGAAAAAGCTTTTTCTTTCTGATGTGGGATTCAGTTAGAGTAGCTGACATTTCAATGGCTTGTCTGACAGTAGTAGGGTTGCTGCCAGTAACAATATCCTGAACTAGGTCAGGAAGACCATCAGTATATTTCTCGATCGCCTTATCCACAGGAGTAACCATAGCAGGACACAACAGGCTCAATTCTTCAAAACGGTCAGTATATGCTTGATGTTCACCACTGTCTTGCTTCAAATCATCAAACTCCCTCTCCAAAGCTCGCAGTTCATGACGAGGACAGAATTCCCTCATCATAAGAGCTCTAAGCTCGGCCCAAGTCTGTGCTAGTGCAATTTCAGCACCCCGGTCTCTCATAATCCCGTTCCACCATGTAAGAGCCCTCTTCTGAAACACGCTCGAAGAAAACTCGACCTTGCGATTTTCAGGACACTGAACGTGACGGAACGTATTCTCAATGCTCTCGAACCATTGAAGAAGCCCAGTTGCTCCCTCTGAACCACTAAACTTGAGCGGTTTAGCTGAGTTGAAACTCTTAAAGTTGCAGGGAGCATTGTTGTTGTTGATGGTCTGCATCATTTGAGCATAAAGATTTGGGAAGGCAACAGCCATTTGCTGCGCGATGATTTCCGCCAGTTCGGCAGTCTCTATCTGATTCTCGCGTCGAGGAGGCATTCTAAAAGAGGAACATGAAAGGAAACGAGTGAGAGAATTAGACGAAATGAATGAGATGAAAACAAATTTGATGAAAGCAAGGATAGTGGTCATTTGTTTGTTACCACAAGGTAAACAAACGACACACAGTGACTAATCAAAGTAAATGGGTCAAAAATAATGTATCGCGAAGACATGCTCGCCTATAAGTGAACACTCATCCCAAGAATTCCCAGGTAAGCACAACTGGTCTCGCGTCTGATGAGATGTATACGAAGTGCTTGCCTAGACAGAAAACCCAGAATACAGGCATTCACCCTTCCAGTTTGCACGTGTTCACATTATTTAAAACCCAAAACCTTGACGAGATTTTGAAAACTCAAAGGGGTTCAAAACCATATAACAGAGGGTTCAAAACCTAGTAAGCAATCATCCTAGAACAGATGATTAGTTTTCAAAGCGGTTTTGAAATTCATATTCTTGTTGCGGTTGTCGCCTAAGGATAGGCGACAATATTGTTTTATGACTAAACGCAAGTAAACTCGCGTTAGGGTCCTAAGAAGGTTATAGACTAGGTCAAAGCATTACTAATAACCTAATTCCCTATAACCATTGGTTCTGATACCATCTTTTCTGTCACACCCCGACCACGTAGAACATACAAAACGTGGCGGAAACATCGGGGAGTGTTGTAACAGAATTAATGTTTCACAACCATGGAAATTTAAGTTTCGTTTTATTGATAAAAATGTTACTATGTCTTAATTAAACAAGGAAATACAACATAATTAACTAGTCTTGCATCTTTTATTGTCACTAAAGCCCAAGTCTGCCTATGTGTATCTTGATCATCTAATGCAACAGTTCCTGAAAAACACATGTGAAAATAGGTACGTCAGCATAAAAATGCCTGTGAGATACATAGGTTTTGTGAAAATAAGATTCATGACTTATGTTTGAGAAAATGTTTAGTCATGAACCTTGTTATTTGCTTTGTCTTTTAAGTCATTTGAAAAACGATAAGATCAGATGATAAGTATAAATAAATGTAAGGTTAAATGAATAACCAAGTAAAATATGTTTGCATAAGATAAGTTGTTTATGAATCAATGTCTTGTGAAAAGTATGTTATTTGTATGAAATGTTCTATGTCTCAAACTGAAATGATTCAAATAACGTTACGACATGTAATACCATACAAACACTTATATATAGGAAGTACCAGCGGCGTATCCACCATGCTTGTATCATATTACACACGCATCGTTACTTAATCACTTAATCAAACCAAACCAAACAATGTAAAATGTTCATGTCAAGATGTAAATTATGTCAAAATGTCTATGTCAAATATCCATGTCAAATGTCTATGTCAAATATCCATGTCAAATGTCTATGTCAAATATCCATGTCAAATGTCTATGTCAAATATCCATGTATGGCAAGTGAAATGTCTCAACTAAACCATATGCACAACAACAAAGTATTGAAGTAAAACTTGGTTTAAATCAAAGTTATGTTTTGTGGGAAATACATGATCAAATGTCAATCATGTTAAAATGTCTATGTCAAAATGTCATGTAAAACGATGTACTAAGTAATGCACACAATGGCAATACATAGCATGAAATGTAATGAAATCATGTACTATAATGTACTAACGAACATAGCAGTATATGATGTGAAAACAGGAAAGCAGGAAAGTAACAAGTAGGCACATGTGTTCCACCCCAAAACAGTTTGGAAAACAGTAAAAGAGGGGTCTATGTACTCACTTGAGATTGCTCAGATGTCTAAAGATAATCACCAAGTAATGCTAGAGATCTCAGAATCAAACGGCACCTAATATAGGTAACTATGTTAATAACCGGACCTTAATCGGATGATTGGATAGAATGAGGTTTCGTAAACCAAACGAGTGTAGAGACTCGTGTCATTTGGTTTAACAACGCCTACATACTAAATGAAACCTATCCTAAGTGCTTGTGACCCATTACGACCCGTTTAGGTAGCTTATGCTACTTTAACGCGTCGTTCGCGTGAAACACGTTCGGACCGCCTAACTAGTCCTATGACAAGTAATATATGCCTTAACATGTCTAATATGGTTGTCAAATCAGTTTAGATGTCAAAAGTTATGTTACATATGTTTAAAATGAATTTTGGCATCAAAGGGGTATTTTGGTAATTTACCTAAGGCATATAAACTACCTATCATACAACTACTTAAACGAAGCGACCATAAGGTATAACCTCGTAAGGTTATTCCCTATATACTATGGTCACCTAATGTGCTTGGTCGGATCCTAATGATCGACCAAACGGGTCGGGTTCGAAAGTATAAGCGATTGATTAGATCGCTTACCTCTACGACCCTATATAAGCACTAAACTAAAAGTGACGAGCTAAGCATGTTAAAACATGCTTAACTAAGTTTTAGAAAACAGGTTTGGTATCACAACAAACGGTCGTGATACCTAAGAGTAGTTTGGTTACAAAATACGTAAGAATACGTATTCTGCCCGAAACTACGGCTCGTCACTGAGCCTAGATAACGTGGTAATCAGTAGGTATAGTCGCTAGGGACTATTACCATCGTGATCACACTCACGTTATGAAGTTCAACGAACTTCGCATCGACCATAAATTGGTCAATGCAGAAAGTCAAACAAAGTTTGACTTTCGGACTCGAAAAGCAATAAAAGAACGAAAGAATACTTACGAAGGGTCCCCGAATGCTAATCTAGATCAAAATAGCTCAGGTATGAAACAAAGGTTTCAACTTAGAGCACAATTGATCAGATTCTTGTGAGGAATGAAAGAAAATGTGATGGGTATTTATAGATTTCGGGTAACCGTTAAGATCGTTTCATGAAAACCGTGCTCGAATCTTGTGCGTACACTTGTCCAATTGTTGTGGTAACTAAAAATGACCCTAAATGATCAGAATGGGCGATTTAGAATGTGTGGTTGTGGTTTAATCAGCTGATAATCTGCTGACTGGTTGGTATTATCTGTTCTGGCACAGGCTAGCGCACCGCTACGCTAAAAGTGTAGCGCACCGCTAGGCCCTAGTTTGGCAGAATTACACTTTTGGTCCCTGTATTGCAATCAGCCCATTTTCGACACGTTTAAGGCCCGTTAACCCCATTTCAAAGCTCTAAAATGAAGTTAAAGTATAGGGAACTTAAAAAATGTTCAAAAATATGTCGGATGGTGGTTCGTTTGGTCGTACGAACGCGATGTTCGCTTAATTACGACGGAATGCGCATGAGCGCGAAAAACGATCCAAATGACGCGACGAATGGATTTTTCTTATGCCGAACACTAAAATAAAATATTTTAGTGCTTACATAAATTTTTGGATGTCCGGATGTATTCAGAACGTAAGTTATGCGCGAAAATGCAAACTTGTGCACTTTTTGACACTTTTAGTCCCTGAATGACACAAAAGTTTATTTTAGCAATACGAACACCTCAGAGCCTATTTATAAGCTATGTGAAGGATATTTATGGTATGTTTAACTTATGGTCATGCTCCGGAATGTCTGTTACAGTTCAAATTGGCATACTTTCGCAGTTTGTCAACTTTAGTCCCTGTAAGCGATTAAACTTTGATTTCACCACACCAAACCTTCCAAAACTTATATATAAGTTATGTAAAGGTTATTTAAGGTATGTTAAGCCTATTTCACTATTCCGGAGTGTTCATTGCATTAAACTAGTTATATTTACGCATCAGTGCGCGTATAACCTTCCAGAAAGCGATTTAGAGCTTGAAATCGGACAAGAGTTGATATGTGTAAAAGATACACATATTTTTACAAATACCAAGCATGAAATACAATATTTCATTGGTTTGGCATTTGTTTGATGGTTGAAATGACACAGGTGTTACATTGAAGGGGATGATGTTATTGAATGGCACGTATAGTCATACGTATTAGGGGTAGTAAACCGTAGTTAGGCGTTATTTACTACTTGCATCAATCTTCTATGTATCTTGTGCAAGTGGGAGATTGTTGGACTCTGTATGCCCAAGACACATATTAAATTGATGTGGCTAGTACGTTATGATCCAAGTCGAGTCATACCCAATAACAAGCTAGACAAACACTTACAATATTTATTTATGATATGATCAAATAAATAAATATCAACACTTAGAATATTTAGAAATTGGTTTTCTAAATAATTGCACTTGACAAACTAATAAATTATATGGATAATTTATTTTGAGAGAATATTTTATTTTGTTATTTAATTGGTTAAATAACATAATAAAAATAGCATAAGTCTTATAACATATGATGTTATATTTTATAAAAGTTATAAAATATATATATATATATATATATATGTGTGTAAGACTTATATTTTATAAAAGAAATTGTTTTTTTTATAAAAAGCTTGGCCGCCACCCCCCCCCCCCATGGGGTCTTCCCAAAAAATCCTTGTCCAATAAAGTTCCATGCATGTTGTCATAGTTGCATGCCTTTTAATTGGATGTTCTTCCCAAGCAAGAAAGGTCCAATTAGGTTTCATGCAATTGCCATAACTAGATGGCACATGATTGGGCAAGGGGTGTGGCCATGTCTCTCACATGTTATATAAAACAATGGAAGACATATTTTTGAAGATGATGAACTTGAAAAATAGGAGAAAATGGCTGCACATTTTCGGCCATTACATGATCATCTAAGAGTTATTTTTAGTTTGAAAATCAAGTGTAAGACTCTAAATAAATCGGGTCATGTATGGTTGATCTATTGGTGTGTTTCAAGTTTATATAACAAGTGCAAGAACTCCAAAACTCCTCTCATATTTTCGGCCATGAGATGGTCTTCAAGAGGGTTTTCTAGTGAGTTCATAAGTGTAGAAATCCTAGCTAAACATGAGGTGTTTGTTGGAAGCTTGGGGTATACAAGCTTGAGGTCTTCTACTCTTGAAGACAACCATTTCAAGAAGCATCACCTTCTTCATATCCATTACTCATTGTACTTCAAGAAGGTAGTTTTCTAAACATCCTATGGTTATGTTTTGATAGTATACATCTCATATATGGATCCGGGTTTTGGGATTTTTGCATATAAATGGTTTTATATCTTATAAAAATAACATGTTTTAAACTCATTTTCCGCTGCGTTTTTATTTCATATGGATGAAATTGCTTTGATAAACATGTTAAAATCCCATCACTACATCAGTCGGACAGGGTATCAGTGACCAGGGATTACAATACTTAAAATGGGGTAGGGCTTTATTATTATTAGGGGTGAATTACTTAGGAAAATAAGGGTATAAAAGAATAGAGGGGGACGAGAGAGAGACATATTGAACACCCAAAATGTTGATTTAGAAATCTATATATAGACTACAAACTTAGAGTGCACGTTGTCCACGTATCCATCCATTATAATTTCAAGACACATGTCACTTTACTTTTAGTATAATTTGATTAGTTTATTTATTTTATTCCATACGTGGATGATTTATTATTATTATTATTATTATTAATTTATATATTATAATTAGTTTTAACTACTTCACTTATTTGGCGTGTATAACTTCTAAAATAAGACGTTTTATAAAATAATGAATATGTCATTAGAACGAGAATAATCTTATCTACATTTTGGACCAAGTTTCATTAAAAATAGAGTAAGTTCAAAAATAATGTATTTTTATAATTTAATTATTAAACGATTCATAGGCCCGTCTAGGTACTTCATATTTCTAACGGCCAACTTACCCGTAGTTTATTCGTTTAATAATATGAGTTTCTATATAGTTTATTTTTATAAATTTTAGAAATGTTACATCCTCCCCACCTTGTTTTAAATCTCGTCCTCGAGATTTGGTAAAATATAGATGAATACTTTTAGTTTGTCCTGATCCTAGTTTATTTTTGAACTTTGACCATAACTATTCTTTATGTTTTGAGACTCTTATCTTCTCAAGAGTTTCTTAAGGAAGGTAAACTTACTATTAGAGTAAGTTTTAGACGTTTTGTGTCTTAGCACAACTGTTAGTTACAGGTTTCCTAATGCGTTAATAATCGCAAGGGGAATTCTTGTACTTTTGATGACGTCCCAACTTATAGAGTTCCTGTCGTTTATCTTGTCGCACGAACTACGAGACAGATGATCAAACGAAATAATGTTTGATATTGAAATTATAGACGTATACGGGAGATTCCTGATAAATAAGTCTAAAATTATCATTGACACACTTGTTCGTGATTTATCCCTAATTGTCAATCAATATGGTCTTTGGATTTCCTCATAGACATACATATCTATATAATATTTCATATACTGTAATATGCACACTATCCATAATGTCAATGCATTTAACAGATTCACAAGTCAGACATCAGGTCATGGTACTATTTAGGGAATTCCATTATCATAACATATACCCCATCTCACCCGGTCTTGCCGGAGAGGTACCCCCATCTCACCCGGACAAGCCGGAGAGTCTACTACACCATACCCAGTCTTGCCGGAGAGGTAATTATCATTGTAATTCCCTTAAATAGGATTTTCTCAAATCATGATTTTAAAAGTGCATCATTTATTATGGCTTGCATCAAGAAATAAGGAAATTAGTATTCTCATGATGGATCATATTCTAGAACCGAGTGGTACCAATAAACAAGAAATAACAGTGGCCAAGTGTTATTGCTTATTTATCATACTTGCACTTTTCTAGTCATTATCCTCACGGGATACCAATAACCATCACACTTTATCTATGCAAGTAATTGACTTATCTCAAAGCTTTATACTAAGGCATTTTTCTTAAGTTCAAGTCTAAATACTATTCTAGGTGTTACCAGTAATTATCAATATCCTAATCTTTAAGCATAGATATTATTATGGTTGTGGTTTTTCTTTTGCTTGGAAAATGGAGTTTTGACAAAAATATCGTTGTCTCCGTTGACTCTATAGTTTGGTTAAATGTGAAGAATATACTTACAGCTAACTTTATTAGATTCCGTCTCAAGGAATATTTTATTGAGACATATGGCATTTTAAAACATAGTAGGTTTCATGGTTTATTCTTATAATGACTTCATGTTTTCATATGAATCACCAATGATATTTTCTCTTATGTTTATCTTACAGAAGATATTACATTGGGTATACCATCCAGAAATTCTATTGGGTATATGTATATATGTGTATAAAATTTCAAATCTCTAGTTAATATTAAACTCACATAATATATACACACATATATAAAATAATAACTATACATCCGATGGTATCAATCATCAAGCTTATTTCCATGACTTTATTTTATCCTTTTATAAAAGTAGTATATTGAAATAAATTTCTGTCAAATATAATATTTTGGAATTAAAAGTTTAGGGAAATAAATTACTCAAAATATAAATTTTCTGGACTCATAAGAACAATTTCATTTTTAACTAATGGGTTAAACTATACAAGACTCACTATTTATATTACCTTAATAATTTCTCCTCAAGTAACCATCTATATATCTATTCCAATTATCACATTCCTACCTTTTCCTTTTTGAATCAATCATAATATACATTTAAGATTGAGAGGCATTATTCAGAAGAATATGTGCATATGTGACCCATGACATTGTATTTATGGGTTACCAAGAGATATATATAATATACATAAATTACTTTCTGTAATTGAAAACTTTAGTTATAACAATGTAGCGGATATATATATATAAGATTAAATATTAATATATAGTATAAACTTAAAACACAATTTTTTTTTCAAATCTTATGTAGCGTACTTCATCCCATACCATCAAAGTATGTCTATTTTATATTCAAAAGATATTTAGTGTTTTGATTTATGTTAAGATTAATATTTTACTTTGTTTATATTCGAGATCTATATTCAAGTATTCAATTAAATAGATCTTTTATAGATTCACGTAACCGACTTTATAAAATTTATTTGTGTCACGGGTACATCACTGATATTTTATTACCACAATTATTTTATGAGAATCTCCATCTCTATTATTTAACCAATCATAATTCAATCTCATCTCTTTTATCTTCATTATAATCTTTTTAAAGTATGAGAACTTCGAAACTATTTAAGGTAAGTTTAACATCCAATTTATCAACTCAACTCATTTACTAATATTGTATTATTTAACTATTATACATCAGCCAACTAACTCGAATATTTTTCTTTATAATTTAGGATACACAATCCTATAACTAATATGACTGGTTAATCTTATAATCTTATATTAATTATTTCCAGGCATAAGACCTATTCTGAACATACCTTAATATTAAAGATTTGTAGAAGTGTTTTCAACGTTTAATTAGGCCTTTCTACGTAGTCCAACCAATCCAAATCTCTAAAAATTTTAAATGATTTTATTTAATCATGAATACCCATCACATTTATTTAACCATCTATTTTATCACTAAGTATTTCAATAGAAACTTTTACAAGTAATCCCAACATCAGTTAATTCATAAAACTATGAAAGTATGAAGTCTTTTGGCCAACTGGTTACAAACCAGAAGGGATAAAATAAAGTGGGAAATTGGTATACCTGGGTTTCAAAACTTGCTTTGGCTCGATCCACTAAAGCAATCTTTTAAATTTTATTAATTCTTAAAATCCTTTCGGTTAATTTAATAGCTTCGGTTTTATTTATTTAAATATAAATTAATTTGAAACAATATTATTAAAACCACAAAGTTTTAAAGTTTTATACCATATATTTCAATATGTATTTTAAACCAAAGTAAATGATTGGTTCCAAAAGAGAGTCATAATCATGACTGCTTTGTTAATAACTAACTTAGTTTGATGTATATTATGATATTATTTGAGTAGGTGGTATTAATTATCACAAACAAATTTCTAGTATAAACATTTGGGTACAATCATAAAATAGATTGATTAAAAATGGTGAACATTGTGACTTATATATATATATATATGTATTTATTACAAACTACAACTGGAATTCAAAATATACTAGTGATTATGCATCCGTAACTTATTTTAGTCTATCTAGGTTATAAGAGTATTATGCACAACATGCCTTTATGTAAGGTTTATTCTATCTTCTGTCTCTACTAAGTTGTTATCTAATGGGCGAAGTTCCTTTTAAATTTTGTAGCTCATAGGTGGCATGGGTGCTGGTACTGGTTGGGCGGTTCAACTATTTAATATAAGTTAGCATTTACTGCTGTAGTGGCTATCATATGGAGATTTACCCATTGTTCATCTAATTCATCTTCCCATGGTAGGTTATTGCCTGTTTCCTGAGTTTGTGTATTTATTTTCTTATTGATTATCACTCCCTTTGGTTGTGATTTCTTTATTTTCTCTTGACTTTTTCTAATAATCCAAGTTCTCTTCTTAGTGGTAAATGGTTTCTCAGACTGTGCCTAAAGAATAAATATTCCTTCCTCAGTATCTGCTGAGTATCCTGAGGGATTTGGTTGAAATGAGGTTCCCTTATCTTTTGGTGAACTATCTAAATGACGATAGATGTCCGAAATTCTTTGCTTACCCATACTGTAGACTAACAAATAGTCAAATAACATAAAACACATAATTACATAAGTTATTTCCTAACACAGAATTTAAAACTTAAGTGTCAGCAGAACACATCTTTGGCTTGAACCAGTGGCATGGCTCTGATACCACCTTCTGTCACAACCCCCGATCCCTAATTCCCGGGAACGGGCGGCCGCGAGCCAGTTTCGGTGGTGTCGCGTATTGTCTAATTTGGCAGCGGAATTTTCATCAGGACCGTAGTTAGGAAATATTTGATCAGAGTAAGATACCACATTTTCATAATATTAATCACATGGGATAAAACCCAAGTTTGCAGTACACACATTTTCATAGAAATAAATCCTACTTTATTTAATAAAAACATCTATTTTATTTTAGGTAACTTTATTGCCACTTTTCCAAGTCTTCTGTGCTCTCCAGCTGGCTTTTATTGGCTTCACACTAAGTTACCTAAAACACGTGTTTAAAACATTTTATCAGCAGGAAATACTGGTGAGTGAATCCTAGTTTAATCAAGAAACATTTTATCAATTAACACAGTATTGAGAGCGATTACAATGTTTATATCTACACAATTACTCCTTTAGTACTGTCAATCCTGACTTGTGGGTCATATTACACATTGGCTAACTCATTGTCCAATGGTAACGTATTGTCATCCCAATTTACTACTCACAGTGTAGTAAATTTTGTATACAAAACCCCAACATACCGGCAGTAATTGAAGAACTACAAAGACTCAATCACCGCTTAATCGCATTGTAAAACATTTAAGATTTTGTAAAACATTACAAAAAGGAGATTACTCACATTGCTGTCTTAGATTTTCCGTAAGGATTTCCTGGTGACAATCTATAATTTACACAAATGCACACGTGTTAGTATAATAACTCATTTTAACATTAGTAATACCATCCCCGAGACGGCATTCCAACGACTACGTCGGGCAGAACCACGATAGCCATTACGGAACTCTAGATCAATCGGGCAGCGTATCTAATACGTATCCAGGGGTTCTAATAGTTACAACGGAGCAGAACTTCGCTATTTAGGGGGTATTATACCCGTGTATAATGCCTACACTTCAGATTTGAGAGAAAGAAAATTTTTGTGAACGAATTCGACTGAAGATCCGAGGCTTTCTATATATAGTGCTGATTTCTGGTCCTCTCGCGGCCCGCGTAAAGGTAGACTAAGGCCTACGCGGCCCGCGTCAAACATGGTCAACAGCGTAGCTTGGCTGGGTCATCAAGTAGGCTTGCCGGGTGTTGGGCCACGTGGCCACATCGGGCTGCACCACATCTTGGGCCTCTCGCGGCCCGCATAAGGATTGGGCTGGGGTTTACGCGGCCCGCCTCAATCCAAAAATCATATTTTTAATTAAATTTAATAATATTTAAGGTATTCGGGGCCCGTTTTCGTATACGGGGTGTAACTTAGGACACATAGAGGTATTCTAAATATATTAGGGGTGTCAGAAGTATTTTTGGAGGGTTGATATATCTTGGTACAACTCCTGGATTATTTAATAAAATATATAGTGCACCCACATTAAGTATAGTAACCCAATTTAACTTTATCCCTACGTCACGAGACAGAACCCCAACGAATTTAGGCAGAGCCTTCACATACGTTACAGGGTCCTACGTCAGTCGGACATGGTATCAGTGACTAGGGATTACGATACTTAAAATGGGGTAGGGCTTTATTATTATTAGGGGTGAATTACTTAGGAAAATAAGGGTATAAAAGAATAGAGGGGGACGAGAGAGAGACATACTGAACACCCAAAATATTGATTTAGAAATCTATATATAGACTACAAACTTAGAGTGCACGTTGTCCACGTATCCATCCATCATAATTTCAAGACACATATCACTTTACATTTAATATAATTTGATTAGTTTATTTATTTTATTCCATACGTGGATGATTTATTATTATTATTATTATTATTAATTTATATATTATAATTGGTTTTAACTACTTCACTTATTTGGCGTGTATAACTTCTAAAATATGACGTTTTATAAAATAATGAATATGTCATTAGAACGAGAATAATCTTATCTACATTTTGGACCAAGTTTCATTAAAAACAAAGTAAGTTCAAAAATAATGTATTTTTATAATTTAATTATTAAACGATTCATAGGCCCGTCTAGGTACTTCATATTTCTAATAGTCAACTTACCCGTAATTTATTCGTTTAATAATATGAGTTTCTATATAGTTTATTTTTATAAATTTTAGAAATGTTACAGAAAACACAAGGCAAGGCTTGTTGCAAGTGGTTTTGTTCAGAAAAAAAGGTGAAGATTTTGAAGACGGGTTTGCTCCTGTTGCGCGTCTTGAAACGATCCGGTTGATTCTCGCATTGGCAGCAAAGAACGGTTGGCTCGTGCATCACCTTGATGTCAAGTCGGCTTTCCTAAATGGTGATCTTGTGGAAGAAGTTTATGTGGCTCAACCAACCGGGTATGAAGTTTAAGGTAAAGAACACATGGTGTATTGTTTGAACAAGGCGTTGTATGGTCTTCGACAAGCGCCTCGAGTATGGAATGCTAAGTTGGATGCGGTCTTGAAAGGAATGGGGTTCACTAGATGTCTTCAAGAGCATGCGGTTTATCAAGCAAAGAAAGGTGATAAACTAATTAGTGTGGGCACTTATGTTGATGACTTGATTGTAACAGGAAGTGAAGAAAGCATTCTCTTGAAGTTCAAACAGAGAATGAAGGAAGTTTTTGAGATGAGTGACCTTGGCAAGTTGTCATTCTACTTGGGTATTGAAGCTGATCAAGTGGGTGATTCTATATTGCTAAAACAGTCCGGGTATGCAAAGAAGATCTTAGAGTCAGTTGGTATGGCTGAATGTAACTCAGCCAAGTTTCCTATGGAACACAAGCCTTAGTTGACCAAAGAAGGTGAAGGGAAAGACGTGAATCCAACATTGTATCAAAGACTTATCGGTAGTTTGCGGTATCTTTTTCATACTCGTCCCGATATTGGTTATTCGGTAGGTGTTTTGAGCAGGTACATGGAGAAACCTAAAGAGAATCACATGGCAGCCATCAAGCAAGTATTGAGGTATGTCAAAGGAACCATTTAGTTTGGTTTGAAGTATCACAAAGGAGGAGACGGTGAGATAGTTGGGTATAGCGACAATAGTTTCGGGACTGATTTGGATGATAGGAGAGGCACAATGGGTACTATGTTCTTTTACTCGGGCAACTTGGTGTCTTGGACGTCCCAAAAGCAAAGAACGATGGTTCTTTTGTCTTGTGAAGCGGAGTTTATGGCAGCCAATGAAGCGGCTTGTCAAGGTTTGTGGTTTAGAAGTTTGGTTAGTGAACTCACGGACGATGACCCGAAGATTGTGAAGTTGTTGGTTCACAACGAGTCGGCTATTGCGCTTACGAAGAATCCAGTGTTTCACGGTAGAAGTAAACACATTAACAAGAGATTTCATTTCATTCGTGAATGTGTCGAGAGGCGAGAAATCAAAGTTGAACACGTGAGTGGTGATCAACAAAAGGTAGATTCATTGACAAAGGCATTGCCTCGGGTCAAGTTTGAAAAGATGCGAAACTTGACGAGTATCAAAGATCATGGTGACAAAGTTCAACATTAAGGGGGTGAATGTAAGTTTAATGTTGATGTCGCAGCTGAGCTGGAAAATATGACATGGAAATTAATTAACTAGTTTTTGGTGGACCGAGTAAACAGCGTCGGTTGCGAGATCGAGGGATGATATTTGTGCATGATCTCCACGTTCACATTCATGGTTAAATTAGGGTTTATTTTAGTATTTATTTTTCAGTCGTACACCTCTAATTTTGGTCAGTCTTCTTTCAGTTTATTCAAGCATTGTAGTGTGTTTTGTTTTGAGTAATATAAACCCTTAGAAATTGCCCCACATACTTGTTTTCCTTCATCGGTTTTTCTTTTGTTTCTATATCTGATTACCAACACGAATCAGTAGCTGCTACCCATGAGTCCCCACAAAAAAATGCTACCACCAACTACTATCGCCACCTGAATGAGAACACTAAAGTGTTAGTGTGTTACACACAGGTCAGGTAACAAAGTACAATCGTCACTGAAGTACAAACATTACCTTTGGATCAGTGCTTTGAGAGCCAGTTCCAGCAAATGCAGCACCACTCATTTTAAAAACAACTCTCCGCGATCTTGGGTTTGTCACTAATTTCAACTCTATCTCAGTAATCTGACCACTTCCACTTGAAGTTGTTGTCATATATATGCAGAAACATACATAAATTACCTAAACTTAATCAAAATTACAACAAAATCAAATCACAAAACCCAATTTAAAACTAGTTCTTTCTCCCCAGTTAAAAACCTAAAACTACAACCAAAACTCCAAACAGCAATATGTACCTTTTTGATAGTCTATCGTTCATTCAATCGACACATTTATCATCATCCACCATAGATTTCACTGGTAATGAGTTCCAAACAAAAAGATAACTACTACTTTACTTGATACATGAAGAAGAAAGAATAATAATTTGGATAAAGAAACCAAAAACAAACCTGTTTTAACCAAATTGCAAACATCATAATGTATAAAAGACATTAAAGATCGGGAAAAAAGGTTACGTGTTGCTTACTTGCTTCCCTCGGAATGTCAATGGAGTATCTTCTGTTGCAGCATGTAGTAGTTAGTTTAATCACTGGAGTTATAAAAAAATTGAAGAGCTTGAAATATGTCAAAAGAATTAATGGGATATTCAGGTAATGTTTGACATATTTTAATCCATAATTGATACACACACATCAAAATGACAAAGTGTAGTGCGTTGTTAGAATTATGCATCCTTTGTATAACTAAAACCATATGAGAAAAAGGCTACAAAGATTGAAATAATAAATATAATGACCGAAAACAGTCGCAATCGTCACTATACGGACCAATCTAATCGCTATAGTGTCTGGATTTCTCAATTGTAAGTACATCTCTTTATGAACGAATTAACTATGCATTCTCTGTATTATTTTAAATCCAGATCTCAAAGAAAAACTGGTTATTACAATGGAATTCATGGACCAAATCCACTCCATCTAAAAAAATGCATAAAAGCTAATCTAAATGCCTTACTAAAGTGGGTCTTCAATGGAATTTATGAACCAAATTCATAGCACATCTAAATGTGGGTGTTCAGTGGAATTTATGGTCAAAATTCATAGTACAACTATATGCATTTTGGTTGAATAAAAATGCACAGAACAGTTAATTTCCAATGAACCGAGCCAACATTTGTTGACCACCCTGAATACCCACATAAAGTGGTTAACACCAACTGACTTGATTCTGGTTCAAGCTTATCAAGCTTGTCACATACCAAGTACAATACTACAATGCACAAATCAACTCTTTTTTACAATTCTCATTCAAGATCAAAGAGCACAGATAACGAAACATGTGGGTCTGGATGTCTTAGATAATGAGTCAAAATGATCCTCAATTGAAATAACTAGCTTTTACATGTTAAAACGGACCGGGTTGTGTTGACTCATCAAAAGTTATCTGTATAATCATCTATTATTGTTCCACTTATAAATAATAATCTAATTTTAAAGTAAGGTTCAACCCATTTGACATGTTTTCCTTATAAATTCTTTTTTTTTCCATTTTAACTCGTTATCAATAGTTCAATACTATATGTTTTCGTTTAAAATGGTTGGTTTTATCTTTTGGCCATCTTTCTAATTTCATGTATAAAGAATGAGGAAACAAACCTGCTGCACATTGTCCTTTACATGTTAGGTATTTTTCTCAGCCTTTTCTATCAAGTTATTGGTGTTCTCCTGAAAATAAATATATAAATAAATATGCGGCTTATTTCTTTCTTAACGGATGATGATAAGCTAATACACTATGGAGTTAATGCGGTAAAATATCGGATATCAGTCAAGGACCGATATTTGAGATATAGGTTATCTCGGTGAGATATCGGTAATTATAATATAATGCATAATTTGACTTGTTCCAGTTTCTTGCATACAAAATATGATCCCCTTCAACGTAAATCTTTTATTTGACTCATCGCTCAGCTTGGCATTAAATTTAATAAGAAAAGCTGCTATATTTCTACACATCAATTTTATAACTTAGAGGAACACCTAGGGAGGAAGCATAGAGGAGCCTGGCCATAGAATAGTTGTAACCAGGAGGATACATGGTCTCATCTGTGAAAGTGTGTCTGTGGAAAACGATTAGTGAAGCTGAAAAATTATAATAAACAACAAGTAGAGACGTTATCTGCAGCTTTGCCTTCTCTCTTCTTTAGGTTTGAGCAAGTGCAACATAATAGTTTGTTGACAATTATCTTCCTATTCATCCCCGCAAGCTATAAATCACCACATCATAATCAAAGAATGTAACACCCGCATCCCGGGATAAGCTCTAGGGAGTGTTACGAATCGGTTATACAGAAGACATAGTAACCAGAGAATTCACAACGGAAGTTTCAAACTTTTATTGAAGAGTAGTATGCATCTCTCATATTACATACTATTATGACATCGGTTTTACTATACTAGAGATCTAAATCATTAGCAGCCCTCTAGACTTATATCTCCTCATATCTCATCATACTCGATTCCTATAATCACATGGCACCTACGATGTGTGCCCGAAAAATATTTGGGACTCAACATAAGTTGGTGGGTTTATGAACAAAATTGATTTTATTCAAAACATAAATTTACCGACTATAACATCAATCAGATAAAATCATGTCAAACAGATAAGTACAGAGTAAGCACAGTATATTCACATAACTAGGCTATGTATACAAACTCTATTGGCTAAATCAGATACGTACAATCAGCCTTCAATCCTCCTATCAATCATTGCCACATATCACAGATGCTATACATAGTCGATTCTATAGTTATTACCAATCAGACAAAACATCACATCCTGTTTTAGAAACGGTTTAGAGGAACTCACCTTGCTAGTTTGTAGTTCTTGAGCTTTCAGATAATTAAGCTTCTACAGTCCTGGTTCTAAGCCTTCTGACAACTGAGCATCTAATTTAACAGAGTACAATACACATAAGTGTAAAAACCAGATCAAACTTTAACTACAATCACGAGATCAAAACCACAACGTAGATGACAAAGTATAGCCTTATACAGGCAACACTTAAACATCTGTTGATTTGGTTTCAGATCAACCGGATAGGGTATCGTTTCAATGATCAGGGTTTAGTACACTTTCTACGGAGCAGAGTTTCAAGGTTTAGAAGTTCTTGCATTAGAGAGAGAGAGAGAGAGAGCGAGAGAAAGAAATTAAATTTGAGTAGTTTGGAATGCCCACGATCTGCTCTATTTATAGCTGAATTTTGATGTTGTTGCGTCATGCGACCAACATCATCAATACCCGTCGCATCACACGGTGGGGTGAAATAAGGCTTAGGTGTGCTTAGTCACCCCTGTAGGTCTGCCATGTGGCACCAAGTGGCGACATGTGTCTCCAGGAAAAACATAAAGCGTCGCGTTACGCAACCATCGCATAGCACGACGAGGCCCAAAACTGGGTTTTCTCGTTTTTCGTGCTGGTTTTCATCGTACGCGTTCGGGGTTTTGGTTACGGGTTTATTTGTGCCATTTTGGATTTTATTGACTAGAAAACTCGGGATGTTACATTCTCCCCTCCTTAAATGAATTTCGTCCTCGAAATTCGAAGGTTATTCAAACAGTTGAGGGTATTTGACTTTCATTTCTTCTTCTAACTCCTAAGTTTTCGTGGGTCCTTTCTGACCTTCCCACTGGACCAGCACTAGGGGAATTATCTTCTTCCTTAGTTTTCTTTCTTGAAAGTCTAGAATCTTTGTTGGTCTTTCCATGAAGTTCAATTTCTTGTCTACTCGCACGTCTTCTAATGGTAGTGATTGGGTTGGATCTGCCAAAAACTTCCTTAGCTTTGTATATGAAAAGTATCATGGATACCTTTTAATGCTTCGGGTAATTCTAGCTTGTATGCAACTGAGACAACCCTTGTAATGATTTTGAACGGTCCAATGTACCTGGGACTTAACTTTCCATGTTTTCCAAATCGCATCACTCCTTCTTTTGTCGGTATAACTTTTCTGCCTATCTTGGGCAACCTTTAATCGTTGTCGTATCTGTTGGATCTTATCAGTTGTTATAAGAATAATCTCAGTTTTTTTCAACTGATCATCTCCTACTTCTGTCCAATAGATAGGAGTTGTACATTTCCTTCCATATAAGGCTTCGAACGGTGCAGCCTTAATGCGAGAGTAGTGGCTATTGTTGTATGAGAATTCGAACAAAGGCAAATGATCATCCCAACTACCCCCAAAATCAATCACACAGGCACACAACATATCTTCTAAAGTCTGAATTGTTTGTTCGATCTATCCATCAGTTTGAGGATTATAAGCCGTACTTAGACTGATCTTTGTTCCAAGTTCTTTCTGGAAGCTTTTCCAGAACCTGGACATGAATTGGCTATCTCTATTTGAAATAATGGATAAAGGCATTCTGTGTTTACTTACAATTTCTTCCATATATATCTTAGCCAACTTTCCTATTAGATAGCTCTCGCTTATAGGTAGAAAATGTGCTGACTTGGTTAGTCTATTAACCACGACCCATATAGCATTATACCCCTTTTGTGTTCTTGGGTGTTTCATGACAAAATCCATTGTCACTCTAT
The DNA here is from genome assembly GCA_030545235.1 of Helianthus tuberosus. NCBI lineage: Eukaryota > Viridiplantae > Streptophyta > Magnoliopsida > Asterales > Asteraceae > Helianthus > Helianthus tuberosus. The sequence goes on from JARYGA010046293.1 coordinate 1,848,521, forward strand.
CCCATTTCCATACTGGCAACTCTAGTTGTTGTAGTTGACCTACAGGTTTTCGATGTTCAATCTTAACCTGTAAACATGTTAGGCATTTCTCAATGTGCTGGGCTATGGATCTCTTCAAATTGGCCACCAATACTGATCCCGAATGTTCTTGTACATCTTATTTGCCCTGGGGTGCATTGTGTATTTAGACTTGTGGGCTTTATCCAATACTTTACTTTGAATATCTCCAAATTTCGGAATCCAAATTCTTTGACCAAATCTTAAGATTTCATCTGCCCCTTTAGTCAAGAAATTTTGCCTACCCAGCATTCTTTCAGTCTTGATATTTTCATCTTTCAAGGCCACTTTTTGAGCATTCTTGATTTGGTATTTCCAATCAAGACTGACGCCGATCCTAAAGGCCTTTACCCTAATCGGTTTAATTCTTTCTTTTCGACTTAGGGCATCTACGACAACTTTAGTCTTTCCTGGATTTTACTTTATTTCACAGTCATAGTCATTGATAAGTTCCATCCACCTTCTCTGCCTCATATTTTACATCTTTTGATTAAAGATATGTTATAGGATCTTATGGTCTGAATATATTACACACTAGGTACCATACAGTTAGTGTCGCCAAATTTTAAAGGCAAACACTATGGCACCTAATTGGAGGTCATGCGTAGTATAGTTCTTCTCATGCACTTTTAGTTATCGTGATGCATAGGTTATGACCTTTTCTTTTTGCATTAACACACAACCTAGACCATTATGTGAGGCATCACATTAAATTATAAAATCTTTATTAATTCTACCAATGCAAGTATGGGGCACTACTAAGTTTTTCCTTTAGAAGGTTGGAAGCTTCTTCTTGCTTTGGTCCCCATACAAACTTTGTATTCTTTTGAGTCAAGGCTGTTAAGGGCGTAGCAATCTTTGAGAAATCTCGGATAAACCTTTGGTAGTATCCTGCTAAACCTAAAAAGCATCTAATTTCACTGGGGTTCTTTGGTGCTTCCCATTTGATCACAACTTCTATCTTAGCTGGATCCACTTGTATACCCTTCTTGCTTATCACGTAACCAAGGAATTGGACTTCCCTCTTCAAGAAGTCACATTTAGAGAATTTTGCACAAAGTTTCTCTTGTCGAAGGGTTTCTAGGACCATTTTCAATTGTCCGGCGTGATCATCTTAGTGCTTAGAATAAATAAGTATGTCATCCATAAAAACAATGATAAACTTATCCAAGTATGGCCTGCAAACTCTATTCATTAGGTCCAGGAATGCTGCAGGGGCGTTGGTTAGTCCAATAGACATAACCAAAAACTCGTAATGCCCCTAACGCGTCCTAAAGGTTGTCTTAGGAATATCCTCCTCCCATACCTTTAGTTGATGGTACCCTAATCGAAGCTCAATCTTTGAAAAGTAGTTGACTCCTTGTAGTTGATCAAATAAATCATCTATTTTGGGAGAGGGTACTTATTCTTGATAGTTAACTTGTTCAATTCACCATAATCAACGCACATACGCATTGAACCATCTTTCTTCTTAACGAATAACACCGGTGCTCCCAAGGTGAGGAACTTGGTCTGATAAAGCCTTTCTCCAAAAGTTCGTCAATCTGCTTCATAAGTTCTTTCATTTCCGAAGGGGCTAAATGGTAAGGAGACTTTGCCACTAGTTTAGCACTAGGTATTAAGTCAATGCAAAACTCTATCAGGAGTTTAGGTGGGAGTCCCGGTAGATCTTCTGTAAATACGTCACGGAAGTCACACACTACAGGGGTTTCATTGACTGGCCTCTCCACCTTAGCATCTACTGCAGATGCGAGAAAGGCAACACATCCTTTCTGGATATATTTTATAGCTTTTATTGCGGGGAGAGAGAGAGGAACGAGAAAGGCAACACATCCTTTCTGGATATATTTTCACACACTACAGGGGTTTCATTGACTGGCCTCTCCACCTTAGCATCTACTGCAGAGAGAGAAAGGCAACACATCCTTTCTGGATATATTTTATAGCTTTTATTGTGGTCCTTTACTCGGACCGATGGTCGATACTTATATCCGGCGGCTACAAACCGGGAGGAGAGAGAGAGGAACGAGATGAGGAGAGAGAGAGCGACGGAGAGATGAGGAGCAGCTGAGTTCCGGCGAGCGGCAACAGAAACAGGCGGCAGCGCCGCCGTCACAGCGGCAGTGGCGGTGGTCTTTGGTTTTGTTCCGACAAGTTTCCGGGTAACACTCTTGTTCCATTCACTCGTTTTCACTTTTGAGGCACGGATTGTGTGATGACACTGGATCTGCTTCGGTGTTAGTGTTGAAGACGATGGTGTTCATGTTCGAATGATGATTTTGTTCTCGGGTCAGACATCGGGAGCCTCGGGTCGGATATCGGGTTCCGGGTCAGTCGCGGTGCAGGTTCGAGGTGTTTGGTTCAGCGGACCTCCGGTTCAGGTTGTTTCGGCTCGGTTTGGTTACGAGTGCGGGTTTTGTTCGGGTGATTTCAGGCTTCGGGTTCAAAATCTGTGATGGTTCAAGTATGGCTCGGGTTATGTTCGGGAGCCGGGTTAGTCACGGGTCAGTTTTGGTCAACTTGGTTTCGGTTCGGGTCGAAGTGCGGGTCAGGTGTGAAACGGTTCAGGTTGACTCGGTCAAACCGAGTCAACTCGGTCAGATTCGGTCAAGGTCAAGCTCAGTCAACTCAGTGAGTCAACCCGGGTCAACTCAGTCGGCTCACTCGACATATTGACGGAAGATTGGGTAAAGATTTAACGAGATTATTTACGTTATATTATTTCGTAGTTTATTAACGTGAACGAGCTCGAACCATTTCGTTACAGTTTAGTTATATTTTAAAATGCTTGACGAGATATATTTGATTTCATTGCGTTGATTACATTGTTGAAATTTTTGAAATAAATCTTTGGTACTGTGAAAGATTTGAAATAAATCTTTGGAATAACCGGTTTTTGAAGTAGTATTGAGAAAATGAATTTAAAAACCATTTTCTTGCGAAGTTATATGGAAACGTTGTGTTTGTAACATCGGGAGCCTCGGGTCAGACATCGGGAGCCTCGGGTCGGATATCGGGTTCCGGGTCAGTCGCGGTGCAGGTTCGAGGTGTTTGGTTCAGCGGACCTCCGGTTCAGGTTGTTTCGGCTCGGTTTGGTTACGAGTGCGGGTTTTGTTCGGGTGATTTCAGGCTTCGGGTTCAAAATCTGTGATGGTTCAAGTATGGCTTGGGTTATGTTCGGGAGCCGGGTTAGTCACGGGTCAGTTTTGGTCAACTTGGTTTCGGTTCGGGTCGAAGTGCGGGTCAGGTGTGAAACGGTTCAGGTTGACTCGGTCAAACCGAGTCAACTCGGTCAGATTCGGTCAAGGTCAAGCTCAGTCAACTCAGTGAGTCAACCCGGGTCAACTCAGTCGGCTCACTCGACATATTGACGGAAGATTGGGTAAAGATTTAACGAGATTATTTACGTTATATTATTTCGTAGTTTATTAACGTGAACGAGCTCGAACCATTTCGTTACAGTTTAGTTATATTTTAAAATGCTTGACGAGATATATTTGATTTCATTGCGTTGATTACATTGTTGAAATTTTTGAAATAAATCTTTGGTACTGTGAAAGATTTGAAATAAATCTTTGGAATAACCGGTTTTTGAAGTAGTATTGAGAAAATGAATTTAAAAACCATTTTCTTGCGAAGTTATATGGAAACGTTGTGTTTGTAACACGTTATGTTCATAAAACCATGTTTTTGTAATGTTCGTGAAATCATCAATGCCCACCCTGACTTTGACCCGCATAATCTTATGCCTTAAATTTTGTAGAAAACATGGTATTTAATTTGTATGAACAAGTATGTTTCGTACGTATAAAATCCCTGGTATGTAGCAGTGTAAGAGGACTTGTGATCACCAATGGTTTGCAAGGCCATTAGCATGTTGTGAAATGCAAGTAGGAAGACACAACCCTAGCCGATTTTTGCGTTGGGCAACCAAGTCACGCCAGCTCTGATAATTTCGGGGTGTGACAGATTCCGGTTTTAGGGTTTTCATCATTTCCATTAACTAGTAGCTCTCCTCCATCTGGCTTATGCAATGACATCGTTTTGTGTTCACAATCGAGGTGAGCACAATTCTTATTTAACCAATCCATCCTAATAACGATGTCATAACCACTCAAAATGGTCGGCATTAAGTTTATAGGGAATTCATTTTTAACTAGATTAATAACACAATCCATAAAGATGTGGGTGATTCTATCTTGCTCTTCCATGGTTGTCTCGACTATATATGCATTTTCAAGGGTTTGTGGTACTAAGTTCGAGTAAGGCACTAAGGCAGTTGAAAGAAAGCTTATATTTGCTCCGGTATCAAACAATACTTTTGCATATATATTATTAACAAGGAACTTACCGGCTATGGTTCCATCCCCGACTTCTTTTAACACATATGCTCGACCCCTCGCCTTATTTTGATTTTCTTCAGGCTTTGGTTGGGGAGGTTTCTGGCAGTCACTTCGTAGATGTCCATACTCCCAACAGTTGAAGCATCTATTCTTTGGACAATTTTTACATGCATGATTCTCATGCAGACATCTTAAACATTTTGATTCCTAGGACCTTCTCCCTGCTCCATTCTTAACATATTTACCTTGCCTATTGATGTGTGCAAAATGCAACATCTAAATTACATCAATTGTGGCATAAATGTCACACCCCGACCACGTAGAACATACGAAACGTGGCGGAAATGTCGGGGAGTGTTGTAACAGAATTAATTGTTTCAAATCCATGGCAATTGAAGTTTCGTTTTATTGATTAAAAGTGTTACAATGTCTAATCAATCAAGGAAATACAACAAAATTAACTAGTCTTGCATCTTTTATTGTCACTAAAGCCAAAGTCTGCCTATATGTATCTTGATCATCTTATGCAACAGTTCCTGAAAAACACATGTGAAAATAGGTACGTCAGCATAAAAATGCCTGTGAGATACATAGGTTTTGTGAAAAATAGGTTCCATGACTTATGTTTGAGAAAATGTTTAGTCATGAACCTTGTAATTTGCTTTGTTTTGTAAATCATTTGAAAAACAATGAGTTCAGATGATATGTATAAAATAAGTGAATAATGTATGGTTAAATGAATAACCATAGTAAAATGGGTATGTATAAGATAAGTTGTTTGTAAAACAATGTCTTGTGAAAAGTATGTTATTTGTATAAAATGTTATATGTATCAAACTGAAATGATTCAAATAACGCTACAATATGTAATACCATACAAACACTTATATATAGGAAGTACCAGCGGCGTATCCACCATGCTTGTATCATATTACACACGTATCGTTACTTAATCACTTAATCAAACCAAACCAATGTCAAAATGTCTATGTCAAATATCCATGTTAAATGTCTATGTCAAATATCCATGTCAAATGTCTATGTCAAATATCCATGTCAAATGTCTATGTCAAAATATCATGTATGGCAAGTGAAATGTCTCAACTAAACCATATACACAAAAACAAAGTATTGAAGTAAAACTTGGTTTAAATCAAAGTTATGTTTTGTGGGAAAATGCATGATCAAATGTCAATCATGTTAAAATGTCTATGCCGAAATGTCTATGTCAAATACGGTTCACACGGTTCACAGATACAAACGGTTCACAGATATCAACGGATCACAGTCAAATGATTACAACGGTTCAATATGTAGTAAAATGTGTTCATATGCTGGATAAGCATATGCAACAGAAAAGCAATGAAAAACGATGTACTAAGTACGCACACAATGGGCATACATAGCATGAAATGTAATGTAAAACGATGTACTAAGTACGCACACAATGGGCATACATAGCATAAAATGTAATGAAGTCATGTACTATAATGTACTAATGAACATAGCAAGTATATGATGTCAAAACAGGAAAGCATGAAAGTAACAAGTAGGCACATGTGTTCCACCCCAAAACAGTTTGGAAAACAGTAAAAGAGGGGTCTATGTACTCACTTGAGATTGCTCAGTTGTCAAAAGGTAACCACCAAGTAATGCTATAGATCTCGGAATCAAACGGCACCTAATATAGGTAACTATGTTAATAACCGGACCTATCTCGGAAGACTGGGTAGCATTAGGGTTTGTAAACCAAATGAGTGTAGGAACTCACGTGATATGGTTTAACAAAGCCTACATGCTAAATGAAACTTAACATAATTGTTTACGACCCATTACGACCCGTTTAGGAAGCTTATGCTACTTTAACGCGTCGTGCGCGTGAAACGCGTTTGGACCGCCTAACTAGTCCTATGACAGATATTATATGCCTAAACATGTTACATAATCAGTTACGTGACAAAAGTTTAGGTTACATATGCTAAATTACCAATTATGCATGAAAAGGGTATTCTGGTAATTTACCTAAGGCATATAAACTACCTATCATACAACTACTTAAACGTCGTGACCATAAGGTATAACCTCGGAAGGTTATTCCCTACACTATGGTCACCTAATGTGTTTGGTCGGATCCTAATGATCGACCAAACTGGGTCGGGTTCGAGGTATAAGCGATTTATTAGATCGCTTATCCTACGACCCTAGACAACGTGGTAATCAGTAGGCATAGTCCCAAGGGACTATGACCATCGTGATTACAATCACGTTGCGAAGTTCAAACGAACTTCGCATTGACCATTACTGGTCAACGCTGAAAGTCAAACAAAGTTTGACTTTCTGACTCGAAAAGCAGTAAAAATAAGGAAAAGGACGAAAGAATACTTACCCAGGGTCCCCGTAAGCGAATCGTGATCGAATAGCTCAGGTATGAAGCGAAGGCCTCAACTTAGAGCATTGGGATCAGATTTGGTGGGTTTTGAATGGAAGGGGGGTTGGGTATTTATAGGATATGCACCACCGTTAGGATCGTTTCTCGTAGTACGTGATCGAATCCAAGGCGTACACTTGTCGGGATGTTATGGTGGCTAAAATGTTGTTCTTATCCGCTGACTAGACGATAGGAAACGTGTGGACACGAATCAATTCAGTTGCAACTTGCAACAAAAACATTGAATCTGGTCAGATCAGTCACTCGCGTAGCGCGACGGATAGAGCCTTAGGGCTCGCGCTACGCTAGTGCCTATCTGATTCAGAATTGTTTCAAAAGTGACAGGTTTAGTCCCTGCAGCCCTTTTAAGCGATTTTCGATGCGTTTGAACCCCGTTAACCTCATTTCAAGGCTCTAAAATGAAGTTAAAGTATAGGGAACTCAAAACATACTAAAAATATCTAGGATGTCGGTTCGTTTGGTCGTACGATCGCGATGTTCGCTTAATTACGACGGAATGCGCATAAGCGCGAAAAACGATCCAAATGACGCGACGAATGGATTTTTCTTATGGCGAACACTAAAATATAATATAGTCATGCTTACATAAATTTTTGGATGTCCGGATGTATTCAGAACGTAAGTTATGCGCGAAAGTGCAAACTTGTGCACTTTTTGACACTTTTAGTCCCTGAATGACACAAAAGTTTATTTTAGCACACCGAACCCCTCAAAGCCTATTTCTAAGCTATGTAAAGGATATTTATGGTTTGTTTAACTTATGGTCATGTTCCGGAATGTCTGTTACAGTTCAAATTGGCATACTTTCGCAGTTTGTCAACTTTAGTCCTTGTAAGCGATTTAACTTTGATTTTACCACACCAAACCTTCCAAAACTTATATCTAAGTTATGTATAGGTTATTTAAGGTATGCTAAGCCTATTTCACTATTCCGGAGTGTTCGTTGCATTAAACTGGTTATATTTACGCATTAGTGCGCGTATAACCTTCCAGAAAGCGATATAGTGATTGAAATCGAACAAGAATTGATATGTGTAAACGATACACATATTTTTACAGATCCCAAGTATGAAATACAATATTTCACTGGTTGGGCATTTGTTTGATGGTTGAAATGACACAGGTGTTACAATAAAACTAACCCTTTTTTAGTACTAATGTTGGAAAAAGTGTGCTTTTGTCTTCCTTTTGTATTTTCAGGATTAAATGAGCTCAAATTAACAAAAGAAGCAAAAAGGCAGCTAAATCTTACATAAATACAAGAAAAGAAACAAACGTGACATGCCCGACCTCCCCGAAAGCATCTTCCCAAGCAAAACAAGAAGACAGGAGGCTGAACACGCCCCGTGCTCAATGAGCACGGGGGCGTGCCCAAGTGTCAGTATAAAAGACAAAGTTGTAGAAGCTTCCATCGCCCATCACGGGGCCGTGCTCAGTGGACACGGGGTCGTGGTCAACTATAAGATTCGCAAAATCCTGGAAAATCTTGATAGTACAGATATGCTTCTGCACACGGGGTCGTGCCCAGCGGACACGGGGTCGTGGTCAACAAATAAAGACAAGAGCAATTAATGAAGACAGAGAAGGATGTGGACACGGGGCCATGCCCACTGGACACGGGGCCGTTCCCGAGCTTCTGTTCAGCCAATAAATAGGAGTGCTTGGCTCAAGCTCAAACCATCCCTTGGCACACCACCTCTCTCACACTTCACCCACCACCCACCACCCACCACCACCATAACACCATCATCCACCACCATCATCCATTGTCCATCATAGAGTGTGTGAGTCGTCTCGGGATCCAAGATTGATCGTAAGAGTTCTTGACAATCAAGGCCATGTTTGCCTAAGTCTCTTACATCACTTGGTGAAGACAAAGTGTCTAGTGTAATACTTTTATTTTTAATCTTTTCGCACTTTTTAATTGGTTATGCATTAATGACTTTAATAACTAGTTTCTTATGTTGAAGGTGATTCTTCCTTATCGTTTGTCCGTGGTGTCTTGGCATTATTTTACTGTCTATATAAAATAAAAGATTTACACCATTCATATCTCCACGGTCTATATGGAGGTATGTTGGCTACCTGGTCGGGGGTTAAGGGAACGGCTTGGTAAGAGTCTTGCCATTGTTCAGTGTATAGATCCTGCAAAGGACCTGGGTCAAATTTAGTAGGACCTCCTTCAATACTTAACGGTATTGGATGGCGGGGGTCCAAACTCTTTGATCCCCTCATAAGTTAAACTACAATTAATACTTTAACCCGGCTACTTAGTACTGTATCCCTGCTGACTCGGACTACTTAGCCGAGGGTAACGTCACCTTCACAAGAGGGGCCTACTACAATAACTAAGATAATCTCTTAAATAGTGCAAAAGTGCGGAAATAATCAAAGGTTACACTATATACGAGTCGGAGCCAAGTGATTCATCTTGTCTATCTGTTTTTCTTTTATTTTTATATTTCAGCATTTTAGTTAGATTTTATTTTTCTTAGTTTAAAACTTTTTTTCTAAACCTTTTGATTTGATTAGACGTTGAGGATAAACCGGTACTAAAAGCTCTTGTGTCCTTGGACGACCTCGGTATCTTACCAACACTATACTACGCTCACGATGGGTGCACTTGCCCATATGTGTGTTTAGTGTTAGTAAATATCGTGTTTTATAAATTTAAAACTTGGCTAAAGAAAGTGTAAAAGGGCTTAAAATATACTTAAACTTATATACACACCTAACACGCATCAAGTTTTTGGCGCCGTTGTCGGGGACACAAGGATTTTAAGAAAGTTAGGAATCAACAGCCTAATCGTTTTTCTTATTCTTCTATTTTTTTTATTTTTTTTAGGATTTTTTCTTAGTTTTTCAGCTTCTGCGGAACTCAGCACGGGCCTTGCCTGGTCGGACACGGGCCGTGCCCAACATTGTTACTGGCAGTTTTTATTTTCCGAGTTACAGAGAGCTGAGCACGGGGCCGTGTCGGTGCAACACGGGGCCGTGTCCAACTCCCCAGTACTGGGATCTGGAAAACAATTACTGTATCTCCGACAACGGGTCGTGTTCGCTGAACACGGGGCCGTGGTGAACTTTCTGACCAACATTCTTTTCTATTTTTATTGTAGGACTTGGAACCCAGGTGCCACATTTGAACTTCCTACGTAGTGTATGAGCTCCAGTTCTAGTAGAGACATAAAAGAACCCCTAGAAGAACCCGAACGCTTTCTCAGAAAAAAGACTTAAAGCTAAAAACCAAGAGAAAGTTTCGGGGGAACCACTTCCAATGGCGGACCAACGTACCCTCATGGATTACCTACGACCCACTGTAGGTAATCTCGGCGCCGCTATCAATGCACCGAATGTCGAAGCCAATAACTTCGAACTTCGACCGCATTTGATACAAATGCTTCAAAACTCCGCAACCTTTCATGGGCTTGCGGACGAGGATCCCTATCTACATATTACTAATTTCTTAGAAATATGTGATACCTTTCGGATCAATGGAGCATCAAACGACACCATCCGCCTTCGAATGTTTCCATTTTCACTAAAAGACCGAGCTAAGGCTTGGCTCAACACCCTCCCAGTTGGCTCGGTAAACACATGGGATGAACTAGCCCAAAGGTTTCTATATAAGTATTTCCCTCCTGCTAAAACGACTAAATTAATGACTGAAATTAAAACATATTCACAAGAGGATGGGGAATCCTTATATGAAACTTGGGAAAGGTTCAAGGAGCTACTAAGAAAGTGTCCTCATCACGGTCTTGCGGTATGGCAACAAGTATCCACTTTCTACAATGGGTTGTTGCCACACACAAGACAAACACTTGATTCTAGCTCCGGGGGACTTCTAGGTAATCGTCGCCCAAATGAAATATACAATTAAATTGAGGAAATTGCTCAAACCAATTTTCAGTGGCACACTCCCCGAGGTAATAAATCTATTGCCCCGGGCGCCCATAAGGTTGATGAAAGCACTTCTTCACAAGCACAAATCGAGGCCCTTTCTTCAAAAATTAAAAAGTTAGAAATGGAAAAAACGGCCTCGGTTATGGCTTGTGAAGGATGTGGTGGACCACATGAAAATTGGAGTTGTATGAAAGAAGTAGATGATCAAACAGAAATGGTAAACTACATTGATAATAGACCTAGGCCGTCGGGTCCACCAACGGGTACCTACAACCAAGGATGGCGTAACCACCCTAACCTTGGTTGGAGGGATCCCGACAATAGTAGTAACCAACAAAACCAACGAACTAACTTTCAACAACCACAAAACTTTTCTCAACAACAAGGTGGACGAGAAAGGCTTGAAGATACTGTATCTCGCCTCATCTCCGACACTGAAAAGAAAAACTCGGATCGATTTTAGCAATTGGAATCGAATTTTAGAAATCAACAAGCTAGCATTCAAAACATTGAAAACAATTAAATGAAGTAGCTCAAAATTTCTCCGAGAGACCACAAGGCACGTTACCAAGCAATACCGAAACCAACCCAAAAGCGCAAGTACATCTCATCACATTGAGAAACCGAACCGTGGGTCCAGAGGAGGCTCCATTACCGCCGGCTGAAAAAAGCCAATCCAGCCAAACTACGACTCCACCCGCATCACAACCAGAAAAGGCTTCTCTACCAAATCAAGAGCCCACCAAGACTCCTCCGGTTCCATACCCCGGTCGGTTAAATCGTCAAAAGACCGATGAGCAATTCGCAAAGTTCGAAAATTTACTAAAACAATTGCATGTTAATATTCCTTTTATCGAGGTCCTAACCCAAATGCCTAAATATGCAAAATTTATGAGGGACTTCCTCACTCACAAAAGGAAAATTGAATCATTGCAATTAGTTAACTTAGGCGAAGAATGCTCCGCCTTAGTACTCAACAAACTCCCACAAAAGAAAATTGATCCCGGAAGCTTCACGATTCCTTGCTCGATTGGGGAATCCCCCATTCGTAATGCACTAGCCGATCTTGGGGCTAGCATTTACCTCATGCCCACATCAATGTTCAAACGACTCGGCCTAGGAACAACGAGCCCTACAAAGATGAGCATACAACTCGCCGACAGATCCGTCAAATTTCCACAAGGTGTCGCTGAAAATCTATTGGTCAAAGTTGACAATTTCGTTTTCCCGACCGACTTTGTCATCCTAGACATGGAGGAAGACGCCGATGTCCCTCTCATCCTCGGGAGGCCATTTCTAGCCACCGCCCAAGCAGTGGTGGATATGAATGATGGAACACTAACAATGAAGTTCGGGGACGAGGAAGTGAAGTTTGGAGTTGGAAAGAGAGTAGAAGACGAAGACCCGGTCAACTACATGAAGGTCATAGACTCAAGCTTGGATGACGCTCTCTGACGGTGTAGCATGGGATGCAAAACATCCCACTTGAGTAACATATGACCAGGCTTTGGGTCTAGCCAAGGACCCTTATAAACGTGGCGCACCACGGAGGCATTCCGCGGAACTATCCTTAGTTTAATTTAGATTAATCTTTATGTTTTCTAGTTAGTTTTATTTTTCAGGAATAAAATACACTCAGGATGGCAAAGGATAACAAGGGAAACTTGAACCAGCACCCCATGCAGGAAAACAGGACCATCCGACAATTTTCTTCATTAACAGTAAGTTCAGCACGGGCCGTGTCCACCCAACACGGCCCCGTGCTGCACAGTCTGCAGAATTGACCCAGTTCAGGTAAACTGGACACGGGTCGTGTTCACCCAACATGCCCCCGTGTCAAGGCTTCTGTTTCTTTTGTTTAATTTTTGTTACTGGCACTTGAACATGGGGCCATGCCCGGACAACACGGGGCCGTGTCCAGCACCCAGTAACACAAATTTTTGCTTTTTCACACCTTTTTACACATTCAATCAACCTAAAAACTTAATTTTGGGACACATTGAGGACAATGTGTAATTTAAGTGTGGGGGGGGGGGGGGGAGTGCTAAAACCTTGAATCTTGCAAGTCCTAACTACAACCCTTACACAAAACTCTATTGGAACCGCTCATTTTTTTTACTTGTCTAGGTTTAACTCGGGAAATTAAAGTTCTAAAAAGGTTATATTTTTACAAATTTACAACCAATAGCGTCGTGATAAAAAGAACCAACATAAGAAAATTATGAAAAGGCATGACAAGCTTAGTTAAAATTTAATTATATAAACTTGATCACATAAAAACCCATTCCCACAAAAGTGAGTTTTAAGCCTTTATTGAGCATACAAATACATATCTTTAAATTAAATGCTCATTTTTCGTTTCTTGTGTGAATAGCCGCTTGGTTCTTACAACTCTAGAACTTGCCACGACGATACATTCCCGGTCCTTACCAACTTAAACCCGAGTAAGTAAATGATGGAGGCATTAGGACTAACCCTTTTTATTTCTACACCATTATTTTTCTTTTTTTTACCACCTACCCAAAATCCCCCTAGTTAACCCCTTTGAGCCTAAACCTTTTCATTTCTTAACCCAAACCAAACACCCTTTCACCCACCAAAACCTTTTTATTTTTAACCCTTTGTCTTAGTAACAAGCTCGGTTTTTCATTTGACTTAAATATATATATATATATATATGTATATATATATATATAATAATTTATGTTTTGTTGATGAAGCAAAAGAAATAAACAAACAAGTTCATCAAAAATAACTTTGTTTGAATAATAGCTTCATCAAAATAAAAATTGCAAAAATAAAAAGTCTTTCGAAAACCGACGTTTTTTAAGCTTTTTCACCCTTTTTCTACTAACCACTAACCCAACCACCTACCTTTAACCCAAGCCTAACCCTTCACCCAAAAGTTCTCTTGATATTTACAAAGGTATATAGTTAAAAAGGAGGAGGATTGATTGCTTGGCAAGCCTATGGTAGGAGTAAGTTCCATGCCGCTCTCGAGTGATTCACTAAAATACATCTTCGGCCGAGTGTTGAGTGATCCCCCGTGAGGTATGTGAACTTGTATATAAATAGAATTTTAAAGAGGCATGTTATGCCCTAATAAGTAATTTATCTTATGAAAAGTTTTAAATAAATCATGACGAATAGGATTGTAAATAAATAAAAATAAAACTAAATAAAGAATCTTGGAAATCCCGACAATCTATGACAAGCCCAAAAACCTTCTTTTCTACCAATTCTATTTTGGAGTGTAAAGCCACATTATAAAGAGTTTTGCTTGAGGACAAGCAAAGATTCAAGTGTGGGGGTATTTGATGTGTGCAAAATGCAACATATAAATTACATCAATTGTGGCATAAAACTAACCCTTTTATAGTACTAATGTTGGAAAAAGTGTGCTTTTGTCTTTCTTTTGTATTTTCTGGATTAAATGAGCTCAAATTAACAAAAGAAGCAAAAAGGCAGCTAAATCTAACATAAATACAAGAAAAGGAACAAACGTTACATGCCCGACCTCCCCGAAAGCATCTTCCCAAGCAAAACAAGAAGACAGGAGGCTGAACACGCCCCGTGCTCAATGAGCACGGGGGCGTGCCCAAGTGTCAGCATAAAAGACAAAGTTGTAGAAGCTTCCATCGCCCACCACGGGGCCGTGCTCAGCGGACATGGGGTCGTGGTTAACTATAAGATTCGCAGAATCCTGGCAAATCTTGATAGTACAGATATGCTTCTGCACACGGGGTCGTGGTAAACTAATAAAGACAAGAGCAATTAATGAAGACAGAGAAGGATGTGGACACGGGGCCATGCCCACTGGACACGGGGCCGTGTCCGAGCTTCTGTTCAGCCTATAAATAGGAGTGCTTGGCTCAAGCTCAAACTATCCCTTGGCACACCACCTCTCTCACACTTCACCCACCACCCACCACCACCATAACACCATCATCCACCACCATTATCCATTGTCCATCATAGAGTGTGTGAGTCGTCTCGGGATCCAAGATTGATCGTAAGAGTTCTTGACAATCAAGGCCATGTTTGCCTAAGTCTCTTACATCACTAGGTGAAGACAAAGTGTCTAGTGTAATACTTTTTATTTTTAATATTTTCGCAGTTTTTAATTGGTTATGTATTAATGACTTTAATAACTAGTTTCTTATGTTGAAGGTGATTCTTCCTTATCGTTTGTCTGTGGTGTCTTGGCATTATTTTACTGTCAATATAAAATAAAAGATTTACACCATTCATATCTCCACGGTCTATATGGAGGTATGTTGGCTACCTGGTCGGGGGTTAAGGGAACGGTTTGGTAAGAGTCTTGCCATTGTTCAATGTATAGATCCTGCAAAGGACCTGGGTCAAATTTAGTAGGACCTCCTTCAATACTTAACGGTATTGGATGGCGGGGGTCCAAACTCTTTGATCCCCTCATAAGTTAAACTACTATTAATACATTAAACCGGCTACTTAGGACTGTATCCCTGCTGACTCAAACTACTTAGCCGAGGGTAACGTCACCTTCAAAAGAGGGGCCTACTACAATAACTAAGATAATCTCTTAAATAGTGCAAAAGTGCGGAAATAATCAAAGGTTACACTATATACGAGTCGGAGCTATGTGATTCATCTTGTCTATCTGTTTTCTTTTATTTTTATTTTTCAGCATTTTAGTTAGATTTTATTTTTCTTAGTTTAAAACTTTTTTTCTAAACTTTTTGATTTGATTAGACGTTGAGGATAAACCGGTACTAAAAGCTCTTGTGTCCTTGGACGACCTCGGTATCTTACCAACACTATACTACGCTCACGATGGGTGCACTTGCCCATATGTGTGTTTAGTGTTAGTAAATATCGTGTTTTATAAATTTAAAACTTGGCTAAAGAAAGTGTAAAAGGGCTTAAAATATACTTAAACTTATATACACACCTAACACGCAACACCTATCGACAAAGTTTCCCCTATTCCTCGAGGACAAAATTTCTCCATAATAAGCTCCTTTAACTTGTTCCAAGTTAAAGCAAAGGTAACACCAAGTCCTTTGGCTTGTTTGACATTATCCCACCAGAATAATGCCTCAGTCCTGAACGAGTGAGTGGCATACATGACTGCTTGTGTGGGCGTGCATCTACTGATGTTAATAACAACTTCCATCTCGTGGATCCACTGAAAAGTGGCCATGGCATCCTTTTTACTGTCAAATATTGGGGGATCACATCCCTTGAAGGCTTTGTGTCACACCCTCAATTTCCACATGCAGAGTTTTACCGCGAGGCGTGTGACTGACCAGGATCTAGCCACTAATCATGTTGAACCTACTATTTAAATTCATAAAACCTCACTAATAACATGATTAGTGATAAATTTTAATCGTCCAAAACACAGTTTATGTTGCAACGGAAAAAGTAAAGTAAAACCCATCAAAACTTAAAACCACGAGTTTAATAAATGTTCAAAACATAGAGTTTAACGAACCACCCACTTCAGCCGATTGCAACGCCCATCCATAGCTGTACCTACAGACCTCCAAAGCATGCAACTACGTGTCAACAATAAAGTTGGCGAATTCACAAATTTGAGTTTGGCAAAAGTAAAGTTCACAATGTTTTTGAATTAAGTATGACTCGGGTTGCTAACCCTCATCACATGACTAAATTGTGTAGATACCGAAAACTGACGTAGTAAGTTTTTGTGCCCTACATCAATTTCTATCCGCATTGATGCAGTAGGAAAGGTCAATAGTTCACGCCCGACTCCCAGCACGGGGTGAGGTTTGTCAAACCTAATAGCGCTATCAACTAATACCCCGTCTGCCAACCCGACAAGCTAATTGGTATAATGTGTAGGGACTTTCATGAAAGAGTTGTTGTTTAGTCCAAATGTACTATCCACCTCTAGTGGATCGTATGTTTCAGTGGTTCCCACAAGGAACGTGCACGTAGCCCCCAACCAGCGATACCGTAAAAAGTGTTATCCCAAACCAGGGACATATACTTTTAGAAAAGAGTTGTGAACTCACCTTAGTTTTGCTCGGTAAGACTTAAATGCTTTATAAGTTGATGTAGTCAACCACGACCTATTATGATACCCATAGGGTTATTAGTGTGTTTAAGCAAAGCTCATAAGTTCTACACGTATCTAGCAATTAGCATGCAAACAATTTGTCACATAATATTTTATCGTGTGATTTTCATGCACATCTTTACAATATAACCTGGGACATAACATATGTTATTTATACATTCACTAAGCAAGTATGGACACTTAATATAGCAAGTACGACTCTTATAAGCTTATAAATCATACATAGCAATTTCACTGAAATTAGGCTGTTTTAGGGAGCTCGTTACCATACTTACATTATTGAAATAATTATGATCTTTTTATGGGACGTACCCTCAGCGGGGTTGGCATTGTGTTAAATTTTTAAGGCCTAACTCTTTACCGAACAATTTATAAAAATCATTTACTAAGCAACAATCAGATTCGTCACTTTCTGACTGCAGCTCATGGAAAAATTCCTTTAAAAATGTAATTCTAGTTGGGTTTGTACAGACACCTTAGACCATCTACTGTATAAATTTCATGACCTAACTCCAAGTATTCACCATGATATGACGTAAAACACAACACACAAATTCTGCAGAAAAAGGCAGCTTTGACCAATGAAACGAAATAATTCGTTTTAAATATTAAACGACATCTAAATGTTGTGATTCTAGCGCCATTAGAAGCGTATTTTGAAATAACACGTTTTGGACTCCAGAAAATGTCACACCCCGATTTGCAGCGGAAGAAAAAAAACGTGGGATGCAACAGACACCTCTGGTACAAGCACATTGTTTATAAAGACACTACATTTATTAATTACAAAATGTTGATTACATACTACATGTATGTTACAACTGCGTGTTCCCATGAAACACATAAGTCTTCTAAGTCGCATGCTTCTATCTCAATATTTGCCAATAAACACGTCTTGAACAACATACACGGATCACATCAGTCTCAAGTTACCTGAAATGCATGTTAGTTTTAAAAAGGGTCAGCTAAACGCTGCTGGTGAGTTCCACTGGTTTGGTTGTTTCGTTTCAAAATGTATGAACATGTTTAATTGCACATATTACGGTTCATAGATGGAATTACACGAGTGTCACAAGTGAAACCTAGACTGTTGTAATCGTACCGTGTCACACAGACACATACTCGCACCACCTGTATCTCATGAAGTTCAATGCCCTCGGGTAGTTATGTCTAACAACATAACCTGGTTAGGACGCGTGCAGTTGCCTGGCTGCCGGTCGTACATGTCCGGCGGTAACTGGGTTTCTCAGACCAATTGTACTATCCACTGCCCACGGCTTACGTTAATCACTTGTATCGGGGCTAATATCGTGTGTTAGATAATTCACATCATACAGTTTGAGCAATTAACACAGTTTGTAACATGCAATTCACCACAGAAAACTGGAAAATAGTTTAAAAGTGGGGGAAGGGAACTCACAATGCAAATAGTAGTCTCGGCTAAAGAGTGTTTAATCAACGAAATCAGAATAGCACACATGCAAGTAATGACTCAAATCAGTATCTAAGTCGGTAATGGTTATAACTTGGATTTGGTCAGGAGTTTTCACCCCGGATTGAGTCTATAGGACACAAGTCTGGTGATGGAGGTCAGTGTCACACCCCGACCACGTAGAACATACAAAACGTGGCGGAAACATCGAGGAGTGTTGTAACAGAATTAATTGTTTCAAATCCATGGCAATTGAAGTTTCGTTTTATTGGTTAAAAGTGTTACAATGTCTTAACAAACAAGGAAATACAACATAATTAACTAGTCTTGCATCTTTTATTGTCACTAAGGCCCATGTCCGCCTAAGTGTATCTTGATCAATCCTATGCTTCATTTCCCGAAACACATGTGAAAATAGGTACGTCAGCATAAAAATGCCGGCGAGTACATAGGTTTTGTGAAAATAAGATTCATGACTTCTGTTTAAGAAAATGTTTAGTCATGAACCTTGTAATTTGCTTTGCCTTTGTAAATCATTTGAAAAACAATAAGTTCAGATGATACGTATAAGTAAGAGAATAATGTATGGTCAAATGGATAACCATGTAAAATGAGTTTGTATAAGTTAAGTTATTTGTAAAACAATGTATTGTGAAAAGTATGTTATTTGTATAAAATGTTATATGTCATAAACTGAAATGATTCAAATAACGCTACGATATGTAATACCATACAAACACTTATATATAGGAAGTACCAGCAGCGTATCCACCATGCTTGTATAATATTACACACGCCTCGTTCATTAATCACTTACTCAAACCAAACCAACAATGTAATAAGTCTATGTTTAAACCAATAGTCAAAAGTCCTTGTATAAACCATGTCAAATGTTTATAGTCCAAAAGTAGTCAAGTAATGTGTAACCAAAATGATATGTATGGTAAGTAAAATAAGACTACTTAAACCATAAGTAAAAATGTACAAAACAAAGTATTTTGAGTAAACCAAAAGTTATGTTTTGTAAAATATATGCATGCTATACTGAATATGAACATTTATGCGGTATTGTGAAAATTCATACATCCAAGCCTTGAGACAGTCGGATAACTATGTAAAAATGAGTTATCAAAAGAATATGTATTCGGATTCGGTCATTCCTTACGTCCAAACAAACCCGAGATTTCAGGAATGGGATTTGTCAAGTCCTATGGTACCACTACCTACTACCGAGCGGCATGATCGGTGTTAATGAATGTATAGTATAGTTTAAACAAACCAAATGTCATACCAAAATGTAAGCATATGATGAATAAGAAATGTACTAAGTATGCTAAGTTAACATACAAAGCAGAAAAGTCATGTAAATCAATGTGCTAGCATGCTATCAGTTAACATACATAGCAGAAATGTAATGTAAAACCATGTACTAAGTATGCACACAATGGACATACATAGCATAAAATGTAATGAAATCATGTACTATAATGTACTAATGAACATAGCAGGTATATGATGTGAAAACATGGAAAGCATGAAAGTAACAAGTAGGCACATGTGTTTCACCCCAAAATGTTTGGAAAATAGTAAAAGAGGGGTCTATGTACTCACTTGAGATTGCTCAGAAGTCCTAAGATAACCACCAAGCAACGCTAGAGATCACGGAAATCAAACGGCACCTAATATAGGTAACTACATTAATAAACCGGACCTAAATCGGAGGATCGGATAGAATGAGGGTTTGTAAACCAAATGAGTGTAGGAACTCATGTAATATGGTTTAACAAAGCCTACATACTAAATGAAACCTAACATAAGTGCTTTCGACCCATTACGACCCGTTTAGGTAGCTTATGCTACTTTAACGCGTAGTTCGCGTGAAACGCGTTCGGACCGCCTAACTAGTCCTATGACAAGTGTTATATGCCTAAACATGTTACATAATCAGTTATGTGACAAAAGTTTAGGTTACATATGCTTAATTACCAATTATACATGAAAAGGGTATTCTGGTAATTTACCTATGGCATATAAACTACCTATCATACAACTACTTAACGAAGCGACCATAAGGTATAACCTCGGAAGGTTATTCCCTATATATTATGGTCACCCAATGTATTTGGTCAGATCCTAATGATCGACCAAATGGGTCGGGTTCGAAGGTATAAGCGATTTATTAGATCGCTTACCCTACGACCCTAGACAACGTGGTAATCAGTAGGCATAGTCCCAAGGGACTATAACCAACGTGATTACATTCACGTTGCGAAGTTCAAACGAACTTCGCATTGACCATAAACTGGTCAACACAGAAATTCAAACAAAGTTTGACTTTCAGACTCGAAAAGCAATAAAAGAACGAAAGAATACTTACGAAGGGTCCCCGAATGCTAATCCCGATCCAAGTAGCTCAGGTATGAAACAAAGGTTTCAACTTAGAGCTCCTCAAATCAGAATTCTTGTAGGTTTTACAATGGGGTGGGTTGGGTATTTATAGGAATACCCGAACCGTTAGGATCGTTTCATGGAAACCGTGCTCGAATCCTACCCGTACATGTGTTGGAAAGTTATGGTAACTAAAAATGGGTTCTTATCAGCTGACTAGGCAAGTGAGAATGTGTGGTTGTGAATGTAACAGCTGCAATCTGCTGTTAGATTCGATTAATCTGGTCAGAAGGGGCCACGCGGCCCGCTTCAGGATTACACAAGGCTCAGGTGGGCCGCCTGGGCTTGTCTGATCAGCAACATGTTTCAGAATTTACAGTTTCAGTCCCTGCACGTGTTTAAGGCCATTTCCGACACTTCTAAGGCCCGTAAAGCCAACTTTAAGGCCCTAAAATGATGCCTAATCATTGTGGACATGAAACATGCTCAAAAATATGTCGGATGTTGGTTCGTTTGGTCGTACGAACGCGATGTTCGCTTAATTACGACGGAATGCGCATAAGCGCGAAAAACGATCCAAATGACGCGACGAAGGGATTTTTCTTATGCCAAACACTAAAATAAAATATTTTAGTGCTTACATAAATTTTTGGATGTCCAGATGTATTCAGAACGTAAGTTATGCGCGAAAGTGCAAACTTGTGCACTTTTTGACACTTTTAGTCCCTGAATGACCCAAAAGTTTATTT
This sequence comes from Helianthus tuberosus, assembly GCA_030545235.1. Lineage (NCBI taxonomy): Eukaryota > Viridiplantae > Streptophyta > Magnoliopsida > Asterales > Asteraceae > Helianthus > Helianthus tuberosus. The sequence goes on from JARYGA010046293.1 coordinate 1,869,930, forward strand.
TAGCACACCGAACCCCTCAAAGCCTATTTCTAAGCTATATAAAGGATATTTAAGGTGTGTTTAACTTATGGTCATATTCCGGAATGTTCGTTACAGTTCAAATTGGTATACTTTCGCAGTTTGTCAAGTTTAGTCCCTGTAAGCGAATTAGCTTGTTTTTGCCATACCAAAGCCTTCAAAACTTATTTCTAAGTTATGTAAAGGTTATTTAAGGTATGTTAAGCCTATGTCACTATTCCGGAGTGTTTGTTGCATTAAACTGGTTATATTTACGCATCGGTGCGCGTATAACCTTCCAGAAAGCGATTTAGAGTTTGGAATTGAACAAAAATTGATATGTGCAAATGATATACATATTTTTACAAATCCCAAGTATGAAATATAATATTTCATTGGTTTGGTATTTGTTTGATGGCCGTGGAGGCACATGTGTTACAGTCAGGGTAGTATTAGTTTTTAGTTTGGCTTCCGGGCACAGGTTCGCGTGCCAGTCAATGTCAGTAGTTTAACGTGTTCGGATAATGGTATGGGAATGCCAATAGTGCCAACATGTTGTTATTTAAGAATGATTAATTTTTCATTAAGGGAGTTTGGGTGTTTGGGGAGTCCAGGTTGCCCAATTTTGAGTTTCCGTTTCCACCGTCGGGGATTTCCCGAAATGGTATTGGACACACCCCGAGTGTCCAATCTGCCCTGGAATCTCCCGGAATACTCTTCGTGTTTCAATTATAGTATTTGTTGGGTTGGGTCAGTTCCCAGTTCCGACAGGTTCGTTACACAGTAAACTGCCGAAATTGATTTAAAATAACACATTTTTAATTCCAAAAATTTCCATTTTATCTATAATTTAAATAAAATTCTGAAAATTTTATGTAACTCAGTAAAAATCTGTAGAATATGGGAAAATTTTCGGGGAATTTATTTTGGCATTTTACTTGTCTTAATAAATAATTTACAAAACCATATTTAACCACATAATTAACATTAATTACCATCATTGATCCAAAAATTTCCTAGAAATCATTTATGTTTCCAGACACATCTCCAAAAATTTTATGATTTTTCTGATTTAGTTTCGGTGCGTTTCCGGGTACTGAAAATTCGCAAAAACGCGGAATTTATCCCAAATCAAAACTCAACCAATGGACTCCGAATTTTTCCAGAACATTCACCATATTTTCCTTAGTGTCTCTGTAAAATTTGGTGATTTATTGAATTCGTTTGGTATTTTTTCCAGAATTCTTTTGGTAAAAATGTCAAAATTTCACCAAATATCGTATAAAATTCCAAAAATTCTAAAATTTTACGTGGACCTTTTTGATACTACCCTTCATCCCCACACCAAATATTAGGTCAATCCATCTATCACGGACCAAGTTATAGTCCGGACAATATTCTGCCTAGTCTAGATTCAAGTTTCGGGTCATATACCTAGTGATACCTTCGATTCCGGGCGTTCCTTGTGAGTCCAGAAGTATGTGTGCGCTATATTTAGTACCTACACATCAAGTACAATCTAAATATGCTAGAACTTAGATCAATCAAGCTTTATTTCATTATTTTTCGGTTAATCGACTAGTTAAGCGATTTCTGTCGAATAAGTGTTGATTAGGGTATTAAAACCCAAAGATTTATAACCATGGCTGCCATATAACACCAGGGTATTTATATGGTTTTCATATTCAGCCTCTAAACTTGTTTAAAACTCCAAAATTCATGGATTAAAAAGGGTTTTCATGGCCTAAACCATGTTTAATCAAGAAACCATGCTTAAAACCTTATGGATTTGAGTTAATACCTTTGATTTGTTGAAGTTTCTTGTGAATTCAGCTGGTTGTTCTTGTGAGAAACCAGAGTTTTGAGAGGATTTTGTGTTAAAATGAAATAAGTAAAGGAAAAAAATTGAATTTTTTTGTTAAATAAAAGGGGGGGGGGGGGGGTTTGGGTGTGGGTCCCACAAGGGACACCTCGTGCTTCGATTGGAGCGCTTAAAGATGATGTTTATCTTCCGTTGAGGGTTTAGGTTCGTTTACGGGTCCCAGACACGTTCGCAATTTACGTGAAGGACTCCGTTTTGCGCGTACTTAGTGTCAAAAGACTCGGTTTTAAAAATCATGCATAACCGTCTTGAAATCCGAACCCCATTACGTTTTAATCATAAAAGACTCGTGTTAGAGTGGTTTAAGTGTTTTTAAGTTTGATCGATCGTTACTTGCACTTTTGATTGCCTTATGTTATTCCTGAAACGAAAGCGTTTCCCTAACCGGGAAGCTGCTTCTTTTTGCGTGCCCGATCTCTGATTGGCTTCAAACCTTATGTCACAGTCTATGGCACAAAACTAAGTTGTTCCTGGAACTCGAAATCTTAAATGATGCTACCAATAACCTAATAATCAATGTAAAAGGTTTAAAGCGCTATTAAACGGAACACTCCCTTTTAACACGTGTTTCAAGGCTAAGGACACCAACTTCGCACTGTTGGCCCTTATTAGTGTCATGTTAGTCATAACATGTTCTCGAATTCCTTCGAGACACAACAGATATCAGTTAATCAAGCATATAAGTCACACATGTTTTTAGGGTTTTCGCGCAATTAAATTGTTAAGTGTGCTTTACAGTTTTGGACCGTTTAGGGTGTACCTGGTTTCGTCATGGATGTCACAGTCTCCCCTGGTTTAGAAATTTCGTCCCCAAAATTCAATTCATCTAGTTAGGGAAGAGATGTGGGTATTTTCTACGGAACTCATCCTTCCGTTCCCAGGTATGCACAGGTCCTTGCTTTGAGTTCCACCAAACTTTTAATAGCGAGATTTTGTTATAACGTAGTTGTTTGGTCTTCCCGTCTACTATTTCTACCGGTTCCTCCACAAAGTGGAGTTTGTCATCAATGTGCACATCTTCTAATGGTATAATAGCAGCTTCATCCGTGTGACATTTCTTTAAGTTGGATACGTGGAAGACATCGTGAATTGTGCTCAGCTCATCTAGTAAATTCAGTAGGTACGCTACAGATCCAACCTTAGCAATAATTTCATACGGCCCAATGTATCTCGGAGCCAACTTTCCTGTCTTGCCAAACCTAATCACTCATTTCCACGGTGACACTTTTAACAGTACTTGGTCACCTATTTCAAACGACAACGGTTTCCTGCGAACCTCGGCGTAACTTTTCTGCCGATCTCGGGCCGCTTTCAGTCTACGTTGGATCTTATGCACCTTGTCTGTCGTCTCTTGAATTAGTTCAGACCCCGTGAGTTGAGTATCGCCCACTTCAGCCCAACAAAGTGGCGATCTGCACTTCCGGCCATATAGTGCTTCGTACGGTGCAGCTTGTATGCTACTATGATAGCTAATATTGTAAGAGAATTCAATGAGGGGAAGGTGCTTATCCCAACTTCCTCCAAAGTCTAGGGTGCAAGCACGAAGCAGATCCACTATTGTCTGGATAGTTCATTCTGATTGGCCGTCGGTTTGGGGATGGTAAGCAGTACTCAGGTCTATTATAGACCCCAAAACTTCTTGTAACTATTGCCAATAGTGTGAAGTGAAATGACTATCACGGTCTGAAATGATTGCAACTGGTACCCCGTGTCTAGCCACAATTTCATTCGTGTAGATCTCGGCCAATTTCTCGGTGTTGTAGGTAGTACGAATCGGAATAAAGTGATCCGATTTGGTTAGTCTATCTACTACTACTACTACCCAAATCGCATCATGACCTCGGGGTGTTTTTGGAAGGTGGGTCACGAAATCCATCGTGATTTGCTCCCATTTCTATTGAGGTATTTCGGGTCGCTGTAACATTCCCGAGGGTTTCTGGTATTCTGCCTTTACCCGGGCATAAGTCAAGCATTTGCTCACGTACTCTGCTACGTCCTTTTTCATACATGGCCACCAATAAAATTCCTTAAGGTGGTGGTACATCTTGTCTGTACGGGGTGAATAGAGTACTTAGATTTATGGGATCATCCATAACCAGTTGACGTAGGTCATGGAGAGTAGGAATCCATACCCTATTTTTGAAATACAACACTTCATCCGGTTTCCTCATAAAATTCCCTTCATTTCCGTGTACGTTTTCGCTAGTTAGTTGGCCTTCCTCCAAAGCTTCCATTTGAGCATTACGAATCTGCTCTTTAAGACTGGTTTGAACAATCACCCCAAGAGCTCACACTCTGAGTGGCTTTACTCGGTCTTTTCTACTCAAGGCATCGGCTACTACATTAGCCTTACCTGGATAGTATTTTATTTCACAGTCGTAATAGTTCAATAGCTCCACCCATCTACATTGTCTCATATTTAGCTCCTTTTGATCGAATATACGTTGGAGGCTCTTGTGATCTGTATAAATTGTACATTTCGTACCGTACAAGTAATGCCTCCAGATCTTAAGTGCAAAAATCACTGCACCCAGCTCTAAATCATGCGTTGTATGATTCTTTTCGTGTATCTTCAATTGTCTAGACGCGTAAGCAATGACCTTGCTTCTTTGCATTAGGACACATCCGAGCCCTTGCCGAGTTGTGTCACAATATACAACGAAATCATCGTTACCTTCGGGTAAAGACAGGATTGGAGTTTCACATAACTTTTGTTTTAACAGCTGAAAAGATGTTTCTTGTTCTTCGCCCTATTCGTACTTTCGATCTTTCTGTGTCAAGGTAGTTAAGGATTGAGCAATGTAGGAAAAGTTCTCAATAAAGCGATGATAATATCCAGCCAATCCCAAGAATTGGCGTATCTCTTTCGGAGACTTAGGCGCTTGCTAATTCTTAATAGCTTCGATCTTACTAGGGTCAACATGAGTCCCTTGTTGATCTACCGCATGTCCTAAAAATTGCACCGCTTGTAACCAAAGGTCATACTTTGAAAGTTTAGCATACAACTTCTCTTTCCTCAATATCTCTAGTATGGCTCGTAGATGGTGCTCGTGTTCCTTTTTATTCTTGGAATAGATCAAAATATCGTCAATAAAGACTAGGATGAATTTATCTAGATATGGTTTATGAACTCGGTTCATGAGGTCCATAAATACCGCGGGTTCGTTGGTTAACCCAAAGGGCATAACCAGGAACTCATAGTGACCGTACCGAGTTCGAAAGGCTGTTTTAGGGATATCTTCCTCTTGAACTTTCACTTGATGATAACCGGATCTAAGATCGATTTTGGAAAAGTAACAGGCTCCTTGCAACTAATCAAATAAATCATCGATTCACGGAAGAGGATATAGATTCTTTATGGTAACCTTGTTCAGCTCCCGGTAGTCAATACACATCCGACAACTTCCATCCTTTTTCTTCACGAATAACACTGGCGCTTCCCAAGGTGAATAACTGGGAAGGATAAAACCTCGGTCTAGCAGTTCTTATAACTATGATGATAGTTCTTGCATCTCTGAAGGTGCTAAATGGTAAGGTGCTCTTGCAATTGGAGCTGCTCCCGGTATTAAGTCGCTACAGAACTCGACTTGCCGATTGGGTGGCAATCCAGGCAATTCATCGGGAAACACGTCTGGGTAAACACACACTATTGGGATATCCTTAATACGTTGTTCTTCTGGTTCGGTCGTCATTACACTTGCTAAGAACACATCACATCCTTGACGTATACATTTCAACACTTTAAGGTGGGATATCAGGTTTAATATGGTACTAGACTTCTCTCCCTATACCATAATAACTTCATCATTAGGAAAAGGGATCCTAACAATCTTTTGCTCACATATAATCTCCGCCTTTTACTTGGACAACCCATCCATTCCCACTACAATATCGAAACTTCCGAGCTCTATCTGTGACAACCCTCATAATTCCATGTTGTACAAATTATTAATGATAATTAAAGTGTTTGATGACTGTGCTGAATCATTTAACTGCTCTCTGATTTCTGTGTAATGTCTACATGTGCTTGTTAACATACTAATAGTGTACAGAAAAGTCATTAAACAGTCCTGTGTGTTTTCCTAAGTGTTAGAAATCTGAAGTGTTACAAAAATATATATAAAAGACACTTTTCGGATTAATTAAGCACTTTAACGGAACAGTGTCAAACCGAACAACCAGACTTTACCCGGAACACAAAAATATTGTCAATGACATTGTTTACACTTTTCTGAGCTAGTTAGGGTCCCCGAACACCCTAACACCCGTTATATTACATAACACACTAGCAACCTACTTAAAGTCCTAACTAAGCATAACTAATCCTTAACCATCCAATTGAAATCTAACTATAAACCCCCCCCCCCCCCAACCGATCGGTTCCCCCATGTGGTGACACACCACTATTTCTTGATTATTTTATTTGTGGTTGTTGGATATCTAGAATACACATTACCTTTTGGACATAAGGGAATTGGATTATAAATTAAACCATTAGGACTTGAGCTCTCATTTTACAACACACTCAACAACTAGTTACTCTCCTTCTCTTCTTGCTTGTAATCAGCCGAACACCATCACCACTACACACCCATCATCAAGCTTTGATCCAACCATTTTACAAACATACAAGTGTGCAAGGGATCATACAAGAAGGCTCGGTGCTTTCGGAAACTCAAGAACCTCTCTACATTTCTTTTATCCACTTCGTTTACGTCTTGTTTCTTCCCTAGCCTTGAGCTAGTAGTAAGTGCCTCTAAACATCATCTTGATCTTGTTTATGGTGGTTAATAAGTGATTTAATGGTTGAAAGTTGAGAACACTAAATAACATAACATAAAGTCTTGAAAATAAAGAATGAAAGATGGATAAAGAGAAGTTATATGTGTAAATCATGTAGATCTTGTGTTGTTATGATTCTTGGTTGATTATCTGATGTTTTGCTGGTTAATATTGATGTTTGATGTTGTTGTGATCACTAAACATGTTAACGGAATCAATCAAACACAATTTAGAAGGTTAAAAGCTGAAACAGTAGGTTGTTTGGTAATTACAGCCAACTTCAGTTGGCTGTAACAGGACCATAACTTAATGAGAAATGTATTTTCTAAAGTCTAGGGTTATGTATTATGAAATACGGTTCTAATGGCACTGGAATCATAATTTTTGGACTTCGTTTACTATTTTTAAAGCATCATTTTGTAACAGCAGCTAGAGCTGCATTTTTCTGCTGAAAATATGCTTTTTGTTTTCTGTCATAACTTGAGTTCTGTGTAGAGTTAGATCATGAAACTTGTGCTGTAGATGACCACCGATGTATTTGTAATCCTCCCACTAGAATTTCGTAAATTGGACTTACGATGAATTTTAAATAAATTATTCCGTGGGCTGTGGTCAGAAAAAGAAAAATCTGAGTTCAGTCCGGAAAATGATTTTTTATAAAATATAAGTAATGAACTGGACCCCGATATTTTACACAATAAAATTTGGAACGTTTAAGACATTCTGTAAAAATTTGGGAATTTTTGGAATAAGTTAACTATTTTATTAAAATGTCCGAAAACAGCCAGGTTTTGAATATTTAAGCTGAAATGACATAAGTTGTAATTTGCGTGTCTAAATGTCGAGTATGCTATCTGTGAATGATCTAACATGTTATATGTGTTATGTGCATTATCGTATGTTTGCTTATGAGTGGGGAATGGATGGGAAGTATATATGGGCATAAACAGATAAAGTAATGCATGTTATGTGATAGATACGTGTAGGAACTTTGTGCTCTATTTGAAAATCACTAGATGACTAACTGGTAATCATATTAGGACGTGATTGACCGACCTTGACTGTTAGCTATATTTGAGAATCTAACCAAGCAAACCGAGGTGAGTTCACACATTCTACAAGGCATGGGATTCCCGGTGGTTTGGGAATGGGTTAAAGAATTTAAAACTAAATCTACATATCCCCTTGGGAAGATATGTACGGCCATCCTCCATAGATAGGATGCCATTATTAATCCTATAAATTCTCCTGGTGTAGAATACGTACGTTCGTCCTCCTGGTGTAGGACAACAACCTTAAAAACTAGCTAGACAAAACTCTATCAATAAGTCTCTCTTCATTATATCGACTTAATCGCCGAGGCCAATGGCGAACGAGTCATTAGTTAAATAGCGCTTTTAGGTTTAACAAACCTCACACCGTGCCGGTCGGATGGGCGTGTACTAATGGACTATGGCAGACTATCAGTGATGATAGACGCTGATATAGGGCACAACTTATTTGCGTAGTAGTCGATATTATACCGTCTAGTAGTTCACACGGGGAAAGCCCCCACTGATTATGGTTATGGTTTGGGTAATGAAAAAGGAACTGGTTAAACATACTTTCAACTACGGGGTAACCCCCCCACGGCAATTAAGCCAACGAAAGTCAAACCACGTTTTCATAAACAACTTAAAACTAAACAACCAAACGTGAACTCACTCAACTTTGTTGTTGACTCGTTGTTACATGCCTTACAGGTCGCTAAACGCTTGGAGCTTGCACGAGGAAGGAGTCGTTGTGGTGTACGGACTGTTATGTTCCGTGCTTATTATTTAAATCCTTATGACTTATTAAACTTGCGTTTTGAACTTTAACTTATAAACTATGGACTTATGCTTTTGGATTTACTTTTATGCTTCCGCTGTTTAAACTAAACATGGTTAACTAGCTTTGGTCACCAACCGTATTGTGGTTGGTCTTATTTACTTAATGACGATGTTCAATATGATTGGTGGCTCGATCCTGGTCACGTCACGCCCCCAAGCGGTGGTACTCCGCATGGTGGATTTTGGGGGTGTGACAGATTGGTATCAGAGCCATTGGTTATAGTGAACTTGGTTTTAAAAAGGGGAAAAGCTTTTTGATAAAACCAGACTATAACCTGTACAGTGCTCAACGATCCACAACGACGTTTCGCTCCATGTGCAAGACTCGGTACAATAGGTGGTATGATTTATGTTTATATTATCGGTTAGATAGTTCACACTGTGCATTAATTAACGTGATAATTGCAATTTGAACCTTGTGTGCTTACTCTCTACTATCGTCCCACACTTACGCACTTTCACGACACCTTTCTCACTTACGTTGCTTCATTATGAAGATGATGAGCGGACGCGGAGGACGTATCAACCTCACTCAAGCCCAGTTGACGGCTTTGATCAACGAACGAGTCGCTGAGGTACTCACAGCTAACCCTGCAGGAGGTATAACCTGCCATACCAACTCACCTTAGGACGTTTAGATCCTACCTTCGCAAACCAACCCTCGTGCTTAACCTTGTCTTTTATTCTCGCGCAACAGGTCAACATGCTCAACCTCCTGTGTGCACGTTCAAAACCTTCATGGACTGCCGACCTACTACTTTCAGTGGCACTGAAGGAGCTGTAGGCCTCCTCCACTGGTTTCAGAAGCTCGAGTCTATCTTTGAGATGTGCGAATGCCCCGAGGCTCGTAGAGTGAAGTATGCTACTGGTACTCTTGAAGGAATAACGCTCACGTGGTGGAACGCTCAGGTTCAGATGCTGGGGTTGGTTGCTGCTAATGCCACCCCATGGAACAATTTCAAGGAAATGATCAAGGAAGAGTATTGTAGCCGTGATGACATCCACAAACTAGAGGTGGAGTTTTTCAACCTGAAAATGACGGGGTCTGAGATTGAGGCGTATACGAAAAGGTCAAATGAGCTGGCCATCTTGTGCCCTAGCATGGTGGACCCTCCCATCAAACGAATTGAGCTGTATCTCAAGGGCCTTGTACCAGAGATTCAAAGTCACATGTCAGCCAACCTGGGTACCATACAGCAAATCATCAAGTTGGCCCATCGACTCACTGACCAGGTGGTGGAGCAAAACAGGCTGCCCAAACGAATCAGTGCCACAGCTACTTCAATGATCAAGGAAGAGTATTGTAGCCGTGATGACATCCACAAACTAGAGGTGGAGTTTTTCAACCTGAAAATGAAGGGGTCTGAGATTGAGGCGTATATGAAAAGGTCAAATGAGCTGGCCATCTTGTGCCCTACCATGGTGGACCCTCCCATCAAACGAATTGAGCTGTATCTCAAGGGCCTTGTACCAGAGATTCAAAGTCACGTGACTTCAGCCAACCTGGGTACCATACAACAAATCATCAAGTTGGCCCATCGACTCACTGACCAGGCGGTGGAGCAAAACAGGCTGCCCAAACGAATCAGTGCCACAGCTACTTCTGATGCACCTACCGACAACAAGCGAAAATGGGATGGGAACTCCAGTAAGGGTTCTGCTTCGGTTCAGTCTCAGCAGCGAAAGACTGATGACTACCAGAGTCCTGGTCAGCAATCTTCCGGTAATCAAGGACAGGGTGGATACCGAGGAAACCACCCTAAGTGCAACCGGTTCAACAAGCATCACAGCGGGCAGTGCAACAAAGGTCGATGTCAGAGATGTCACAAGATGGGCCATGAAGCTAGGGATTGCAGGAGCCCGCGTCCTGCAAATCAGAATCGCCAACAACAACAACAAGCTCTACAGAATCACCAGCAGCAGCAACAGCAGGGCAATAAAGGATGCTTTCAGTGTGGCGCTGAAGGTCACTTTAAGAGGAACTGCCCCCAACTGAACTAGAATCAGAACAATAACAATCAATGAAACGGGAACCACAATGGGCACAACAATGGAGGCAACAATGGGGGAAACAACAATGGTAATGGGGTAAGGGGTCGTGTTTTCGTGCTAGGTCAGGGCGATGCAAGGAACGATCCCAACGTTGTGATGGGTAAGTTTCTTCTGGACGACTTCTTTGTTACTGTTTTATTTGATTCGGGTGCCGATACTAGTTATGTGTCCTTAAAAGTTAGCCAAATGCTTAAGCGCACTCCAACACTTCTAAACACCAAACACACGATAGAGCTAGCAAATGGTAAAAGTCTTGAAGCCACACACGTGGTTAAAGGTTGTAACCTCGTCTTAGCTGGTCAGACTTTCTCTATCGATCTTATTCCTATCACACTTGGTAGTTTCGACGTCGTTATTGGGATGGATTGGATATCACATCATCAAGCGGAGATTGTTTGCAAGGAGAAAATCGTCCGGATTCCTCGTTCTGGTAAGGAACCCCTCGTGATTCATGGCGACAAGAGTGGTGCTGTCGAAGGCATCATCTCTTTTCTAAAGGCCCAGAAGTGTTTGCGAAAGGGCCACACTGCCATTTTAGCACTCGTTACTGACACATCAACGGAAGAGAAGAGAATTGAAGACATCCCTATTGTACGTGACTTTCCCGAGGTATTTCCTGAGGAATTACCTGGTCTTCCGCCTCATCGTCAAGTTGAATTTTAAATCGAGCTAGCTCCTGGAGCAGCGCCCATAGCTCGAGCACCTTATTGTCTAGCTCCATCAGAACTTGAAGAACTGTCCACACAACTACAAGAACTCTTGGAAAAGGGTTTTATATGTCCTAGCTCTTTGCCCTGGGGAGCTCCAGTCTTGTTTGTAAGAAGAAAGATGGTACTTTCAGAATGTGTATTGACTACCGCGAACTCAACAAGGTGACTGTGAAGAATCGTTATCCTCTTCCACGTATTGACGACTTGTTCGAGCAGTTGCAAGGGTCGAGCTATTACTCCAAGATTTATTTGAGATCGGGATACCATCAGCTGAGGGTCCGAGATGAGGACGTCTCCAAAACAGCATTCAGAACCCGTTACGGCCATTACGAGTTTCTGGTTATGCCATTCGGGCTGACGAATGCACCAGCGGTCTTCATGGATCTCATGAACCGAGTATGCAAACCTTACCTGGATAAGTTCGTTATTGTGTTCATCGATGATATCCTGATCTATTCTAAGAGTCAGGAGGCACACGAGCAGCATCTACGACTTATGCTGGAACTTCTTCGAAAAGAGCAGTTGTATGCCAAGTTTTCGAAATGTGACTTCTGGCTTCGCGAAGTCCACTTTCTAGGCCATGTGGTAAACAAGGATGGAATTCATGTGGATCCATCTAAGGTTGAATCGATCAAGAACTGGCCTGCACCCCGCACACCAACAGAAATCCGCCAATTCTTGGGTTTGGCAGGATATTACAGAAGGTTTATCAAGGATTTCTCAAAGATTGCGCTACCTCTCACTTCACTGACTCAGAAGGGTGTCACCTATCGTTGGGGTGATGCACAGGAGTCCGCATTTCAGCACTTGAAGGATAGACTTTGTAGCGCGCCTATCCTCTCATTGCCTGAAGGCACAGATGATTTTGTGGTTTACTGCGACGCTTCCATCTAAGGACTTGGTTGCGTGTTGATGCAACGTGACAAGGTCATTGCCTATGCATTACGCCAGCTTAAAGTTCACGAAAGGAACTACACTACGCATGACTTGGAATTAGGAGCAGTTGTTTTCGCGCTTAAGATATGGAGACATTACCTGTACGGTACTAAGTGCACCATTTACACCGATCACAGGAGTCTCGAGCATATCTTCAAGCAAAAGGAGTTAAACATGCGTCAACGCTGATGGGTTGAGCTCTTGAACGATTATGAATGCGCTATCAAATATCATCCGGGCAAGGCCAATGTTGTGGCCGATGCCCTCAGTTGAAAGGATACTATACCTAAGCGTGTACGTGCATTACAACTTACCATTCACTCTAGCCTTCCCGCTCAGATTCGTGATGCTCAGGTTGAAGCGTTGAAAGCAGAAAACATCAGGGCTGAGTCCCTACGAGGATCGAGGCAACGGCTGGAACAAAAGGAAGACAGCGCCTACTATGTTAACGGACGCATCTGGATTCCACTTTATGGAGACCTACGCGAGCTTGTGATGGATGAAGCACACAAGTCTCGTTATTCGGTACATCCTGGTTCGGATAAAATGTACCACGACCTTAAGACTACGTATTGGTGGCCTGGCGTGAAAGCCCACATAGCAACCTACGTCAGTAAGTGCTTGACTTGTGCGAGAGTCAAGACTGAATATCAGAAACCATCAGGCCTACTTCAAAGAAACGGATTTCGTTACTGGAGATCCCGAAATGAAAATGGGAGCAAATTTCCATGGATTTCGTTACTGGTCTGCCTAGATCTCAACGCGGAAACGATACCAGTTGGGTGATCGTAGATCGACTGACCAAGTCTGCACATTTTCTGGCTATCAAAGAAATGGATAAGTTTTCTACTCTTGCAGACATTTACCTAAAGGAAGTGGTATCAAGGCACGGAGTGCCAACCTCCATCATTTCTGATCGTGACGCGCGTTTTACTTCTGAACTGTGGTAAGCAATGCATAAGTCCTTTGGCTCACGTTTAGATATGAGCACCGCTTATCACCCACAGACGGATGGGTAATCTGAACGCACCATCCAAACCCTTGAAGACATGCTTAGGGCATGTGTAATCGATTTTGGTAATGGCTGGGAAAAGCACCTCCCGCTGGTGGAGGTTTCGTATAACAACAGCTACCACACCAGCATCCAAGCCGCTCCATTCGAGGCATTGTACGGACGCAAATGTCGATCGCCTCTTTGTTGGGAAGAAGTTGGTGACAGCCAAATCACTGGCCCAGAACTTGTGGTAGATACCACCGAGAGAATTGCTCAGATACGGCAACGAATGGCGGCAGCTCGTGACCGTCAGAAAAGCTATGCTGATAAGGGAAGAAAACCACTCGAGTTCCAGGTTGGGGATCGAGTGTTACTCAAAGTCTCACCTTGGAAAGGTGTAGTCCGTTTTGGAAAATGAGGCAAGCTCAATCCGCGTTATGTCGGACCGTTCGAAATCATCGAGAAAATTGGCAAAGTCGCCTACAGGTTGAATCTACCCGAAAAACTTAGCGGAGTTCACAACGTATTGCATGTGTCAAATCTGAAGAAGTGTCTGTCAGATGAGACCCTCATAGTTCCCCTCAATGAACTCACTATCGACCACCAGCTGCGATTCGTCGAGGAACCTGTAGAGATTACTGATCGAGATGTTAAGATTCTCAAGCGCACAAGAATACATCTCGTTCGAGTTCGTTGGGATTCCCGTCGTGGCCCAGAGTATACCTGGGTACGAGAAGACCAAATGAAACTCAAGTATCCCCAGTTGTTTAAGAAAAACGCAACCACTACTGAGGCTAAAGCTACTGCAGAATTTCGGGACGAAATTCCAAATCAACGGGGGGATGATGTGACACCCCTGGAAAATCAGGAAAACAACACAACTTAACTAGCTTCCTCAGTAACCACGCGCTAAATTTCGGGACGAAATTCCCTTAACAGGGGGATAATGTGGCAACCCTCATAATTCCATGTATCCGTACAAATTATTAATGATAATTAAAGTGTTTGATGACTGTGCTGAATCATTTAACTGCTCTCTGATTTCTGTGTAATGCCTACATGTGCTTGTTAACATACTAATAGTGTACAGAAAAGTCATTAAACAGTCCTGTGTGTTTTCCTAAGTGTTAGAAATCTGAAGTGTTACAAAAATATATATAAAAGACACTTTTCGGATTAATTAAGCACTTTAACGGAACAGTGTCAAACCGAACAATCGGACTTTACCCGGAACACAAAAATATTGTCAACGACATTTTTACACTTTTCTGAGCTAGTTAGGGTCCCCGAACACCCTAACACCCGTTATATTACATAACACACTAGCAACCTACTTAAAGTCCTAACTAAGCATAACTAATCCTTAACCATCCAATTGAAATCTAACTATACCCCCCCCCCAACCGATCGGTTCCCCCATATGGTGACACACCACTATTTCTTGATTATTTTATTTGTGTTGTTGCATATCTAGAATACACATTACCTATTGGACATAAGGGAATTGGATTATAAATTAAACCATTAGGACTTGAGCTCTCATTTTACAACACACTCAACAACTAGTCACTCTCCTTCTCCTCTTGCTTGTAATTGGCCGAACACCATCACCACTACACACCCATCATCAAGCTTTGATCCAACCATTTTACATATATACAAGTGTGCAAGGGATCATACAAGAAGCCTCGGTGCTTTCGGACACTCAAGAACCTCTCTACATTTCTTTTATCCACCTCGTTAGCGTCTTGTTTCTTCCCTAGCCTTGAGCTAGTAGTAAGTGTCTCTAAACATCATCTTGATCCTTGTTTATGGTGGTTAATAAGTGATTTAATGGTTGAAAGTTGAGAACACTAAATAACATAACATAAAGTCTTGAAAATAAAGAATGAAAGATGGATAAAGAGAAGTTATATGTGTAAATCATGTAGATATTGTGTTGTTATGATTCTTGGTTGATTATCTGATGTTTTGCTGGTTAATATGATGTTTGATGTTGTTTTGATCACTAAACATCTTAACGGAATCAATCAAACACAATTTAGAAGGTTAAAAGCTGAAACAGTAGGTTGTTTGGTAATTACAGCCAACTTCAGTTGGCTGTAACAGGACCATAAGTTAACGAGAAATGTATTTTCTGAAGTCTAGGGTTATGTATTATGAAATATGGTTCTAATGGCACCGGAATCATAATTTTTGGACTTCGTTTACTATTTTTAAAGCGTCATTTTGTAACAGCAGCTAGAGCTGCATTTTTCTGCTGAAAATATGCGTTTTGTTTTCTGTCATAACTTGAGTTATGTGTAGAGTTAGATCATGAAACTTGTACTGTAGATGACCACCGATGTATTTGTAATCCTCCCACTGGAATTTCGTAAATTGACTTACGATAAATTTTAAATAAATTATTCCGGTGGACTGTGGGCAGAAAAAGATAAATCTGAGTTTTGTCCGGAAAATGAATTTTTATAAAATATTAGTAATGAACTGGACCCCGATATTTCTACACAAAAAAATTTGGAACCTTTAAGACATTCTGTAAAAATTTGGGAATTTTTGGAATAAGTTAACTATTTTATTAAAATGTCCGAAAACAGCCCGGTTTTGAATATTTAAGCTGAAACGACATAAGTTTTAATTTGCGTGTCTAAATGTCGAGTATGCTATCTGTGAATGATCTAACATGTTATATGTGTTATGTGCATTATCGTATGTTTGCTTATGAGTGGGGAATGGATGGGAAGTATATATGGGCATAAACAGTTAAAGTAATGCATGCTATGTGATAGATACGTGTAGGAACTTTGTGCTCTATTTGAAAACCACTAGATGACTAACTGGTAATCATATTAGGACGTGATTGACCGACCTTGACTGTTTGCTATATTTGAGAATCTAACCGAGCAAACCGAGGTGAGTTCACACTTTCTACAAGGCATGGGATTCCTGGTGGTTTGGGAATGGGTTAAAGAATTTAAAACTAAATCTACATATCCCCTTGGGAAGATATGTACGGCCATCCTCCATAGATAGGATGCCATTATTAATCCTATGAATTCTCCTGGTGCAGAATACGTACGTTCGTCCTCCTGGTGTAGGACAACAACCTTAAAAACTAGCTAGACAAACCTCTATCAATAAGTCCCTCTTCATTATATCGACTTAATCGCCGAGGCCAATGGCGAACGGGTCATTAGTTAAATAGCGCAATTAGGTTTAACAAACCTCACACCGTGCCGGTCGGATGGCGTGTACTAATGGACTATGGCAGACTATCAGTGATGATAGACGCTGATATAGGGCACAACTTATTTGCGTAGTAGTCGATATTATACCGTCTAGTAGTTCACACGGAGAAAAGCCCCCACTGATTATGGTTATGGTTTGGGTAATGAAAAATGAACTGGTTAAACATACTTTCAACTACGGGGTAACCCCCCCACGAAAATTAAGCCAACGAAAGTCAAACCACGTTTTTCAGAAACAACTTAAAACTAAACAACCAAACGTGAACTTACTCAACTTTGTTGTTGACTCATTGTTACATGTCTTACAGGTCACTAAACGCTTGGAGCTTGCACGAGGAAGGAGTCGTTGTGGTGTACGGACTGTTATGTTCTGTGCTTATTATTTAAATCCTTATGAACTTATTAAACTTGCGTTTTGAACTTTAACTTATAAACTATGGACTTATACTTTTGGATTTAATTTTATGCTTCCGCTGTTTAAACTAAACATGGTTAACTAGCTTTTGTCACCAATCGTATTGTGGTTGGTCTTATTTACTTAATTACGATGTTCAATATGATTGGCGGCTCGATCCTGGTCACATCACGCCCCCAAGCGGTGGTACTCCGCATGGTGGATTTTGGGGGTGTGACACTATCGGTAATAGGTCAATAAGGAATTGGTGGTCGTTAAGAATTAAAGGACAATCACGAATGATTTGGTGACTAATTATAGGTTTACCGTTTGAAATTTCTATGGAATAGGGACTTGTTAATTCAATAGCCGGCATATTTAATAGGAGTAAGAAATTAATGGAAACGTAGCTCCTATCTGCGCCCGTATCAAACAGTACTGAAGCATACTGATCGGAAATGAGAAACGTACTTGAGACCACATTTGGATCATGTCGTGCGTCACCTGACCCAAGTATAAAGGCACGACATCGAGCTGCATTTGAGGTAGGAGCTTGGCCCTGCGTATCTCTTCCTGCTGGCTGTTGAGCAAACTTTGGGCAGCTTCTTCGGAAGTGCTCCGTACTGCCACATCCGTAGCAAGTACGGGGGTAGGTAATCTGTTGTGTTGGTGGTAGGGGTCGTTGCTGAAGAGATTGAGGCCTTGGGGTTTGGAAACGGTTGGGTTCCAATAGTGTCTTACAATTTCGGTTATAATGTCCACTTGTATGGCACCTCGAGCAGATCCCTGCTCGACATGCACCATAGTGGTGCAAAGTGCACTTGTTTCATTTTGGGGCTGTTCCTTTATAGCCACCAGAGTTTCCCGTTCATGGTGTAGCTTTGACTTGTGGCTCTCCCCCTCTTCAGTATGGTTGCCCCCTCTCGACTACTTTCCGGGGCCTCTCGCTTATTTCCTGTCGGCTCTCCTGGCATTGTCAAAATCTTGCGTCTAACCATGTCGTACGTAACCGTGCCTGACCTAGCTACCACTCTGTGCATGGTCAGGTGCTCCACCGAATTAATGATACTCCTTACTTCCGGGGCCAGTCCCCAGATATACCTCTCGATCCTCTTGGACTCTGGTCGAACCATATCTGGCAAGATGCGTGCCAGTTCATTGAAGCGATTTGTGTAACCTGCATGATCCGCACCTTGCATCTGCAGGTTCCAAAATTCATGCTCGAGTTTCTGAATTTCGTGGATTGGGCAGAACCTTTCTCTCATTAGTATCTTAGGATCATCCCCAGTTATAGCATTAATCGCATCCTGCCCGCGAGATTGCACAATAGCATTCCACCAGTTCAAAGCGTGGTCGGTAAAAGTGCAACACGTATATCCCAAAATCATCATCACATATATAATAACATCTATCAAATTTTGCACACAGACTTAACCCATAAGGGCTAGTGCCTAAATGCGTTATCAAAACTGGTCACCAAAGTGACGAATGTGCATCGTACCATGACATCACAAACTACGAAAATACGGAAGTACTACGACTGCATCACTACCTCGACATGGACATAACCCCAGGATTAACCCAAAGGTCGTTATAAGTCGACCCAACAACCTTTCTTTTAGAATTACCGCAAACGTGTATAGATATCGTGGTTACAACAACTGTGGCCTCCTCTTTCGCATCAACTAGGGTCGAAGTCTCAACACTACATTGCCCAAAACATAACCGAACGGATCGCAACATGAAGCCCGTCTGCCCTGAGTAACGGTACCTTGATAATGTAGCCGGGTGTTTATATATAGGAAGTACCGCAGCATATCCACCACACCCATATAAATGATCAATGTTTCGTTCACCAAAATATTCAGGCCTAATATTACTTTCCGTGAATAACCAACTGAAATCCGAAACACTCATTAATCGAAAAAAAAAACACAATGTAACCGACGGTCACACGAAACGAGATTTCACAACACAAAGCGTTCCAAGGAATCTGTATCATCATCAAATTTATACCCAATGGAACCGAATGACAATGGGAAGGGTAACTTATTCACGCGCTCCATGCCATCTCCCTAACCCGGAGATCGTCATATTCAGATATAACATATATCGAAACATGTGCGAAGGAATACCACGAAGCATTCTAGTATCACATGACGTGAAGGCTAAAGCCAATATTGTAAACAGCAGAGGAATCCAGCGGACAATCAAATGGATCATGGATTCTCGGACGAAAAAGTTTCATAAGATGTTTAAACTATACGATTGTATCACAATCGAATGTGAAGCAATGAGAAGTGGAGTAAGGATCCGTACACGTCCTCCCAGTCTATCAGAACGACCTGAGCGTTCTTTGGGTATCTATGTTCTTTTTGAAGTATCACTCTAGTATATAACCATCGTTATAGTAGCTATAAGAGTGGAGTTGGTGAGATCGTATCATAATAAAGTCTTGAGTTCTCACATCATAAAGTATAAGTAACAACTGTGTGAGTGATAGGAATCAAACTCTAGTGTATATTCAATATGTGATCAGTAGGAATGTGGAATGGACTGTAATACCAGTTTTCTGCCTATCACTAAGGCACATGCAGTAATGTATAATCCACCAATCCCAATTCATGTATCAATCCACTCACAAACATCCACACACTATCACCTTGGTACACACATGTATCACTCCACATTTTTAAGCGTGTTTATTACCACGACTTTCCCAACACCGCCTCGTATGAGCAAGTCTGTTATTACGTTCCGGACCATAATAACCCACTTGCCCCACAAGGCCATCCTGGTACTTGCCAATAGGATACTTTATAGTGTTCATTAACTACTTTTAGTAGTGGTTAATTTTCCAGTGATGTCCACTAAGGTCCGAGCCTGGAGTTATGGTCTAGGTTTCCTTAAAGGCACCTAATTCTCTATAACCAATGGCTCTGATACCATCTTCTGTCACACCCCGATTTGCAGCGGAAGAAAAAAAATGTTGGATGCAACAGACACCTCTGGTACAAGCATATTGTTTATAAAGACACTACATTTATTAATTACAAAATGTTGATTACATACTACATGTATGTTACAACTGCGTGTTCCCATGAACCACATAAGTCTTCTAAGTTGCATGCGTCTATCTCAATATTTGCCAATAAACACGTCTTGAACAACATACACGGATCACATCAGTCTCAAGTTACCTGAAATGCATGTTAGTTGTAAAAAGGGTCAGCTAAACGCTGCTGGTGAGTTCCACTGGTTTGGTTGTTTCGTTTCAAAATGTATCAACATGTTTAATTGCACATATTATGGTTCATAGATGGAATTACACGAGTGTCACAACTGAAACCAAGACTGTTTTAATCGTACCGTGTCACACAGACACATACTCGCACCACCTGTATCTCATGAAGTTCAATGCCCTCGGGTAGTTGTGTTTAACAACATAACCTGGTTTGGACGCGTGCAGTTGCCTGGTTGCCAGCCGCACATGTCCGGCGGCAACTAGGTTTGTCAGACCAATAGTACTATCCACTGCCCATGGCTTACGTTAATCACTTGTATCGGGGCTAATATCGTGTGTTAGATAATTCACATCATACAGTTTGAGCAATTAACACAGTTTGTAACATGAAATTCACCCCAGAAAACAGGAAAATAGTTTAAAAGTAGGGGAAGGGAACTCACAATGCAAATAGTAGTCTCAGCTAAAGAGTGTTTAATCAACGAAATTAGCTTTAATAGCACACATGCAAGTAAGGACTCAAATCTAAGTCGGTAATGGTTATAACTTGGATTTGGTCAGGGGTTTTCACCCTGGATTGAGTCTATAGGACACATGCATGGACTTTCTTCACGAAAACCATGCTGAAGTTGTTTGTTTTGATAAGATGATTCGATTCTTGCTCACGAATGGTGATCAACTTTGTGTTTATGGTGAAACCCTTTCGAAGGACCTCAAAATCATGTCATGTATCCAAGCTAGCAAGTATCTCCACAAGGAATACAGAGCTTTCTTGGCTAACATTGTAGTAGCGGAGAAGGAAAAGAAAGGAAAGACGTTAGTGAACGATGTCCCCGTAGTCTGCGAATTCCCAAATCTATTTCCTGATGATCTCCCCGGTCTTCCACCAAGTCGTGATATCGA
This sequence comes from Helianthus tuberosus, assembly GCA_030545235.1. NCBI lineage: Eukaryota > Viridiplantae > Streptophyta > Magnoliopsida > Asterales > Asteraceae > Helianthus > Helianthus tuberosus. The sequence goes on from JARYGA010046293.1 coordinate 1,890,943, forward strand.
CTTTCGTATCTACCTCATTCCTGGAGCAAATCCTATTGCTAGAGCTCTTTATCGACTCGCTCTGTCCGGAATGCGTGAACTATCGAGTCAGCTCCAGGAATTACTTGATAAAGGCTTTATTCGCCCTAACACCTCTCCATGGGGCGCACCAGTCATTTTCGTCAAAAAGAAGGATGGGTCGTTTCGGATGTGCATCGACTACCGGGAACTGAATAAGCTGACAATCAAGAATCGCTATCCCCTGCCTCGCATTGATTATTTGTTTGACCAGTTACAAGGTGCTACGTGTTTCTTCAAGATCGATCTACGCTCAGGCTACCACCAGTTATGCATACAAGAGGTGGATATACCCAAAACCGCTTTTCTCACTCGATACGACCACTATGAGTTTGTTGTTATACCTTTTGGTTTAACCAACGCACCCGCAGTTTTCATGGATCTGATGAATCGCGTGTCTAAACCATTTCTTGACCGCTTCATCATTGTGTTCATCGATGATATCCTGATCTATTCTAGGTCGAAAGCCAAACACGCGCATCATCTACGTTTGGTTCTCGAGCTACTCCAGGGGAACCAACTCTATGCTAAGTTCTCCAAGTGTGAATTTTGGCTGGAGCAGGTTCAACTCCTCGGTAACATTGTTAATAGTCAAGGTATTCACTTCGATCCCGCGAAGATCGAAGCTGTTAAGAGTTGGGTTACGCCTAAGAACCCGTCCGAAGTCCATTCTTTTCTTGGACTAGCGGGCTATTATCGCCGATTTATCGAAGGATTCTCTAAAATCTTCGTGCGCTTACTTCTCTCACGCATAAAGTCAAGCCTTTTGTTTGGGGAACCCAACAAGAGACTGCTTTTCAAACTCTCAAGCTCATGCTTTGCAATGCCCTCATCCTCACTTTACCCGACGGAAACGATGACTTTATCGTCTACTGTGATGCCTCGAACCTTGGTCTTGGTTGTGTTCTCATGCAACAGGACAAGGTCATTGCTTACACGTCTCGTCAGCTCAAGATCCACGAGAAGAACTACACAACCCACGATCTCGAGCTAGGCGTAGTTGTTTTTGCCTAGAAGATTTGGCGACACTACCTTTATGGTACCAAGTGTATGCTCTTCACCGATCATAGGAGCCTACAACACATCTTTAGCCAGAAAGAACTTAATATGCGTCAACGCCAATGGGTAGAACTTCTCAATGATTACGACTGTAAGATTCGTTATCATCCTGGCAAAGCAAATGTCGTTGCCGACGCTTTAAGCCGACGAAGCTATTTGCATAGCGCTTGTAATGTCCAAGCCCAATATGATATCGAAACCCTTATCCGCGAAGCCCAACATGCTTGTTTTATGGAACGCACATTGAAGAAAGAAAGGATTCTTAACGATGGAGCCCAGCTTGTAAATAAGTCGAATGGGATATTCCATTATCTGGACCGAATTTGGATCCCTAAGCGGACCGATTTACGACAGATTTTGATGGATGAAACCCACAAATCCCGATATTCTATTCATCCCGGTGCCGACAAGATGTACCAGGACCTGCGCTACAAGTACTGGTGGCCGGGCATGAAGAGGGATATCGCCCTCTATGTTTCGAAGTGCCTGACTTGCTTGAAATTCAAGGCTGAGCACCAAAGACCCTCTGGCTTACTCGTTCAACCCGAGATCCCTATGTGGAAGTGGGAGAGTATAGCTATGGACTTCATAACGAAACTCCCGCATACGCCATCAGGTCACGACAGCATCTGGGTTGTCGTTGACCGTTTGACTAAATCTGCTCATTTTCTGCCAATACGAGCAGACTACAAGGTAGAAAAATTAGCCCGAATCTACACCAAAGAGATCATTTGTCGACATGGGATGCCTCGCGACATCATCTCTGACCGCGATGCTCCGTTTACCTCGCATCTTTGGGAAACGTTTCAATCTGCTCTCGGTACTACTCTTAATCTAAGTACCGCATTCCATCCCCAAACCGACGGTCAGAGTGAAAGAACGATTAGTACCCTTGAAGACATGTTCCGTTCGTGTGTCATAGATTTCAGTGGTAATTGGGACGCGTACTTACCTTTAGTCGAATTCTCGTACAATAACAGTTATCATTCCGGCATTCAAATGGCACCATTTGAGGCATTGTATGGAAGAAAATGGCGATCGCCTATTGTATGGCACGAGATCGGACACTCGCAATTAACCGGTCCTGAGCTACTGCAAGAAACGACTGACAAAATCATCCAAATTCGAGACAATCTGCTGAAAGCTCGGAGTCATCAGAAAAGTTACGCCGATAGACGACGCAAGCCCCTCGAATTTGACGTTGGCGACCACGTACTCCTAAAGGTATCACCTTCGAAGGGTGTGGTCAGATTCGGCAAGAGAGGAAAGCTCGTGCCTCGATATGTTGGACCCTTTAAGATTCTAGAAAGGATCGTAAAGGTGGCTTACAGACTCGAACTACCGGTGTAACTTAATAACGTCCACCCGACTTTCCATGTTTCGAACCTCAGAAAGTGCTTAGCTGAGCATGATTTACACGTACCAATTTGTTGGTGCATTCATCTGTCAACTTCGTCTTTTAGCAAGTCTCTGGTTCGTTGCGGATCTAAACAAGATTTATGTCATCATCATTGATGATGACATCATTATGCTGACATCATCAATGACAACATCACCTAGAGTTCACAAGATGACAAAATGGATTGCATGAATATGTATTTAGATGTTGACCGTTTGAATTGTAATTGTTGAATTAGGTGACCGTTTGAAGGGTTTCGTTTGAAATGGTTATGCCACTTTCAAACGGAAGGGTCTCTACTATATATAGCCTTCAAACTTTCACCATTTGTAACTTTCCGGCCAGAGCAACGAAGTGCTGCCGAAGTGTTGTCAGGTTGTAAATGTCTTCCAAATCAATGATACAACAGTTTTAAGCGTGAATCTAGCTGATTTGAACTCTACATGTTTGTTTCTGCCTCTGAAATTAAGATAAACTCTTCTGAACGACTCATTTGGGTCTGAAAACGATCCTACAAGTGGTATCAGAGCTCAGGAGGAAGAGTTCATACCAATTCAGCCAAAAATTTCTGTTTCTACACCTTTCTTTTTGAAAATTACAAGTTTTCACGGTTAAAATCGGCTGAAACTTTTACAATATGTGCGTAATTGTGTTTTGACAAACCCTTGAGAATATCAATTCAAAATTCGAAGTTTAACCGGTAAAAAAGGACTGAAATATGGGTTCCGTTTGAACGAAGCATAGGTGTTCCGTTTGAAAATTGCCATCCCGTTTGAAAATGCATACCCTTCTGTTTGAAATTTGATCCTATCGTTTGAAAACAGGACTGTTACGTTTGAAACTGGTGTTCTGTTTGAACTATCGTTTGAAATTGTCCATCCTGTTTGGAAGTGACCATCCCGTTTGAAAAGTATCGTTTGAGACATGGTTTCAGTTTGAATTGATCGTTTGAACTTGACTATTCTGTTTGAAAAGATATCATACCGTTTGAAACTGTCTTACGTTTGAGGTTGTCGTTTGAAAATGACCACCGATTGAAGACATGACAGCCAAATAGGAATATTATGTGATCTTGTTGACGGTTCATTAATTCATCACGTGAACATTACTTTTTCATCTGATGTGTCACAAATGTTGGATTGATATTAAATAATATCTCATGTGATAATGTGATTTCATGTGATGTATCTGATCTTTTAGTAACTTTCCGGCCAGAGCAACGAAGTGCTGCCGAAGTGTTGTCAGGTTGTAAATGTCTTCCAAATCAATGATACAACAGTTTTAAGCGTGAATCTAGCTGATTTGAATTCTACACGTCTGTTTCCGCCTTTCGTTTAGAGATAAACTCTTCTGATCGACTCGTTCGGGTCTGAAACATTTAATAAATTCTATGTATTTTCATTGACCGATTTAAATCAATGTGTTTTGCCGACTCTTCGCTGAAATTCTGCCCATTCTTCAGATCCACTGCGATATTACACTGAAACAAATTCTTGGAAGCAGATTGACTTGAAGTATTTGAAGAAGATCCACTGTGAAAACCACTGTGAAGACTTTCATTGTTCACTGAACTTGAACTTTCTGCAGAAAATGCTGTTCTTGGAGACCCAGCCTGCGGTACATTTCCTCTGTAATAAAGTTCTACATTCTGCTGATAAGCTGGATTGTTGACTTTAGATCTCTTTATCTCCAACTCATGGCTTTCAAGTCTTTCAATCAGCAAATCCACTTTTAAATCTTCAGGCTTGATTGTGTTTTTCAACATTAGAGCGAAATATTGCCACTCTTGATCATTTGGCAATGAATCAAACAATTTATCCACCAGCTCCTCTTCAGAAGGTAAGATTTTGTGTCTGATCAGCTCCATTTTCAGATATCCGAATCTCTCGATCATTTTACAAACAGTTTCATTTTTCATACAACTGAATAAATCAAACTCTTTACGCAACAGTTTCTTTTTGTTTTTAACAATTTCATTACTTCCTACACACTTTTACCCTAACGCTTCCCACAAACTCTTTGAAGTTTTCTCTTGTTCAAGTAACGAAATAATATCCTCTCTCACTGACTGTTTGATTAATGTGATCATTTTAGATTCAGCCACAACATTTTTTATATCTATGTCTGAGAAATCCTTCGCATCTATTAACTCTCCTCCCTCTTTTACTGGTTCAGTGTATCCATCTGTCATTTTTATCCAACTTTCAGGAGCGAAAGCTTTTACCCAACCCTCAAATCTGTTTTTCCACCAGTGATAGTCTTCAACTTTCATTAACTTTGGTGGCTTCTGTTCGCTTCCGTACATATTCTCAAACTTCAAATTCTCCGAAATCTCTCTTGAATATTCTTTCATCTCAGATCTTCTATCTGATGATTCAGAAGTGAACGCATTGTAGAAAGTATTGTAGAACTCTTCACCGTTGTTTGACATCTTCAATTACCTAGAGCACTTTCTCTGAAACATCCTTGGCTTGTTGTTGTTTCTTTTTCATAGCATCAAACTCCTCATTAGACTGTTGTCCAAATTTGAGTTTTTCTTCTTCTTTCAAGCTTTTCCCTTGAACAAAACTCATCTTTTGTTGCAAATTTGGTTTTTTACTTTGATTCCAATTCCGTTTCTTTTTATAACCCAAACCAGCCTTCATGTTTTTCTTCTTAAAACCAGGTTTGTTATAAAAATATTTATGACCTTTACCAGCAAACTTTGGAATCTCAGACTTCTCAATCTCAACCATTTTGAAAACTTTATCGACCTTTTCTGAAATCACATTCTGAATCTGGAATACAACATCTAAGAATAATTTGTCCGATCCAATCATGGTATAAACCAATCCTTTTGAATCATCATTCAAATTTTTCTCAGATTTTGTGTTTTTCAGATAACCATCATAAAGATTTCCTTCATCTTCATCCTGTGATTCAGACTTACCTTTTGTTGACTCATCTTTCAAAACACTTTCAACAACCTTACTTACCACCTCTGAATCATTAGCATCATCAGATTTGGAGTAAGTCACATCGATACTTTCAGGTAACTGGTCAGCTATGTTCAAACCCTTTGCCACCTTTTCCTCATCATAAAAAGTATAGTTGTTTCTCAATGGTGGTGGTACCTAATGAAATTCTGAACCAATACCCTTTTTGCAATTTTCAGTATCTTTGTCATCTGGTGTGATGTTGAAAATGCGTTCGAGAATGTACGAAGAGTTATGATAACTTTGAAGTTTTGTAACAATCTTTTCTTTTTCAGCCAAGACTTGTTTAAGATTAGCAATTTCATCAACACACTTGTTTAATTCAATTTGTTTTTCTTTAAACTTTCTTTCATACATTTCTTTAGTAACTAAGGTTTCTGACAATCTTTGATCAAAACTTTTGACTTGGCTCTTCAAAGTATCATAAGCTTCTTGTACTCTCTGACTCGACCATTTTAAAGAATCATACTGTTTTTGTAAATCTTGAAATTTAGATTTTTTTTCAACACAATCAACACATTTTGCAGAACACAGTTGTCTATACACATCATTATCTTTTTCAAGATCTTGACACTTCTGTGTTAGCTTTTCGATTTTAATTTCAACATTTCTTCTGTTTCAACCATTTCTTTAAATTTTATTTTGAAAACATTTTCAAATTTGGTTGCTTCAATTTCTTTAACTTTTATGATGTCATCTTTTTGAGTACATGCTTTGCACATTTCTATGCAATTCCTGCACTTGTTTTCATTTTCATCAACCAATTCAACATTCGGTAAATCAGAAGATTTTCTAACCTCAGTAGCATTCAGCACCAGTTCTTCTGTCTCAGCTTTCTGATCTTGCTCTTTGTTCTCCACTTTTTCTTCTTTCTGAGCTTCTTCATTGTTCTGTTCTTCTTCAGCTTTCTGTTCCTCTTCAGCAGCAGTCTTCGCAACAGCCTTTACTTCTTCAATCATCTTCTTCAATTCTTCTTCTTTTCTCTTCTTCATCTCTACCACCTTCGGTAGACTTGCTTCATAAACCTCTCTTATCTTCTTCTCCAAATCAGGCAGATATGCTTTATCAGATAACCACAGACTCCCTCTTTCTCAAACAGAATCCCCCTTGGATATTGCCGTAGTCAATCTCGTAGCATCTTGTCTTTCTCTATCTTGAACAGAATCCCCGTGGATCTGTCTTCAACTCAGTTGCTCTCCCTCTCAGTAGTCTCTTTCTTTAGGCTCCCCCATTCGTCAAGCTTCTGTGCTTTTGGGATCGTCACCTGCCTTTCCGAATACAAGCTCCTCCAAGATAGATATCTGGCTCTTTGAATCCACGCTTTCTCTTGCGTTGAGCTCATCTTCAGACTCCCCCTTAGACTCAGTTGTCGGGATCGTAGTCTGGCTTTCACAAGTTCACAAATTCAGGATCAATTCCTGGCTTTGTTCTGCATCTGCTCAGGATTTGAAACCTGGTTAACCTGCACATCCTCTACCTTAACATAAGTTTCACAAATTTATAACAGTTAGATCTAAGAAACTTACTGGTAGAAATCATTAATTCAACAAACATACTAGTTATATCACGTTCAAATGAATGACCTTGATTAACTAAGCACTCAATCTTTCAAAACATTTGTATATGACATTCAAAGTTTTCAACATATTCTCCCAATCCAATTCATCATGTTTAGCACTTGGAATTTTGAATATCAGTCCTTCAACATCAGTTGTCGAAAATCTTTTTGAATTTTCAAAATTTTATGCTAAAACACTCCGAAAATCTTTTTGGATTTTTGATTTTGACTAAAATGCAGTAAAGAAATATATACAAACAATATTTTTGTGAGTTTGTGTAAGAGGATCATATCAGTTTATGAAACAAATCACTAGCACCGTTAAGCTTTAAACATGTTAAGCTTTAAACGATTCACTTAGATTGTCAGTATACTGATCCACTTAAATTTTCACACAAAGTTCAACTGCTTCGAGATACAAGTTTAATGTCTTAGATACTTAAACTTAATCACGTGTCCCACCTCAGAATATACTCCTGTATCCAGATCTCAATATTCAGTCTTACAGGCAATTATAACACAAATGATATCTGTAAGGGGTTAATAATTTATGAAGAATCATGAGAGCTCAGGTCAGAACTACCGTTCAGCAGAGAGATCATGACTCAACTTGTGGGTGTGTCCCCTTTAGAGGATCTTTTTTACAACAGCATTGCTAAGCAATTTTATTGTCTTATCATTTATGCTGAGGGTGATGCTATGTTTCAAGCATTTGCAGAAAGTATTATTCAAGGACTAGGTCAGAACTACCGTTTAGCAGAAGTCCCGGAATAATACCCCAGATATCATAGAGTATAAAAACCTGTATATCAGAATACGAGACCTTTCAAACAAGATTTCAGGGGTTACCCATATATCCAAGAGATGTTACCCACAATATAAACAAGTTTGAAATTTAGGTTTATATCTCGTCACAATTTACTAAATGTGCAAAAACCTACTGACACATCATCAGTGAGACCGTTTATCACATTTGACATTTCATATCTTTAGCATGCTGTGATAGTTCACTGATTTACTATCATTTCCTCTTTTTCACAACAAAACTCATTTTTTGCTTTTCAATGTTTTTGGCATTTTCAAATTTTCTAATTTTTTTAAAATTTTTCTCCCCCTAAAATCAAAATATGTTTCAATTTTGATTTTCTAAGAAAATTTGAAAACAAAATATACAAGAAACGTGACAAACTGATATCAAATCACCTCAATTCGCCATCCACTTGGCATAAACAATCAGAACTCCCCCTGACAACAAACTATTTTCCCATTTAGATATCAAAACACTTAAGTTTGTTTTAATCAAATGGTTTTTCCGGAAAATTAGTTTTGTTTGTCTTTTTACAAACTTGGGGTTTCATCACCTTGTTCTTCTTTAACCATTTTGAAAGATTTAACAATTAAGACCCTTGTCAACAACAAACACTAGTAGAAAATCAAGTACAACTTAATGTCCCTGATTTACCACTTGTAAATCGAAATATCACAGTTACCATTTTGTGAATTTCTCAAGAAAGATGCCGATACCTGCTTCACACTTACCAACCTGGAAGCTCCGGCAAGTCAGGTTTTTCTATTTGAAAAGATTCACCCAAGCCTGACCAGCCTTGGGTTTAACAGTTTTTACCTCAACAGATGACTCTTCTAGTTTCGACAAACCAGAATCATTGCCTGAATGTGGCTCTTTTGACTTTGACAAGTCAAATTCATCGCCTGATGGTGGCTTGTCTGACTTTAACGCATCAGATTCATCGCCGACCATTTTCTTCTTCTCCTTTTTCTCCTTTGTCCTCAGATTTGCATCTGAAGAATTCAATTTACTTGGCTTTGCAGTCGAGTGAGTTGATTCATCAGAACTTTTATTTAATCTGTCCGGTGAACCCGAAGACAAAATTTTCTCGAGATACTCTCTTGCCTTCTTCCTTTTCTTTCGCAGTCTGTCTTTCTGCCCCTGTGAAAGTTTAACTTTCTTTTCTTGAATTGTCTGATCCTGAACTTTAGATTTTAGAACCTTCTGTTTATGGGGCTTGACATTGACTGGTTTCTTTTCCATTTTCTGAGATTCAACCCTCGATCTTCCTTTTGATCTCATTGGGCAATCTCTGGCAATGTGTCCTCTGATGTGACATTCGTAGCATCTTCTTGTTTCGAATCTCTGACTTTGGCAGTTAACAGCAATGTGTCCTTGATATCCACAATTGTAACACACTCTGTTATCATACCTCTCATTTCTTTCATACCAAACACCTTCTTCATACCACACACTTAGATCAAAGCATTGATTTGCCTTGTGGTAATCATGTCTCCTCTTGTATCCTTGATTTGGCATTTGAGCACTGTGGTCAAACCTGCACCACTTATTACCAACATTTTGTGAGTTTTCATTTTTAGATTTTTGAGATTTTTGATAATGATTGGATGACTTATCTGATGAGCTTTTATTTTCAATTTTAGAATTTTTCAAATTTTTATCTTTTTGTTTCTGTTCTACACTCTTCTTAACAGGTTTTTGTTTAGAACATTCACCTGTTTCAGTAGATAGCAAAACAATATTTTTAAATTTTTCTTGTAAATCTAAAAATATTTTTCTTTTCTTTTCTTTTCTTTTTCATCATCAGATATTTCATCACAATCTTCAATTTTGACTTTGTCAAAATTTGTGACATTGTCACTTATTGGAAAAGAATTGATCGGTTTTGGACACTCATATGGTGCCGAAGTCACAAAACCTTTCAATTTCACTTCAAACTCTTTGATTTTCATCCGAGCTTTTTCAGCTTCTTTTTCAAGCTGAATGATTTTAGCAAGATGAGAATTGATTTCAATTTGTTTTTCAAGATTATCTTTACCAAAAATATCTCTCTCATCTTCTAAAATCTTGATTTGATTTTGAAAATCTTTTTCTTTTTCTTTTAACGTTTCATTTTCCAATTTTATCCAAAAAACGTTTTCATTTTCAATTTTGATTTTTCCAAAATCTTTTTCTTTTTCTCTCAAGTCATTAATTTCCAATGTCAAACTGTCCAAACTACTCAACAGTTTGTCATTTTCAGACGTCAATTTCTCACAATTTTCTCTCATTTCAAGAATCTGTTTATTATCAGATTCTCTCTCATCCTTCAAGCTTTTGATTTCCACTGTCAAATTCTCCACATCTTTCAAGAGATTGAAATTTTCTGCTTCGGATTTTTCGCATTTTGAGCACACAACTTCACTTTTCGAAGTTTCATCCATCTTTGATTCTGCATTCTTTGTCGTTTCATTTTCACATCTTTTGATTATTTCAAAAAACACATCCAAACTTATATTTTCTGATTTTCTTTCTATTTCATTCATCAACTCTTTCTTTTTCATTTCATTTCATTTTCACACTGGTGTCTTTTGAGTTTATTGATAAATTCATTTGGATAAAAATTTGAGAACCTAGAATCCTTTTTCAATTCAATCAAAAATTCATCCCACTCTGAAGGTAACGCGTCTGCAAATTTGATATTTTTTCAGCATTTGACATTCTTATCTCGTACCCTTTTAAATTTTCAAGTAAGCTTTCATACCGCTTTTCCAACTCATTAACTGTTTCATCTTTCTTACACAAAAAATATTCAAATCTCTTAACGTAAATATTTTTTTATCTTCATACTTCAAACGCCAAACCTCTTCAAACCAATTATTTAAACTTTCAAGGCTATTGTTTTCCTCTTCGTCAAACATTTTAACCACACTTTCTTCGTTAAACGACATGGTTCAACAATTGTTTTTAGTTCAAAGTGCACAAAATTTTAAGTTGTCTTTGATTGGGTGGCAAACTTTAACAAACCAAACTTCAACTGAACTACCCAATACTTCACAACCAAATTAATTCAGTATTCAACTTTTGTTTTTCGATACATACAACACTCAATCAGATCATGTGCAACAAGATATTATCACAAACAATTTTGATTGGACCTCACACTTATAATGGCCGACAACTAATATATCATAAAAAATCTCATTTGACCGATGAATTTATGCAAGATTATCACCTGAGCCTATTTGACCTCCAAGTCCACTAAATCGACAATTGCAAACTTTGATTATTAATCGATGACTTTAATGGTCGACAATTAAAGAATCAATTCAAACTATCTAATTTGACCGTTCAAACCAAATCAATTAATTCTCACACGAATCCACGTGATTGTTTAGAAACAAATTTACTTGATTGGGTAGCAATTAAAGACTGGTCACATGTAATGACTGAACAACCGATAAGTTTCACACAATTTAAAGTCAATTTCAAGTGGACATAGATGTGTTTCAAACGGTCATGTTATCTTTATGATACTTTCAAACGGTCATGCAATCCTCAAACAGTTAATCCAATTTCAAACGGTCACAGGTTCAAACGGCCAGGTCTGTTTCAAACTGTCAGGACTCTTCAAACGGTCAGTCGCTGATTTTCAAACTGTCACGTCCTCAAACGGACAACCCTCAAACTGTCATGTCCTCAAATGGACAACCCTCAAACTGTCATGTCCTCAAACGGACATCAATTTCAAACAGTCACGTGCTTGATTTCAAACGATAGTTCAAACGGGATGTCCTCTTTCAAACGGGATGGACAGTTTCAAACGATAGTTCAAACGGGACGGCCTCTTTCAAACTTTCAACTTCAAACTGTCACTCCCTCAAACTGTTACACCCTCAAACTGTAGTTCTCAAACGGGAGGGTGTCAGTTTCAAACGGAAGGTGTCAGTTTCAAACGGGAGGGTGTCAGTTTCAAACGGAAGGGTCACTTTCAAACGATGTCGGACACAAAAACTCAGATTTCTCATAAACGGCTAGGAATTAGGATCTGAAACTTGGTAGGGTTATAGATCAGATATTTTCGCACAACATATCAAAAAATCAGCTGATTTGGACCGTTAAAACCTGTTCAATTTTACGAAAAACCGTAAAAAACGTGATAAAAGTAGAAAAAAAGAAGAAATAGATGAAATTCGGATCTGAAATCGCTGAATTCTGGTACGAATCAATGTGTTTGATCAGTGCAATCGAGCTCCTAGCTCTGATACCACTTGTAAAGATTTAACATTTCCGATTTAAACAACAAAACCACTTGAAAGATAGTTAAACAGTTTTAAGCGTGAATCAATTGCCGGCCACCTACTTCGATTAAATACATAGAATTTATTAAATGTTTACTTGTATCAGACTCAACTATTTGTCGGTTATCATGAAAATGGGATTATCAAAGTGAATGTCGGCTTAGTGTTATTTTAGGTCTAATCACAATTGATCTTCATTTTAAAATCTGTTCATTGCATGTGATGTGAGAATCGGTGAGTTGAAAAGAAAAGCACATGTTCATGTCAGTGTGCATCATGTTGTCAGGATAGTGGTTTCAGTAATTCAAGTGAAAATTGTTATGTCTTTAAATACTTCACCGAGCCATTAGAGTGTAAGCCCATATTGTTTTAAGTGTATCATTTAAAATGTTGTTGGTTTTTTAGAGTGTTGTCAGATCAGTATTTCCAAGTCAGACATTTTGAATTTGTATCCAATTTGCAAGGGGTGGTTTCGAAAAGGTCACACAAAGTGAATTTAGATCGTGTGGTTTAAACAGTCAGTTCGCAAGTTGTTTGGTCACAAGGTTTGGAATTCAGTTGGTTCGCACATTTCGATTAGTTGTTTTGTCAGTCAAGTTGCGTATTAAAGTCATCAATTCGCTTGAGAATTCGTACGGTTCGGAGTTTAAAGGTGTCATAAAGTCAATTTTGTATCAAAGGTTCATCAGGTTAATTGAATTTGATCCGGGTCATTCAGTCAGTTGGTCATTCGGTCTGCACAGTTGGTTATTCAGTCTGCACAGTTGATCGTTCAGTCTGCACAGAAAATCATCAGTTCGAGTACCAGTTTCTTTCAGATAATTGATAAAAGTTTAAAACTGATTGTGTGTTTGTTTGTTGTTGTCAGGCAATTGTCAGGTATTTCACAAGGTGAACCAGTTCGTTTGAAAGCCAGTTTGAGAAATTCTTCGATATCGAATCATGAGTGAAGATTTTTACAACGCTTTTGCTACAACCCCGACTAGTCCATCCGAAATTACTAAGAACATGAACATGGAGAATGAAACCGGAACAATGCAAAAACCCCCCGAAACTTATGGGAATTGAAGATTATCACGGATGGAAGAAACGGTTTGAGAATTGGGTTCAGGCGAATCATCTAAAAGCTTGGGAGAGCATCGAAACTGAGTATGAGAGGCCAAAGAATACACTGGGAGCTGATAAAATCATTTCTGAATTTACTGAACAAGAGAGGGAAAGTTATAAAGGAGAGAAAATGATGATCAATTTGTTACAACAAGCGGTAAAAGAAGATATATTTGTGTTGCTTCAACATGATGAAAATTCTTATTCTATATGGGAAGCTCTTCAAAAGAAGTTTGAGGGAAGCACTGAAATGTTACAAAGTAAAGCAGCTTTGTTGAAAAAAGAGATTGAATTGTTTACGTGCATGCCTGGTGAAACAACAAAGAGTCTTATTGAAAGATATTTTCATCTTGTACGCACCATGTCACAATTGAAGATTACAAAAACTCCAGCAGAATGGGTTGGAAAGCTTGCTGACGCGTTACCGCAAAAGGAATGGAGTACATATCTGATGATATTAAAGAATTCCGGACAGTTTAAAAAGTTATCGATTGCACAGTTTATAGAAAAGCTGGAGGCACAGGATCTGGAGCAGCAGAAAATTGCTAGAATGAACAGTTCTACTCATCAACAAGATATTAAATTGTACTATAAAGGAAATGTTCAAACTGCTGAAGGAAGTCCAAAGATACAAACTGCATTTAGTGCTGGAAATCAATCTACACCAAGCAGTCAAGGATCAGTCAACACTAGTGGGTTCTCAACAGTGAATCCTCCAAGTGTTCAAAGTTCATCTGCTGGAAATGGGCATTTAATTCAGTGTAATGTAGCTCTACATCTTCAAAATGGTCAAAATTATTCTGAAGAAGTTGTAAAGCATCATATGGGATTATTGGTCACTGCATTAGAGTCTTATGAAGGGTTGATTGCCGGAAGAATTGGTAATCCGATGCTCACAAAAGAAGATTATGACCAAATCGATGCAGAGGAGCTGGAACTGATGGATATTAAATGGGCTTTAGCTAGTGTTTTGAGGAGAGCAGAAAAATTTAGATTGGTTACAGGAAGAAATGATTTCTTGGATGCGAATCTTTCTAATCTTGGATTTGATAAATCTAAAGTTGTCTGTTTTCGTTGCAGGGAGAAAGGTCACTTTAAAAGAGTGTGCAAGAATTAGGAGCCGAGAGGAGCAAAGGAGTCGTCTGGGAAAGATGATTACTATCGGAAGTCTATATATCAGCAAATCACTCATCAACCACATCAACAAAAAGAGCCACAAACAGCTCATGGAAGAATGATCGAAGATGCAAACAGGAAAGCTTACCACGGTATCGTTGATCAAGATGATGAGAAAATGGCTGAAGGATTTAGCTGGGACAAGTACATTCCAGCTGATTCAAATGTTGGAGCGTTTATTGCTCATATTATTCGAAAGCCGGAAATGCTGAAGGAATGGATGGAAGTGTTATCTGATGAAGAGAAAAGTGAAGATGAAGGATCTGTTTCATCTGAAAACAGTTCGTTAGAGACAAGTGATAGTGATGAAGAAATTGAACAGATTAATATTAGAAAAACTCACTTATCTTCTGATAGTTTTGAATTTTATTTTGCAGAAAAATTGAAGAAACTGAAAGAGGAGAAAGCTGCAAAAGATTTGAAAAAGGTCAAAGTGGTTGAGAAGATGGTGGAAGTTGAAAAGATAATTGAAGTTGAGAAGATCGTTGAAATCACAAAACCTTGTCTTAAATGTTTAGAGTCTTGTAAACAATGTATAGAGAAAGATGAGAGGTTTAGTGAGTTAGAAAAGTTGAAAGAAAAGTTGTTGTTTGATGTAAAAAATTTGAAAAAGTCATATGATGTATTGAACAGAACTGTGAATAGTCTGGAAAAGACTAACTCTGAAAGAGAAAAAGCTTTGAAGATGATGAATGCTACCATGATGACAAAGCAAAAAGAGTTGGATAGTGAAGCAGCTGAAAATGAAAGAATCAGAAGATTGCTGCAAAGTTACAAAGGTTGTGATTATATAATCGATAGAATTTATCCAACAGTTGAAGGATTTGAAGCGTTTAAAGACGAAGAAATAAAGCCAAAGAAGAAAAAGGATACTGGTAAGAAACAGGGTGTTTGTTATAATAAGTGTCCGCCTCCGATTTGGGAAGGGTACTCATCTAGGAAACCTAATGAGGTAGAACTAAAACAGGCGGTCAATATTAAGTTAGAATCCGAGATAACAGATGTTTTACCGGACAATATTGACGTCACGTTCACAGCGTCCGATACAGATCATGAGTCAGAACTGATAAAAAGAGTGGTTGATCAGGTGTTGGATAAGGATGAGGAGTCAGAGTCAAAGTCCGAGTCCAAAAGTTCGTGTCAGTCAGTTGGGAGTTCGAGTTCGTCTGAAAGAAGTTCAAAATCGTCGGGAAAACGGGTTTATAGTAAAGAGTTTTTATTGTCAAAATCTAATTTGAATGATGAAACATTTGAAGTTGTGTATACTTTGAATGATTCTGACAAATTATATTTTGATAAAGAGTTTCCAATAAGAAGTGTTCGATTTGAAATGATCAAAAAGGTTTTCAAAATGGCAGAAATTAATATTTCTGAAATAAAAGATTTAAATCTTACTGGAAAACCTAAAAATTACACTTCAAGAGTACAACAACGTTTGAACAAGAAAAAGGGTTACAATTCTGGTTCTGGTTTTCAAAAGAAACCAAACCACAATCGTAGCTACAAAAAGAAAGGACTTAGTTTTATTCCACCTAAAAACTATAAAAATGAAAAATATATTAAAGATTTTAATTCCAGAGTTAAATTTGTTTCAGGGACAACTGCAGAGGAAGAACAGAAGAGCTCATTTTGGAGACAAACAAATCAAGAATTTCTTGCTGAAAAAATGAAGAATGGAGCTTATCAAAGGAAAGAAACAAGAACCTGTTTCCGATGCAATGAAGCTGGTCACATTGCATGGAACTGTCCGAAAGCGACAAACACAAAACAGGGAGTTTCTGGAAAACTGAAAGAAGTTATTATTGATAAAACCGAACCACCAACTGAAAAATTTAAAGTGTTTAAAAATTCAACATTTGAAGTTGGAGAGTGTTCGAAAAGGTTTTACAAGAAGAAGGGAAATCTTGACAACCAAGCTTGGGTTGTTAAGAAATCAGAGGTAAAATCTGGTGATGAATCTGATTCCACAAAATCAGAGGAGCCACAGTTTGATGAGAGTGATGAAAACTCAGTTCTTTCAATGGATGATGAGAACTTTCCGCCATTGAGGACTGAAAATTTTAAAAGGAAAACTGGAAAGTCTGAAATCTCAAATCAGGGTTATTCTGAGAAGGATAGCTTTGATGTTGAGAAAGCGTTTAATGGGAAAGTTAAGAAGATTTTTGGAAAAATGGTTGATGGAAAGGTGAAAGGGTAAAGGAGTTTTATGCTAAAAAGAAAGCAACTTACACTCCAACTGCTTCTGAACTGAAAACACCCAAGGCTGGTCAGGCTTGGGTGGACATTTTCTTTGCTTGAAAAACCTGACTTGCCGGAGATCCCAAGTTTGTAATTGTGGATCAGGAATCGGCATCTTTCTTAGTAATTGATTGTGTGTTTGAATCTTGTAATAGTTAAATTTTGGCAAGTCATACTGCAGGACTTGCCGGAGCTTCCAGGTTGGTAAGTGCGAAGCAGGAATCGGCATCTTGATTAGTAAAATGGTTTGTGTAGAGGTTTTATTCCTACATGTGGTTATATGTTTTGGAATTACAATGTGATTCGTCAAGGTCATTAGTTTGAACTTGATGTAATCCTGATTCGTATGTTTCAAGGACAATATGATGAACCAAACTCCTAATTTTACAAGTGGTAAAACCAACAAAACTTATTTTCCGGAAAAATCATTTTGGTTAAAACAAACTTAAGTGTTTTGAAATCATAATGAGAAAATAGTTTTGTGAAAGGGGGAGTTCTGATTGTTTATGCCAAGTGGATGGCGATTTGAAGCGTTTCGTTATCAGTTGTCAAGTATATTGTACAGTTTGTTTTCAAATTTCCTTTAATATGTTTGCATTTTAGGGGGAGTAGAAATTTCTGAAAATCCAAAAACATTAGAAAATTTGAAAAAGCCAAAAACAGGATAAAATCAAAAATGAGTTTTGTTGTGAAAAAGAGGAAATGATAGTACATCAGTGGACTGTCACAACATGCTAAAGAATTGTTTAGATAAAATGTGATAAACAATCTCACTGTGGATGTGTCAGTAGGTTTTTACACATTTAGTAAATTGTGACGAGATACAAACATAAATTTCAAACTTGCTTGTTCTGTGGGTTAACACAAACTTGAATATATAGGTAACCCCTGAAATCTTGTTTGAAAGGTCCCTTATTCTGAGATACTAGGTCTTTATGCTCAGTGATATCTGGGGTATTATACCGGGACTTCTGCTGAAAGAAATTTCTGACCTAGTCCCCGGATAATGCTTTCTGCAAATGCTTGAAACATAGCATCACCCTCAGCAAGCTGATGAAACAATAAAATCGATAGTCGCTGCTGTTGTAATGCCAAAGATCCTCTAAAGGGGACACACCAAAAGTCGAAGCCGTCATCTCTCTGCGTATCGAAAGATCGACCTGAGCTCTCACGGCCCTCGCACCATAATTTATTCCCTTACAGATATCATCTGTGGTATACTCACCTGTAAGACTGAATATTGGGATCTGGATACAGGAGTATATTCAAGTAGTGAGACACACGGATAAGTTCAAGAGCTTAAAACATTAATCTCATATCTCGGATAAATTGAACTTTGTGTGAAAATTTAAGTGGACAAATATATTGACAATCTAGGTGAATTGTTTAGAACTGAAAATGAAATGCAGCTTAACGGTGTTAGTGACATGTCTCATAAACTGATATGATCCTCTTACACAAAACTCACAAAAATATTGTCTGTAAATATTTCTTTACTGCATTTCTTTACATTCAAATTCAAAAAGATTTTCGGTGTGTTTTAGCATAAATTTTTGAAAAACTCAAAAAGATTTTCGACAACTGATATTCGAAAGCTGATTTTCAAAGTTCCGAGTGCTAAACATGATGACATGGTTGTGAGGGGGAGTGTGTCTTAATTGTGAAAATATGTTTTTTAAATCAACAAATGGTTCATCATGTGTATGTGATCTGAGGAAGAGTGATTGTTGATGCATATGAGAGTTGTTATTGATGCTTTCAAATTGTTAAATTTAGAAACTTATTTCTGGGTTAAGAATGTGCAGGAATAGTCAAATTTCAATTCTGAATCTGAAGATAAAGTGCTAGGTTTTGGATTCTGAAGATAAAGAAAGACAGACAAAGATCCTAAAGCTGATGATGCTGATGAAATGAAGAAATGCCAGCATATCGCAAGGGTGAGTCTGAAGTCCTGCGAGAAAAGACTAAAAGAGTTCGAGAGGACTGATAAAGACTAAAGATGCGAAGACTCGACACTGAAGACTCCGTTAACATCTGAGGGGGAGTCTGTTGGTGCATTCATCTGTCAACTTCATCTTTTATCAAGTCTCGGGTTCGTTGCGGATCTAAACAAGATTTATGTCATCATCATTGATGATGACATCATTATGCTGACATCATCAATGACAACATCACCTAGAGTTCACAAGATGACAAAATGGATTGCATGAATATGTATTTAGATGTTGACCGTTTGAATTGTAATTGTTGAATTAGGTGACCGTTTGAAGGGTTCCGTTTGAAATGGTTATGCCACTTTCAAACGGAAGGGTCTCTACTATATATAGCCTTCAAACTTTCACCATTTGTAACTTTCCGGCCAGAGCAACGAAGTGCTGCCGAAGTGTTGTCAGGTTGTAAATGTCTTCCAAATCAATGATACAACAGTTTTAAGCGTGAATCTAGCTGATTTGAACTCTACACGTTTGTTTCCGCCTCTGAAATTAAGATAAACTCTTCTGAACAACTCATTTGGGTCTGAAAACGATCCTACACAATTGAGGATCTTCAAGTAAACGAAACATTACACTTCGTGGAGAAGTCTGTTGAGATCATGGACTGCCAAATCAAGCAGCTCAGACGCTCGCGCATTCCCATTGTGAAGGTTCGATGGAAGGAAAACGAGACGCAGAGTTCACCTGGGAACTCGAAAGCGTCATGAAGGCGAAGTACCCGCAGTTGTTTGTTACGGCTTCGGCCTAATTTCGAGATGAAATTCCCTTAAGAAGGGGAGGCTGTAACACCCCGTGTTTCGAAAGTAAAAATCAAAGTCAAGATTGAAGTCAAAGGAAGAAAAGATTGCTAATTGTGATCTGTCACTCCTCGCTCAATTCCTGTTTTGACTTCTTTGAATTGTAGATAGTCTTTTTGTGTTGTTACGTTAGTTGTATTATGTGGAGTACTTTTTAATAATCGAGGTTTAATCGATACTTATCGCATGTTTTATCGCTTATCGTAACCGCACTCGCAACTTGAATTATGCGTTCTGGATATGGTTTTACGTGTGTATGCCTTTTGTGTGTTACTTATGCATGTTTATTTATGTTTGTGTTGTGGTAATCAATCGAAATGAAATCACAACGCTATCACAATCGAATCAAAGACGCTAAATGCAAGTTAATTAGGATGATTGTATGTTAGATATAATAGTTGGGATTAAAAGTAATATAAAAGGGAAACTCTATCGCATCGCAATGCTCAACACATGAATCGAAACAGCAAAACTACTCACGCCGAACACTCGAATCGAGTGGCCAACCAATCGAGTGGCCAACCGATCGAGTGGCCAACCGATCAAGTTGACACCCGATCGAGCTGCCACCCGATCGACCAACCACTTTCCCCACTTTCCTTTTTGGGAAACCCTATAAATACCCCTCATATGTCATATCACTTGATGTGACAGCTCTCACTTGACTCAACTCGCTCCAGCCGCTCTTTCTATCAATTTCTCGAGATTCTTGTAAGTTTTCAACCTAAATCTAGTACTTTCTTGATCTACACGCACTCCTACACCTTTCTATCTTTTGAATCTTAACTTTTAACCGTGAAATCACTAGATTTGAGGTGTTCTAGGATGATGTCATCATGGGGTTCTTATGAACGTCATGTTTTGTCTTCAATCCACCGAGAACAACTTAGATCTGAACGATTTCCACATGAATAAACAAAGATCTTGCATGGATCTGAACATATTCATGATGAAAAGGATTGAAAGATGGTTTTCTAACTTTCTTTCAACTCTTTTACACTCAATACACTCAAAACCGATAGATTTAGAGCTTGTTCTGACCTCCTACTCATTCATAGTGGTGTGTTAGTCCCAGATCTGAATTCTATCTAAGAGACTATAGATTTCGGGTTAAGCATGAACCACCGGCTCGAACCACGGACTAACCGGGATAGGGTGATACCTGTCCGATCGGATCTCTTAGGGCTTGACGAGGTTTTGTTGCTTAGCACGTATCACATCGTCTCGATCAAAACTTTAAACTATCCAAAAACAACCAAGTGTCAAGACGATCAGGACATCGGAACGGATTGTCATCCGATCGGATTGCCATCCGATCGGATAGCCACCCGATCGGCTTACACCTTGGGACCCACACTTCAAACTTTGTTTCAATTTTAGAAGAACTGAACGTCGAACGGATTACCGTCCGATCGGGTTGCCACCCGATCGAGCGACCATCTGACCGTGTGATGTTTGGGACTTCAACACTTAGACAATTTTCAACACGTTCAATATATGCGGATTGCCACCCGATCGGATAGCCATCTGATTAAGTGACCGTCCTGCGGTGAACTTGTTCTCAAACTGAGAAGCCCCCCCAATCGGATCGCCGTCCGATCGAACGGCCGTTCGATCTACCGACCTGAAAGGTAGAGATGCATCTCTATTTTCAAAATGCTACAACGAAAACGTCAAAAGATAAACCATCATACACAAACACATCCTCACCAAATGAGGTGATAATCCAATCGAATGGACATCCAATCGGATGACCATCCGAACGGATTGCCACCCGATCGACTGGCCACCCGATCGACTGGCCATCCGATCGACTGGCCATCCGATCGAATTGCCATCCGATCGGATTACCACCCGATCCTTGGTACACTTGTATCAATTTACTCGTCGCTTATCGTTTATGCTATCGTTCTGATCAGGCTAAACTCATTCTAGCGCTCCCTTAAATCCATCATAGCTGTGTGTATACTCGAACCCTTTTTGCTTTACGCACTTTTGGGTGTTACATACGTTACTTATTCTAAATCACATCGAACACACTATGTAATACTTTAACGCTAACCACTACCGCATGTATACGTGACTCAATGATTGCTTGTTTGTTATGTTTACACATGGATTGCTGTCTACCTGCCTTAGCAACGTTAGTACTATAGTTTGGACTCAACACCTGTTCACTCAGGGGTTGTTAAGGACAATTAATCACATGATTCATAGTCGTGAATATGTATTACGAACTGCCTTGCGTAGTCAACCCGCAGTCATTGGTATTGATAGGATCATGTCGATAACTTACGTGCTTCATTTCACGCATTGTACGTGCTGGTTATGCGTAAACGAAATTCGAACTCTATTATAACTATTAAACTTGTATGCTCACCTTTACACTATGTGTATTGACTTTTACTTTAACGTATGTGGCAGGTGCTTAAGATGTTAAAATGCTTGGCTTGCTGTGAAATCGAGGCTAGGAAAGAGTCTAGAAACAAATAAACGAATTGTCTATTTTGAAATCTGAGTTGTCGGATCAGTATTGTTTATGAGATAATTATTTGTAATAACTGTTTTATTTGATATGTTATGATATGGGACATGACGTTTAAGTATCTGGTAATTAATAGTTGTTATGGATACTCATGGACAATCTGTTTCTCTCACTGCCGCGCCCCGATGATTCCGCCATCGGTTGGGGTGTGACATAGGTAGCCCGGTAATGAAATCCATGGAAATTTGCTCCCATTTCCACATCGGTAGCTGTGGTTATTGTAGTAACCAGGATGGCTTTTGGTATTCTATCTTAACCCTAGCACAGGTCAAGCACTTGCTCACGTAGGTGGTGACGTTTGCGGGTGTGTATATATTATTTTAGTATATTTTTAACTCTTTTTACTACCAATTCAAGTTTTAAATTTATAAAACACGATATTCTACTATAACTCTACACACACGTTAGGGCAAGTGTACCCATCGCGGACGTAGTATAGTGATGGCAAGATACCGAGGTCGTCCAAGGACACAAGAACTTTTAATACCGGCCTATCGTCAACGTCTAATGGAATCAAACTTTGAGAAAAGTTTTTTAAACTAATAAAAAGATAAAAAAACAGAAAAATAAACTAAAATTAAAAACAGATAGACAAGAAAGAATCTCTTGGATCCGACTTATCTTTCATGTACCCTTTTGATGATTTCAGCACTGTGGGCATTTTAAGAGATTCTCTTAGTTATAGTAGTAGGCCCCTTTTGTGAAGGCGACGTTACCCTCAACCTAGTGGTTTGAGTCAACAAGGATACAATCCCACTAGGTCGGAATATTGAAAGATAATTAAGTAAGTTATTAATGCGAAATGTGGTGGGCCCCCTTCTAGGCAGCGATCACTCTCAACCGGTTGGTCTGAGTCAGCAGGGATACAGTCCTCGTGGGGTTGGTTTAAAGTTTTAATAGTAGTTTATGAACAAGGGATTCAAGTGGTTTCTTACTCTCAGTTGGGCCAGTTATTCCCGACCAATCCATGGAGGAGTACTAAACTTGAACCAGGTTCTCGCAGGATCTATACACTGAACGAGACATAGAATTACCCAACCACCCTTCTAACAACCCTACCAAGTAGTTAACGTGCTTTATATAGACCGTAAAGACACGAATATGTAAATAAACAACATATGAAGAATGGTTAAGTAGATTCGGCTTCAATATAAAAAAACTAATTATTAAAGTCATTAATACATACCCAATTAAAAAGTTGCCAAACATTGGAAATCATAAAAGAACTACATAAAAGATATGTCTTCACCAAGTGATGTAAGAATTTAGCCAAGCATGACCTTTGTTTGACAAAGATTCTTACTATCAATCTTGGATCCCGAGACTACACACAAACTCTAAAAGATGGAAAATGGATGATGGTGGTGGAGTGGTGGTGGAGTGGTGGCAAGTGAGAGAGAAGTGGTTTGCCAAGGGATAAGTTGAAGTGAAACCAAGCATCCCTATTTATAGTTGAAAACAGAACGTCCACCATGGCCAGTGCCCGCCTGGCACGGCCCCGTTGCCATTAGTCTCTCTCTTCTACATTAACTACAGTGTCAGACTTGTACTAAAACTGCCCCGTGCGTCAATGGCACGACCCGTGGCCAATGTACTTGCTGTACTTCTTCAGATTCTGGAAATCCAAGAGTTGACCACGCCTCGTGTTGCTTTAGCACGACACCGTGTTGAGCTTGGAATTTGTCTTTTGTTATTGTCTCTTCCTGCTGCAGTGAATTCCCACCGGCCAAGGCCCATGCTAGGTGAGCACGGCCCCGTGCCAAAGCTTCTGTTTTTGTTATTTCTTGGGTTTGGATGTGGATGGGGGCTTGGCAAGTTGTGTCAATCCTTCTTTATTGCATTTTATTTTGTTTTTTGCTGTCTTTTTTGCTTCTTTTGTTCTTTTAAGCTCTTTTAACCTTGTTTATTAAAAAGGAACAAAGAAACGAGCTTTTTCCAATGTTAGTAATGAAAAAGGGTTGATTTTATGCCGTATTTGATATAATTTATATGTTGTATATAAGCATATCAAATACCCTCACACTTGAATCTTTGCTTGTCCTCAAGCAAAACTCTTTATTGTGGCTTACACACCCAAAAGGAATGGGTAGAAAAGAAAGTTTTGGACCTATCTTTAGAGTGTTGGGAGTCCAAGTTCCAATTTATTTTGTTTTTATTTCATTTACATTCTTATTTGGTCATAACTTATTTACAACACAATTTAAGAAAAATTATTTATTTTTGGGTATAACATGCCTTTATAAACTTCTTTTTGGTTATATACACGTTGTACACACCTAACAAGTAATCATTCAACACTCGGCCGAAAATGTATAAGTGAGAACGCTCGTACCCGATTTGAAAATTATTCCTTCTATAGGCTTGTCAAGCAATCAAACCTCCTCCTTTTTTGATTTTTTTTAATCCGTGTAGGTATCGAGAGGACAATTAAAGGGTAGGCTATGGCTTGGGTAGGTGTGTTTTATTTGGAAGTGGCTAAAATAGTAAAATGTCGGCTTTTTTTTGAAAAATTTATTTTATTGTGACTTAGTTAAAACTACATAACTATAAGCAATATTGTTTTTGCTTATTTTATTCTAAGTAGCTATATAGTTTTTTTTATAAGATATGTGAATGCACTATGTCTATAGCTTCCGTCTTGTATTGAGTCTTATTTTATCTTGTATTGTATGAAATTGTATGTTATCCGTTATGAATCTAAAGGTTTTGAATTGTAATGGTTGATTTGTACGAATGGAGTCCATTTGTACGAATGGCGAAATGTCTAGGTTCATACAAATCCACACCCAAACCCCGGTTCGTACGAATGCACTTGGTGGGTTCATAGAAATGCACATTGTCTATATATTGGGGTGTTAGGTTCTTGTTTTAGACAACTTTTGGGCAATTGATGCGAAGCTCTGTCCAATCTTCTCTAGGATTTGTATATCTTTGAATATTAATGAGAAGAACATTTAACGGTGTCTGTGTGATTATTATGTCAATCTATTTCATGGATTCCGCACTTGCAAGTAGATTCTAGATCCGGTCGGAGCATTCAAGAACCGAACACAGTCCTCACAAGTGGTATCAGAGCTTGGAGACCGGATTCGAGACCGAAGATCACTTGATACCGCGTTTTCTTACGGATTCAATCCGATTTGAATCTGCTTTCATCTCATTTCTACTCATACTTCTTTTTCTTAAACTTTCTCAGACTTAAAATCAAAATTCACGTCGAATTCATGGACGAATTCGGCTGAATTTTTGACGTAGTGTGCGAAACTAGTATTTAATCAATCCTTCAAAATTTCAGATCAAAATTCAAAATTCGACTTAAATCTCATAAAACTCTGATAAAAACCATGAAAAACGTAACTAGGTTCTTCACAGAGTCGATTCGTACGAATCCACTTAGCCGATTCGTACGAACCCACTTCAATAGTTGTGTTTTTTTTAAGTCTGAACTGCTAAGTACGAATCTGAAATAGTAGATTCATACGAAACCAGTTTAAAACAGGTTTTTGAGAATTTTGAGCCGTTTCGTATGAATCCATGATACCTGATTCGTACAAACGCACATTTGTCTGATAATCATTTTCTTTGTAGAATCGTACGAATCCACGATACCCGATTCGTACGAACCGACTGGTTTGTTTACTTTCATTCTTGAGTTGTCTAAGTGTTTGATTTGTGTAGATATTCTTCGAAGCTGATCATGGGGGATGAATTCTATAATGAGTTTTATGATGCTTTTACCACATCAGCACCATCATCAACCTCTAACCCGAAGAATGTTTCTAGTGTTATTTCCGAGACGTTGAACATTGACAATGCATATGGAAATTACCAAAAGCCGCCAAAGCTTATGAACATTGAGGATTACAATCATTGGGCTCCTAGGTTTATCAATTGGTTGAAAGCATATGCGTACGAGAGTTGGAAATCTTCAGAAATCGGGTATACTCTTCCAACAACTCCACAAGGTGAAAAAAATCCCATTTACCATTTTGGGAAAAACCGATCAAGAAGTTTTCTCTGTTGAACAAAGAGGGATCGCTCTCATTCATTAATCGGCCAGAGACGATATTATATGGCTGCTGCGATATGATAATATGACGAAAGGGTTATGGGAATCATTGAAGAAGAAATGTACTGGTGGAGACGAAATAGTCAAAAACAAAAAGTCGTTATTGAAAAAGGAATTTGATTATTTCAGCTGTATGAAGAGAGAAGGTGTTAAGCAGATGATTGAACGGTTCTGCCATTTGAAAGTGGAACTGAATAGGTTTGAAATTACAAAGACTAATGAAGAAATCAATGAAAAGTTGATTGATGCACTGCCAAACGAGGATGATTGGCAGTATTACGTGTTGATTCTGAAAAATAATCTAAATTTGAGTACGGTCAGTCTAGATACTCTGATTGAGAAGTTGGAAGGGCATGAGCTGGAAATAAGAAAACAGAATAAGTTAAACAATTCCAACTATCAACAGAATGTAAATCTGTACTACCGGGAAAGCCTACTGTCACCAAATGTTCAATCACCAAAGATCGGAACGACTTTCAGCGTTGGAAATTCAAATGAGTCACCAAACAGCAGTTCTAGTGGTGGATCTTCAGGAAGCTGTGGTTTTGGTTACTCAGGGTCAAACTCAAACATGCAATCACCGTCTACATCCAATACACAGCAAATCCTTCCACTGCTATGGTTTGCACTACTCTAACTGGTTCTGTCAACTGCCTCCTCTTCATATGCCCAAACTATCTCAATCTCCCCTTAAACCACTACCTTAAACCATGAAACCCAGGGGTGGAACTATAGTGTTAGGAGCCATAGCACGGGCTACGGCTCAACCCCATATTTGTAGTGTTTTTTTTCGGTTTTATACAAAGGATATCCCTAAAAAATACGAGGTTACCCCTAACCGAAAAAATAGGATACTTGATATTACTAAAATCCTATTTTTTATAA
Source organism: Helianthus tuberosus (assembly GCA_030545235.1). Lineage (NCBI taxonomy): Eukaryota > Viridiplantae > Streptophyta > Magnoliopsida > Asterales > Asteraceae > Helianthus > Helianthus tuberosus. Next base: position 1,917,890 of record JARYGA010046293.1, read on the forward strand.
GCCCAAACATTTTACAACCCGAGAACTTGTAGAATAGTTAAGCCCGAATTATAAAATAAGCCCAAAATTAACAATAATAGAACAGAAAGGAGGCCCTAAATATAAGTGATAAAGTTATCTCAATACCCAAAACAATAGTATAATTGAAAGAGGACCATTTTGATTTGTGATTATGGGCGGTAATGAAAACTAAAGGTAGATTATACAGAACAGAAGCCAACAATCTGAAGAACATTGTCCCTGCTGAACCAGAATGCCTGAATTCTCACCTGCTGAAATCATTCCTGCTGAACCTGCGTTTTGTTGATGCTGAAATCGCTGATCATCGTCCCTACGCTTTGTTATGAGTTTTGAACAATGTTAGGGTTTGTGCGGTGGAAAAGAAACTTTTAAAAAAGTAAAAGACGACGATGTAATAGAACGATTTCAAGCTATGAAAAAAAGAGAAAAACAAATCTATTAGATATTTATTATCGTTTTTTATTGTAATATTGCACGATATATTTTATTTTCGGAATAACCTCTAAATTATTGGGCTAGTTTCGCCGTTGGCGAAACCCACCCATGTTACACTACTCTCTGTCTCTCCCTACCACTACTCGATTTGGGTACTTGAAAAGGTGACGACAACATTACGATTCCAGTAAAAAAAATTGATTTCACTTTAAAAGTGTTCATTGAAAGATTTCATGGATATCACAAATTACAAGATGAGAATGTTGTTTAACGAATTAGCAAGTATGCCAAAAACAAGATATAGGAAAAATTGAATAAGTATGAAGACAGTAGTCAGTCAGATAAGATATAATAATAATCATATTAAAGTATCAGTGCTAGTATCGAAGTTGAACTTCGAATGATATCACAATTACGTGCACACTCAATCAACACAGGTAGTCGCATATCAGCAACGAAAACAAAATACGAATTCAAACTTGAACGTACATATAGATAGAGAGCATTACTGGAGTTATATAATTTGTATATGTTAATAATAATAATCTCACGGATCAGTGTCTTCTTCATGATCTTTCAACTCCCATGATCCATCTTCTTTTTGAACCATTCCATTGTTCCTCTCAGTCCACCAAAAACCCGGAATACCATATTTATCCTCCAAAATATCACCAAACTTGTTTACAAGCGAGATATCTCGATTAATTTCAAGGTTAAACCGTCTAAAAAGACTGGTTTGGACCCCTGCAACTCCATGCAGATAACCCTCCATGTTGTGCCAAATTCCTGGATTCCCGGGACCCTTCAAGTATGGAGACTTTAAAGTGTCGATCACCAACTCGCTCCCAACATCTGAGTATCCCAGTGGAGGATATTTTGGGACGACATCTGGAGTATTGTTAATTCGTAGGCAATAAAGTTGTTTCATTGAGTCAAAAACTTTTTTGAAGCTGGAGTCTCCCACTTTGGGGGTAGCAAACGCGAACACTGTCACTGGGCACACCTTGGGAGGGGCAGTCGCTTGTTTATTGAATCCGTGAATGACTATGTCAAGAGCCATTAATGCTGCAACTGCAGCGCCCATACTGTGCCCAGTTAGTGTCAAGCTAATATCCTCATGCTCGTATTCTTTCACTAATTTCTTCACCTCTTCCATTGCCTAAACAATATTTACAACATAGGAAAAAATTGTGTAACGTTACTTTTTATGTAAGGAGATCGATGTAAATACAAGTTAGTTATGTCTCGGTAACGTTACTTTTTATCTAAGGAGATCGATGTAAATACAAGTTAGTTATGTCTCTGTAATCAGGACAAAGGTCGACTAGTGCATGTACCATTGTCTTTCAGCTATCACATGATGCATGATTAACCGTCCACCGCTATCATCGTTATTTTTATTAGATTAATAAAATCAGGGCGTCCAGTTTTGATAATTAAAAATGATAATGTTATTTGAAGATTATACATATATACGCACCTGGTCTCGAGCACTAGTTTTATTGTAACGTGTATTCAAATCATTAGTAGTGTAGATTGAGTACCATCCTTCATGTACTTTTGGGTCATCCTTGTGGTTTTCCCCAAATATTATTGGAGCCGAAACCAATTTGAGCTCAGAATCATGAATCATATCCGAGGGGTTAACTGTTCCTCTCCATGCAACAAGAATGTCTCTCCTCCCTAACGCCTTTTTCCCTTCGTCTGTCGCCACTGCGGTAAACCCTATCCAGTTCGACTTCCTGCTCCAAGCGTGCGGATCAGAAGACGTTACAAATGCGCCAGGAAGTATGACAGCTGACGTGGCGTACATGTATTTAGTGACTTTGTACTGGTTCAATGGCTGGCCTTTAAGAAGACCTACTTTCTCGAGTAGATTCTTTCGAGCGTATTTGACATTTCCAGCGTTCTTTGAGGGGGTTACCTTGATGTAAGCATCATAAGTTGCTTCAGCCATTTCGCCGTAGTGGTTAATGTATGTACGGAGATCCGGTGATGGAGGGTCTAACGCGTCTTTCCAGTAGGTCTCTCCGCTTAGCTTTTTCCAGTTTTTGGCGATATTGCCCATATCTCTTTTTATTTCTTGAATCCCCATTTATGGATTTCTAGCCTTATTTATAGATAACAAAACATCATATGAAGAAACGTTTTCAAGTGGAGAAAATATATGTTATTCGTCATAGCCACATCATTTTGCCCTCTATTTTTTTATTTTAGGTAACCTTATATTGTATTACTAAAGAGGAAAAACAGGGTAAAAACGACTAAACATCAAGTTAGCTTTTATAAAATGTATGTTTATGCTATAATTATTTATACATTACTATTCACAATTTGATTTGAAATACAATATATATATATATATATGGGGATGGATCATGAGACAACTAGTTTAAATGAGAAAACCAAAAAAACCTAAAAACATAGCAAAAAAAAAAAAAATTTTACAATTTTTAATAAAAAAATCGCTAGTTTTTATGCCTAGAAAAAAATTTTCAAAAAAAAAAAAATTTTTTTTTTTTTTTGTTGTACTGCACATGTGCACTAATATATAAAGCTTAAACCACTTAACCCACCCCCCACCGACACCCCCCAAAAACCTAAACCCCCCACCCCCCAAAAACCTAAATTCCCCCTCCCACCAAAAGCCTAAACCCCCCACCCTCCCGAAAACCTAAAATTAAACCCTAAACATAAACCCGAAAAAAACCTAAACCCTACCCCCCCCACCGCCACCCCCCAAAAACCTAAACCCCCCTCCCCCCCCTCCCCCCACACCCAAAAACCTAATCCTAATCCTAAACCTCCAAAAAAACTAACCCTAAAAGCTAAACTAGACTCAAAAAGCTAATTTTAAGCATGTAATGCAATTGTAAACCCGAAAAAAAACCTAAACTCCCCCCCCACCCCCACCCCCCAAAAAACCTAACCCCCCCCCCCCCCCCACACCCAAAAACCTAATCCTAATCCTAAACCTCCAAAAAAACTAACCCTAAAAGCTAAACTAGACTCAAAAAACTAATTTTAAGCATGTAATGCAATTGTAGTACATGTTATATTGCACATGTGCACTACTATAATAATAGTATTGAAAACAAGACGACACCATAAATCTTTTTTTTATTTCATAAAAAATATGCTCGAATATATACTTGAATGAAAGATACAAAAATTTGTGATCTTATGGTGCCATTTTTGTTTTAAAATGATAACGTATGGAGAAATGGGAAATGTTTTAAAAGTTATATATTTTTTTTCCCAATTTTACCCCTCCTTCATTAAAAGTCCCCCCCCCCCCCCCCCCCCTCCTTCATTAAAAGTCTCCCCCCTCCTTTTTAGTGCTTTTTTGGTTAGTTTTTTGGTTTTCTCATTTATATCTAGTTTTCTCATGATCCTCTCCCATATATATATATATAGGGGATGGTTCAAATGAAAACCACTTTTAACGCGAAAACTCGAAAACTAACTAAAAAAAGCCTAAAAAACACACAAATTTTTTTTTTCAATTTTTTTAATAAAAATCGCTGGTTTGTACTACACATGTGTATTATTACACATGTGCACTACACAAAAACAATTTTTTTTTTGAAATTTTTTTTACATAAAAAAACCTTCGAAATTTGGTTTGCAAAAAAAAAAATCTGTGTGTTTTTTAGGCTTTTTTTAGTTAGTTTTCGAGTTTTCGCGTTAACTAGTGGTTTTCATTTGAACCTTCCCCTATATATATATATATATATATATATATATTTATATATATAGGGGAAAGTTTAAATGAAAACCACTAGTTATTGTGAAAACTCGAAAACTAATAAAAAACCACTAAAAAGAAGGGGGGGAGACCTTTAATGAAGGAGGGGTAAAATTGGAAAAAAAAATTATGTAACTTTTCAAACATTTCCCATTTCTCCATACGTTATCATTTTAAAACAAAAATGGCATCATAAGATCACAATTTTTTGTATCTTTCATTCAAGTATATTCGAGCATATTTTTTATGACATAAAAAAAGATTTATGGTGTCGTCTTGTTTTCAATACTATTATTATAGTAGTGCACATGTGCAATATAACATGTACTACAATTGCATAAATGCTTAAAATTAGCTTTTTGAGTCTAGATTAGCTTTTAGGGTTAGTTTTTTTTTGGAGGTTTATAATTAGGATTAGGTTTTTGGGTGTGGGGGGGAGGGGGTTTAGGTTTTTGGGGGTGGGGGTGGGGAGTTTAGGTTTTTTTCGGGTTTATGTTTAGGGTTTAGTTTTAGGTTTTCGGGAGGGTGGGGGGTGGGGGGGTTTAGGTTTTTGGGGGGTGGGGGGTTAGGCTATTGGTGGGATGGTGAATTTAGGTTTTTGGGGGATGGGGGGTTTAGGTTTTTGGGGGGTGTCGGTGGGGGGTGGGTTAAGTGGTTTAGGCTTTCCGTATTAGTGTACTACACATGTGCAGTACAACCAAAAAATTTTTTTTTCATATATAAAAACCAGCGAAATTTATAAAAAAAATTGAAAAAAAAATAAAAAAATTTTGTGTGTTTTTTAGGCTTTTTTTAGTTAGTTTTCGAGTTTTCACAATAAAAGTGGTTTTCATTTGAACCATCCCTTATATATATATATATATATATATATATATATATATATATATATATATATATATATATATATATAGGGGACCGCTAGAATGAGAACCACCTCGAGTTATCAGAACCGCGAGAACTATTTGATCCGGGGCGAGGTGGACCAAATTTTTTTTTTCAAAAACGTAGATGCATGTATTATAAACACATTCGTAAAAAAAATTAAAAAAAAATGCCGTGTGTGTAGTTTTTTACACCACAAACTTATGGTGTAAAAAACTACACACACGACATTTTTTAAATTTTTTTTTACGAATGTGTTTATAATACATGCATCTACGTTTTTGAAAAAAAAATTGGTCCACCTCGCCCCGTACGGTGTGGTTCTCGCGGTTCTCATAACTCGAGGTGGTTCTCATTCTAGCGGCCCCCTATATATATATATATATATATATATATATATATATATATATATATATCAAGATGTAAATAAGACACGTCACAACAACATATTTAAAATTGCATAAAACATCATATTAAAAAAATATAAACGAAAAACAAATACGCTTAAAATTTAATTATAATAATAAAAACAAAATTAAATAAAAAAGGCATAAGAGTAAAAGAAATTAATAAATCGTGCTCACTATGTATTCATACATTCACGCTAATTAATTTATACTTAACTAGTTTATGTACCTGTTTGTTATACAAGTTACTCCAAGTAAATTATATTATTTAATAGTCTTCATATAAACTTTGAATTGAAAGAAACATTTCGTTACTTAAAAAGTAATCTCTTCAATTAAAAAGTTCCAAGTAGAATTGTCTGATTAGATATGAACCTATTTACACCAATTAAAGCCCAATCATTAATATGTTATTGGGTGTTAACACCAAACTATGACTAGTATGACTCGCTACACTCCTATACAACCATTTTAGAGCAAATGTGATACGACAGAGGCTATATTGGGCCACTAACACAAATTAAGGCCCCATACGGCCATTAGTAAAAGTATGACATGTTATTAAGCGTTCACACCTAACTATGACTCCTGGCACTCCTATAAAACCCTATTAGACCAATTATGACATGATATAGGCTATAACGAGCCATTGACACCAATTAAGGCCCAATACGGCTCATTAATGAAAGTATGACCTGTCATTGGGTGTTAACACCTAACTATGACTCGTATGACTCACTACACTCCTATACAACCCTTTTAGAGTAACTACGATATGATAAAGTCTATATTAGGCCACTAACACCAATCAAGGCCCAATACGACCCATTAATGGAAGTTTGACCTGTTATTGGACGTTCACTCCTAACCATGACTCATTACACTCTATAAAACCCAATTAGACAAACTATGACATGATTTGAGCATAATGGACCAATAGCACCAATCAAGGCCCAATACGGCACATTAATGAAAGTATGAAACGTTATTGGATGTTAACACCTAACCATGGCTCGTATGACTCACTACACTCCTATATTGGGCCACTAACACCAATCAAGGACCAATACGACCCATTAATGAAAGTTTTTGACTTGTTATTGTTTCACTCCTAACTATGACTCTTTACACTCCTATATAACCCAATTAGACCAACTATGCATGATATAGGCTATAATGGGCCACTAACACCAATCAAAGCCCATTACGGTCCATTAATGAAAGTATGACATGTTAGTGAGTAATAACACCTATTTATGACTAGAATTGTAACACCCCAATCGCGTTATACAACAACACGCAGCGGAAATATCCGGGAGTCACGTTACAAATTGCTAACAACCACTGGTACTAAATTGTTTCATTATTGTTAACAATGTTTTACAATACAAAGAATACTGAAATTGTCTTTGTTTAAAGAAGTCTAAGGCCCAGATGCGTTCCTATGTGTAACATGCTAATCAAATCCTGAAACGTATGTGAAAATGAGAGTCAGCATAAAAGCTGGCGAGTGCATAGGTTTTGTTAGCCAAATAAATGGCAAAAGTTTGGTATTGCAATAATTTGACAACTACGAGAGTCGTCAATTGGAAATAGAATTTTTGAAGCCAAGGAATGGCAAAAAGGTTTAGCGTTGCAATACATTATCTTAATTGTCAAATTTGTGACAAAAGAGTTTTGTATATGGCAATATGATTATTACTAGGTATTTTATATGCTATTGAAAATTGTACTTTGATCTTTGATACCACATTGGAATCGGTTATAAAAGTTGTGAGTGTATTATTAGAAATCCAATCAAGGATTAACAATAACAATATTGAAATCGGTCATAACTTGTGTGAGTATTATTAGAAATCAAGTCAATGATTTATAATAATACTTTGGATATCCTTCTAAGAATCTAACATATGTAAATATGGAAGATTCTACAAGGATTTGGATATTTGAACATTGAATCAACTAAACACAAAAATCCTAAAGTGATTCGGATAACGCTACAAGGGTAATACAATAAGAACACTTATATATAAGAAGTACCAGCGGTGTATCCACCATGTTCTTATGGTATTACACTCGTTTCGTTATCTAACTCACTACTAATCACATAAAGACATAATCATCAACTTGTAAAAACGCATTAAAGTACACAAAGAATCCAATCAAGGACTTCAATTTAGTACTTTAAACATCCCACAAGAATCTAACTATGAAGATAGATAGATACTATAAGGATCCGGTTTGGTCACAGTGAATCATAACATACGCATTAAACATCCCACAAGAATCAATCTATGAAGATAGATAGATAGATGCCATAAGGATTTGGTCTGGTCTTGAATCATTGAATCACTGAATCACAAAATCCTAAATCCTAATGGTGATTCGGATAATGCCACAAAGGGTAATACAATAAGAAGACTTATATATAGGAAGTACCAGTGGCGTATCCACCATGTCCTTATTGTATTACTTTAGTTTCATTATCTAAATCACCAACAATCTCTACACATAAACAATAACCATCGGCATGTAAAGCACCTCTTAGAAATCTCACTATGAAGATAGAAAGATTTAAGACTATACTTCAAATATCCTAAAGGAACCTAACTATGAAGATAGAAAGATCCTATAAGGATTTGATTCGTGTTCTCAGTCGTCGTGTCTTGCATAATAGGAATAATACACAAAAAGCACTTAGTAAACACATATATGCCATACATTTGAGAAAATTGGTTACACATATGAGTCACCCCAAAACATTTGAGAAATGTAAAAGAGGGGAACTATGTTCTCACTTGGGATTGCGTATAGGTCTTTTTCAAATGATTAAACATAGTTCAAAGGATCAAGAGTTCAAGTGTTGAAGTGGTTCCTAGTGTATCGGATAACTACATGTTAGTGTGTCGAAACTTGAAAACGAGAGATCGGATAGAATGAAGTCTTATAAACCAAATGAGTGTTGGAACTCATGTGATATGGTTTAACAAACCTAACATTCTGATTTGGAAAGGATCCTAAGTGCTTTTGACCCGTTATGACTCGTTAAAGTATTTTACGCTAAAATATGTTTTAAAATGTTGTAACATCAGTTTATATGTCAAAACTTTGGTTACATATGCTTAAAATTGAGTTAGGCGCAAAAAGCGCATTTTGGTCATTTTTAAGAACATAGAAACGACTTATCATATAACTAACCAAACGACATGACCATAAGGTATAACCTCAGTAGGTTATTCCCTATACAACTATGGTAAAAAATATGTGTTTGGTCGGATCCTAAGATCGACTAAATGGGTCGGATTTGAAAGTCAAAGCGGTGGTCAAGACCGCTCGACTTACGACCCTAAATACGCACTAAACTAGAAGTGACGAGTTAGACATGTCAAAACATGTCTAACTAAGTTGCAAAACTGATTTGGTATTAAAACTTAGTGTTTTGATACTCGAAAATAGTTCCATCGTAAAATGCACATAATGTGCATTTTTGACCAAAACTTTAACCCGTCACTTCGACTAGTAAATGTGGTAATCAGAAGGTCTAATCGCAAGGGATTATAACCTTCGTGATTACGATCATGTTGCAAAGTTCAATTGAACTTTGACTTGACCAATTATGGTCAGAACTGAAAGTCAAATAGAAAGTCAACTGTTTAACTTTTAGCTCAAAATAAGCTAAAATAATTAGCTTTTTGAGTATAGATTAGCTTTTAGGGTTAGTTTTTTTTGGAGCTTTATAATTAGGATTAGGTTTTTGGGTGTGGGGGGGAGGGGGTTTAGGTTTTTGGGGGGTGGGGGTGGGGAGTTTAGGTTTTTTTCGGGTTTATGTTTAGGGTTTAGTTTTAGGTTTTCGGGAGGGTGGGGGGTGGGGGGGTTTAGGTTTTTGGGGGGTGGGGGGTTAGGCTTTTGGTGGGATGGTGAATTTAGGTTTTTGGGGGATGGGGGGTTTAGGTTTTTGGGGGGTGTCGGTGGGGGGTGGGTTAAGTGGTTTAGGCTTTCCGTATTAGTACAACCAAAAAAATTTTTTTTTTTTTTTTGAAATTTTTTTTTCATATATAAAAACCAGCAAAATTTATAAAAAAAATAAAAAAATTTTGTGTGTTTTTTAGGCTTTTTTTAGTTAGTTTTCGAGTTTTCACAATAAAAGTGGTTTTCATTTGAACCATCCCCTATATATATATATATATATATATATATATATATATATATATATATATATATATATATATATATATATATATATGTATATATATATATAGGGGACCGCTAGAATGAGAACCACCTCGAGTTATCAGAACCGCGAGAACTATTTTATCCGGGGCGAGGTGGACCAAATTTTTTTTTTCAAAAACGTAGATGTATGTATTATAAACACATTCGTAAAAAAAATTAAAAAAAAAATGCCGTGTGTGTAGTTTTTTACACCCCAAACTTATGGTGTAAAAAACTACACAAACGACATTTTTTAAAATTTTTTTTACGAATGTGTTTATAATACATGCATCTACGTTTTTGAAAAAAAAAATTGGTCCACCTCGCCCCGTACGGTGTGGTTCTCGCGGTTCTCATAACTCGAGGTGGTTCTCATTCTAGCGGCCCCCTATATATATATATATATATATATCAAGATGTAAATAAGACACGTCACAACAACATATTTAAAATTGCATAAAACATCGTATTAAAAAAATATAAACGAAAAACAAATACGCTTAAAATTTAATTATAATAATAAAAACAAAATTAAATAAAAAAGGCATAAGAGTAAAAGAAATTAATAAATCGTGCTCACTATGTATTCATACATTCACGCTAATTAATTTATACTTAACTAGTTTATGTACCTGTTTGTTATACAAGTTACTCCAAGTAAATTATATTATTTAATAGTCTTCATATAAACTTTGAATTGAAAGAAACATTTCGTTACTTAAAAAGTAATCTCTTCAATTAAAAAGTTCCAAGTAGAATTGTCTGATTAGATATGAACCTATTTACACCAATTAAAGCCCAATCATTAATATGTTATTGGGTGTTAACACCAAACTATGACTAGTATGACTCGCTACACTCCTATACAACCATTTTAGAGCAAATGTGATACGACAGAGGCTATATTGGGCCACTAACACAAATTAAGGCCCCATACGGCCATTAGTAAAAGTATGACATGTTATTAAGCGTTCACACTTAACTATGACTCCTGGCACTCCTATAAAACCCTATTAGACCAATTATGACATGATATAGGCTATAACGAGCCATTGACACCAATTAAGGCCCAATACGGCTCATTAATGAAAGTATGACATGTCATTGGGTGTTAACACCTAACTATGACTCGTATGACTCACTACACTCCTATACAACCCTTTTAGAGTAACTACGATATGATAAAGTCTATATTAGGCCACTAACACCAATCAAGGCCCAATACGACCCATTAATGGAAGTTTGACCTGTTATTGGACGTTCACTCCTAACCATGACTCATTACACTCTATAAAACCCAATAGCACCAATCAAGGCCCAATACGGCACATTAATGAAAGTATGAAACGTTATTGGATGTTAACACCTAACCATGGCTCGTATGACTCACTACACTCCTATATTGGGCCACTAACACCAATCAAGGACCAATACGACCCATTAATGAAAGTTTTTGACTTGTTATTGTTTCACTCCTAACTATGACTCTTTACACTCCTATATAACCCAATTAGACCAACTATGCATGATATAGTCTATAATGGGCCACTAACACCAATCAAAGCCCATTACGGTCCATTAATGAAAGTATGAAATGTTAGTGAGTAATAACACCTATTTATGACTAGAATTGTAACACCCCAATCGCGTTATACAACAACACGCAGCGGAAATATCCGGGAGTCACGTTACAAATTGCTAACAACCACTGGTACTAAATTGTTTCATTATTGTTAACATTGTTTTACAATACAAAGAATACTGAAATTGTCTTTGTTTAAAGAAGTCTAAGGCCCAGATGCGTTCCTATGTGTAACATGCTAATCAAATCCTGAAACGTATGTGAAAATGAGAGTCAACATAAAAGCTGGCGAATGCATAGGTTTTGTTAGCCAAATAAATGGCAAAAGTTTGGTATTGCAATAATTTGACAACTACGAGAGTCGTCAATTGGAAATAGAATTTTTGAAGCCAAGGAATGGCAAAAAGGTTTAGCGTTGCAATACATTATCTTAATTGTCAAATTTGTGACAAAAGAGTTTTGTATATGGCAATATGATTATTACTAGGTATTTTATATGCTATTGAAAATTGTACTTTGATCTTTGATACCACATTGGAATCGGTTATAAAAGTTGTGAGTGTATTATTAGAAATCCAATCAAGGATTAACAATAACAATATTGAAATCGGTCATAACTTGTGTGAGTATTATTAGAAATCAAGTCAATGATTTATAATAATACTTTGGATATCCTTCTAAGAATCTAACATATGTAAATATGGAAGATTCTACAAGGATTTGGATATTTGAACATTGAATCAACTAAACACAAAAATCCTAAAGTGATTCGGATAACGCTACAAGGGTAATACAATAAGAACACTTATATATAAGAAGTACCAGCGGTGTATCCACCATGTTCTTATGGTATTACACTCGTTTCGTTATCTAACTCACTACTAATCACATAAAGACATAATCATCAACTTGTAAAAACGCATTAAAGTACACAAAGAATCCAATCAAGGACTTCAATTTAGTACTTTAAACATCCCACAAGAATCTAACTATGAAGATAGATAGATACTATAAGGATCCGGTTTGGTCACAGTGAATCATAACATACGCATTAAACATCCCACAAGAATCAATCTATGAAGATAGATAGATAGATGCCATAAGGATTTGGTCTGGTCTTGAATCATTGAATCACTGAATCACAAAATCCTAAATCCTAATGGTGATTCGGATAATGCCACAAAGGGTAATACAATAAGAAGACTTATATATAGGAAGTACCAGTGGCGTATCCACCATGTCCTTATTGTATTACTTTAGTTTCATTATCTAAATCACCAACAATCTCTACACATAAACAATAACCATCGGCATGTAAAGCACCTCTTAGAAATCTCACTATGAAGATAGAAAGATTTAAGACTATACTTCAAATATCCTAAAGGAACCTAACTATGAAGATAGAAAGATCCTATAAGGATTTGATTCGTGTTCTCAGTCGTCGTGTCTTGCATAATAGGAATAATACACAAAAAGCACTTAGTAAACACATATATGCCATACATTTGAGAAAATTGGTTACACATATGAGTCACCCCAAAACATTTGAGAAATGTAAAAGAGGGGAACTATGTTCTCACTTGGGATTGCGTATAGGTCTTTTTCAAATGATTAAACATAGTTCAAAGGATCAAGAGTTCAAGTGTTGAAGTGGTTCCTAGTGTATCGGATAACTACATGTTAGTGTGTCGAAACTTGAAAACGGGAGATCGGATAGAATGAAGTCTTATAAACCAAATGAGTGTTGGAACTCATGTGATATGGTTTAACAAACCTAACATTCTGATTTGGAAAGGATCCTAAGTGCTTTTGACCCGTTATGACTCGTTAAAGTAGTTTACGCTAAAATATGTTTTAAAATGTTGTAACATCAGTTTATATGTCAAAACTTTGGTTACATATGCTTAAAATTGAGTTAGGCGCAAAAAGCGCATTTTGGTCATTTTTAAGAACATAGAAACGACTTATCATATAACTAACCAAACGACATGACCATAAGGTATAACCTCAGTAGGTTATTCCCTATACAACTATGGTAAAAAATATGTGTTTGGTCGGATCCTAAGATCGACTAAATGGGTCGGATTTGAAAGTCAAAGCGGTGGTCAAGACCGCTCGACTTACGACCCTAAATACGCACTAAACTAGAAGTGACGAGTTAGACATGTCAAAACATGTCTAACTAAGTTGCAAAACTGATTTGGTATTAAAACTTAGTGTTTTGATACTCGAAAATAGTTCCATCGTAAAATGCACATAATGTGCATTTTTGACCAAAACTTTAACTCGTCACTTCGACTAGTAAATGTGGTAATCAGAAGGTGTAATCGCAAGGGATTATAACCTTCGTGATTACGATCATGTTGCAAAGTTCAATTGAACTTTGACTTGTCCAATTATGGTCAGAACTGAAAGTCAAATAGAAAGTCAACTGTTTAACTTTTAGCTCAAAATAAGCTAAAATAATGAAATAGACTAAGGAGGAATACTTACTTGTGTTGTAAACACTATAAGAACTCAGATTAGGAGGCCTCTAAAAGATGGAAGCAAGCTCCAAGAAGATGGGAGAAGAAAGTATGAAATGAGCAAGTTGTGATGAAGAAATGCTTGCTATTTATAGTGTTTTGGAAGCCATTAGATCATTACAAGTGTCCTAGGAGGTGTCAAGATCTCAAGGGAGGTGTAACATGTGTCAAATGCAGGTTTAGAACTTGGGGAATACGAAATCTTGGGCTCCAAGGCTTTAAACTAGAAGCTGCCATGTTGTCCATTTTTTTCACAGAGCACTGCCAGGTGACACGTGGGGCTGGACCCCCTCTCCTGGCGCGACCCTCCTAGGTGAACCACCCAAACTTGTTTAGTTTTTGGCAGTTTTGGTCCATGTACTTGTTTCGTCGCGTTTTGTCACTTTTATCACCCGTTAACCTAATATGTAGGCTCTATAAAGTTGTTAAGACATATGTAACTTGGATTTTGTCCAAAAATGTCATGGATGTCAGTTTGTTCGGTTGTACGGTTGCGTTTTTTGCTTAATTACGACGAACGCTATAACGAACACGAAAACGACCGAAATTTCGCAACGAATGATATTTTTGCATTCTTATCAATAAAATACAAGATTTTAATGATTACAAAATTTTTTTTGGATGGGTGTACGTGGTCCGTATTCAAAAATATGAGAATCAGCAGATTTTCACAGTTTGTCGCAAATAGTCCCGGAGCTTGAATAAGCATGTTTTTTTGCCATACCGAACCCCTCAAAACTTATTTCTAAGTTATGTAAAGGGTATTTAGGGTATGTTTAGCATACTTCCTTGTTCCGGAGTGTACGTCGTGTTAGACTGATTACGTTTGCGTAACAATTTATGATTTTACTTCCAGAAAAGGTTTGAGAGTTTGAAATTGTACAAGGACTAAAACGTTCAAATGTCACACGTAAATATACAATCCTGGAAATGAAACACAAGATTTCATTGGATTTGAAAATTTTCGGGATTGTACAATGATTGAAAAGGCGCAACTGTCACAAGTATGACTTACTACACTCCTACACAACTTTTTTAGAGCAACTATGACACGGTAGAGGCTATATTGGGCCGCTAACACCAATCAAGGCCCAATACGGCCCATTCATGAAAGTATGACATGTTATTGGGTGTTCATGCCTAACTATGACTCATTACATTCCTATAAAACCCTATTATAGCAACTATGACATGATATATCATAATGTGGTCCTAAATTGTTAGATCACGAGTTGTAAGGAGTCATACTATATCATAATGGCTCGTTAAAGCTCAGCTAATTCAAGCTTTTTGCCGGTTCATTTCCAGTACTGAATTTTGACGTTTTTGGTACCAATACGATACCAGTTCAGTTCTGTACCAACATTTTCCTAGTTTTTACAATCAAATACCAGTACTCGTACCGTATTGAGTACTTTTGGCTCCGGCACCAAGACAGAACCCATCCCTACTCAAGCCGCTCTGCCTCATTTACACCATTGGTTATGAATCCCCTAAAAAATCAAATGTGATTTCCCAAATATTAAGCCCCCCCCCCCATGAAGTCTCATCTCTCGCCCATTCCTCTATCCCAAAAGTTTATGTTTTCTTTTTCCATCTCATCCTTCCCTCCCTTGTAACCTAAGATCAACTATGTTCTTAAAAAATTAACTCGTCGAACACATAACATGTTTCTTTCTTTTTTTTCATATTCAAACTTTTCAGAAAACTCTTTATCGCCAAACACATCACCTTTTTTTTTCTTGAACTCCGGTGGTATAAGGGCAGGGTTGGAAGAGGGATCGGTGGATACCGACACAGATCTTGTGGTATAAGGGTAATGTTGGACATCGGAATAGATTTGGATCAAAATCACCGGCGTTGTACATGTTGATGATGCCATCAATTGTTGAACACCTCCCCGCGTTGGTTTTTATAAGACAGTACAGAGGATTGAAGTGGAACTAGTGCTACACATGAATACACAGTACAAAGGATTGAAGTGGATCGGGTGCTACATATGATATTCGACACCACAACCCATTAATGCTCCAACGTTCCCGAGTGGTAATAGTTTTGGTATGCCAAAGTCAATCGTTAGCGGGGTAGTGACAATGAGGTGGTTCGGGTCAACCGATGTCACAGGGTAGTACCTTCTGAGCGTCGGTGGTGATCGGTGATCTAGTTTAGTGGATGTTCGGTAGTGATGAACTACATCGTAATAGCAACTTCCAATCCATGTATGATCAGACATGGTCCTTCCTGCCATGGATACAAATGGAATAATTAGGGTATGTTATTTTATATAGAAGATATCCGGTCAGATTTTGATTATTCAGAGAAAATAAGAATAGTGAAAGTAGGATACTTTCAATCAAGTCTTCTCTAGCAGGTAAAAAAGAAACACGGTAGAAGCAGCATGGTAGCAAGCTTCTTTTCTTATTTGTTCGGTGGTCAAGAACAATGTAGTTCCAGGACCTAAAATAGGGATATAAAGCTTGTTCAAGGAATTGAAGTTGTTGATAACGGTGTGAATTTAAAGAAACCAGCCCAATTCAAGATTAAGGGGGACACTGAAGACATTAATTTTGAATTAAGGAGTTAGCGATCAAAAGGGTTATAGATAACACTTAGTGAATATTTATTGAGTCTTTCAAATTTAAAAGAGGGATAATTTTTAGTTTGAATAAATAAGGTTTATCTATGAGTTTATTTGTTAATTTAACAGAGTTTGAGTTTGGTTAGGATTAAAATGAGTTTATTATAAATAGATTGTTAGGGCTATTGTAATTTTCGTGTGTCATTGATGAATAAATAAATAGCCAATAAATTAGTTCATATTGTGTGAATTATTGTTGATCACAAAGGGGCTTGTCCCACCATTTCAATCATTATAATTCATTAAAATTGTCATACTCAATCGGCTAAAAATGTTGGGCCTTGAAGGTTTATACATTAGTTATTGTTTAGTGATTTGGGCTAGTTTGATGTGTTTGAGTTTTGGGCTTGTATGGAATGTGCTTGGGGGGGGGGGGTGAAATGGGGTTAGTTTGAGGGGAAGTTGTGGGCTTAACATCCCCTGTATATACATGTTAGTTTTCTGTTTAAGCTTGTTGACTGTAATACTTTTGCTATAACTTGAATCAGACAATTTATTGTATGCAAGTTAAGCTTTTAGTCAATTACATTCTGTTTCATCTCTTTTCTTGCTATTATAATCGATTGGTTTGATTGTTGATTCTACCACCAATCAAACTACGTGTGATATCATTGTTAGATCTGTTTTCGGGATTTACAGTTGGTACCAGAGCTTGTTGAACCTGTTTCTAGGCTCATATTGATAACACACTATTTCAGTATTATTTTCGAAGCTACTGGGTTACTACTTTTAGAGTCTGCTTGGGAAAATTGTTGTTTTCGGTTAACCTGACACTGTTCCGTATAGTCTGCTGTGAAGAGCCATCGATTTCGGATAAAAGTTGTTTGATGATTGCATGTGATTGTTGCTGTTTTGGATAAATCTTTTGATTTCGGGTCATCATGTTGCCGTTTTGAATAATCTTCATTGATTTTGGATCATATCTGCTTGGAAGATCTCAGATAATTTGTTGCAGGATTTCTCAGGATTTCAGTTTCCAAGTCTACAAGATTTCGAATCCCTCGTAATTCGGAAGTTTGTTACTGACAAATGTTATTTTGTAGGATTTCAGATACACATTTCGGATAAGACTTTTCGGATTGTTTCGGATAAACTGTTTCGGACAAGATTGTTTCGGATAGCTTCTCGGATACCATTTCGGATAAGACTATTTTGAATCGACACTGTTCTGAATAACTCTTCGGATTGGCACTGTTTCGGATCAACTTTTCGGATTGACTACTGTATCGGATTGGACCACTGTTCGAGTCTACTGTTCATAACTGTTCACATTTTCTAAAATACCTTATTTTATTATTCAGTAATTTTAAAATCAATGATGAACTCAAATGGGATGATGATTGTTTCGGACCTTATAAACACTACCTTAGTTGCCCTTCAATCTCATACTCTGGCTCTACATCAGGAACTTGACCAGATCATAGGCACTTCTACTAAGTGTCCCAGGCTGTTGTATAGAGATGATTACTATGAATGGAAGTTTCGGTTTGAAAATTATTTGTTTACAGAAGAGGATTAGAAAATTATAGACGAAGATGATAAGGCCAAGGCAACTCTTACTCTGGCACTTGGTCTAGACATTTCCATTGATGTTAAGAACTGTACGAATGCTAAGGAGATATGGAATGAGCTTCAGAATCTGTACGAAGGAAATGCTGACATGAAGGCCAGTTGAGTGAACATGTTGAACCAGCAATTTAGCTCCTTCAACCACATTTATGGTGAAACTATTGATAAGTGTTGGTATCACCATTACAATAGTGGGATGAATCGTTAGCTTCTAAACTCCTTGTCTAAAAATTGGGATGCTGATGTTGCGAAGATCAAGCTGACCAAGAACCTGAATGATGTTCACTTTCTGAGCTAGCTGCTACTATCAAGTCATGTGAAATAGACAATCAGCAAAGATATCTAAACCATAAAAGCTCCTTAACGGCCGCTGGTATTAGAAGTTCAAATAACACACTTTTCCCTGAAAATCATCCAAACATCGTCTTCAGTCCTATTCATGGAGTGGCAAATAATAACACAAACATTGTGTTCAGTCCACTAACACAAACTTAGAAGTCCAACTATGTGTATGGTATGTCTCTGCCTACACAACAAGCCACTGTTAACAATCCCGCAACATCTGTAGCAGCAACACCATCAGTATGCAAATGTGGTTTACAATCCTGTTACCCATACATCAACTCAAGGCTCTGCTTCCTCTACTATAACCCAAAACATAGCTTTCCTAACCAAACAAAATGAAGAGAGACTTGCCCTTGCTGCATCTATGCTTAGCAGCCTGCATGCTTTTGTAGCAGGCGATCTTTTGCCCCCATCTGTCTTGGCCACTGAAATTGATCAAGTTGTTGAAGAAGACATAGAAGAACTGGATGTGTCTTGGAACCAAATTATGGCTGCCTTTAGAGCTGAAAAGTTTCAAAAGAAGTTTGGTCGTCGCCCAATGTCGAATATTAGTACAAGGCCCATGAGAGACAAACTCAGATGCTACAGGTGCCATGAACCATGTCATTTTGCCAGAGATTGCAAAAAGGCCCCTGCAGGATATGTTCCGAGTCACACTGCTGCAACTCAGAACACTGAAAGAGCTATGGTGCCTGTTACTCCCACAAAAAAATCAGCGAGTTCAGGAGATAATGGAGCTGGAAATGCATTGATAGTTCAAGAACAAGCAGATTTCAATTGGTCAGATGCTGTAGCACACATGGAATCTCTTAAGATCTCTGAAGGTTCACTAGTGAATCACTGCTTGATGGCACAGACAGATGAACCAAAATTCCTTTCTCAAACGGTACACTCTCTTTTATGTTCTGAAAATTGTAGAAATAAACTTGCAGAGATGAGAGCACACAACTTTACTTTAATAAATGATTACAACAGTGCCATGTCTAAGTGCATCAGCTTTAGAGAGAACAATAAGTTACTCTATGAAAAGGTTGAAGCACAAAAGAAAGACATAGCTTAGCTCCACAATGATCTCAACCTACAGCAGTGTTGGGTTCATGATTATAAAAATAAAGTAAATGTTAAAACACTAAACTTGACTCTGTAAGAGCTGAGCCGGAACTTCTGACTGGTAAGTATTAAAAGAATGAGTTAAAAATAAAGAAGTTTGATACTTCCAGTGACACAGTTCGTAATCTGTGCGATGTGCAGCTGGCATATAAAGAGAACAAGGTTAAAGGGTTGGGTTATAAACAGGTTTCACCTCCATATAATCATAACTACTCTAGAATTCCCATTAGTGAGAAAGATCTAGAAAACTAGAAAAATATGATATATGGCAAGCCTAGCGACTATGTCCCATGGGAACCTTTTAAACCAAAGCATGGCAGACCCACTGATTTTCAAAAACCCATGGATTTTGTCAAAAACATGGATTCAACATAAACATTTTCAAATGAATCAGTCGGTAAATCCGAGTCAGCAAAGGCATTTGCAGAAACACCAATAGAGGTGAATCAAGAAAATATGTCTAGTTGTGATTTTGTAGACAATACTAACTACTTTAGTTCATGTGAAAAATCAGTGATAGTTGAAGAGGAAACTAAAGTGGATGATGAACCACATTCAAATGCTTTTGATGATGATTTGAATGATTCTTTATGCATTGAACATAATTTTTACATTTGGAACTTTGTTCAATCTTTGCTTGCTGAGACTAAGGGTTTTTTCTGACAATTTTTCTAATGATATTGCTAAAACTGAAAATTTAAATTTTGTGGTATCTAATTCTAATTCTGATGAGAATATGTTTTCAGAGGAGCCTGGTACATCTACTGATGAGTTCGAAACCTCTATTCCAAATGATTCAGACAACTGTCCTAATGTGTCTGAAACATCAACTGATGTCTCAGAATCCTCTGAATCTGATGAAGTTGAGAATATTATTACGTCTGAATGTGTGAATGAAATAATTGATGAACAGGGATTGTCTGAATCTGTTGAAGTTGACAATCACACTGTAGATTCCAGTACATCAGATAACGAGAATAGTATTTTTGTAGATTCTGTATCTCCTACTGAGTCTAAATCGAGTGTTCTAGAAACAAATAAAAGCTCAACTATTTTCAATGAAAATTTCTCTTCATCTGACGAACCAGAATCAGCTGATCCCAAGAGTTCAGATTCTGAAGAGGAGGTTCCTAAAGAAACTAATTCTGCAGAATCTACTCCTCTAAAGAAAAAGCGATCACGCAAAAATAAAAATAAAAACGTAACAAAAGGACTTCACATGTTGAAAATTCCTCAGAAGCAGTAAAAGAAAAATAAAAATAAAAAGAAAACCCAACTCAAAAGCAAACTGAAACTCAGTTAAAGGGTAAAGTTATCGATACTCACTCTTGTACTGATGATTGTGAGCAGGTTTCATCCAAGATCAACCATGCACATAAGCCATCAGCACCAAGTGGAAAGAAGAGATCCAATCAGCTCCCAAGAATATCACAAGCTGAACTAAATGCCTTTTTCTCAAAAAGAAAAACTTGTTTTAATTGTGGAATTCCAGGGCACATAGCGAGAAACTGTGTTCATCATCCTTCCTTGCCTTACTACTCAAAGAACGCACAATATCACACGGCTACGCGTTAGCAAACCTATGGAAATCGATTTGCTCAAGCTAAACCCTCTGATGGAGACTGGAATCTAGCAAAGAAATATAATCAAAAGTTTTCAAATTCAAGCAGTTTCCAAAATCAGTCAATGAAATCAAGCGTAACACCTACAACTAAAAATGCTTTAAATGATGTTGATTCTAAAATCAGGAAACCTAAAATTCTTGCTAGATCTCAGTCTCAGTGTTCACAGTCATCACAATCATCATCTTCCTCTTAAACCTTAAATTCTACTAAAAGTTCTATGATCTTTCGTGAGGTTTCTTATATGGACAATAATGGTCAACCCAGATCAACAATGGCTTGAGTTTCAGTTTCTGATTAATCCCGGTGTATGTGCAGGAACAGCTATGGATGGTTGTCATTAGACTTTGGTTCGTCGATAGTGGCTGTTCCAAGCACATGACAGGAGACATTTCCCAATTGAATGACATAAAAGTATTCGATGGTGGATTTTTCAACTATGCGGGAGGGGAAACTGTCATAATAACAATGAAGGGTATAGTTCGAAATGGAGTTCTCAGCTTTTTGGATGTGTATTATGTTCCAGAACTGAAACACAACCTTTTGAGCGTATCTTAGATGTGCAATAAAGGGTTGGAGGTTCTGTTCACCAATAGTGGATGTGTAGTGTTAAAACCAGGAATTATAATACCCGAGGATTGGTTTCTTATTGAAGCAGAATGAAGGGGAAACACTTATGTCATTGATATGAATAAACCCCTACTGATCAAGTTACATGTTTGTTCTCAGAAATCTCTGAACATGATGCTATGTTATGGCATCATCTCCTGGGTCATCTCAACATAAAGAACCTTAATCGACTTGCAAAAGGAGGCTTAGTCAGAAACCTGCCAATCAAGGACTTTATGCAGATTGAAAAATGAGAATCGTGCGCTCGAGGGAAACAACATTGCAAACCTCATATGTCTAAACTATTGGTGCATGTTATGTGACTTGGTCTTTGGATATTCAACAAGACTTGGATATGAAGACTTCAACAGAATTTATGATATAATTAAGAAGTCCGAGTTTATCATATAACAAGACTAGTCCGAACTTGTGAAGATTAAGTGAAATCCGAATTTCTGAAGGAGTTCCAAGTCCGAGTTTGTGTAGATCAAGTCAAGTCCGAATTTGTTAGATTATGTTAAGTCCGAATTTGTAAGGCATGGTCACAAATCTAGATTTGTGAGGTTATGCTTGGTCCGAGTTTATATCTTTGTTATTAGTCCGAATTTGTATGTTTATTATGGACGTGGGCCTAGCCTAGTGTGCATGGTTATGTGTATATAAACAGTGCTACATTAGGGTTTTAGTTTAGACACTAGAGAGAGCAGTTACAAAGAGTTAGAGAATACACAGAGAAAGGCTTTGAGTTCTTGTGATCTTGAGTGGTTGTAAACATTGCATTTGATAATGATAGAAGATTGGTTTAAAGTGTTTTGCGTGTTTTTCATCTTATATACTTGTTTCTGTGTTCGGTGATCTATCAAGGGGATTCCGCACCCTTATTCATGTTGAAGCCGATGCTATCCAAAGACCAAAGACTGTGAGATTCTGAAGACAAAAGTTACCTTTGCAAGCTATTGTCAAGGAGGAGCTTGTTGGTTGTTACACCCCGACCACGTAAAACAACAAATCATGGCGGAATCGTCAGGGAGTGTTGTAACAGAATCATTGTCTCATAACACATGGAAATTTAAATGTTGTTTTATTGATTAAAATAAATTTCAAAGTCTTAACAACAAGGAAGCATAACATAATTAACTAGTCTTGCATCTTTTATTGTCACTAAGGCCCAAGTCCGCCTAAGTGTATCTTGATCAATCCTATGCATCATTTCCTGAAACACATGTGAAAATAGGTTTTATTGATTTAGGATTCATGACTTGTAAGTTTATAAGAAAATGTTTATCAAAAGTAGTCATGAACCTTGTAAAATGTTTTTGTTTTATAAATCATATAAAAATCGATAAGGAAACAGATGATATAAAAGAAAATGTATGGTTAAGTAAATAACCAAGTAAAATGAATTTGTAAAAAAATGTGTTATTTGTAAAACAATGTTTTGTAAAGATATGTTAATTGTGTAAGATGTAATATGCCAAAATTAAAATGGTTTAAATAACGCTACGATATGTAATATCATAAAAGCACTTATATATAGGAAGTACCAGCGGTGTATCCACCATGCTTTTATCATATTACACACGTCTCGTTACTTAAATCGCTTACCCAAACAAACCACCAATGTAAAAATGTTCATGTATAACTAAATGTAACGTTTAAACAAATGTTGAAATGTTATTGTGTAAACAAATGTAATGTATAGTGAATAAAAAGCCTTTATTGATTAAAAGCATTTACTCGACCTATAAGAAAGAAATGTACAAAACAATGCAATTGAGAAAATAATAATCAAAAGTTATGTTTTTTAAATAATGCATGCGTTACTGATACAAACATCTATGCGGTATTGTGAAAATGCATACATTCAAGCCTTGAGACTGTGGTGATAAACCCTTAAACGAATTAAAGGTTTATCTGAGTTATGTGTATCGAATTCGGTCATTCCTTTCATCCAAACATACCTAGGATGTCAGGAACGGGAGTTGTCAATTCCTATGGTACCACTACCTACTAACGAATGGCGTGGCTAATTTTAATGAATGTATTTTTGAGCCATTTAAACAAACCAAATGTCATTCCAAAATGTACGCATGTTTTATGAAAATAATGTACTAAGTATGTGTCACACCCCGACCACGTAAAACAACAAATCGTGGCGGAAACGTCGGGGAGTGTTGTAACAGAATTATTGTTTCACAACCATGGATACAAAAGAGTCTCGTTTTATTTATTCATTAAGTAATTTACATTGTTTTAACATGAAACAAGCAAGTTATATATCGACTATCATTGTCACTAAGGCCTCGTCCAGATCCTATGTGACTTATGCATCCTAGCAATCAACATTAAGCAACATCACCTGAAACATATGTAAAAACAAAGTCAGCAAAGAAATGCTGGCGATCACATAGTTTTTGTGTGAGTGTCAGATTCATGGCTCGTTGAAATATCTCGTACAACTTCGTTAATCGATATTTGAAACCTTGTTTTGTAAAATGTTTGTATTGTAAAATGAATAACCAAGTCAAAACAGATTGGTTGTAGTTTATAAAATCTCGATGCCATGAATCTTAACTCAAAACATTTGTTTAAGTAACCAAATCATAAATCGTTCTCGTAATAAAACTCGTATGGTTTATATCGTTTTGCAAACTTCGTTTGTGTGACATCGTTTCAAATCGTTCTCGTTCAATCGTTCAAAATCGTTCAATCGTTTAATATCGTTCTCGTTCAAATCGTTCTCGTTTTATTTATGAAAACTACTTTTGTTCGTCTCGCTAATAACATTCAAACCTTCGTAACTCGTCCACTGTTCAACTCGTATTAACAAACCACCAAAGGGTAAGTTAACAATCACAGATTCAGTCGTTACCCACCTAACCCACACATAACCATGGGTGCAGTCTGATAACAGGATTTGTCAGATCCTATGGTACCATAACCTAATACTGGTCGGTTCGGCCAAAATTAATGAATGTCATTCGTTATGTAACTACAACCAACAAGTTCGTTCACATTGTCGAAATCGTTATTAATTTAGTATAAACCATCTTAATCGTTTTTGAAATCATCGTAAAATATCAAAATCGTTTTAATGCATATGAATCACCCAAAACAATCGAAAACAGTAAAAAGATGGGATCTATGTACTCACCTTTGGGTGCGTTTTTATATGTTAACACAATCCCTCAAATTGTTTATTCGTCCTAAATTAAATAGGAATGATTTAATAATAAAAAACCCCCAAAAATACATAAGTTTCTCCTATACTTAGAATTTTCACATAACTTTGAGATTTCTCGAAAAGTTATTATTTTTTATTATTTTGGTGTATTTATATATATGGGTTCACATATATATTTTAAAAACTTTGCGACTTGTACGATTTTATTGGTGACCCTCATCATGTTATAAGCAAAATATCTACGATTTGCGCGTCGTAATATATATATATATACTCAAACGTAACTTAAAATAAATATCGTGATACAAATAATCTTGTCAACACTAACACATCATCATACACATATTGTAAAACACATAGCACATTGTAACACCTAAAATTTACCCATGAACAACCCATTCTAGTGTACATTGAAAAACACATATTTTAGCGATTCGGTAACATTTTTGGGCGCCGGAAGTCACGTATGACTAACAAAACACCAAGTAAACTTAATATAAGTTAAAATACTTATTTTTATTATTAAAAATATCAGTTTACTTACTGACCTAAAACAGTTTAATAAAAATCCTCCGAAAAGCCGATTTTTAACCGTTTTACCGCATAGTTTTGCATCAAACGTTACCCGAACCATCCCAAATCGAAACGACTTGATATTTCAACATAACCCATGTTATTTACTGAATAAAATAGTGGTTATACTCATGATAGTTCAGGTCTCACATAAAGCACATAAATCATGAAAATTTCACATATTTTACCACTTTTTAAGCTATATGTACAACATGCAAAGCTATCAAACCTATGTCAAAGTTCCATGCCATCATAATATACCAAATAATGTTATTTTTAGTGTTTATAATCTGATCTAAAACATCTTTGTCATACAATCACTTTTTATCATTTCTTGAGCTTTAAATCAACATGTATCCTCATGTACAAGTGTCTAAAGCATACTATCATATCACCAACATTTCGTACGAGTTTAGATGCATCAAATATGCAACTTATTCATGTTTATTTGCTGATGTATTTGAACATTTATCATATCATACCCAAATCATCCAACACTTGCATTTTAACTATTATTCAAGAACAAGCAACAACTTAAACATGTACTTTTCAAGGAATCAAACTCAAAGCTCGTACACACACATATATATGTACGGTTATATATACATATATATCACCACCATTTTTACTTGTATCAAGACCCATTTCATTTTAGATTTCAAGTTTGTGAAAATTCCAAGATTCAAGAGAAACTTCAAATTATCAAGAACAACCAAGAATCAAGAGTATGATTTAAACATAAATGTTATACCTTCAAGATTCAAGTAAGTTGTTGGATGAGGTTTTGATGATATGGAGCTTGAAATCACTTGAAAGCACCTTGGAAACACCTTTGGATCTTCACATCAACTTGAAACTAGCTTGGAAAGGGGTTGAATCTTGAAGAAAAAAGTTGCAAAAGATGAAAGTGGGAGTGATGGGGTGTTTACGGTTTGGGGAAGGAGAGAGAGAGTGGAAGATTGAGTGTAGATTGCTTTGTGATCTTGTAGGATTTAATAAGGATATGCAAGATCTAAGAAGATATCATGCAACAACACTTGGCATAAAAAAATCATGCAAGATCAAATTAGATCATGAAAGATGTTGGCAAAATTTTGGTGGGCTCCCAATATATGTGACCGTAAATTTGAAGGGGGGGGGGGTTAAGTGTAATTTTGGTTGGTAAAATAGATAAAAACATGTATTTAACTGGATACCGGGTATTTTATCTAGTGTTTAAATCCCGGTTTATGGCGTTCTAAATTATTTTTATTATTCTATAAAAATAAACTCTCCAAAATATTACTGAAATAAATTTCCGTTGTCGAGACTGGCTGTGTTGTTTGTGTTTTGCAGTAGAAGCACTGTGTTGCGCAGAAACACGAGGTAGGCGCTTAAACTTGAAAAATAACGTTTTTAAGCTTTTTAATTTTATTTTTCAACACGAACCTGATTAAAAATAAAATTTTAATCATAACAGAATATTTTTGGGATTTAAATATTATCCGGGCGGTCACCAACGTTCGTTTCGCAGTTTTGTCGTAAATAGTTCTTTCGTTCAAATAAACATGTTTTTGCCATACCGAATCCTTCAAAACTTATTTCTAAGTTATGTAAAGGATATTTAAGCCATGTTTGGCTTATGTCATAGTTCCGGAGTGTACGTCGCGTTAAACTGATTGCGTTTACGCACCAGTTCGCGTATAACCTTCCAGAAAGTGATTTAAAGCTTGAAATCGGAATCAAAATCAAATTGTAAAATTATTAAACACAATTACACATATAATAACACCAAAGAACACTGTTTTATTGATTATCAACATTGTTTTGCATTATACGATGATTACAGAACACAGTTGTCACAGTCTCCCCTACTTTAGGAAATTTCATCCCGAAATTTTTACTTAGAGGAAACTTGTGAAAACAATTGCGGATATTTCGTCTTCATCTGATCCTCACGTTCCCAAGTAAACTCGAGGCCACGTTTGGATTCCCAACGAACTTTGACCAATCGAATCCGTTTGTTCTTCAACTGTTTGAATGTACGGTCCACTATCTCCACAGGTTTCTCGACAAAGTGCATCGTTTCATCGATTTGAATCTCGTCGAGAGGAATGTGAAGATCAGCATCAGCCAAACACTTTCACAAATTGGACACGTGAAAAGTCGGATGAATATTTCCAAGCTCTGGAGGTAGCTCTAGTCGATAGGCAACCTTTCCAATTACTTTCAACAATCTTAATTGGTCCAACATATTGAGGTGCAAGTTTTCCATTCTTTCCAAATCTCACCACTCCCTTCCAAGGTGACACCTTGAGTAAGACACGGTCTCCGATTTGAAATTCTAAGGGTTTGCGTCGCATATCCGCATAACTCTTTTGACGGCTTCGAGCTGTCACAAGATTATCGCCGATTTTCTTGATTTTGTCTGTTGTTTCCAAAATGAGCTCAGGTCCAGTAAGCTGAGCTTCACCGATCTCATTCCAACAGACAGGTGAACGACATTTTCGACCGTAGATAGCTTCGAATGGTGCCATATTAATACTAGCATGATAACTGTTGTTGTAAGAGAACTCGATCAGTGGAAGATGAGAATCCCAATTACCACCAAAGTCTATCACGCATGCTCTAAGCATATCCTCCAAAGTTTGAATCGTTCTCTCAGATTGTCCATCTGTTTGGGGATGATAAGCAGTGCTTAGATTCAGTTGGGTTCCCAAAGCAGATTGCATGGTCTTCCAAAAATGAGATGAACACCGAGCATCACGATCGGAAATGATATCCAAAGGAACACCATGTCGTGATACAATCTCATCAACATAAATCTTTGCAAGTTTATAAGCAGATAGATCCTCGCGAATCGGAATAAAGTGAGCTGATTTTGTTAATCGATCGATAACAACGCAAATAGCATCGTGACCTTTAGATGTACGCGGTAACTTAGTGATGAGATCCATTGCAATGTTCTCCCACTTCCAAACCGGTATCTCTGGTTGTACAAGCAAACCAGAAGGTCATTGATGTTAAGCCTTGACTTTGAGACAAGTTAGGCATTTCGATACATACAAGGCAACATCCTTCTTCATACCAGGCCACCAGAACTAAGTACGAAGATCCTTGTACATTTTATCAGCACCAGGATGGATAGAATATCGAGACTTGTGAGATTCGTCCATTACCAAGGTGCAAAGATCGTCTTGTTTCGGAATCCACAAACGATCCTTGAAATATAGCAACCCATCGTCCTTCGTTTCGAGTTTAAGTTCGAGTTGAAGCGGTAGCTCATATTTCAATAAGTCTTTGATCACACAAGATCATTGAGCTTGAAGGACACGAGATTGAATATCAGATAGAGTTCGAACAGAATGAAGCTTGACTCATCCCTTTCGACTAAGCGCATCGGCTACGAAATTCGCCATACCAGGATGGTAGCAGATCTCGCAATCATAATCGTTTAAGAGTTCAACCCAACGTCGTTGCCTCATGTTCAGCTCCTTCTGATTGAGAATATGCTGGAGACTTTTGTGGTCTGTGAAAACCACACACTTCGTTCCATAGAGGTAGTGTCTCCAGATTTTAAGTGCGAAAACCACAGCTCCTAATTCAAGATCATGAGTCGTATAGTTCTTCTCGTGAATTTTCTGCTGTCTAGATGCATAAGCTATGACTTTTCCTCGTTGCATAAGAACGCAACCAAGTCCTAGATTCGACGCGTCACAATAGACAACAAAATCATCGTTTCCCTCAGGTAGAGATAAAACAGGAGCATCACAGAGCTTCCGTTTCAGCGTTTGGAACGCTTCTTCTTGCTTAGGTCCCCACTCAAAAGGCTTATTTTTTGAGTCAAAGCAGTGAGTGGAACCGCGATCTTTGAGAAATTAGAAATGAATCGACGATAATAACCAGCAAGACCAAGAAATGATCGAATCTCTGTAGGTGTCGTCGGTGTATTCCAATCCTTAATAGCAACTATCTTGGATGGATCTACATGAATACCTTGCTCGTTGACTATCTAACCCAAAAACTGAACTTCTCTAAGCCAAAATTCACACTTGGAGAATTTAGCAAAAAGTTGTTCCTTCTTCAGAAGTTCCAAGGTCAAATGAAGGTGTTGCTCGTGGTCGGCTCGAGACTTCGAATAAATGAGAATATCGTCGATGAACACAATGATGAACTTGTGTAAATAAGGTTTACAGAACCTATTCATTAAGTCCATGAAGATAGCTGGGGCATTCGTCAAACCAAAAGGCATGACAGTGAACTCGTAATGCACATATCTTGTATGGAAAGCAGTTTTGGGAATATCTTCTTCGAGAACACGAAGTTGATGATACCCAGAAGGCAGATCGATCTTGGAGAAGCATGAAGCACCTTGCAGCTGGTCGAAGAGATCATCAATTCGAGGTAGGGGATATCGATTCTTGATGGTAAGCTTATTAAGCTCACGATAATCGATACACATTCGAAAAGATCCATCTTTCTTTTTCACAAAGAGGACAGGAGCTCCCCAAGGCGAAAAGCTCGGACGGATGAATCCTTTATCAAACAACTCTTGAAGCTGTTTTGATATCTCTTGCATCTCCGACGGTGCAAGACGATAAGGTGCTTTCGCAATCGGGTTGGCATTGGGTACAAGGTTAATATGAAACTCGACTTGACGAACTGGAGGCAAACCAGGCAGTTCATCGGGAAACACCTCTGGATAATCCCGAACAATCGGAATATCCTGAATACTCTTGCTCTTGCCTTTCTCCTCGGTGACATGTGCCAGGAAAGCAACATATCCTTTTCGCAAATAACTTTGGGCCTTTGTACACGACATAAGCTTCAAATCACCAGATGGCTTCTCGCCACGAACTTCCAGAACATCGCCAGACGGAAGAGGAATACGAACAATCTTATCGACACAAACCACCTCAGCATGATGTTTGGTTAACCAATCCATCCCCACGATAATATCGAAACTCCCAAGTTGCATCGGCGTGAGGTTAATGGGAAAAAGATGGTTATCAAGGTTTAACTGACAATCATGAATAACAGAATCGGGAACAAGAGGTTTACCAGTAGCAACTTCGACAGATAAGGGTTTCCTTAGTTTAGTTCTAGGTATCGCAAGCAAAGGTTCAAAAGATAATGAAACAAAAATTCTATCGGCACCAGAATCAAAAAGAATAGATGCAGGTCGATTGTTAACAAGAAACGTACCATTGACAACGAGATTGTCAGCTCGAGCCTCATTTGCATTCAGATTGAATGCTCGTCCACGAGCGGGATTCGCATTCGCGTTGACATTCATGTTCGGATTCGCATTTGCATTTGCATTTGCATTCGCCAACCTCGGACAGTTGTTGCGGAAGTGACCAAACTCTCCACAAATGAAATATGAACCCGATGGGAATCTAGCAGCATTCCCCTGAACTGGAGCTTGATTCTGAACAATCTGATTCTGACCCAAACGACAGATGTTGGCCAGATGCCCAAGCTTACCACACGTTGTGCATTGCTTACAAGCTTTTTGTGCAACATGATGACCGTTGCAACGAGCACATTGAGGTGCGGTACCAGCATACGCTTTCTTCGCAGGCGGTTGAGCTGGTGGGTTCTGAGGGTTCTGAGCAGTAATTGCAAAGTTCTGAGCACCCTTTCGCTTTCTCGACTTCTTCGACGACTCACCTTTCTTACCCTTACCCTTTTCCTTAACAGATTCGGTCGACTTCTTCTTATCACCCTTACAGGTAAGTTTACCCTTCCTGACTTGCGACTCAGTCAGGGTAGCAGATAACTCGATCGCGTGATGAACAGTAGTAGGATTAACGCCATTCACAATATCTTGTATGGAATCGGGTAAACCATCGATATACCTCTCTATCGCTTTCTCCAACGTGGTAACCATAGTAGGACACAAAAGACTGGGTTCCTCAAATCGATCCGTATACGCACGGTGTTCTCCCCCATCTTGTTTTAGATCGTCAAACTCTCGTTCCAAAGCTCGAATTTCATGACGGGGACAAAACTCTTTCATCATGAGAGCTCGAAGCTCTTCCCATGTTTGTGCCAATGCCACTTCGGCACCCCTATCGCGCATCACTCCATTCCACCATGTAAGAGCACGCTTCTCAAACACACTTGATGCAAATTCAACCTTACACCCATCCGAACATTGCACATGTCTGAATGTGCTCTCGATACTTTCGAACTATTGAAGGAGTGCAGTTGCTCCTTGTGACCCAGAAAACTTTAGCGGCTTAGCAGAATTGAAATTCTTGAAATTACATTGCGCATTGTTATTATTATTGTTATTGTATAGCTCGTGGATTTGGGTCACAACGCCTGGAAGCACAGCAGCCATTTGCTGAGAGACAAGGGCTGCGACTTCTTCAGCAGTAAAAGATTGTGCATCACGTCGAGGAGGCACTGTCTAACAAGGAAATATGAGAAACAAGTGAGGTCGATAATTAGGAAAAACAAAAGAGGTATTGAAAATATCGACGAAACATAAGGAAGGCGATCATTTGTTCGTTACCTCGAACAAACAAACGACACGCAGTGACTAATCAAAGTAATGAATCAAATAATGTATTGTGAAGACATACTTGCCTATAAGTGAACACTCACCCCAAGAGTTCCCAGGTAAGAGTGACTGGTCTGATTATGTGGATTTGTACGAACACTCTAGCCTTAGACAGAAAACTCAGGGTACAAGCATTCACTCTTCCAGTTTGCACGTGTTCACATTATTTAGACCCAAACTTTGACAAGATTTTGAAAACTCAGAAGGCACTAAGCCAAGAATGAGTCAAACTGGAAGGGTTCAAAACCTTACAACAGAGGGTTCAAAACCTAGTAATCAATCATCCTAGAACGGATGATTAATTTTCGAAGCAGATTCGGATTTTGTGTCCTCGTTGTGGTTATCACCTAAGGGTAGGTGATGGTTTTGTTTTTTTTTAAATCTAAATGCAAATCAACTTGCGTTGGGGTCCTAGAAAGTTATAGTCTAGGTCAAAACATTACTAATAACCTAATTCCCTATAACCATTGGCTCTGATACCAACTCTTCTGTCACACCCCGACCACGTAAAACAACAAATCGTGGCGGAAACATCGGGGAGTGTTGTAACAGAATTATTGTTTCACAACCATGGATACAAAAGAGTCTCATTTTATTTATTCATTAAGTAATTTACATTGTTTTAACATGAAACAAGCAAGTTATATATCGACTATCATTGTCACTAAGGCCTCGTCCAGATCCTATGTGACTTATGCATCCTAGCAATCAACATTAAGCAACATCACCTGAAACATATGTAAAAACAAAGTCAGCAAAGAAATGTTGGCGAGCACATAGTTTTTGTGTGAGTGTCAGATTCATGGCTCGTTGAAATATCTCGTACAACTTCGTTAATCGATATTTGAAACCTTGTTTTGTAAAATGTTTGTATTGTAAAATGAATAACCAAGTCAAAACAGATTGGTTATAGTTTATAAAACCTCGATGCCATGAATCTTAACTCAAAACATTTGTTTAAGTAACCAAATCGTAAATCGTTTTCGTAATAAAACTCGTATGGTTTATATCGTTTAGCAAACTTCGTTTGTGTGAGATCGTTTCAAATCGTTCTCGTTCAATCATTCAAAATCGTTCAATCATTTAATATCGTTCTCATTTAAATCGTTCTCGTTTTATTTGTGAAAACTACTTATGGTCGTCTCGCTAATAACATTCAAACCTTCGTAACTCGTCCATCGTTCAACTCGTATTAACAAACCACCAAAGGGTATGTTAACAATCACAGATTCAGTCGTTACCCACCTAACCCACACATAACCATGGGTGCAGTCTGATAACGGGATTTGTCAGATCCTATGGTACCATAACCTAATACTGGTTGGTTCGGCCAAAATTAATGAATGTCATTCGTTATGTAACTACAACCAACAAGTTCGTTCACATTGTCGAAATCGTTATTAATTTAGTATAAACCATCTTAATCGTTTTTGAAATCATCGTAAAATATCGAAATCATTTTGATACATATGAATCACCCCAAAACAATCGAAAATAGTAAAAAAGAGGGGATCTATGTACTCACCTTTGGGTGCGTTTTTATAGGTTAACACAATCCCTCAAATTGTTTATTTGTCATAAATTAAATAAGAATGATTTAATAATAAAAAACCCACAAAAATACATAAGTTTCTCCGATACTTAAAATTTTCACATAACTTTGAGATTTCTCGAAAAGTTATTATTTTTTATTATTTTGGATTATTTATATATATGGGTTCAACATATATATTTTAAAAACTTTGCGACTTGTACGATTTTATTGGTGACCCTCATCATGATATAAGCAATATATCTACGATTTGCGCGTCGTAATATATATACTCAAACGTAACTTAAAATAAATATCGTAATACACATTATCTTGTCAACACTAACACATCATGATACACATATTGTAAAACACTTAGCACATTGTAACACCTTAAATTTACCCATGAACAACCCATTCTAGTGTACATTGAAAAACACGTATTTTAGCGATTCGGTAACATTTTTGGGCGCCGGAAGTCACGTATGACTAACCAAACACCAAGTAAACTTAATATAAGTTAAAATACTTATTTTTATTATAAAAAATATCAGTTTACTTACTGATCTAAAACAGTTTAATAAAAATCCCCCGAAAAGCCGATTTTTAACCATTTTACCGCATAGTTTTGCATCAAACGTTAACTGAACCATCCCAAATCGAAACGAATTGATATTTTAACATAACCCATGTTATTTACTGAATAACATAGTGGTTATACTCATGATAGTGCAGGTCTCACATAAAGCACATAAATCATGCAAATTTCACATATTTTACCACTTTTTAAGCTATATGTACAACATGCAAAGCTATCAAACCTATGTCAAAGTTCCATGCCATAAAAATATACCAAATAATGTTATTTTTAGTGTTTATAATCTGATCTAAAACATCTTTGTCATACAATCACTTTTTATCATTTCTTGAGCTTTAAATCAACATGTATCCTCATGTACAAGTGTCTAAAGCATACTATCATATCACCAACATTTCATATGAGTTTAGATGCATCAAATATGCAACTTATTCATGTTTATTTGCTGTTGTATTTGAACATTTATCATATCATACCCAAATCGTCCAACACTTGCATTTTAACTATTATTCAAGAACAAGCAACAACTTAAACATGTACTTATCAAGGAATCAAACTCAAAGCTCATACATATATATCACCACCATTTTTACTTGTTTCAAGACCCATTTCATTTTAGATTTCAAGTTTGTGAAAATTGCAAGATTCAAGAGAAACTTCAAATCATCAAGAACAACCAAGAATCAAGAGTATGATTTAAACATAAATGTTATACCTTCTAGATTCAAGTAAGTTGTTGGATGAGGTTTTGATGATATGGAGCTTGAAATCACTTGAATGCACCTTGGAAACACCTTTGGATCTTCACATCAACTTGAAACTAGCTTGGAAAGGGGTTGAATCTTGAAGAACAAAGTTGCAAAAGATGAAAGTGGGAGTGATGGGGTGTTTACAGTTTGGGGAAGGAGAGAGAGAGAGAGTGGAAGAGTGAGTGTAGATTGCTTTGTGATCTTGTTGGATTTATAAGGATATGCATGATCTAAGAAGATATCATGCAACAACACTTGGCATAAAAAAAGATTGAGTGTAGATTGCTTTGTGATCTTGGTGGGGTCCCCATATATGTGACCATAAATTTGAAGGGGGGGGGGGTTAAGTGTAATTTTGGTTGGTAAAATAGATAAAAACAGGTATTTAACTGGATACCGGGTATTTTATCTAGCGTTTAAATCCCGGTTAATGGCGTTCTAAATTATTTTTATTATTCTATAAAAATAAACTCGTCAAAATATTACTGAAATAAATTTCAGTTGCCGAGACTGGCTGTGTTGTCTGTGTTTTGCAATAGAAGCACTGTGTTTCGCAGAAACACGCGGTACGCGTTTAAACTTGAAAAATAACGTTTTTAAGCGTTTTAATTTTATTTTTCAACACGAACCTGATTAAAAATAAAATTTTAATCATAACAGAATATTTTTGGGATTTAAATATTATCCGGGCGGTCACCAACGTTCGTTTCGCAATTTTGTCGTAAATAGTTCTTTAGTTCAAATAAACATGTTTTTGCCATACCGAATCCTTCGAAACTTATTTCTAAGTTATGTAAAGGATATTTAGGGCATGTTTGGCTTATGTCACAGTTCCGGAGTGTACATCGCGTTAAACTGATTGCGTTTACGCACCAGATCGCGTATAACCTTCCAGAAAGTGATTTAAAGCTTGAAATCGGAATCGAATCAAATTGTAAAATTATTAAACACAATTACACGTATAATAACACCAAAGCACATTGTTTTATTGATTATCAACATTGTTTTACATTATCCGATGATTACAGAACACAGTTTTCATAGTATGCAACAAATGGACATACATAGCATGAAATGAAATGTAAAATAATGTACTAAGTATGCACTAAATGGACATACATAGCATGAAATGTAATGTAAAAGAATGTACACATAGCATGAAATGAAATGTAAAACGATGTACTAAGTATGCACTAAATGGACATACATAGCAAAAACATAATGAAATCATGTACTAGTAGTGTACTAATGAACATAGCAAGTATATGATATGAAAACATGGAAAGCATGAAAGTAACAAGTAGGCACATGTGTTTCACCCCAAAACACTTGAAAAACAGTAAAAGAGGGGTCAATGTACTCAGTTGAGGGTGCTTAGAAGTCTTGAACAATAACCAAGCAAAGCTAGAGGGATCACGGAATCAAACGGCACCTAATATAGATAACTATGTAAATAAACGGACCCAAATCAGAGGATTGGATAAAATGAGGTTTCGTAAACCAAATGAGTGTAGGGACTCATGTAATACGGTTTAACAAAGCCTACATTCTAAAATGTAACCTAACCTACATGCTTACGACCCATTACGACTCGTTTAGGTAGCTTACGCCACTTTAACGCGGCGTTCGCGTAAAACGCATTCGGAACGCCTAACTAGTCCTATGACAAGTATTATATGCCTTAATATGTCTAATAATGTTTCCTAATCAGTTTATATGTCAAAATTTAGGTTACATATGCTTAAAATGAATTTATGCGTAAAAAGGACATTTTGGTCATTTACCTAAGGCATATAAACTACCTATCATACAACTACTTAAACGAAGTGACCATAAGGTATAACCTCGGAAGGTTATTCCCTATGCAACTATTGTCACCTAGTGTGTTTGGTCGGATCCTAATGATCGACCAAACGGCTCGGGTTCGAAAGTATAAGCAGTTGTTTAGACCGCTTACCTTACGACCCTACATAAGCACTAAACCTAAAGTGACGAGCTAAACATGTTAAAACATGCTTAACGAGGTTTGAAAACAGGTTTCGTATCAAAACAAATGGTTTTGATACCTAAAAGTAGTTTTGTTACAAAATACGCAAGAATACGCATTTTGGCCGAAACTACGACTCGCCACTATGCCTAGATAACGTGGTAATCAGTAGGTATAGTCACAAGAGACTAAAACCATCGTGATTAAGCTCACGTTATGAAGTTCAAACGAACTTCGTGTTGACCATAAACTGGTCAAAGCAGAAAGTCAAACACAGTTTGACTTTCACGCGAAAAAGAACGAAAGAGGACTTACAACGGGTCCAAGAATGGAAGTTTTGATCGGATTACTCTCAGGTATGAGGTGTATACTTCAACTTAAAGAGCCAAATCAGATCAAATGTGAGTTTTGAAGCAACAGGGTGGGGGTATTTATAGATTTCATAGAACCGTTAAGATCGTTCATCGAAAACCGAGCTTCGATCTAGACCTTACATGTGTGCCCATGGTTTTAGAATACCATGGGTACCCCAAAACAAGCCCCTAGTTTCATTAAAACCATGTGCAAATGAGGGTAATAGTTGGAACAAGCTGGAAATCAGATTTTCAACTTTGGTCCCTTCCTATGATAACTATGGCAGATTGTCAATTTTGGTCACTAAATGTGCAAAACATGGTTTTTGATGCATTTTTGACACGTTTAAGCCCCATTAATCCCATTTCAAGGCTCTAAAATGAAGTTAAAGTATAGGGAACATGAAACATGCTCAAAAATATCTCGGATATCGGTTCGTTTGGTCGTACGGTTGCGTTGTTCGGTTAATTACGACGAAACACGAACGGACGTGAAAAACGATCCAAACTACGCGACAAATGGAATTTTATCATGCCAATCACTAAAATAAAATATTTTAATGATTACATAAATTTTTGGATGTCCGGATGTATTCAGAACGTAAGATATGCGCGAAAATGCAAACTTATGCACTTTTTGACGCTTTTAGTCCCTGAATGACAAAAAAGTTTATTTTAGCACACCAAACCCCTCAAAGCCTATTTCTAAGCTATGTAAAGGATATTTATGGTATGTTTAACTTATGGTTATGTTCCAGAATGTTCGTTACAGTACGAATCGACATACTTTCACAGTTTGGCGATTTTAGTCCCTATAAGCGAATTAACTTGATTTCGACACACCAAACCTTCCAAAACTTATTTCTAAGTTATGTAAAGGTTATTTAAGGTATGTTAAGCCTATGTAACTCTGATTACGTTTACGTATCATTGCACGTATAACTTTCCAGAAAGCGATTTAGAGCTCGAAATCGAACAAGAATTGATTTGTGCAAATGATACACATATTTATTCAAATCCCAAGTATGAAATACAATATTTCATTGGTTTGGTATTTGTTTGATGGCCTTGGAGGCACAGGTGTCACAGTCTCCCCTACTTCAGGAAATTTCATCCCGAAATTTATTTAGAGGAAACTTGTGAGATCTTGAAACATGAAGTTGAAAAGATAAAAGAACACTGGTTAAGGTTCTGAACTTGTAGTAACTTTAATAACATCATGCTTGCAATGTAAGAGGGACACTTATATACAAGTATATAAAGCATTATTGGTGTGTCCACCGTTCCTCCATTACATTGTTCACGTTTCATTATTGTTGTCACTATCAGTTCTTACACATGACAAATCTTACTGGGTTCCTGAGCACTGAATTTCATAATTATGTACGCGTCCATAATTATGTAATTATTTGCATAGTCCGCACAGTGCATTGTCCGCACAGTGCATTTTAT
This sequence comes from Helianthus tuberosus, assembly GCA_030545235.1. Taxonomy (NCBI): domain Eukaryota; kingdom Viridiplantae; phylum Streptophyta; class Magnoliopsida; order Asterales; family Asteraceae; genus Helianthus; species Helianthus tuberosus. The sequence continues at coordinate 1,956,572 of JARYGA010046293.1, forward strand.
AATGTGTAGGGGAAAACCAAATGAACAGACTTGTGATGAGCGTGACTAGACCACCATAGGGTCCTTTTAATTAAATCGATAAATGATTTAAATAGACTACCAAGGAGTCAATTCAGCCATATCACCACATGTTATTCTTAACCAGATTCTGAATCAATATTTTGACTTAGACCACTCAAGGGGTCCCTTTGAATTTTGGAATGGTACTATATAATCCAAGGGTCTTAACTATTACGTAGAAGCCCATTAAGGATTTAGGGTAGTACCTTTTTTAATATCCTACTATAAATCCCTCATATGAAGATATGGAAGATTCTACGAGGATTTGGATAACGAATATCCAGATTACTCAAAAACACAAAATGAATAAAAGAAAACACATGAACACATAATCACAAATTGTTTATCTTGATTTTGTTACCATTTTGTTAATTTGTTTTGTCAATTGTGCACATGTATTTAAAGCACACCAGGTATCCAATCTGTGGATTTCATTTGGCACTTTAAACATTTTCAAGAATCTAACTATGAAGATAGGAAGAATTTAGAAAGAAAATTCGATTTCGATTACAAAGAATCGTAATATTCGAATTAAGGTATACAAGGAATTCAATTAAGGATTCTGATTTAAGCAATAATCATCCACAAGGATCTAATTGTGAAGATAAGAAGATCCCATATGGATTTTTAGGATTTGAAAAGCGGGAGGCGTTTCAAAACATTGCACTAGACGTGCTTAAGTCGAAACATGAGGTAAAAATGCTCATGAAGTTGAGGTGCTAGATATGCCAAGGCGACATACGAAGCAGAATTTGAAGGTTAAGTCAATGCATGAGAAATTGTTTTTGAAAACTATGCATGGGGTTCTTTTAGAAATGTGTTTAATGTTTTTAAAACCTTACATAATACTTTTGAAATCATAAAGTAGGTGTATTAGATAAGTATACTTATAAAATGTTTTAAAATCATGCGAGATGAATTTTGAAATTATGTATAAGGTTTTTGAAAACATGAATGATGCTTTTGAAATCATGCACTTGATATATTAAGTAAATATACTATGTTAAAAATGTTTTCTAACTATATGGGGTATTTTGAAATCAGGAAGGTTGTTTTGAAAATTTATACTATGTATGTTGCTATAAAAACCAGAATGCAATGGGCATGAGATCAAAAAATTACCCTTAGTTATCTAACCAAGGGTTTAAAGGCACAGATGTGCAAAATGCACGGTTACTCATAATGTCACTTTATTTCCTGTACTTTGTTTCTTAGAATGAAACGAGTACTTTAAAATTTCCGAGGAAATTATGAGCGATCACTTGAATGGGAGAACCACAAGAGTAGTTTGTAAGAACACAGTTCCTTGTTGTAGGTATCATAGGGGAATGCCATACACACATGTAACTACACTTGTACATCAGAATTGTGAACAACAATTTATTTATAAACAAAACAGATTGTTTCAGGGTTCAACAAAAGATACAAAAGCATAAGTTTCAAATTATTCAAAGTAGCAGCATCTTGTAATCAGCCAAATGCTTATCCGTGGGTCAGATTTGCATTAGCAAGCTTTGGGCATTTATTCACGAAATAACCCATCTTGCCACAGTTGTAGCACGATCCAGGTGGAAAGCAAGCTTGAGCAGGGTTGGCTCAGAGTTGAGTAGCAGTAAGATTTGCAACAGCTTTGTTTTGGATAGCAAAGCGGCATATGTCAACCAAATGTCCCCATCGTCCACAATTGGTACATTTGAAACATGGTGTTTGATCTGGATGATGACAGTTGCATTGATTGCATAAGGGAGCAGTTCCCTTGTACCGCTTCTTGGTTGGTGGTGCTGCCACTTGGCTAGGTCCCGCTTGATTTGGTGCAACTGCTGCAGGTTTCTTTGAAGCTTTACGCTTCTTTGACCTTTTCGAAGGCTTGGCTTCTGCTTCTTTCGATGCTTCTTGGGTGGCTTCATTATTGAGACGAGACATGGCGACACCTAAATCCACAGACTTTAGGATTACTTCGCCTATTCGCTAGGCAAATTTGGCAGTTTGCTCGGGCATTTGAGTGTTGCTGAGATGAAGAGACATTCTAGAAGAAATGAAAGGCATAGGAAGAAACAATTGAAATGTTATTGGATAATCAAAACAGAATGGCAAAGCACAAAAAATTGCGATCATTTGTTTGTTACCTAAGGCAAACAAATGAGATGGTGACTAATCAAAGTAATCGGGTCATATTAATGCATCGCGAAGACATGCTTTAGCCTATAAGTGGACACTCACCCCAAGAGTTCCCAGGTAAGAGTGACTGGCCGGATTATGTGGATTTGTACGAACACTCTAGCCTTAGACAGAAAACTCAGAGTACAGACATCCACTCTTCCAGATTGCACGTGTTCACACTATAAGACCCAAACTTTGACGAGATTTTGAAAATTCAGAAGGCACTAAGCCAAAAACAAATCATCCGAAAGGGTGGGTGATTATTTTCAAAATCATTTTGAAAACTTAGAGGGTTCAAAACCTAGTAATAAATCATCCTAGAACAGATGATTGGTTTTCAAAGCGGATTCGAAATTTGTGTTCTTGTTGTGGTTGTCGCCTAAGGATAGGTGACGGTATTGTTTTATGACTAAACGTAAGTAAACTCACGTTGGGGTCCTAGGAAGGTTATAGACTAGGTCAAATCATTACTAATAACCTAATTCCCTATAACCATGAGCTCTGATACCAACTCTTCTATCACACCCCGACCACGTAAAACAACAAATCGTGGCGGAATCATCGGGGAGTGTTGTAACAGAATCATTGTTTCATAACACATGGAAATTTAAATGTTGATTTATTGATTAAAAGAAATTACAATGTCTTAACAACAAGGAAGCATAACATAATTAACTAGTCTTGCATCTTTTATTGTCACTAAGGCCCAAGTCCGCCTAAGTGTATCTTGATCAATCCTATGCATCATTTCCTGAAACACATGTGAAAATAGGTACGTCAGCATAAAAATGCCTGTGAGATACATAAGTTTTATTGATTTAGGATTCATGACTTATAAGTTTATAAGAAAATGTTTATCAAATGTAGTCATGAACCTTGTAAAATGTTTTTGTTTTATAAATCATATAAAAATGGATAAGGAAACAGATGATATAAAAGAAAATGTATGGTTATGTAAATAACCAAGTAAAATGAATTTGTAAAAAAATGTGTTATTTGCAAAACAATGTTTTGTAAAGATATGTTAATTGTGTAAAATGTAATATGTCAAAATTGAAATGGTTTAAATAACACTACGATATGTAATATCATAAAAGCACTTATATATAGGAAGTACCAGTGGCGTATCCACCATGCTTTTATCATATTACACACATCTCGTTACTTAAATCACTTACCCAAACAAACCACCAATGTAAAAATGTTCATGTATAACTAAATGTAATGTTTAAACAAATGTTGAAATGTTATTGTGTAAACAAATGTAATGTATAGTGAATAAAAAGCCTTTATTGATTAAAAGCATTTACTCGACCTATAAGAAAGAAATGTACAAAACAATGCATTTGAGAAAATAATAATCAAAAGTTATGTTTTATAAATAATGCATGCTTTACTGATACAAACTTCTATGCGGTATTGTGAAAATGCATACATTCAAGCCTTGAGACTGTGGCGATAAACCCTTAAACGAATTAAAGGTTTATCTGAGTTATGTGTATCGAATTCGGTCATTCCTTTCATCCAAGCATACCTAGGATGTCAGGAACGGGAGTTGTCAATTCCTATGGTACCACTACCTACTAACGAACGGCGTAGCTAATGTTAATGAATGTATTTTTGAGCCATTTAAACAAACCAAATGTCATACCAAAATGTAAGCATGTTTTATGAAAATAATGTACTAAGAATGCAACAAATGGACATACATAGCATGAAAAGAAATGTAAAATAATGTACTAAGTATGCACTAAATGGATATACATAGCATGAAATGTAATGTAATGTAAAATATGTTAGTGCACTACATCTGTCGACTTCGTCTTGTATCGAGTCTTACACTAGTTAGAATAGATCAGGGCACGTAAAACGAGAGTTAGAAAGATTTCGCTTGAAGTATTGGATTTGTAAAGGATTTCGCTTGAAGCCTCAAGCGAAATCAACATGTAACGATTTCGCTTCAGGTCATTCCAAGCGAAATCTCAATCTCTATATATAGGGATGTTGGTCAAGCGAAATTAAGTAGTTTTTTTAGAGTTTTCAGAGAGTGATTTCCATACCGAAGTGTTGCCGGTGTGAGAACTGATTGTAATTGTTGTCTAATCAATACAAATCAGTGTTAAAGTGAAGATTCAGCTGTGTACACATCAAATACTTGTTTTCCGCACCTGTATTTGATAGAATTCCTCTGAACCGACTCGTTCGGATCCACAAACCGATCCTACAATTGGTATCAGAGCTCAGGAGGAGGAGTTCTGCAAAATTCAGCCGAAATTCATCAAAATCTCTTACTTCTACACCTTCTTTTATCAGTTCAGAAACTTTTCACGGTCTAAATCATCTCAAATTCTCACAGATTGTTTAAAAGTACAAGATAACAAATCCTTGAAAGTTTCACAGCCAAATTTGACCTAAAAGTGATTAAAATTGACCTCCGAATGGATTTCGCTTGAACGGATCAGATTTCAGTAGTAGATTTCGCTTGAAATTTCAAAAGACACCTAGATTTCGCTTCAAACAGTATTCTATTTCGCTTCAGAAACTGTTGCTTGAACGATTTCGCTTCAAAGTTTTCGCTTGAGAGTTGTTCAGTTTGTCTAGTTCGCGTGAAGGATTATGCTTAAAAGATAGTATTTCGCTTGAAAGTATCTGAAACATGGATAACGATTTCCACAACGCTTTTGCAACATCGCCTAGTTCATCTTCCATTGCTCAGAACATGAATTCAGAAAATGAAACGGGAACGACTCAGAAACCCCCGAAGCTAATGGGAATTGAAGAATACTACGGATGGAAAGATAGATTCGAAAACTGGTTGCAGGCAAATCATTTAAGATCATGGGAATGTATTCTGACAAAGTATACTCCACCACAAACCGAAATGCAGACTGAAAAACAGCTTTCAGATTTCAGTAAGGAAGAACGGGAAATATACCGAGCTGAAAAGATGATGATCAGTCTACTTCAACAGGCCATCAAAGAAGACATCTTCATACTACTTCAACATGACAAAACATCACAATCAATATGGGATGCTCTAAAAATCAAGGTTGAAGGCAGTACTAGTATGATTAAAAGCAAGAAGGCATTGCTTAAAAAGGAATTTGATTTGTTTACAAGTTTGCCCGGAGAAGATACAAAGAAACTCATTGAACGATATTGTCACTTAGTGAGAACAATGTCAATGATGGGTATTAAAAAGGAAAATGATGAATGGGTGGATAAACTTGCTGATGCATTACCTCAGAAAGAGTGGGGAACTTATTTGATGATACTGAAGAATACTGGGGTTTATGATAGATTGTCGATCTCTCAGTTCATTGAAAAGATTGAAAGTCAGGATTTGGAACAGCAGAAGATCGCAAGGATGAACAGTCCAAGTGGTCATCAAGATGTAAAGATGTATTACAAGGGTAATGTTCCGGTTCCAGAAGCTGAAAGAAGTCCGAAAATCCAGACTGCGTTTAGTGCTGGAGACTCTACAGAAAAGATTGATCAAAGTTCAAACAAAAGCAGTAGTGGATTCTCATCTTATCCAAGTGTCAATCCAAAGACTTCATCAGAAAATTTTCAGTCTCAAAACACAAAGATGGGAAATGGTTGTGTGATTCAATGCAACATAGCTCTAAATCTTCCAGAAGGCCAAAGTTTTTCTGAAGACATTGCGAAAGATCATATGACATTACTTGGTTCCGTACTTATCTCATATGAAGGATTAGTTGCTGGTCGAATTGGAAATCCTATGCTTACAAAGGAGGATTACGACCAGATAGATGCCGAAGAGATGGAACTAATGGATATCAAATGGTGTCTTGCAAGTGTTCTGAGACGTGCTGAAAAGTTCAAGACAATTACCGGGAGAAATGACTTTCTTGATGCTTGTGTTTCTACTTTAGGTTTTGATAAATCTAAAGTTACTTGTTTCAGGTGCAGAGAAAAAGGTCATTTTAAGCGGGAGTGCAAGAACAGAGATGTTAGTGGCGCTCAGAATCCATTTGGAAAAGACGATTACTACCGGAAAGCCATTTATCAGCAAGTTGGTCAGACACAAGAATTACAGACGGCTCATGGTAGAAAGATTGAAGATTCAAAGAGAGGATGCTTGGTAGATTTCAACTGGAGCAATTATATATCTTCTGACAGCAAAGCATGCACAGTTGATCAAGATGATGAGAAATTACCTGAAGGTTTCAATTGGGATATGTTTGTTGATGAAAAGGGTGACTTCAAAGCTTTCATTGCAAAGATTGTTAAAGAACCAGACTTGTTTGCAACCTGGATGAGATCTATTGGTGAAACAATGAAAGAACATTCAGTTACATCTGAAGAAAGCTCAGAAAGTGTTGATGCAGATTCACTAAGCACAGATGAAAGTGTGCTGAATGATATTTCTTCAGAAAAGGAAGTTACATTTGATCAAACACCATCTGATTCTGGTGTATCTGAAGATGATTCTGACAAATCTGCACAGTTTGATAAAACACCGATTGAGAGTAGCAGTGATGATGAAGAAGAGAAACATATTAATGTGGCTAAACATCATCTTTCTCCTGAAAGTTTTCATTTTTATTTTGCAGATCGCATGGAGAAACTGAAGGAGAAACAAGCTGCTAAAGAACAACAACCGAATGAGGAAGTTAAAGTAGTTGTTGAAGAAAAGGTGACTGAAGCTGAGAAGGTAACTGATGAAGAAAAAGTGATTGAAGTGGTAAAAACAATCGAGATTGAAAAGATTGTTGAAATTGAAAAGCCTTGCAAGAAGTGTTTGGAAGCTTGCAAAAATTGCGAAGAAAAAGATGTGACTCTGTTTGATAGAGAAAGACTGATAGAAAAGTTACTATCTGACATCAGCTATGTGAAAGAATCTTATAACGTGTTGAACAGAACAGTGACAGGTCTTCAAACAACAAATTCTGAAAGAGAAAAGGCATTAACGATGACAAATTCTACGCTGATGGCAAAGCAAAAGGCAATTAATCATTACATCGAAGAAAATGCTAATCTAAAGCAAGAGTTGGAGAAAGAAAAGATTGAGAATGAAAGGATCAGAAGGTTATTACTGAGTTATTCTTGTTCTGATTATGTTATTGATCGAGTTTATCCTACTGTTGCAGGTTTTGAAGCATTTCAGGATGAGAAGCAAAAGAATGAGACTGGTAAGGAATCGACTGTTAAATACAACAAGTGTCCGCCTCCTATCTGGGAAGGGTATTCTCCTAGAAAACCAAATGAGGAACAAGTCGAAAAAGCAGTCAATATAAAGTTAAAATCAGAGACAACTGATGTTTTACCAGATAACATTGATATCACGTTTACCTCGTCTGATACTGATCATGAGTCTGAGTTAATCAAAAAGGTGGTCGATCAGGTGTTGGATACTGAGGAGGTGTCTAAGTCAAAGTTTGAGTCTGGGTGTTCAAGTTCGTCAGTCAACAGTTCAAAGTCATCGGAAAAACGGTCTTATAGTAAAGAATTCTTGTTATCAAAAGCAAATTTGGATGATGAAACATTTAAAGTTGCATATACTTTAAATGGTTCTGACAAATTATATTCTGATGAAGAGTTTCCGATGGATAGTGTTAGATTTGATAAGATCAAAAAGGTTTTCAAAATCACAGAAATTAATATTTCTGACACTAAAAATTTAAATCTTAATGAAAAACCTAAAAAATACACTTCTAGAGTTCAACAAAGGTTAAACAAGAAAAAAGGAAGAAAAAATTACAATTCTGATTCTAGTTTTCAAAAGAAAACAAATCAAAATTGTAATTACAAAAGAAAAGGTTTAGGTTTTATTCAGCAAGAAAGTTACAGAAAGGTAAACAATTTTAAACTAAAAACAGAATTTGTTTCAGGTGGAAGTGTTGAAGATGAACAGAAGAAACCTTTCTGGAAAGAAACAAATCAGGAGTTTCTTGGTGAAAGAAAAAGAACAGGAACTGGAGTTTTTCATTCAAGAGACATTCCAAGAGATACAAGAACTTGTTTTCAATGCCAAGTTGTTGGACACATTGCTCATAATTGTCCAAACAAAGTCAACAAAAAACAGGGAGTCTCTGAAAAACTTAAAGAAAAAGTGGTTGAAAAGAATGATTCACCAACTACAAACTTCAAAACTGTTGAAAATTCAAAGAATGAAGTTGGTGAAAATTCTAAAAGATTGTACAAAAAGAAGGCAAAAGACAACCAAACATGGGTTGTTAAGAAATCAGTTGATAGTTCTGACAATGAATCTGATTCCACAAAATCAGAGGAGTCACAAAATGAGATTGATGATTTGTTGAATGATGATGATATTAAATCAATGAGTGTGAAAGAAATTCAACAAATGGTTGGTAAAATAGAAATCTCAGATTTTGATATTGAAAAAACATTCAATGGTAATGTTAAGAAAATTTTCAAGAAAATGCTTGATGGGAAAGTAAAGGGGGTTAAAGATTTTTATGCAACTAAAAAGGCAACTTACAACCCTACTGCCCAGGAATTGGAAGCCACCAAGTCAAATAAGACTTGGGTGGAAGTTTGCTTTTCTTAAAAGTCTTAGGACTTGCCGGAGATCCCAAGTTTATATCGTGGATCAGGAATCGGCATCTTTCTAATGTTTGAAATTTTTGATTAAAAATTTTGATAGTGTTTGGATGTTTACAGGTTGTAGGATTACGCCGGAGCTTCCAGGTTGGTAAGTGCGAAGCAGGAATCGGCATTCTGATTGGTAAAATGGTGATGTAGATGTAACATTCCTACAAGTGGTATTGTGTTCTACATGTGGTAATTTTTACAATTGATATAGATGGTGCGTAATTGCAAGTGGTTAATCAAGGTCATTAAGTTGAACTTGATTGGACCATTCTTACAATTGGTATTTCGAATAGACAATGTGATGAACCACACTCCGAATCTTCAAATGATTATGTCATAAAAACTTATTTTCCGGAAAAATCATTTTGATTAAAACAAACTTAAGTGTTTTGAAATCTAAATGAGAAAATACTTTTGTGATAGGGGGAGTTCTGATTGTTTATGCCAAGTGAATGGCGATTTGATGTGATTTGATATCGGTTGTCAACCTTATTGTACAGTTTATTTTCAAATTTCCTTTCATGTGTTTGTATTTTAGGGGGAGTAAAAATTTTCAGAAAATCCAAAAACATTTGAAAATTTGAAAAAGACAAAAACATGATAAAATTCAAAAATGAGTTTTTGTTGCATATAAGAGGAAATGATAGTACATCAGTGGACTGTCACAACATGCTAAAGAATTGGAAAGTAAAATGTGATAAACAATCTTACTGTGGATATGTCAGTAGGTTTTTGGACATTTAGTAGATTGTGACGAGATATAAACTAAATTTCAAACTTGCTTGTTCTGTGGGTTAACACAAGCTTGGATATATAGGTAACCCCTGAAATCTCGTTTGAAAGGTCTCTTAATCTGATATACTAGGTCTTTATACTCTATGATATCTGGGGTATTATTCCGGGACTTCTGCTGAACGGTAGTTCTGACCTAGTCCCTGGCTAATACTTGCTGCAATGCTTGAAACACAGCATTAAACCCTCAGCATGCTGAAACAATAAAATTGATATATGCTGCTGTTGTAAGCAAAAAGATCCTCTAAAGGGGACACACTGAAAAGTCGAAGCTGATATCTCTCTGCGTATACGGAAGTATCGATCTGAGATCCCTCGGCCCTCGCACACCTAAATTATATACAGATATCATTGTAGTATTCTCACCTGTAAGACTGATTATTGAGATTCTGGATACGGGAGTATATTCAAGTAGTGGGACACATGGATAAGTTCAAGTGCTTAAAACATTAATAACGTATCTCGAAACAGTTGAACTTTGTGTAAAAATTTAAGTGGACAAATATACTGACAATCTAGGTAAATTGTTTAGAACTTAAAATGAAATGAAGCTTAACGGTGTTGGTGATGTGTCTCAGAAACTGATATGATCCTCTTGCACGAACTCACAAAAATATTGTTTGTAAATATTTCTTTATTGTATTTCATTCCTTTCAAAAATTACAAAAATATTTTTAGTGTGTTTTAGCATAAATTTTGAAAAATTCAAAAAGATTTTCGACAACTGGTATTGGAAAGCTGATTGTCAAAATTTCAAGAGCTAAACATGATGATTTTGTTGTGAGGGGGAGTGAATCTTAAAATGCTAAAAGGTTTGATAAATCCTACAATTGGTATTTTAAAACCTTCATTTGGTTCATCAGTGGTTGATGATAGAAAAGAGATTTATCTGATTATATCAGATTGTTGGTGCATTTAATTGTTAAATTTAGAAAATTTATTTCTGGGTTAAGTTTGTTGCAGGTGAGCCAGGTTAATTCATTCAAAGTTTACAAAAGTCAGAATCTGATCATGAATCTAAAAGTTTGATAGCTGCTGATGCTGATGAACTTAAGGAATCAAGAGATCTGATCAAGATAATTAGATAAAAGCCAGGCGATGATCTTGTAAACAACATTTGAGTCAGACATTGATCCTAAAGCAGATGTTGCTGAAGAACAAATGAATGCCAGCAAATCGTGAGGGGGAGTCTGATAGAGCAAGGTGAATTTGGAGAAGAAGATAGAGAGAGAAAAGCCCAGAGACTGATCAAGACTGAAGATGTGAAGACACTGTATTGGTGTGACTCGATAGTCGACTCGTCAACATCTGAGGGGGAGTCTGTTAGTGCACTACATCTGTCGACTTCGTCTTGTATCGAGTCTTACACTAGTTAGAATAGATCAGGGCACGTAAAACGAGAGTTAGAAAGATTTCGCTTGAAGTATTGGATTTGTAAAGGATTTCGCTTGAAGCCTCAAGCGAAATCAACATGTAACGATTTCGCTTCAGGTCATTCCAAGCGAAATCTCAATCTCTATATATAGGGATGTTGGTCAAGCGAAATTAAGTAGTTTTTTTAGAGTTTTCAGAGAGTGATTTCCATACCGAAGTGTTGCCGGTGTGAGAACTGATTGTAATTGTTGTCTAATCAATACAAATCAGTGTTAAAGTGAAGATTCAGCTGTGTACACATCAAATACTTGTTTTCCGCACCTGTATTTGATAGAATTCCTCTGAACCGACTCGTTCGGATCCACAAACCGATCCTACAAAATAATGTACTAAGTATGCACTAAATGGACATACATAGCATGACATGAAATGTAAAACAATGTACTAAGTATGCACTAAATGGACATACATAGCAAAAACATAATTAAATCATGTACTAGTAGTGTACTAATGAACATAGCAAGTATATGATATGAAAACCTGGAAAGCATGAAAGTAACAAGTAGGCACATGTGTTTCACCCCAAAACGTTTGAAAAATAGTAAAAGAGGGGTCTATGTACTCACTTGACGGTGCTTTGAAGTCTTGAACAACAACTAAGCAAAGCTAGAGGGATCACGGAATCAAACAACACCTAATATAGATAACTAAGTAAATAAACGGACCTAAATCGGAGGATCGGATAAAATGAGGTTTCGTAAACCAAATGAGTGTAGGGACTCATGTAATATGGTTTAACAAAGCCTACATTCTAAAACAAAACCTAACCTAAATGCTTACGACCCATTACGACTCGTTTAGGTAGCTTACGCCACTTTAACGCGTCGTTCGCGTAAAACGCGTTCGGAACGCCTAACTAGTCCTATGACAAGTATTATATGCCTTAATATGTCTAATAATGTTTCCTAATCAGTTTATATGTCAAAATTTAGGTTTCATATGCTTAAAATGAATTTATGCGTAAAAAGGGCATTTTGGTCATTTACCTAAGGCATATAAACTACCTATCATACAACTACTTAAACGAAGTGACCATAAGGTATAACCTCGGAAGGTTATTCCCTATGCAACTATGGTCACCTAGTGTGTTTGGTCGGATCCTAATGATCGACCAAACGGGTCGGGTTCGAAAGTATAAGCGGTTGTTTAGACCGCTTACCTTACGACCCTACATAAGCACTAAACCTAAAGTGACGAGCTAAACATGTTAAAACATGCTTAACGAGGTTTGAAAACAGGTTTGGTATCAAAACAAATGGTTTTGATACCTAAAAGTAGTTTGGTTACAAAATACGCAAGAATACGCATTTTGGCCGAAACTACGACTCGCCACTATGCCTAGATAACGTGGTAATCAGTAGGTATAGTCACAAGAGACTAAAACCATCGTGATTACGCTCATGTTATGAAGTTCAAACGAACTTCATGTTGACCATAAACTGGTCAAAGCAGAAAGTCAAACACGCGAAAAAGAACGAAAGAGGACTTACAACGGATCCAAGAATGGAATTTTTGATCGGATTAATCTCAGGTATGAAGTGTATACTTCAGATTAGAGAGCCAAATCAGATCCAATGTGGGTTTTGAAGCAAGAGGGTGGGGGTACTTATAGATTTCATAGAACCGTTAAGATCGTTCATCGAAAACCGAGCCTCGATCTGGACCTTACATGTGTGCCCATGGTTTTAGAATACCATGGGTACCCCAAAACAAGCCCCTAGTTTCATTAAAACCATGTGAAAATGAGGGGAACAGCTGGAACAAGCTGGAAATCAGATTTTCAACAGTGGTCCCTTCCTAAGATAACTATGGCAGATTGTCAATTTTGGTCCCTGAATGTGCAAAACATGGTTTTTGATGCATTTTGGAGACGTTTAAGCCCCGTTAATCCCATTTCAAGGCTCTAAAATGAAGTTAAAGTATAGGGAACATGAAACATGCTCAAAAATATCTCGGATTCCGGTTCGTTTGGTCGTACGGTTGCGTTGTTCGGTTAATTACGACGAAACACGAACGGACGCGAAAAACGATCCAAACTACGCGACGAATGGAATTTTATCATGCCAATCACTAAAATAAAACATTTTGATAATTACAAAAATTTTTGGATGTCCGGATGTATTCAGAACGTAAGATATGCACGAAAATGCAAACTTATGCACTTTTTGACGCTTTTAGTCCCTGAATGACCAAAAAGTTTATTTTAGCACACCAAACCCCTCAAAGCCTATTTCTAAGCTATGTAAAGGATATTTATGGTATGTTTAACTTATGGTTATGTTCCGGAATGTTCGTTACTGTACGAATCGGCATACTTTCGCAGTTTGTGGATTTTAGTCCCTGTAAGCGAATTAACTTGATTTCGACACACCAAACCTTCCAAAACTTATTTATAAGTTATGTAAAGGTTATTTAAGGTATGTTAAGCCTATGTCACTGTTCCAGAGTGTTTTTCGTGTTAAACTGATTACGTTTACGCATCAGTGCGCGTATAACTTTCTAGAAAGCGATTTAGAGCTCGAAATCGAACAAGAATTGATTTGTGCAAATGATACACATATTTATTCAAATCCCAAGTATGAAATACAATATTTCATTGGTTTGGTATTTTTTTGATGGCCGTGGAGGCACAGGTGTCACATTGGTGCATGTTACGTAACAACAACTTTGACTTGGTCTCTGGATATTAAACAAGACTTGGATATGAAGACTTCAGGGAATTTATGATATAATCAAGAAGTGCAAGTTTATTATATAACAAGACTAGTCCGAACTTATGAAGATTAAGTGAAATCTGAATTTGTGAAGGAGTTCTAAGTCCGATTTTGTGTAGATCAAGTCAAGTCCGATTTGTTAGATTATGTTAAGTCTGAATTTGTACGGCATGGTCACAAATTCAGATTTGTGAGGTTATGCGTGGTCCAAGTTTATATCTTTGTTATTAGTCCGAATTTGTATGTTTATTATGGATGTGGGCCTAGCCCAGTGTGCATGACTATGTGTATATAAATAGTGCTGCATTAGGGTTTTAGTTTAGACACTAGATGTGACACCTGTGTCACTGCGACCATCAAACAACTGCCAAGCCAATGAAATATTGTATTTCATACTTGGGATCTGTATGAAATATGTGTATCTTTTGCACATATCAACTCTTGTTCGATTCCAAGCTCTAAATCGCTTTCTGGAAGGTTATACGCGCACTGATGCGTAAATATATCCAGTTTAATGCAACGAACACTCCGGAATAGTGAGATAGGCTTAACATACCTTAAATAACCTTTACTTAACTTAGAAATAAGTTTTGAAGGCTTTGGTATGGAAAAATCTAGTTTAATCGCTTATAGGGACTAAACTTGACAAACTGCGAAAGTATGCCAATTTGAACTGTAACAGACATTCCGGAACATGACCATAAGTTAAAAATACCATAAATATCCTTCACATAGCTTAGAAATAGGCTTTGAGGGGTTCGGTGTGCTAAAATAAACTTTTGGGTCATTCAGGGACTAAAAGCGTCAAAAAGTGCACAAGTTTGCATTTTCGCGCATAACTTACGTTCTGAATACATCCGGACATCCAAAAATTTATGTAAGCACTAAAACATTTTATTTTAGTGTTTGGCATAAGAAAAATCCATTCGTCGCGCAATATGGATCGTTTTTCGCCCTTATGCGCATTCCGTCGTAATTAAGCGAACATCGCGTTCGTACGGCCAAACGAACCAACATCCGACATATTTTTGAGCATGTTTCATGTCCACAATGTTTAGGCATCATTTTAGGGCCTTAAAGTTGGCTTTACGGGCCTTAGAAGTGTCGGAAATGGCCTTAAACATGTGCAGGGACCAAAACTGTAATTTCTGCAAACTTGTTCTGATCAGACAAGGCCAGGCGGCCCGCCTGTGTTTTGCCTGATCCTGAAGCGGGCCGCGTCAGCCCTCTGACAGCAGAAAACATGCAGAAACCTCGAATCTGGTCCGTTTCACTTTGTGCACATGTTTTTATCAATACTATGGGCTGGTTTTGGATGGCACATGGTATTACAATACCATGTGTGCAAGTGTATGGCATAGATCGAAGCACGATATTCGAGAAACGATCTTAACGGTTCTTCGAATACTATAAATACCCAACCCACCCCATTGCAAAACCCACAAGAATTCTGATTTGAGGAGCTCTAAGTTGAAACCTTTGTTTCATACCTGAGCTACTTGGATCGGGATTAGCATTCGGGGACCCTTCATAAGTATTCCTTCGTTCTTTTATTGCTTTTCGAGTCTTTTCGAGTCTGAAAGTCAAACTTTGTTTGACTTTCTGCGTTGACCAGTTTATGGTCAACGCGAAGTTCGTTTGAACTTCGCAACGTGAGTGTAATCACGTTGGTTATAGTCCCTTGGGACTATGCCTACTGATTACCACGTTGTCTAGGGTCGTAGGGTAAGCGATCTAATAAATCGCTTATACCTTCGAACCCGACCCATTTGGTCGATCATTAGGATCCGACCAAATACTTTAGGTGACCATAGTAGATAGGGAATAACCTTCCGAGGTTATACCCTATGGTCACATCGTTTGAGTAGTTGTATGATAGGTAGTTTATATGCCTTAGGTAAATTACCAGAATACCCTTTCATGTATAATTGGTAATTAAGCATATGTAATCTAAACTTTTGTCACATAACTGATTATGTAACATGTTTAGGCATATAACACTTGTCATAGGACTAGTTAGGCGGTCCGAACGCGTTTCACGCGAACGACGCGTTAAAGTAGCATAAGCTACCTAAACGGGTCGTAATGGGTCACAAACACTTATGTAAGGTTTCATTTAGTATGTAGGCTTTGTTAAACCATATTATACGAGTCTCCACACTCGTTTGGTTTACGAACCCTCATTCTATCCGATCCTCGGATTTAGGTCCGGGTTATTAACATAGTTACCTATATTAGGTGCCGTTTGATTTCCGTGATCTTTAGCATTGTTTGGTTGTTACTCAAGGACTACTGAGCAATCTCAAGTGAGTACATAGACCCCTCTTTTACTGTTTTTTCCAAACTGTTTTGGGGTGAAACACATGTGCCTACTTGTTACTTTCATGCTTTCCTGTTTTCACATCATATACTTGCTTTGTTCGTTAGTACATTATAGTACATGATTCACATTTCATTGTTTTGCTATGTATGTTTACTTAGCATACTTAGTACATTGTTTTACATTACACTTATGCTATGTATGCCCATTTTGTGCATGCTTAGTTCATTGTTTTACATTGCATTTCTGTTGCATATGCTCATCCAGCATGTGAACACATTATACTACATTTTGAACCGTTGTAATTGTCACACCCTGTCTTTTGCGGAAGCGTATGATGTGTGACTAGCTTGTTATCATTGCATTCAATCGTAATAAACAACTACATGATCAAAACGGTGTTCATCCATTTATGAAAATTTAAGTATTACAAATACTTGTTATTTAAGTTTTCAAGTATAATTCCCGTATTCTTGAGTACCCCACGTACTCAAGTATCATTCAAGTTTTCTTGTGTACCCCACGTTTTAAATGATTGTTTATACAAGGACATTAAGGCACGTGAGGACATAAGGAGTATTAGTATATTCTCCTTCAAGGCATGTGAGGACATAGGGAACATTAGTATATTCTCCCTCTAACTATGTCGATTTCCCTCGACTGTGTCGATTAACCTCGATTGTGTCAATTTCCCTTGACTGTGTCGATTACCCTCGACTGTGTCGATTACCCTCGACTGCGTCGATTTCCCTCGACTGGGACACCGAAGCACTCAAGTGGTCACATAAGGACGATGAGTGGGGCTCGGCCGTACCCGTTAGATCTAACCCTCATCCCTAATTAAGTTTTAATGGCATCTCAATATCTAGTTTAAGCTCACATGGTCTAGTATTTTCTAGGCTTTTCTTAAAGCTCATCATATTGCACTCACCACGAGTGCTTCTCGTATTCTCAAATCATATTGCACTCGGTTCTCGTTCTCACCAAGAGTGCTTCTTGTATTTTTACCCTTTGTAAAAATTATAATATTTGTAACATGTATTTCACCCCCGAGAGTTATAAAAACTGAAAACAGTTAAAGTTGGCTGTACGGGCCTTAGAAGTGTCGGAAATGGCCTTAAACATGTGCAGGGACCAAAACTGTAATTTCTGCAAACTTGTTCTGATCAGACAAGGCCAGGCGGCCCGCCTGAGTTTTGCCTGATCCTGAAGCGGGCCGCGTCAGCCCTCTGACAGCAGAAAACATGCAGAAACATCGAATCTGGTCCGTTTCACTTTGTGCACATGTTTTTATCAATACTATGGGCTGGTTTTGGATGGCACATGGTATTACAATACCATGTGTGCAAGTGTATGGCATAGATCGAAGCACGATATTCGAGAAACGATCTTAACGGTTCTCCGAAGACTATAAATACCCAACCCACCCCATTGCAAAACCCACAAGAATTCTGATTTGAGGAGCTCTAAGTTGAAACCTTTGTTTCATACCTGAGCTACTTGGATCGGGATTAGCATTCGGGGACCCTTCATAAGTATTCCTTCGTTCTTTTATTGCTTTTCGAGTCTTTTCGAGTCTGAAAGTCAAACTTTGTTTGACTTTCTGCGTTGACCAGTTTATGGTCAATGCGAAGTTCGTTTGAACTTCGCAACGTGAGTGTAATCACGTTGGTTATAGTCCCTTGGGACTATGCCTACTGATTACCACGTTGTCTAGGGTCGTAGGGTAAGCGATCTAATAAATCGCTTATACCTTCGAACCCGACCCATTTGGTCGATCATTAGGATCCGACCAAATACTTTAGGTGACCATAGTAGATAGGGAATAACCTTCCGAGGTTATACCCTATGGTCACATCGTTTGAGTAGTTGTATGATAGGTAGTTTATATGCCTTAGGTAAATTACCAGAATACCCTTTCATGTATAATTGGTAATTAAGCATATGTAATCTAAACTTTTGTCACATAACTGATTATGTAACATGTTTAGGCATATAACACTTGTCATAGGACTAGTTAGGCGGTCCGAACGCGTTTCACGCGAACGACGCGTTAAAGTAGCATAAGCTACCTAAACGGGTCGTAATGGGTCACAAACACTTATGTAAGGTTTCATTTAGTATGTAGGCTTTGTTAAACCATATTATACGAGTCTCCACACTCGTTTGGTTTACGAACCCTCATTCTATCCGATCCTCGGATTTAGGTCCGGGTTATTAACATAGTTACCTATATTAGGTGCCGTTTGATTTCCGTGATCTTTAGCATTGTTTGGTTGTTACTCAAGGACTACTGAGCAATCTCAAGTGAGTACATAGACCGCTCTTTTACTGTTTTTTCCAAACTGTTTTGGGGTGAAACACATGTGCCTACTTGTTACTTTCATGCTTTCCTGTTTTCACATCATATACTTGCTTTGTTCGTTAGTACATTATAGTACATGATTCACATTTCATTGTTTTGCTATGTATGTTTACTTAGCATACTTAGTACATTGTTTTACATTACACTTATGCTATGTATGCCCATTTTGTGCATGCTTAGTACATTGTTTTACATTGCATTTCTGTTGCATATGCTCATCCAGCATGTGAACACATTATACTACATTTTGAACCGTTGTAATTGTCACACCCTGTCTTTTGCGGAAGCGTATGATGTGTGACTAGCTTGTTATCATTGCATTCAATCGTAATAAACAACTACATGATCAAAACGATGTTCATCCATTTATGAAAATTTAAGTATTACAAATACTTGTTATTTAAGTTTTCAAGTATAATTCCCGTATTCTTGAGTACCCCACGTACTCAAGTATCATTCAAGTTTTCTTGTGTACCCCACGTTTTAAATGATTGTTTATACAAGGACATTAAGGCACGTGAGGACATAAGGAGCATTAGTATATTCTCCTTCAAGGCATGTGAGGACATAGGGAACATTAGTATATTCTCCCTCTAACTATGTCGATTTCCCTCGACTGTGTCGATTAACCTCGATTGTGTCAATTTCCCTTGACTGTGTCGATTACCCTCGACTGTGTCGATTACCCTCGACTGCGTCGATTTCCCTCGACTGGGACACCGAAGCACTCAAGTGGTCACATAAGGACGATGAGTGGGGCTCGGCCGTACCCGTTAGATCTAACCCTCATCCCTAATTAAGTATTAATGGCATCTCAATATCTAGTTTAAGCTCACATGGTCTAGTATTTTCTAGGCTTTTCTTAAAGCTCATCATATTGCACTCACCACGAGTGCTTCTCGTATTCTCAAATCATATTGCACTAGGTTCTCGTTCTCACCAAGAGTGCTTCTTGTATTTTTACCCTTTGTAAAAATTATAATATTTGTAACATGTATTTCACCCCCGAGAGCATGAACTCACTACTTTGCGTTCCTTGCGTCGTAAACTTCACCGGATTTGCTTAATTAACGTCGTAACCTATACGCGTTTTCTTAACGTTAGTCACTAGACTTGCGTCGCACATGTACAGTCACTCTCTTTTGTGTATAATTTCTTGTGTTAAAAATATTTTATATTTTTAACTAAGTATCTTACTTATATTATTTTCTCTAAAATTAATATAAGTGTCTCGTGTTTTGCACTTTGCACCCGAATTATGTATCTTGTATGTTGTATGTGCATTTTTATGTTTATACTCCTCATGAGTATTTAGTGTATTTTTAAGTCTTAATGCACTAGCACGTATAACACATACTATATACACTTAGCACAAAAGTTGGTGATAAAATAATATATATTTTTCTCTCAAAAATATACATACTTATATCCATTTTTATTCTTGAAGAAATCCTCATTTCTTATCACCAAAAATTAGGGAAACCTTGGTAATACTTTAAATACATTTTTAGGGAATAAGTTTCCCAAAAACTTATATTTTTCTAAGTGTCAAAATTTATAAAAAATTTGACAGAGTTTCCCCTAAAAATGGAGGTTTCCCATGTTTTCAAAACATGTGTTTATTTTCTTTCAAATTGTCAACAATCATCAACAACAATTATCAACAATAATCATCAACAATAATCACTAATTTCTCCATTTCATGAACTTGAATATTTACAAAAATGTGTAGTAACTTACTAGCACATTTAGTAAGTCTTGTTATCTTTAAAAATAAGTTTAGTTTCTTAAAAACTTTATTTTTAAAGAATATGAAGTTTCACAACTTCTAGTCGGTTTTTTTTACAAAAATTATTTCTTTGTTAAAACTTTTGTTACACAAGTGTCCACACACTTGTTTGTTCATAAAAACACCTCTACTTCATGAAAGATCCGGTTTTAAAACATGGTTTTGTCTTACAGTTGGTCTTTCGAAAATACCACTTGTAGATCTTTAGATCTACTAGTTTAGAACTTCATTTCATAAGATAAATTGTTTTTACACAAGTTCATGTTTAATAGTAGTAGTGTTCATCATCTAGTCCTTTTTATACTTTAACATACACAAGCTCATGTTCTATGAACATAACCTAGCCGGGTTAGATGACGATCCGAACTACTACTAGCATTAAACAACACAAAATAATCATCACAAAACAAGTTTAACAAGTTTTACACAATTATCCATCTATTAACCAACATATTCATCACTTTGATAGACTTTTAGTTGGTGATTTAGTATGTTCATAATTTTCAACCGACAAATCTCTTATTAACCACTCTAGACAAGATCAAGAAGGTGTTTTAGAACACTTACTACTATCTCAAGGCTAGGGAAGTTCATGAGTGCAAATGAGGTGGATAAAAGCAAATGGTGAAGGTCCTTCAAGTTCCGTTGCTTGCAACCTTCCTAATTAAGCTCGAGACACCTTAGAATCACCATAGATTGCTTGGAAAGGAGTTGAAAAGTGAAGGGTGAAAGAGGGGTGTTTGGGCTGTAGCCATGGAGGGTGGAGGGTGAAGAAGATGAAGTTTGTGATTATGGTAGGATCATGTAAACTTATAAACCATCTAAACCCCTTACCCAATGTGTATAGTGTTTACAAAGTACCTAACATATCCTTACACAAATCTTTGAGAAGGATTCATGGGAGATTTATGAAGATTATGTGATCTTGGAGTGGGGCCATTCACATGGGCCGTCCACTTTGAGAAGGGGGGGGGGTAAAGTGTAAAATCTCATGGTAATTGGTAAATGTTAGTTTAATTCCAAGTATTTGGTTACATGTCTTAGTTAGTAGGTAATCTAGTGGGTGTTATGGTGTACGGGGACCATAACTAGTTCAGAAACATTAAAACAATGCTTCTAGTAATATTTTGGTGTTCCGGGTAATATCCGGTTGTTCGGTTACATACCGATTCGTTAAAGTGCTAAATTGCACCTTTTAGTGTCTTTTTGTAACACTTTCGATTCCCGACACTTGAGGAAGTATTCTGAATGATAAAACGAAGTTTCTGCATAACATTCATATGTTTAAAAGCTGATTTGAGCTGAATTATACAAAATTCTGCACTTAAAGTGCGTTTCGGGTGCTTTTTAGTGCTTATTTTTGCTTTTGCAATGTCTATAAATTAAACCCTTGTATGTACTCTTGGGTTTTAATGTACTTTTGTCGTCGGACATACACCTAGGCCTCAATTCTAATGTCTGACTGCTTTCTGCAGTTCTGTTGACACAATGTGTCTTACCGGTGAGTTTACTAATATTTCTGACGCAACGCTCTCGATTATGCATAAAGCTATAATTTGTAGCACAAAATGTGCATGAATTCACTTGTATGGAATTCAGAAATTTATTTGTCCGGTAAAACAGCTCATGCACAGTCATTTAAGCACAAATTACTGTTCATCTAGTGTACGGAATGTACGGAAAAGTGACGGTTGTCACAGTCTCCCCCCGTTAAAAGAATTTCGTCCCGAAATTCAAGCGATGCCATCGGTCGCAGGGGAGTTGTGAAACCAATATGGTCACTTAGATTCATGATTTGTCTTCATGTTCCCATGAAATCTCTGGGTCATGTCATGAATTCTATAGTATCACGGACTCTTGGTCCAAAACCTCAGCAGGTTTCTATAGTATCACGGACTGTTGGTCCAAAACCTCAGCAGGTTTCTATAGTATCACGGACTCTTGGTCCAAAACCTCAACAGGTTTCTATAGTAATTCTTGTCATTTGTCATTGACGTGAATCTTATTTGTGGGAACAACGACTGCTCCTTGAGTCCGACTCCTCTAACGATTAGACACATGAATGTGTCGCGATCACTACTGATCTTTTTCTGGGAATTTCATCTTGTGAACAATGGTTCTGATCCCTACACCTGGGATTCAACCTTTTCGTTTTTCAACTCACACTACGCCCTCTCTAGGCGAGGCTCTCATTTAAGTCATACTTCTTGTCTCATATTCTTATGATTTATGCCGCTCATCGGCGTAATTTTTCTGTATTCTACGGGCTGTCCTGATATGATTCCATATCTGAAGGATCTGGCCTCTAGTTTTCCTGGGCCATCTTGGGCCAGTTGATTGTTTATTTCTCGTCTCCGTTCAACATGACGGGAATTTACTCATTATGTTCCGTCTAAAGCTTTACACGAAGCGGTTTAGACGACGGTGTGATAGATACCGTTGTAGGAAAACTCCACTAAGGGCAAGTGAGTGTTCCGACTTTTCATTAAAGTTTATCACACAAGCACGTATTGTGTTCATACAGTCTGCATCGTTCAGCAGCTCAGTTCATATTCGAGTTTTTACGATCATCGGTGTACTGCAACCCTTGTGATCATTAAAGATCATGCAGCGTTTCCTCTCAGGTAATGACGTCCAGTTTGCGGCGCGCAATTACTGTATCTATCTCAAGGTCTCTTCTCATGATTCCTTAATCAATGTGCCGCGTACGCAATGTTGTGGTCTCGTTGTATCGACGTACAATCGAGACTTTGTCGAGAGACGTCACATAATTGCAACTCTAGCTCCTTAGCTCTTGGTTGCAGGGTTGGCATGAATTTCGTTCTTATCCACCATGTATCTTCAGTTCTCCCTTCGCAAACTCGAAATCCGCTTTTCGTCATCATTGCACATAACTGTGCTTTCTCTAAGAGTTGCAAGGTAAATTGCAGCTGTTGCTCACGACCTTCCTTGGTCGTTGGCCATATAAGAATGTAGTCAATAAGTATATGACTTATCCAGGTATGGCTCACACGTTTGATTCATGAGGTCCATGAATATATTGTCGATGCATGTGTTAAGCCAAATGATACGACAAGGATCTCGTAATGCTCGAAGCAAGTCCTAAAGGTCGTTTTAGGGATATTTCCTTTTGTATTCACAGTGGAGGACCTCTTGTCCTAAGTTGATCTTTGAGTGGTAACTGGAACCTTACGATTGGCTCATTTGTGTCGTCAGTCCTTGGCAAAGGATTCTGATTCTCAATTTTCTGAAGTTTATGTAAAGTGGAGACTACCAACTTTCTCTTTGTCTCCTTAACTAAGGATGCTACGTCCTTAATTTCCTCTGTCTAGCAGCTCTTGCAGTTATATCAGAGGTTCATGCTTCGCTGGTGAAGCTAGTCGGTATGGCGTCATTCGTCACTGGTGCTGCTCCTGGCATGCGATTTATCCTAAACTTCTCTCGTCGCTATAGAGAGGCGTTCCTAGCAAGTCTTCTGAAAAGGCTACTGGGACTTCTTTCATAACGGGGATGTTCCCAGGCTCTGCAGTCTACTCGGAGGCGTTTCTATGCCTCTTCGACCAATGAGAAATGTCGTAGATCTGCCGCCTTGTGGGGTCTAGCATTCTTACCCCTATTGTAGGAAAGTTGGGTTTCATCATCCGCAAGAGGGTTGCGTCTGATTTTCTCATGTCGAACGACTTCAGCTGTATACTTGGATTTCTGATCCATGCTGACTATCATTTTATGACTTCGCGAGTCAATGGTAACAGAAGGTTCCGGCCTTCTGAGTCCCTAAATACAATCCTTACTCGCTTCGACTGTTTAAACTAGCCTTCTATATGCCCATATGTAAAGAATACAGGACTTCTATTTTACTTGAAACTAGGCCAAGCAGTTTCTTAAGTTCTAAGCATGTAAGGTTAACGTTGATGCCAGTATTAATTAAAAGTAGATGCATAGGGTTGGTTAATAGGGAACGTACCCGTAACCGCATCTGGATCCTGGCGTGCTTCACGAGTTTCGATCGTGAAAACCCTTCCTTGCTTGTTTCTTCCTAGGGCAATCTTTCCTAAAGTGCCCTGCTTCACCACATTTGTAGCAACCTGGTATTCTCTTATTTTTTCCATCTGGGTCCTTTGCCCAACAGGCAACCTTGCTGTGCCCTTCTTTTCCACACTTTCCGCACGTAGGCCTTAGACATCGACCTTCATGGTGAAAAGTGCATTCCCCGCATCTCGGCTTAGTCCCCGAGTATATTTTACCACTAGCCTTATTAGTGGCTCCATCAGTTCTCCTTCCAGGCGGCGGGTTCACTTTCTTTCTTTTTCCTGTTTTACAGCTTCCATAGTTGACTTGGGTGCTCATCTTTAGATTCGAAGACTTCCTCTTCTTATTGCCTGATGACTCCAGATGAGTCTCTTTCTTGTTATCCTCGGATTCTGAAAATTTTCCCGCACGTAGAGCTTCTTCAGTAAGGGTGACACTCATATTGATAGCCTCTGCAATGGTTGAGGGCTTTGAGGTAGTAACCATGCTCCTGATCTGAGGTGCAAGTCCCCAAATGAATCGTTCAACCCTTTTGAATTCCGGTTTGACTAAGTAGGGGACGACCCTAGACAAGTCGTGAAATCGTTGGACGTATTCAGGAATCTTCGGTCCATCCATTTTCAAGTTCCAGAACTCCACCTCAATCTTCTGGATTTCAGCCCTAGAACAGTATTTCTTTTCCATCATTTCCTTGAGCTCGTCCCAGCTTAGTGCATAAGCAGCATCCGCACCAAGGGTTTGAACCTGAAGGTTCCACCAGGAGAGTGCGCCATCTACGAATAACCCTGAGATATAAGTAACACTCTGTCGGGGCGAACAGTTACTCATTCTTAGAATGGAGTCAGTCTTTTCTGCCCAACGAACAAATGCAACGGCACCTCCTGTGCCATCAAAATTCAATGGCTTGCAGTCCAGGAATTGTTTATAGGTGCAGCCAGTTGGAGGGTTATTTTCAGTAGTGCCATCGCTGTGCTTAGAGCGGAGGGCTTCATGTCGAGCAATCGCCTGTGAAATGTGTTCTTGCAGCTCGGCTTCTGTCCTTGGCAACGTACTGGTGTTTGTGTCTCGCCTGGGCGGCATTCTCTTCTGCCAAAATGGTATGAAGTAGGTTAGACAACATTCCGATTGTCTATGAGATACATAGCACCATAAGCCACCCAATTTCACACGTATATATAATCAGTGTATAAGCGAGGAAACAGTTATTGAGCCTTCACATAGGCTTGCCAACTTGGCTTATTGTTTGAAATGAACTCGAGGCTATATCGCCTTGGTTATTCAAGTTTTAGTTATTTCCTGCTACATTGGTTTAGCTTTACTGGTGCGTATATTTCCCCTTTGATGGGGTTGTTTGTGTAGAGGTGATAGGGAGTGTATCTTCGCTGATTCTTCCTGAATGTCATTTCACCTCTCTTGTTTAAACATCGTTTCCTCAGACGTGTCGTATGCAGGTAGAAGTGTCAGTCACGAAGTAGGCTAAGACAGGCTTCCTACTTTCTAACGTGCTAAAGCACTGATCTATGTGTTGTTCTACCAGATGAAGGTGAGGACACCTATAGATTAATTTTGTATGGTTTTCATTAGCTCGACCCGCAGAGTCCACCAGGATTTCTGTGCACTACAAGTCGTTATTACGTGGGCCCCCGTAATAATAAATTGTCTTGCACAGTTACCCTAATTTTTTCTCGTCCAAGCAGATGATCAATCAAGGAGGGGACACTACTGTCCTTATACCTCTTGTCATGGAAAGGACCTTTGCGATGGTCCACGCGCTAACATTCGTTATCGTTACGCGCGTATAGGCACGATGATTAGATGGAATAGGAATAGAGAGAATTCCTAGTAGTTGGAGGGGCACCTTCGAGATGAATACTTCATCTCCCTTTTCTGGTTAAGCATATCGTCAATATTGCTTCACATAAGCCGCAGGGATCTCGTCCCGTTGATTGAGAATTCGATCAAGGTTGCCGCCTCTGCCTCGTCATCATCACCGTAGTTAGGCACCTTCACGATCGAGAGGGAAGAGCAGCCATCTCCTTCGGAAGTAAGCTCAGCATCTTGTTTGGTAATCACTCCCAGCCATGAGCTTTGCAAAGGATGCGAGGTCGGTAGCTTCATCGTGCGAGTCACGTATAGTAATAGGAGTCGGAGTCGACAGTATCTTATTCACGTCAATAATCATTCCGTACACTTATTTGTATGTATGTATATCAATAACATATATGCTACTTAGCATAATCAAGCAATTTAATGCATTATATCACATATAACTCTCGTTTTTGGGGGGTCATTTTGTTTTTGGCAAGTCTAACTCGTGTAGACTATGCTTTGTTTGGCACCTTATTTTAAAGGTATTCCTCACTAATGTCCTTGCCTTGTCACTTTTTGAAAAGTGTCTGACTTGCGGATCTTGGCGCTTTCGTGAATGCAATGAAAACCTTTTTGTAAAATGTTTTCGTGAGAGAACTCTAGTGATTGTAGTCTAGACTCGAGAAAGAATCCTAGTTCACTACAATCGAAGCTCTGATACCAAACTGTCACACCCTGTCTTTTGCGGAAGCGTATGATGTGTGACTAGCTTGTTATCATTGCATTCAATCGTAATAAACAACTACATGATCAAAACGATGTTCATCCATTTATGAAAATTTAAGTATTACAAATACTTGTTATTTAAGTTTTCAAAACACGACCTTTGACAAGGTTTCAATTCAACAAAAGTGGATGACATCTAAACTTGTAGTCTACTTCTAGTTACGACACTTGCGCCCAAGATCCATCCTGTTACCTGAAATACATGTAATTTTGGAAAACATCAACATAAAGTTGAGCGAGTTCATGCGTTTTTGTATTTCACATTTTTATACTTGTATGAAAACATAGTATGTGTCATGTATAATTCAAGTCTTTCTTGAGTGCCCCACGTACTCAAGTATAATTCCCGTTTTCTTGAGTACCCCACGTACTCAAGTATCATTCAAGTTTTCTTGTGTACCCCACGTTTTAAATGATTGTTTATAAAAGGACATTAAGGCACGTGAGGACATAAGGAGCATTAGTATATTCTCCTTCAAGGCATGTGAGGACATAGGGAGCATTAGTATATTCTCCCTCTAACTATGTCGATTTCCCTCGACTGTGTCGATTAACCTCGACTGTGTCGATTTCCCTTGACTGTGTCGATTACCCTCGACTGCGTCGATTACCCTCGACTGCGTCGATTTCCCTCGACTGGGACACCGAAGCACTCAAGTGGTCACATAAGGACCATGAGTGGGGCTCGGTCGTACCCGTTAGATCTAACCCTCGTCCCTAATTAAGTATTAATGGCATCTCAATATCTAGTTTAAGCTCACATGATCTAGTATTTTCTAGGCTTTTCTTAAAGCTCATCATATTGCACTCACCACGAGTGCTTCTCGTATTCTCAAATCATATTGCACTCGGTTCTTGTTCTCACCAAGAGTGCTTCTTGTATTTTTACCCTTTGTAAAAATTATAATATTTGTAACATGTATTTCACCCCCGAGAGTTATAAAAACTGAAAACAGTTAAAGAAAAGGGGGAGCATGAACTCACTACTTTGCGTTCCTTGCGTCATAAACTTCACTGGATTTGCTTAATTAACGTCGTAACCTATACGCGTTTTCTTAACGTTAGTCACTAGACTTGCGTCGCACAAGTACAGTCACTCTCTTTTGTGTATAATTTCTTGTGTTAAAAATATTTTATATTTTTAACTAAGTATCTTACTTATATTATTTTCTCTAAAATTAATATAAGTGTCTCGTGTTTTGCACTTTGCACCCGAATTATGTATCTTGTATGTTGTATGTGCATTTTTATGTTTATACTCCTCATGAGTATTTAGTGTATTTTTAAGTCTTAATACACTAGCACATATAACACATACTATATACACTTAGCACAAAAGTTGGTGATAAAATAATATATATTTTTCTCTCAAAAATATACATACTTATATCCATTTTTATTCTTGAAGAAATCCTCATTTCTTATCACCAAAAATTAGGGAAACCTTGGTAATACTTTAAATACATTTTTAGGGGATAAGTTTCCCAAAAACTTATATTTTTCTAAGTTGACAGAGTTTCCCCTAAAAATGGAGGTTTCCCATGTTTTCAAAACATGTGTTTATTTTCTTTCAAATTGTCAACAATCATCAACAACAATTATCAACAATAATAATAAAAAATAATCACTAATTTCTCCATTTCATGAACTTGAATATTTACAAAAATGTGTAGTAACTTACTAGCACATTTAGTAAGTCTTGTTATCTTTAAAAATAAGTTTAGTTTCTTAAAAACTTTATTTTTAAGGAATATGAAGTTTCACAACTTCTAGTCGGTTTTTTTACGAAAATTATTTCTTTGTTAAAACTTTTGTTACACAAGTGTCCACACACTTGTTTGTTCATAAAAACACCTCTACTTCATGAAAGATCCGGTTTTAAAACATGGTTTTGTCTTACAGTTGGTCTTTCGAAAATACCACTTGTAGATCTTTAGATCTACTAGTTTAGAACTTCATTTCATAAGATAAATTGTTTTTACACAAGTTCTTGTTTAATAGTAGTAGTGTTCATCATCTAGTCCTTTTTATACTTTAACATACACTAGCTCATGTTCTAAGAACATAACCTAGCCGGGTTAGATGACGATCCGAACTACTACTAGCATTAAACAACACAAAATAATCATCACAAAACAAGTTTAACAAGTTTTACACAATTATCCATCTATTAACCAACATATTCATCACTTTGATAGACTTTTAGTTGGTGATTTAGTATGTTCATAATTTTCAACCGACAAATCTCTTATTAACCACTCTAGACAAGATCAAGAAGGTGTTTTAGAACACTTACTACTAGCTCAAGGCTAGGGAAGTTCATGAGTGCAAATGAGGTGGATAAAAGCAAATGGTGAAGGTCCTTCAAGTTCCGTTGCTTGCAACCTTCCTAATTAAGCTCGAGACACCTTAGAATCACCATAGATTGCTTGGAAAGGAGTTGAAAAGTGAAGGGTGAAAGAGGGGTGTTTGGGCCGTAGCCATGGAAGGTGGAGGGTGAAGAAGATGAAGTTTGTGATTATGGTAGGATCATGTAAACTTATAAACCATCTAAACCCCTTACCCAATGTGTATAGTGTTTACAAAGTACCTAACATATCCTTACACAAATCTTTGAGAAGGATTCATGGGAGATTTATGAAGATTATGTGATCTTGGAGTGGGCCCATTCACATGGCCGTCCACTTGAGAAGGGGGGGGGGTAAAGTGTAAAATCTCATGGTAATTGGTAAATGTTAGTTTAATTCCAAGTATTTGGTTACATGTCTTAGTTAGTAGGTAATCTAGTGGGTGTTATGGTGTACGGGGACCATAACTAGTTCAGAAACATTAAAACAATGCTTCTAGTAATATTTTGGTGTTCCGGGTAATATCCGGTTGTTCGGTTACATACCGATTCGTTAAAGTGCTAAATTGCACCTTTTAGTGTCTTTTAAGTGTCTTTTTGTAACACTTTCGATTCCCGACACTTGAGGAAGTATTCTGAATGATAAAACGAAGTTTCTGCATAACATTCATATGTTTAAAAGCTGATTTGAGCTGAATTATACAAAATTCTGCACTTAAAGTGCGTTTCGGGTGCTTTTTAGTGCTTATTTTTGCTTTCGCAATGTCTATAAATTAAACCCTTATATGTACTCTTGGGTTTTAATGTACTTTTGTCGTCGGACCTACACCTAGGCCTCAATTCTAATGTCTGACTGCTTTCTGCAGTTCTGTTGACACGATGTGTCTTACCGGTGAGTTTACTAATATTTCTGACGCAACGCTCTCGATTATGCATAAAGCTATAATTTGTAGCACAAAATGTGCATGAATTCACTTGTATGGAATTCAGAAATTTATTTGTCTGGTAAACCAGATCATGCACAGTCATTTAAGCACAAATTACTGTTCATCTAGTGTACGGAATGTACGGAAAAGTGACGGTTGTCACAGTAATCATTTGACTATGTGAACCGTTTGTATCTGTGAACCGTTTGTATCTGTGAACCGTTTGTATCTGTGAACCGTTTGTATCTGTGAACCGTTTGTATCTGTGAACCGTGTGAACCGTATTTGACCATACATAAACATTTCTACAACTGTTAAACATTACATCTTGATGGTTTGGTTTGAGTAAGTGATTAAGTAACGATACGTGTGTAATATGATACAAGCATGGTGGATACGCCGCTGGTACTTCCTATATATAAGTGTTTGTATGGTATTACATATCGTAGCGTTATTTGAATCATTTCAGTTTGAGACATATGACATTTTATACAAATATCATACTTTTCACAAGACATTGATTTACAAACAACTTATCTTATACAAACACATTTTTACATGGTTATTCATTTAACCTAACATTTATTTATACATATCATCTGATCTTATCGTTTTTCAAATGATTTACAAGACAAAGCAAATTACAAGGTTCATGACTAAACATTTTCTCAAACATAAGTCATGAATTCTGTTTTCACAAAACCTATGTATCTCACAGGCATTTTTATGCTGACGTACCTATTTTCACATGTGTTTTCAGGAGATGATGCATAGGACTTATCAAGACATACTTAGGCGGACCTGTGCCTTAGTGACTTAAAACGAGACAAGAACTAGTTAATTTTTGTTATATACTCTTTGTTTCTTGTTTAAAACAATGTAACCCTCGTGTTTGATTAATAAAACGAAACTTTAAATGCCATGGATTTGAAACAATTAATTCTGTTACAACACTCCCCGACGTTTCCGCCACGTTTTTTATGTTCTACGTGGTCGGGGTGTGACAGAAAAGATGGTATCAGAGCCAATGGTTATAGGGAATTAGGTTATTAGTAATGCTTTGACCTAGTCTATAACCTTCTTAGGACCCTAACGCGAGTTTACTTGCGTTTAGTCATAAAACGATACCGTCACCTATCCTTAGGCGACGACCACAAGAAGAACATAAATTTCAAAACCACTTTGAAAACTAATCATCTGTTCTAGGATGATTGATTACTAGGTTTTGAACCCTCTGTTATATGGTTTTGAACCCCTTTGAGTTTTCAAAATCTCGTCAAGGTTTTGGGTTTTAAATAATGTGAACACGTGCAAACTGGAAGGGTGAATGCCTGTATTCTGGGTTTTCTGTCTAGGCAAGCACTTCGTATACATCTCATCAGACGCGAGACCAGTTGTGCTTACCTGGGAATTCTTGGGATGAGTGTTCACTTATAGGCGAGCATGTCTTCGCGATACATTATTTTTGACCCATTTACTTTGATTAGTCACTGTGTGTCGTTTGTTTACCTTGTGGTAACAAACAAATGACCACTATCCTTGCTTTCATCAGATTTGTTTCATCTCATTCTTTTCGTCTAATTCTCTCACTCGTTTCCTTTCATGTTTCCTCTTTTAGAATGCCTCCTCGACGCGAAAGCCAGATAGTGACTGCCGAACTGGCAGAAATCATTGCGCAGCAAATGGCTGCTCAATTCCCAAACCTCTTTGCTCAATGGAACCAAGCCAACAACAACAACAATGGTCCATGCAATTTCAAGAGTTTTAACTCGGCGAAACCACTCAAGTTTAGTGGTTCTGAGGGAGCGACTGGGCTTCTTCAATGGTTCGAGAGCATTGAGAATACTTTCCTCCACGTGCAGTGTCCTGACAATCGCAAGGTCGAGTTTGCTTCGAGTGTGTTCCAGAAGAGGGCCCTTACGTGGTGGAACGGGGTTATGAGAGATCGTGGTGCAGAAGTTGCTCTAGCACAGACATGGGCTGAACTTAGGGCCCTTATGATGAAGGAATTTTGTCCCCGTCATGAGATCAGGGCCTTGGAAAGGGAATTCGACAATCTTGAGCAAGACAGCGGTGAGCATCGAGCCTACACGGACCGTTATGAGGAGTTAAGTCTGTTATGCCCAAACATGGTCACGCCTTTGGATAAGGCAATCGAAAAGTACATTGATGGCCTCCCTGACTCAATACAAGACATCATGACCGGTAGCAACCCTACTACAGTTAGACAGGCCATTGAGCTATCTGTAACCTTGACTGAATCAAAGATCAGGAAAGGAAAACTTTTCCGAAAAGGTGACAAGAAACCGGGCGAGGAATCGAACCCAATCGAGGAATCAAAGACCATGGATGAACAGACTGGATCCCCTAAGAAGTCAAAGAAGCGAAAGGCTTCTCAGAACTTCGCCATGGTTACTCACAATGATCAAGCCGCCCCCAACCAACCAGCTCAACCGCCTGCTAGGAAGCCATACAATGGAACTGCACCCTTGTGCAACCAATGTAGCCTCCATCATCATGCCAATGTAAAGTGCCGCAAATGCCAAACTTGTGGGCTTATAGGCCATACAACAAGAGTCTGCCCAGCTGCAGCTGCACCTAACCAAGCTGGCAACAACCCTACTCAAGGTCGTTTTCTACCAGGTTCTTGCTTCAACTGTGGCGAGATGGGTCATTTCCGAAGAAATTGCCCAAAGCTTGCTAATGCAAATCCAGCACAGGGATGAGCATCCGACCGACAACATCGTTTAGAAATAATCACGTCTTATGTATTATTTTCTTTTGTTGTCATGGTCCATGAAACAGTTGTTATCATTGTTAATAAATAAATCTTTTATTTACATTGCAATGTATTTATGTGGTTGTATGTATAAACAACACATCTCTTACAATACCGACAATCAAGGAATCGTATTCCTTGTAAAGCAAACTACCCCAAAAAAAATTTTCCAGCTTATGATCTCTTGCGTTTTCCACGAAATTCCTAAGTACCCGTTTCTTCTAAGGAAACGAAGTACAAGGCGCAAGTTACAACACTGGACGAATACCCAAAGTACCACTATAAATCCTTAATAGGGTACCCAAGGGTATTTCCGTGAATCCTAAAATTTTTTTTGTGTTCCTTAATTCGACTATTACGTTTCTTTGAAAACAAAATCGAATTTTTGGGAGATCTTCCTATCTCTTCAGATAGATCTCAGAGGACATTGAAGTCCATCGACTGGTTTCCATATCCGTTCTCAATCGATAACAAATTAATAACCAAGTTAAACAACTATGTGATTATGTGCTTATGAACATTACAAGACAAACTGTGCGGACTATGCAAGGAATTACGTAATTATGGATGCATACATAATTATGGAATTTAGTGCACAGAAACCACAGCGAGCCTTGTCATGTGCCTAGAAGTTAACTCTATTCATTTCCGTTTCTGAGGAAGCACCCGTTGAAAATGACTCCGTCAGTTCATTTTTCGTTTCTGAAGATTGTCCGTTGAGGAAATGAATATCCGTTTGTTTCTCCCTTTCATTTCCTTTTCTGATGAAGCACCCGTTGAAAATGACTCCGTCAGTTCATTTTTCGTTTCTGAAGATTGTCCGTTGAGGAAATGAATATCCGTTTGTTTCTCCTTTTCATTTCCATTTCTGAGGAAGCACCCGTTGAAAATGACTTCGTTTGTTCATTTTTGTTTCTAAAGATTTGTCCGTTGAGGAAATGAATATCCGTTTGTTTCTCCTTTTCATTTCCATTTCTGAGGAAGCAACCGTTGAAAATGACTCTGTTTGTTCATTTTCGTTTCTGAAGATTTGTCCGTTGAGGAAATGAATATC
The DNA here is from genome assembly GCA_030545235.1 of Helianthus tuberosus. NCBI lineage: Eukaryota > Viridiplantae > Streptophyta > Magnoliopsida > Asterales > Asteraceae > Helianthus > Helianthus tuberosus. The sequence continues at coordinate 1,990,515 of JARYGA010046293.1, forward strand.
CGTTTGTTTCTCCTTTTCATTTCCATTTCTGATGAAGAACCCGTTAAAAATGACTCCGTAAGTTCATTTTAAGTTTCTGAAGATTTCCCGTTGAGGAAATGAATCCCCGTTTGTTTATTCCTTCATTTCCGCTTCTGAAGAATACTCGTTGAGGAAAATGACTCCGTCTGTTCATTTTTGTTCTGAAGAATGTCCATTAAGGAAATGACAGGATTATGCCTTACATATCTCTGGTGGTTATTTGACACAAAGTCACAAATAGACTCCTACGAATAAATTTCAGGACGAAATTCCTAAAGTAGGGGAGACTGTGACACCTGTGTCACTGCGACCATCAAACAACTGCCAAGCCAATAAAATATTGTATTTCATACTTGGGATCTGTATGAAATATGTGTATCTTTTGCACATATCAACTCTTGTTCGATTCCAAGCTCTAAATCGCTTTCTGGAAGGTTATACGCGCACTGATGCGTAAATATAACCAGTTTAATGCAACGAACACTCCAGAATAGTGATATAGGCTTAACATACCTTAAATAACCTTTACTTAACTTAGAAATAAGTTTTGAAGGCTTTGGTATGGCAAAATCTAGTTTAATCGCTTACAGGGACTAAACTTGACAAACTACGAAAGTATGCCAATTTGAACTGTAACAGACATTCCGGAACATGACCATAAGTTAAACATACCATAAATATCCTTCACATAGCTTAGAAATAGGCTTTGAAGGGTTCGGTGTGCTAAAATAAACTTTTGGGTCATTCAGGGACTAAAAGCGTCAAAAAGTGCACAAGTTTGCATTTTCGCGCATAACTTACGTTCTGAATACATCCGGACATCCAAAAATTTATGTAAGCACTAAAACATTTTATTTTAGTGTTTGGCATAAGAAAAATCCATTCGTCGCGCAATTTGGATCGTTTTTCGCGCTTATGCGCATTCCGTCGTAATTAAGCGAACATCGCGTTCGTACGGCCAAACGAACCAACATCCGACATATTTTTGAGCATGTTTCATGTCCACAATGTTTAGGCATCATTTTAGGGCCTTAAAGTTGGCTTTACGGGCCTTAGAAGTGTCGGAAATGGCCTTAAACATGTGCAGGGACCAAAACTGTAATTTCTGCAAACTTGTTCTGATCAGACAAGGCCAGGCGGCCCGCCTGAGTTTTGCCTGATCTTGAAGCGGGCCACGTCATCCCTCTGACAGCAGAAAACATGCAGAAACATCGAATCTGGTCCGTTTCACTTTGTGCACATGTTTTTATCAATACTATGGGCTGGTTTTGGATGGCACATGGTATTACAATACCATGTGTGCAAGTGTATGGCATAGATCGAAGCACGATATTCGAAAAACGATCTTAACAGTTCTCCGAATACTATAAATACCCAACCCACCCCATTGCAAAACCCACAAGAATTCTGATTTGAGGAGCTCTAAGTTGAAACCTTTGTTTCATACCTGAGCTACTTGGATCGGGATTAGCATTCGGGGACCCTTCGTAAGTATTCCTTCGTTCTTTTATTGCTTTTCGAGTCTTTTCAAGTCTGAAAGTCAAACTTTGTTTGACTTTCTGCGTTGACCAGTTTATGGTCAATGCGAAGTTCGTTTGAACTTCGCAACGTGAGTGTAATCACGTTGGTTATAGTCCCTTGGGACTATGCCTACTGATTCCCACGTTGTCTAGGGTCGTAGGGTAAGCGATCTAATAAATCGCTTATACCTTCGAACCCAACCCATTTGGTCGATCATTAGGATCCGACCAAATACTTTAGGTGACCATAGTAGATAGGGAATAACCTTCCGAGGTTATACCCTATGGTCACATCGTTTGAGTAGTTGTATGATAGGTAGTTTATATGCCTTAGGTAAATTACCAGAATACCCTTTTCATGTATAATTGGTAATTAAGCATATGTAATCTAAACTTTTGTCACATAACTGATTATGTAACATGTTTAGGCATATAACACTTGTCATAGGACTAGTTAGGCGGTCCGAACGCGTTTCACGCGAACGACGCGTTAAAGTAGCATAAGCTACCTAAACGGGTCGTAATGGGTCACAAACACTTATGTAAGGTTTCATTTAGTATGTAGGCTTTGTTAAACCATATTATACGAGTCTCCACACTCGTTTGGTTTACGAACCCTCATTCTATCCGATCCTCCGATTTAGGTCCGGGTTATTAACATAGTTACCTATATTAGGTGCCGTTTGATTTCCGTGATCTCTAGCATTGTTTGGTTGTTACTCAAGGACTACTGAGCAATCTCAAGTGAGTACATAGACCCCTCTTTTACTGTTTTTTCCAAACTGTTTTGGGGAGAAACACATGTGCCTACTTGTTACTTTCATGCTTTCCTGTTTTCACATCATCTACTTGCTATGTTCGTTAGTACATTATAGTACATGATTCACATTTCATTGTTTTGCTATGTATGTTTACTTAGCATACTTAGTACATTGTTTTACATTACACTTATGCTATGTATGCCCATTTTGTGCATGCTTAGTACATTGTTTTACATTGCATTTCTGTTGCATATGCTCATCCAGCATGTGAACACATTATACTACATTTTGAACCGTTGTAATCATTTGACTATGTGAACCGTTTGTATCTGTGAACCGTTTGTATCTGTGAACCGTGTGAACCGTATTTGACCATACATAAACATTTCTACAACTGTTAAACATTACATCTTGATGGTTTGGTTTGAGTAAGTGATTAAGTAACGATACGTGTGTAATATGATACAAGCATGGTGGATACGCCGCTGGTACTTCCTATATATAAGTGTTTGTATGGTATTACATATCGTAGCGTTATTTGAATCATTTCAGTTTGAGACATATAACATTTTATACAAATATCATACTTTTCACAAGACATTGATTTACAAACAACTTATCTTATACAAACACATTTTTACATGGTTATTCATTTAACCTAACATTTATTTATACATATCATCTGATCTTATCGTTTTTCAAATGATTTACAAGACAAAGCAAATTACAAGGTTCATGACTAAACATTTTCTCAAACATAAGTCATGAATTCTGTTTTCACAAAACCGATGTATCTCACAGGCATTTTTATGCTGACGTACCTATTTTCACATGTTTTTTCAGGAGATGATGCATAGGACTTATCAAGACATACTTAGGCGGACCTGTGCCTTAGTGACTTAAAACGAGACAAGAACTAGTTAATTTTTGTTATATACTCTTTGTTTCTTGTTTAAAACAATGTAACTCTCGTGTTTGATTAATAAAACGAAACTTTAATTGCCATGGATTTGAAACAATTAATTCTGTTACAACACTCCCCGACGTTTCCGCCACGTTTTGTATGTTCTACGTGGTCGGGGTGTGACACTAGAGAGAGTAGTTACATAGAGTTAGAGAAAACGCATAGAAAGGCTGTGATTTCTTATGATCTTAAGTGGTTATAAACATTGTGTTTGATAATCATAGAAGATCGGTTTAAAGTGTTTGTGTGTTCTTCATCTTATATATTTGTTTCTGTGTTCATTGATATGTCAAGGGGATTCCACATCCTTGGTTGATTGTCAATCTCATAACGATCCACGTGATAGGGACCTACATAAACTCATGCACTCAACTTCAAAAGTTCTCGAACTGCTTCACATGGATCTTTTTGGTCCCGTTAATGTGTCGAGTACTTGAGGAAAGGCTTACTGCTTGGTCATAACTGACGATTTCTCACGTTTCACCTAGGTGTTTTTCTTAGAAGACAAAAGTGAAACTGCTGGATTGATCAACCAGTTTATTATTTTCATGGAAAATCAGGAAAATGAGAGGGTAAAGATCATTTGATGCGACAGTGGGACGGAATTCAAGAATGCTGAATTGAATGCTTTCTGTTCCTCAAAGGGGATTGATCGTAAATATAGTGCAACTCGAACTCCTCAACAAAATGGTGTTACTAAAAGACGAAATAGAACTCTCATTGAAGTTGTACGAACGATGCTGATTGATTCTGGCTTACCATTGATCTTTTGGGTAGAAGCAGTGAACACCACCTGCAATGTTCAAAATCATGCATTGATTAACAAACGTCACATGAAAACGCCCTATGAGATAGTTGAAGGTTAAAAGCTCTCTGTACAACATTTTAGAACCTTTGGTTGTCTATGCGTTCTTCTACTTATGGATGCCAAAGGCTATTTCATTGGTTATTCAAAAAACACCACTTATCGAGTTTACAACAACCTCAAGAAGCATATTTTGGAGGCGTATAATGTGGATTGGCTAGAAGAGAATCCCAAAGATGCACGAATTGGACATGATTGGTTATATGATTATGCTTCTTTATTGAAGTCGTTTAATGTTCTAACTGATCTGGTTGTCAATGCAGGTGTGTCCAACCCAGTGATACTTATACCCATTCTAGTTAAAGATGAAGTTGTTTCACTAAAAGATTCATTCAAGAATCTTACCGTGGATCCACTGGGATTTCACGATGCTACTACAGCAACATCACATACATCATCGATTCAGGAGTCGGTTTCTGGATCCACTGCAAGTTCTCCTGATGATGCAGTTCGAAACACTGAAACCACCACACAACAAACAAATGTGGGAACCTCAAATCCCAATGTCCAAGGAACTTCCGTGTTTCTGAAGCCGATTTCTTCTAACTGCACTGTTGATCCACCTGTGACTAACACTGCCACTGCATCAACTGAACTGGCAGGCACCTCTTACAGCAATTGTGCTTACCTTCAGCGAGATCATCTAATTGAGAACATCATTGGTCCCGTGAATGCTGGTGTTCAAACCTGCAACAAATCAGCGGATATCAATACATGTTTATATTCTTGCTTCATTTCACAAATGACCACTATCCTTGCTTTCATCAGATTTGTTTCATCTCATTCTTTTCGTCTAATTCTCTCACTCGTTTCCTTTCATGTTTCCTCTTTTAGAATGCCTCCTCGACGCGAAAGCCAGATAGTGACTGCCGAACTGGCAGAAATCATTGCGCAGCAAATGGCTGCTCAATTCCCAAACCTCTTTGCTCAATGGAACCAAGCCAACAACAACAACAATGGTCCATGCAATTTCAAGAGTTTTAACTCGGCGAAACCACTCAAGTTTAGTGGTTCTGAGGGAGCGACTGGGCTTCTTCAATGGTTCGAGAGCATTGAGAATACTTTCCTCCACGTGCAGTGTCCTGACAATCGCAAGGTCGAGTTTGCTTCGAGTGTGTTCCAGAAGAGGGCCCTTACGTGGTGGAACGGGTTTATGAGAGATCGTGGTGCAGAAGTTGCTCTAGCACAGACATGGGCTGAACTTAGGGCCCTTATGATGAAGGAATTTTGTCCCCGTCATGAGATCAGGGCCTTGGAAAGGGAATTCGACAATCTTGAGCAAGACAGCGGTGAGCATCGAGCCTACACGGACCGTTATGAGGAGTTAAGTCTGTTATGCCCAAACATGGTCACGCCTTTGGATAAGGCAATCGAAAAGTACTTTGATGGCCTCCCTGACTCAATACAAGACATCATGACCGGTAGCAACCCTACTACAGTTAGACAGGCCATTGAGCTATCTGTAACCTTGACTGAATCAAAGATCAGGAAAGGCAAACTTTTCCGAAAAGGTGACAAGAAACCGGGCGAGAAATCGAACCCAATCGAGGAATCAAAGACCATGGATGAACAGACTGGATCCCCTAAGAAGTCAAAGAAGCGAAAGGCTTCTCAGAACTTCGCCATGGTTACTCACAATGATCAAGCCGCCCCCAACCAACCAGCTCAACCGCCTGCTAGGAAGCCATACAATGGAACTGCACCCTTGTGCAACCAATGTAGCCTCCATCATCATGCCAATGTAAAGTGCCGCAAATGCCAAACTTGTGGGCTTATAGGCCATACAACAAGAGTCTGCCCAGCTGCAGCTGCACCTAACCAAGCTGGCAACAACCCTACTCAAGGTCGTTTTCTACCAGGTTCTTGCTTCAACTGTGGCGAGATGGGTCATTTCCGAAGAAATTGCCCAAAGCTTGCTAATGCAAATCCAGCACAGGGATGAGCATCCGACCGACAACATCGTTTAGAAATAATCACGTCTTATGTATTATTTTCTTTTGTTGTCATGGTCCATGAAACAGTTGTTATCATTGTTAATAAATAAATCTTTTATTTACATTGCAATGTATTTATGTGGTTGTATGTATAAACAACACATCTCTTACAATACCGACAATCAAGGAATCGTATTCCTTGTAAAGCAAACTACCCCAAAAAAAATTTTCCAGCTTATGATCTCTTGCGTTTTCCACGAAATTCCTAAGTACCCGTTTCTTCTAAGGAAACGAAGTACAAGGCGCAAGTTACAACACTGGACGAATACCCAAAGTACCACTATAAATCCTTAATAGGGTACCCAAGGGTATTTCCGTGAATCCTAAAAAATTTTTTGTGTTCCTTAATTCGACTATTACGTTTCTTTGAAAACAAAATCGAATTTTTGGGAGATCTTCCTATCTCTTCAGATAGATCTCAGAGGACATTGAAGTCCATCGACTGGTTTCCATATCCGTTCTCAATCGATAACAAATTAATAACCAAGTTAAACAACTATGTGATTATGTGCTTATGAACATTACAAGACAAACTGTGCGGACTATGCAAGGAATTACGTAATTATGGATGCATACATAATTATGGAATTTAGTGCACAGAAACCACAGCGAGCCTTGTCATGTGCCTAGAAGTTAACTCTATTCATTTCCGTTTCTGAGGAAGCACCCGTTGAAAATGACTCCGTCAGTTCATTTTTCGTTTCTGAAGATTGTCCGTTGAGGAAATGAATATCCGTTTGTTTCTCCCTTTCATTTCCTTTTCTGATGAAGCACCCGTTGAAAATGACTCCGTCAGTTCATTTTTCGTTTCTGAAGATTGTCCGTTGAGGAAATGAATATCCGTTTGTTTCTCCTTTTCATTTCCATTTCTGAGGAAGCACCCGTTGAAAATGACTTCGTTTGTTCATTTTCGTTTCTAAAGATTTGTCCGTTGAGGAAATGAATATCCGTTTGTTTCTCCTTTTCATTTCCATTTCTGAGGAAGCAACCGTTGAAAATGACTCCGTTTGTTCATTTTCGTTTCTGAAGATTTGTCCGTTGAGGAAATGAATATCCGTTTGTTTCTCCTTTTCATTTCCATTTCTGATGAAGAACCCGTTAAAAATGACTCCGTAAGTTCATTTTAAGTTTCTGAAGATTTCCCGTTGAGGAAATGAATCCCCGTTTGTTTATTCCTTCATTTCCGCTTCTGAAGAATACTCGTTGAGGAAAATGACTCCGTCTGTTCATTTTTGTTCTGAAGAATGTCCATTAAGGAAATGACAGGATTATGCCTTACATATCTCTGGTGGTTATTTGACACAAAGTCACAAATAGACTCCTACGAATAAATTTCAGGACGAAATTCCTAAAGTAGGGGAGACTGTGACACCTGTGTCACTGCGACCATCAAACAACTGCCAAGCCAATAAAATATTGTATTTCATACTTGGGATCTGTATGAAATATGTGTATCTTTTGCACATATCAACTCTTGTTCGATTCCAAGCTCTAAATCGCTTTCTGGAAGGTTATACGCGCACTGATGCGTAAATATAACCAGTTTAATGCAACGAACACTACAGAATAGTGATATAGGCTTAACATACCTTAAATAACCTTTACTTAACTTAGAAATAAGTTTTGAAGGCTTTGGTATGGCAAAATCTAGTTTAATCGCTTACAGGGACTAAACTTGACAAACTACGAAAGTATGCCAATTTGAACTGTAACAGACATTCCGGAACATGACCATAAGTTAAACATACCATAAATATCCTTCACATAGCTTAGAAATAGGCTTTGAGGGGTTCGGTGTGCTAAAATAAACTTTTGGGTCATTCAGGGACTAAAAGCGTCAAAAAGTGCACAAGTTTGCATTTTCGCGCATAACTTACGTTCTGAATACATCCGGACATCCAAAAATTTATGTAAGCACTAAAACATTTTATTTTAGTGTTTGGCATAAGAAAAATCCATTCGTCACGCAATTTGGATCGTTTTTCGCGCTTATGCGCATTCCGTCGTAATTAAGCGAACATCGCGTTCGTACGGCCAAACGAACCAACATCCGACATATTTTTGAGCATGTTTCATGTCCACAATGTTTAGGCATCATTTTAGGGCCTTAAAGTTGGCTTTACGGGCTTTAGAAGTGTCGGAAATGGCCTTAAACATGTGCAGGGACCAAAACTGTAATTTCTGCAAACTTGTTCTGATCAGACAAGGCCAGGCGGCCCGCCTGAGTTTTGCCTGATCTTGAAGCGGGCCACGTCATCCCTCTGACAGCAGAAAACATGCAGAAACATCGAATCTGGTCCGTTTCACTTTGTGCACATGTTTTTATCAATACTATGGGCTGGTTTTGGATGGCACATGGTATTACAATACCATGTGTGCAAGTGTATGGCATAGATCGAAGCACGATATTCGAGAAACGATCTTAACAGTTCTCCGAATACTATAAATACCCAACCCACCCCATTGCAAAACCCACAAGAATTCTGATTTGAGGAGCTCTAAGTTGAAACCTTTGTTTCATACCTTAGCTACTTGGATCGGGATTAGCATTCGGGGAACCTTCGTAAATATTCCTTCGTTCTTTTATTGCTTTTCGAGTCTTTTCAAGTCTGAAAGTCAAACTTTGTTTGACTTTCTGCGTTGACCAGTTTATGGTCAATGCGAAGTTCGTTTGAACTTCGCAACGTGAGTGTAATCACGTTGGTTATAGTCCCTTGGGACTATGCCTACTGATTCCCACGTTGTCTAGGGTCGTAGGGTAAGCGATCTAATAAATCGCTTATATCTTCGAACCCAACCCATTTGGTCGATCATTAGGATCCGACCAAATACTTTAGGTGACCATAGTAGATAGGGAATAACCTTCCGAGGTTATACCCTATGGTCACATCATTTGAGTAGTTGTATGATAGGTAGTTTATATGCCTTAGGTAAATTACCAGAATACCCTTTTCATGTATAATTGGTAATTAAGCATATGTAATCTAAACTTTTGTCACATAACTGATTATGTAACATGTTTAGGCATATAACACTTGTCATAGGACTAGTTAGGCGGTCCGAACGCGTTTCACGCGAACGACGCGTTAAAGTAGCATAAGCTACCTAAACGGGTCGTAATGGGTCACAAACACTTATGTAAGGTTTCATTTAGTATGTAGGCTTTGTTAAACCATATTATACGAGTCTCCACACTCGTTTGGTTTACGAACCCTCATTCTATCCGATCCTCCGATTTAGGTCCGGGTTATTAACATAGTTACCTATATTAGGTGCCGTTTGATTTCCGTGATCTCTAGCATTGTTTGGTTGTTACTCAAGGACTACTGAGCAATCTCAAGTGAGTACATAGACCCCTCTTTTACTGTTTTTTCCAAACTGTTTTGGGGTGAAACACATGTGCCTACTTGTTACTTTCATGCTTTCCTGTTTTCACATCATCTACTTGCTATGTTCGTTAGTACATTATAGTACATGATTCACATTTCATTGTTTTGCTATGTATGTTTACTTAGCATACTTAGTACATTGTTTTACATTACACTTATGCTATGTATGCCCATTTTGTGCATGCTTAGTACATTGTTTTACATTGCATTTCTGTTGCATATGCTCATCCAGCATGTGAACACATTATACTACATTTTGAACCGTTGTAATCATTTGACTATGTGAACCGTTTGTATCTGTGAACCGTTTGTATCTGTGAACCGTGTGAACCGTATTTGACCATACATAAACATTTCTACAACTGTTAAACATTACATCTTGATGGTTTGGTTTGAGTAAGTGATTAAGTAACGATACGTGTGTAATATGATACAAGCATGGTGGATACACCGCTGGTACTTCCTATATATAAGTGTTTGTATGGTATTACATATCGTAGCGTTATTTGAATCATTTCAGTTTGAGACATATAACATTTTATACAAATATCATACTTTTCACAAGACATTGATTTACAAACAACTTATCTTATACAAACACATTTTTACATGGTTATTCATTTAACCTAACATTTATTTATACATATCATCTGATCTTATCGTTTTTCAAATGATTTACAAGACAAAGCAAATTACAAGGTTCATGACTAAACATTTTCTCAAACATAAGTCATGAATTCTGTTTTCACAAAACCGATGTATCTCACAGGCATTTTTATGCTGACGTACCTATTTTCACATGTTTTTTCAGGAGATGATGCATAGGACTTATCAAGACATACTTAGGCGGACCTGTGCCTTAGTGACTTAAAACGAGACAAGAACTAGTTAATTTTTGTTATATACTCTTTGTTTCTTGTTTTAAACAATGTAACTCTCGTGTTTGATTAATAAAACGAAACTTTAATTGCCATGGATTTGAAACAATTAATTCTGTTACAACACTCCCCGACGTTTCCGCCACGTTTTGTATGTTCTACGTGGTCGGGGTGTGACACTAGAGAGAGTAGTTACATAGAGTTAGAGAAAACGCATAGAAAGGCTGTGATTTCTTATGATCTTAAGTGGTTATAAACATTGTGTTTGATAATCATAGAAGATCGGTTTAAAGTGTTTGTGTATTCTTCATCTTATATATTTGTTTCTGTGTTCATTGATATGTCAAGGGGATTCCACATCCTTGGTTGATTGTCAATCTCATAACGATCCACGTGATAGGGACCTACATAAACTCATGCACTCAACTTCAAAAGTTCTCGAACTGCTTCACATGGATCTTTTTGGTCCCGTTAATGTGTCGAGTACTTGAGGAAAGGCTTACTGCTTGGTCATAACTGACGATTTCTCACGTTTCACCTAGGTGTTTTTCTTAGAAGACAAAAGTGAAACTGCTGGATTGATCAACCAGTTTATTATTTTCATGGAAAATCAGGAAAATGAGAGGGTAAAGATCATTTGATGCGACAGTGGGACGGAATTCAAGAATGCTGAATTGAATGCTTTCTGTTCCTCAAAGGGGATTGATCGTAAATATAGTGCAACTCGAACTCCTCAACAAAATGGTGTTACTAAAAGACGAAATAGAACTCTCATTGAAGTTGTACGAACGATGCTGATTGATTCTGGCTTACCATTGATCTTTTGGGTAGAAGCAGTGAACACCACCTGCAATGTTCAAAATCATGCATTGATTAACAAACGTCACATGAAAACGCCCTATGAGATAGTTGAAGGTTAAAAGCTCTCTGTACAACATTTTAGAACCTTTGGTTGTCTATGCGTTCTTCTACTTATGGATGCCAAAGGCTATTTCATTGGTTATTCAAAAAACACCACTTATCGAGTTTACAACAACCTCAAGAAGCATATTTTGGAGGCGTATAATGTGGATTGGCTAGAAGAGAATCCCAAAGATGCACGAATTGGACATGATTGGTTATATGATTATGCTTCTTTATTTAAGTCGTTTAATGTTCTAACTGATCTGGTTGTCAATGCAGGTGTGTCCAACCCAGTGATACTTATACCCATTCTAGTTAAAGATGAAGTTGTTTCACTAAAAGATTCATTCAAGAATCTTACCGTGGATCCACTGGGATTTCACGATGCTACTACAGCAACATCACATACATCATCGATTCAGGAGTCGGTTTCTGGATCCACTGCAAGTTCTCCTGATGATGCAGTTCGAAACACTGAAACCACCACACAACAAACAAATGTGGGAACCTCAAATCCCAATGTCCAAGGAACTTCCGTGTTTCTGAAGCCGATTTCTTCTAACTGCACTGTTGATCCACCTGTGACTAACACTGCCACTGCATCAACTGAACTGGCAGGCACCTGTTACAGCAATTGTGCTTACCTTCAGCGAGATCATCTAATTGAGAACATCATTGGTCCCGTGAATGCTGGTGTTCAAACCTGCAACAAATCAGCGGATATCAATACATGTTTATATTCTTGCTTCATTTCACAAATTGAGCCTAAAACCATTGATGTTGGCTTACAGGAACCTAGATAGCTCGATGCAATGCACGAAGAGCTCAGTCAGTTTGAAAAATTAGGAGTCTAGAAGTTAGTGAAGCTGCCTCAAGGAAAACGTGCTCTCGGAACGCACTAGGTGTATCGCAACAAACAAGATGACACTAACATGATCGTGAGAAACAAGGCACGATTAGTGATACAAGGCTTCAGGCAGATTGAAGGATTAGATTACGATGAGGTCTACGCACCAATGGCAAGACTGGAAGCCATTCGCATTTTCTTGGCATGTCACACCCCGACCGCGTAAAACAACAAACCGTGGCGGAAACATCAGGGAGTGTCATAACAGAATAATTGTTTCACAACACATGGTGATTAAAGATTTGTTTTATTTCATTAATGAACTCATTGTTTTATTACAAACCAGAATAAATACAAATAATTGTCTTTCAAGTTTTAAGGTCACTAAGGCAAGGATCCATCCTATGTGTAGCATGCATCAACAATCATCACATAGTAATACCTGAAAGATATGTGAAAATAAAACGTCAGCATAAAAATGCCTGTGAGTAACATAGGTATTGTTGATTTAGGTTCATGGCTTTGGTTAGCATAAGAAAAGGTTTTGTGTTTACAAAAATAGCCATGAATCCTTGCAAAAAGTTTGGTTTCTAAAACACATTGTTTTGATAAAAAGGTTTGTAGTATATGTAAAGATATACTTTGGTTTTGAAATAGTTAAATAGAGAGTATACCAAAATATACTTTAATTACTGAAATAATAGTTTTGGTAGTATATCACAAGTATACTTTGGTTTAAGAATGAAAGCATCGATAGTATATCAATTTATACTTTAGTTTTGTAAATAGCATCTCAAACTATGCTTTGGTTTGAAAATAGCATATCAACTATGCTTTAGTAGTATATCAAAATATGCTTTAATTTGTGAAATAAAAGAGTCGGTAGTATATCAAACTATACTTTAGTAAAATAGTATCATGTTGGTAGTATATCGAAATATACCTAAAACATGACTTGGTAGTATATCAAACTATACTTTTAGTAAACAATAGCATATCAAACTATGCTTTAGCAAAATAGTATCACGTTGGTAGTATATCGAAATATACCATATATCGCAATTTGGTAATACATTCAAACCTTAGTGCATCAAACTACACTTTGGAGACTATAGAAATACTACAAAGGCAATTCTATTTGGTTAAAACTTGGTTTCTGACATTCCATACAACAGGAATGGGATGTCTAGTCCTATAGTGCTATATCGTACTACCAGTAGGCTTGATCATGGTTAATGAATGTATAATTAACAGTATAAATGAACAAATAATTCTAACAAACTTTGGAAATCAGTTGTTTAAGCCATGGATAATAGTTCAATTCGTCAAAAGATAGTACTATGCACGTTTAGTCATATAGTCGAAATCATGAAAATAGAGTATCGGCACATATGTATCACCCCAAAACATTTGAAAACGTAAAAGAGGGACTATGAACTCACTTGAGATTGTAAGTATCCTCGATTAAGTGTCCTAAGGAAGCTCAGAAATCAAGGAATCAAGTGGTACCTAGTAATCGGATCGCTAGTAAAACGATCGGCACCTAAATCGGAAGATCGGGTAGAATGAGGTCTTGTAAACCAAATGAGTATTGGAACCATGTGATATGGTTTAACAAAGCCTACATTCTAGATCGGAACCTATCTTAAGTGCTTACGACCCGTTACGACCCATTAAGGTAGCTTACGCTACTTTAACGCGTCATTCGCGCAAATGTGCGTTTGAGATGCCTAACTAGTCCTAGGACAAGTATTATACACCCTAACATGTTTTAATATGTTGCATAATCAGTTTAAGTGGCAAAAATTAAGTTACATATGCTTAAATACCAATTATGCATGAAAAGGGCATTTTGGTCATTTACCTAAGGCATATAAACTACCTATCATATAACTAATTAAACTAAGTGACCATAAGGTATACCCTAGGAAGGTTATTCCCTATATAACTATAGTCACATAATATGCTTGATCGGATCCTAATGATCGACCAAACGGGTCGGGTTTGAAAGTCTAAGCGGTGGTTTAGACCGCTTGACTTTACGACCATAAACAAGCACTAGACTAAAAGTGATGAGTTAAACATGTTAAAACATGTTTAACTAAGTTAGAAAACAAGTTTGATATCAAAACAAGTGTTTTGATACCCGAAAATAGCTTCGATGCAAAATACGCATCAACACGTATTTTGACCGAAACTTTGACTCGTCACTTCGACTAATCAACGTGGTAATCAGTAGGTATAGTCACAAGGGACTATAACCATCGTGATTATGCTCACGTTGCAAAGTTGAAACGAACTTTGTATTGACCAAAGACTGGTCAAAGCAAAAAGTTAAACACTGTTTGACTTTCACGCTCAAAAAGCAATAACAAGCATGAAAGAAGCTTACAAAAGGTCCAAGAAATGGAGAATTTGATCTAAATTACTTAGGTATGAAGCTAAGGCTTCAACTTAGAGTAAATTTCAGATCAAATGTGTGAGGAATAAATGAGAAAAGCTTGGGTATTTATACTTGTGGTGATGAAACAAGATCATGCCATGTTTTTATGTAACCTCCAAGGATTAAATCATGGCCATACAGGTGTTAGGGACATCTAACATGTCTTGGGGAAGTGTTAACTTGCTCCCCAAAACAAGAAAATTGCATCAAAGCCCCTCAAAAACCAACCAACAGCTGTGTCACACCCCAACTGATGGCAGAAACATCGGGGTATGGCACTGAGCGAAACAGATTGTCCAGAAGTTTCCATAACAATTATCATTAACAATCAATTTGAAGTAACATGTCCCATACCATGTCTCAAAAGGTAAAACAAATTATTACAGACAAAATCTAGGCAAACTCAGATTTTTCAAATAGAGCTATTGTTTATCTGCTTCTAGAGACTCTTGATTTCATTTATACAGACAACTATTTGTTGGCCTCTAGAGCCTTATTCTAGACTCGATTTCCTAGCAGATAAGCATCCTAGGCACCTGTCACATACGTTAAAATAACAGTCAATACACATAGTGTAAAGGTGAGCACACAAGTTTGATAATAGCATATAGAGTTCGAAAGCGTTACGCATAACCAACATGTACACAGAGTGAAATGAGGCATGTTAGTTATCGACATGAACCTATCGATACCAATGACTGCGGATTGACTGCCCAAGGCAGTTCGTAATACATGATCACCACTATAACCCATGCAAATAATTGTCCATAACAACCCCCGAGTGAACGGGTTCTGAGTCCAAACTAATAGTACTACCGTTGCTAAGGCAGGTAGACATCATTCCATGTGTAAACATAACAAACAAGCATTCATTTAGTCACGTATAACATGCGGTAATGGTTAGCGTTTAAAGTATTGAGTAGTGTGTTTGGTGTGTTTTAGAATAAGTAATGTATGTCACACCCAAAAGTGTGTAAAGCAAAAAGGGATCGAGTATACTCACAGCGATGATGGATTGAAGGGAGCGCTTAGAGCGGAATTAGCCTGATTAGAATGATAGCATAATGTGTTTGTGTATGATGGCTTGAACTTTGAAGTTTTCGTTGTAGCATTTTGAAAACATTGAAGTATCTCTACCTTTCAAGTCGGTCGATCGGATGGTCAGTCGTGCGGATGACAATCCGCTCAGATGGTTATCAGGTCGGACGGCGACTCGAGTGGCGAGGGTACTCAGTGAGAACAAGTTCACAGCAGGGTGGTCACTCGGTCGGACGGTTGTTCGACCGGGTGGCATCCTTGGTGCAATGAACACGTTGAGAATCGATTGAGTGTTAAAGTCCAAGTATCTCATGATCCGAAGAGTAATCCGGTCGGATGGTAGTCCGGTCGGACAGCAGTTCGTTCAACACTCAAACTCTAGATAAGGTTAGTTAAGTGTGGGACCCATGGCGCAAGCCGTTCGGATGGCCAGTCGCTCGGATGGCTATCCGTTCGGACAGTAGTCTGGTCGGATAGCACTCCGTGTTGGTTAATCCGTTCGTCTTTCACTTGGTCATTTTGATTGTTTGTAGTTTTATCGAGACGTGGTGACAGCGTGTTAACCAACAGAACCCCATCTTGACCCAACTGGCCCGATCGAACAGGAATCACCCTAGTTCGACCAGTTAACCGGTTTAGGACGGTTGTTCTTGTTTAACCCGAAATCGGTGGTCTTGTGTGTAGAATCCAGATCTTGAACTACAACAACACTAAGAGTGAGTAGGAGACTAGATCAAGGCCCGATTCTATCGGTTTTGAGTGCATTGAGTGTAAAAGAGTTGAAAGAAAGTTAGAAACCATCTTTCAATCCTTTTTCACCATGAATGTGTTTAGATCTATGCAAGATCTTTGTTTACTTGTGTGGAAATCAGTTAGATCTAAGTTGTTCTTGGTGGGTTGAGGCCAAAACATGAAGTTCATATGAACACCATGATGACGTCATCCTAGAACACCTCAAATCTAGTGATTTCACGGTTAAAAGTTAAGATTCAAAAGATAAAAGGTGTAGGAGTGCGTGTAGATTAAGGAAGTACAAGATTTAGGACGAGATCTTACCGAAATTGAGAGAAATCGAAGAAAAGGTGAGGAGCACGAGTTATTCGGACGTCAGTTGCCAAAAGTGGTAACTATGAGAGTGACATGGGGTATTTATAGGATTCCCAAAATGGAAAGGGGCAGGTCGGTCAGATGGCATCTCGCCCGGATGACTGTCCGGTCGGATGTCATCTCGGTCGGATGGCAAACTGGCATTCAATCAAGTGACCGCCCGGTCGGATGGCAATCCGGCCGGATGGCACTTGGTTCGAGTGCGCAACGCGAAGATTTTTGTTGTTTCGATTTTCTATTGCGAGCGATGCGAATGCGATAGAGTTTCCTATTCAAATTACTTTTAGTCCCAACTACTCATATCTAGCGCTATCTCTTCTCCACTAATTAACATACCATTTCGATTGTGATTGAGTTCGATTGCGTTTCGATTTATTACCACACATAACATTATTAAACATGCACAAATAACACATAAGGCACACACACACATGTATAACCATAACCAAAATGCGTACTTCGAGTTACAAGTGTGATTGCGATTCGATGTCGATTAAATTGGATTGATTAGCGTTTAGTTGACTTTATCGCATTGTTACTTCCTATAGTTCACAGTCGTAAGTCGATTAAATAGGGAATAACATATGTCGATTATTGCAATTATTGACACTTACTCCACATAATACAACTAAAGTAAACACATAATAGAAATTCACTAAAAGTCAAGTTGCGAAATCGATCGTTGACTTGACCTTGACTTTGACTTTCAAAAACACGGGGTGTTACAGCCTCCCCTAGTTGAGGGAATTTCATCCCAAAATTAGTCCGAAGCCGTAACAAACAACTGCGGGTACTTCGCCTTCATATCTCTTTCGAGTTCCCAAGTGAACTCTACGCCTCGTTTGCCTTCCCATCGAACTTTCACAATAGGAATGCATGAGCGTCTGAGCTGCTTGGTTTCGCGATCCATGATTTCGACAAGCTTCTCCACGAAATGTAGTGTTTCGTTTACTTGTAGGTCTTCAAGAGGTACGTGTAAATCATCATCAGCCAGACACTTTCGGAGGTTCGAAACATGGAAAGTCGGGCGGACGTTGTTAAGTTCCTCCGGTAGTTCGAGTCTGTAAGCCACTTTGCCGATTCTTTCCAGAATCTTAAAGGGTCCTACATATCGAGGCGTGAGCTTTCCTCTTTTTCCGAATCTGACCACACCCTTCCAAGGTGATACCTTTAGGAGTACGTGGTCGCCAACGTCAAATTCAAGGGGCTTGCGTCGTTTATCGGCGTAACTTTTCTGACGATTTCGAGCTTTCACCAGGTTGTCTGGAATTTGGAAAATTTTGTCTGTCGTTTCTTGCAATAGCTCAGGACCGGTTAATTGCGAGTGACCGATCTCGTGCCACACAATAGGCGATCGACATCTTCTTCCATATAGTGCCTCAAATGGTGCCATTTGTATGCTGGAATGATGACTGTTGTTATACGAGAAATCGACTAATGTCAGGTATGTATCCCAATTACCACCGAAGTCTATGACACACGAACGGAGCATGTCCTTAAGAGTACGAATTGTTATTTCAGTCTGACCGTCGGTTCGAGGGTGGAATGCGGTACTTAGATTAAGTGATGTACCGAGAGCCGTCTGAAACGTTTCCCACAGTCGCAAGGTAAACCGAGCATCACGGTCAGAGATGATGTCACGAGGCGTCCCATGATTACAAATGATCTCGTTGGTGTAGATTCGGGCTAATCGTTCTACCTTGTAGTCTTCCCGTATTGGCAAGAAGTGAGCAGATTTGGTCAAACGGTCAACAACAACCCAGATGCTGTCGTGACCTGATGACGTGTGCGGAAGCTTTGTTATGAAGTCCATAGCTATACTCTTCCACTTCCACATAGGGATCGGTGGTTGCTCGAGTAAGCCAGAGGGTCTTTGGTGTTCGGCCTTAACCCTTGCACAAGTCAGGCACTTTCCAACGTAGAGAGCAATATCCCTTTTCATGCTGACCACCAGTACTTGTAGCGAAGATCCTGGTACATTTTGTCGGCACCGGGATGAATAGAATACCGGGATTTATGGGCTTCGTCCATCAAAATATGTAGCAAATCGTTCCGTTTAGGGATCCAAATTCGGTCCAGAAAGTGGAATATCCCATTTGATTTACTCACAAGCCGGGCTCCGTCGTGATAGATTATTTCCTTCTTCTGAGTGCGTTCATTAAAACATGCATGATGAGCTTAGCGGATGAGAGCCTCGAGATCGTATTGGGCTTGGACGTTACGAGTACTAAGCAGATAGCTCAGTCTGCTGAGTGCGTCGGCAACAACATTTGCTTTGCCTGGGTGATAACGAATCTCACAGTCGTAATCGTTGAGAAGTTCTACCCATCGGCGTTGACGCATATTAAGTTCCTTCTAATTAAAGATATGTTGCAGGCTCCTATGATCGGTGAAGACCGTACACTTGGTACCGTACAGGTAGTGTCGCCAAATCTTTAATGCAAAAACAACTGCGCCAAGCTCGAGATCATGGGTTGTATAGTTCTTCTCGTGGATTTTGAGCTGACGAGATGCGTAAGCTATAACCTTGTCTCGCTGCATAAGGACACAACCAAGACAAAGGTTGGAAGCATCACAATAGACAATGAAATCTTCGTTTCCGTCGGGCAATGTGAGAACAGGAGCACTGCAAAGCATGTGCTTGAGGGTTTGGAAAGCAGACTCTTGTTCAGTTCCCCAAACAAAAGGCTTGTCTTTATGCGTGAGAGAGGTAAGCGGCACTACGATCTTCGAGAATCCTTTGATAAATAGTCGGTAATAGCCCGCTAGTCTGAGAAAAGAATGGACTTTAGACGGGTTCTTAGGTGTAATCCAACTCTTAACGGCTTCAATCTTTGCGGGATCGACGTGAATACCTTGACTATTAACAATGTGACCCAGAAACTGAACTTCCTCCAACCAGAATTCACACTTGGAGAACTTGGCATAGAGTTGGTTCCCCTGGAGTAGCTCGAGAACCAAACGTAGATGTTGCGCGTGTTCGGCTTTCGATCTGGAATAGATCAAGATATCGTCGGTGAATACGATGAGAAAACGGTCGAGATACGGTTTACACACGCGATTCATCAGATCCATGAAAACCGCAGGTGCATTAGTTAAACCAAAAGGCATAACAACGAATTCGTAGTGGCCATAGCGAGTTCGAAACGCGGTTTTGGGTATTTCCTCCTCTTGAATGCGTAGCTGGTGGTAGCCTGAGCGTAGATCGATCTTCGAGAAACACGTAGCACCTTATAGCTGGTCAAACAAATCGTCAATGCGAGGCAGGGGACAGCGATTCTTGATAGTCAACTTATTCAATTCCCGATAGTCGATGCACATCCAGAGCGACCCATCCTTCTTTTTGACGAAAAGGACTGGCGTGCCCCAAGGGGAGGTACTCGGGCGAATGAAGCCTTTCTCAAGTAATTCCTAGAGTTGGTTTGTGTGACAACTCGAGTTTCCGACTTTCATTTTCGCATTTAGTGCGCGTTGACTTTGACTGTTAGTTGTTTGACTTGTGTAACTTGTAACTGTACACGTTATTTTCCTCTATATTTTTATGAACGCATTGTGGTTGCATGATTTTGTGTTTGGTTGTATAACATGAAACCTGTTGAAAACTTAAAACTGTTAACACATAAAAGGACTCGACGAAACAGACTGGACTCGACGAAACAGACTGGACCCGACGAAATAGACTGTTTCGCCATAAGCATCTCGACGAAACAGGTGTTTCGCCGAAGCCCAGTTTCACCAAAGCCCATTAGGGCCCAGTTCACTTGTACGCATATATATTACACGGAATTGTTTCATTCGTCACACGTTAACAATCTGAAACCCTAAAACTCTCCCAAGTGTGACGGCAGCTGTGTGTTTCCCCAAGCCCTCTCTTTAGCGATCAAACCCTCATTTCCGAACATCTCGGTTAGTGTGTATTAATCAGAATCGATTACTTGTTATTGATTTAAAAGTCTGTTTAATGAATGCTTTTAGTCACGGCCCATGTGTGTGTCGTCAGGATGTTTGTCATGATTCACTGTTTATTGTTTGTTTATATGTTGTCAACATGAAAGATAAAGAAACATCACATGTATATTGTCGGCTAGAATGGATAAGGTTATGATTTGTGTCATGGGTTGTTTATTATCGAGATGGTGGGTTAATCGGTGGTCAAAGGGGTGGGGATATGTGAACCGCTTATTTTATAATAAAGATGTTTGTAAATGTTGATAACTCATTAAAGGTCCAATCGGTTGTGATGTTGAAGGTCCAATCGGCATATGATGTTCTTGGTCCAATGAGAATTGGCGATTATGTATAGTTGTTGGCCACTAAGTTTTTGTGTCATGATATTTATTGTTGAAACTGTTATGTGTTCGACGAATCTAAGGCACCGGCGAAACAAGTTTTTATGACGAAACCGACATGGCGAAACACATTGTGTTTCGCCGAGACTGGTCATGACGAAACAAGAGTGTTTCGTCAAAGGGTATTACGGCGAAACAGGGGTGTTTCGCCGACTGGGTAAACTGTTTATGTAATTTGTTTGTAACTGAGTTAACTAACTGCTGTTAGATGCTACACCTGATCATGAATACGTGCAATGCGCTACTTAGTGATTTTTGATGTGTTATCTACTATAATTATGTTTACGTGCAAACAACTTGAATGCAAACTGATTATGTATACGTGCGTACCATAGGACGTGATTGATTAACCGTGAGCACATACTTAGCATACCGAGCAAACAAGGTGAGTTCACACTTCTACCAAGGCATGGGATTCCCAGGGCTTGGGAACGGGATTTAAGGAATAAGGTTGAATAGATTCATGCGGACATTATTACTAGACTACCATACCATCGTCCTCGGTTGTGCAGGACCCATACGTAAAACCTACGTATACTTATGCTATTCGCTATCCTCGGTTGTGAAGGATACTCACGTAAAACCTACGTGAACCTATATTTACTACTGCCTCGGTTGTGTCAGGCACTTACGTAAAACCTACGTAAACCCACGCGTACCCCTAATCCTCGGTTGGGAAGGATACTTACGTAAAACCTACGTAACACTTGTACGAATTACTGTTCTCGGTTGTGAAGAACACATATGGTTACAAATAGTCTAGTGGTTATACAACACGGGAAGCCCCCACCAATAGAACTTACTACCGGCCAAGTAGAGCCACATGATACAAACAAACTTACTATTACGCATTACTTTCTGTGAACTCGCTCAACTAGTTGTTGACTCTCTGTTACATGCCTTGCAGGACTATAGGTACTATTGGAGCTTGCACGGGAGGCACAGTCGTTGTGGACATGGATCGTGAATGTGATGTTAAACACTATAACATTTTGTACTTAAACTTATATTGGGTTTTACTTTAAATGCTTCCGCTATACACTTGTTTATATTTGGTTTTGTAAACACCTATCGTATTGATGAATGACTTTTGATATGTATATACTTATGTTCAATATGATTGGTGGCTTGATCCTGGTCATGTCACGCCTCCAAGCGGTAGTACTCCGTGTGTGGATTTTGGGGGTGTGACAGATTGGTATCAGAGCCATTGGTTATAGAGAACTCGGTTTTAATCAGGGGAAAACGTTTTTATTAAAACCAGACTATAACCAGAACAGTGCTCAACGATCCACAACGACGCCTCGCTCCACGTGCAAGACTCATCACTCTAGGTAATATGGTACATGTCTTATTGCCTACTTGCTAGAATTGCATAGAACTTTGCTCCGGGTATGCTTAGGTTAACTTAACACTATTGCATGAGAACACTTGTGTGATTATTCCCTTTTGTTATCACACTACTCGCGAACCTCTCTCACTTATGTCATATTTACTATGAAGATCATGTCTGGACGTATCAACATGACGCAAGCCCAACTGACGGCTCTCATTAACGAACGAATTGCTGAGGCACTTACAGCCGCACAAGCAGGAGGTATACCCTGCAGTTGTAACTCACACTAGGATCTTTAGATCCTACACTCCTAAACCAACTCTTGTGTTTTAATCTTGTACTGGATTCTTATATACAACAGGCCAGCACGCTCAGCCACCTGTTTGTACCTTCAAAACTTTCATGGACTGTCGTCCTACTACTTTTAGTGGCACGGAAGGAGCGGTTGGACTCCTCCATTGGTTTGAAAAGCTCGAGTCTGTATTTGAAATGTGCGAATGCCCTGAGGCTCGCAGGGTGAAGTACGCCACTGGTACTTTAGAAGGCATTGCGCTGACTTGGTGGAATGCGCAAGTTCAGATGTTAGGGTTGGCTGTTGCTAACGCCACACCCTGGAACGGTTTCAAGGAATTGATTAAAGAGGAATACTGTAGTCGTGATGATATTCATAAGCTGGAGGTAGAATTTTACCATTTGAAAATGACGGGGTCAGAAATTGAAGCGTACACCAGAAGATCGAATGAGTTGGCTATTCTGTGTCCTACTATGGTGGACCCTCCCATTAAGCGTATCGAACTGTATCTCAATGGTCTGGTGCCGGAGATTCAAAGCCACGTAACTTCAGCGAATCTTGGCACTATTCAACAGATCGTCAAGCTAGCTCATCGCCTCACCGATCAGGCGGTGGAACAGAACAGGCTGCCTAAACGTATCAGCGCGACCACTACCACTCCAGTTACTCCTGCTACTCCCAGCGACAACAAGCGGAAATGGGAAGGGGATTCTAGTAGAGGTTCAGCTACTGTACAGTCTCAAGCACAGCAACAGCGCAAGACTAGTGATTATCAGAGCCCTAGTCAGCAATCTTCGGGCAGTCACAGGCAGGGTGGTTATCGAGGGAACCTCCCAAAGTGTAACAACTGTAACAGGCATCACAGTGGCCAGTGCAACAAGGGTCGTTGTCAGAGGTGCCTCAGGATGGGCCATGAGGCCAAGGATTGTAGGAGCCCACGGCCTGTAACTCAGAATCAGCAGCAGCAGCAAGCACCGCAGAATCAACAACAGGGTAACAAGGGATGTTTTCATTGTGGTGCTGAAGGCCACTTCAAAAGACACTGCCCTCAGTTAAACCGAAACCAGAACAACAACAACCAGGGAATTGGGAACAACAACAACAATAATCAGGGCACTGGGAACAACAATGGGGGAAACAACAACAACAACAATGGTGCAAAGGGTCGTATGTTTGTGATTGGTCAGAGTGACGCAAGGAACGATCCTAATGTGGTTACGGGTAAGTTTCTTCTTGACGACTTTTATGTTACCGTATTATTTGATTCGGGTGCGGATACCAGTTATATGTCTCTGAACGTTAGTCAAATGCTTAAACGCGCACCAACACTTTTGAACATCAAACATGTCGTAGAGTTAGCTAACGGTAAAAGTCTAGAGGCCACACACATAGTTCAGGGTTGTAATCTTATCCTCGCTGGTCAGACTTTCTCTATCGATCTCATTCCTATAACTCTGAGTAGTTTCGACATTGTCATCGGTATGGATTGGTTATCCCAACAGCAAGCAGAGATCCTATGCAAGGAAAAGATCATTCGTATTCCTCGTTCTGGCAAAGAACCTCTCGAAGTTCAGGGCGACAAGAGTGGTGTCGTGAGTGGCATCATCTCTTTCTTGAAGGCTCAGAAGTGTCTGCGAAAGGGCCACATAGCTATTTTAGCACTCGTTACTGATACATCGACGACAGAGAAAAAGATTGGGGATATTCCTGTAGTACGCGACTTTCCTCAGGTGTTTCCTGAAGAGTTACCTGGGTTACCTCCCCATCGCCAGGTCGAATTTCAGATCGAGCTAGCTCCAGGAGCAGCACCTATAGCTCGAGCGCCTTACCGCTTAGCTCCAAATGAACTGGAAGAACTGTCTAAGCAACTACAAGAACTCTTGGAAAAGGGTTTCATACGTCCTAGCTCTTCGCCCTGGGGAGCTCCAGTATTATTTGTAAAGAAGAAAGACGGTACCTTTCGTATGTGCATAGACTACCGCGAACTGAACAAGGTGACGGTGAAAAATCGCTATCCACTTCCACGCATCGACGACTTATTCGACCAGTTGCAAGGGTCGAGCTATTACTCAAAGATTGATCTAAGGTCAGGTTACCATCAACTGAGAGTCCGGGATGAGGACGTCTCCAAAACAGCATTCAGAACTCGCTACGGCCATTACGAGTTTTTGGTCATGCCATTCGGGCTAACGAACGCGCCTGCGGTTTTCATGGATCTTATGAACAGAGTGTGCAAACCTTATCTTGACAAGTTTGTTATTGTTTTCATCGACGACATCCTGATTTATTCGAAGAATCGGGAGGAACACGAGCAGCATTTACGACTTATTCTGGAACTCCTTCGAACGGAACAACTGTACGCTAAGTTTTCAAAATGCGACTTCTGGCTTCGTGAAGTCCACTTTCTAGGCCACGTGGTAAACACGGATGGGATTCATGTCGATCCATCCAAGATAGATTCGATTAAGAACTGGCCTGCACCTAGTACACCAACAGAAATACGCCAATTCTTGGGATTGGCGGGTTATTATAGACGGTTTATCAAAGACTTCTCAAAGATTGCACAGCCACTTACATTACTGACACAGAAAGGCATTGCTTACCGTTGGAGTGACAGACAGGAAACAGCGTTTCAGCACTTAAAGGATAGACTTTGTAGCGCACCTATCCTCTCATTGCCAGAAGGCACGGACGATTTTGTAGTCTACTGCGACGCATCTATCCAAGGTCTTGGATGTGTGTTGATGCAGCGGGATAAAGTTATTGCTTATGCTTCACGCCAACTTAAGATTCACGAACGGAATTACACTACACATGATTTAGAACTTGGAGCTGTTGTCTTTGCACTCAAGATATGGAGACATTATCTGTATGGCACCAAGTGCACCATCTACACCGATCACAGGAGCCTCGAATATATTTTCAAGCAGAAAGATTTGAACATGCGACAACGTAGATGGGTCGAGTTACTGAACGATTACGAATGTGCTATAAAGTACCATCCAGGCAAGGCCAATGTGGTGGCCAACGCCCTCAGTCGAAAGGATACTATACCTAGGCGTGTACGAGCTTTGCAACTCACTATTCAGTCTAGTCTTCCTTCACAGATACGAGATGCTCAGGTAGAAGCATTGAAACCAGAAAACGTCAGGGCTGAAGCTCTACGTGGTTCAAGGCAAAGGTTAGAACCAAGGGCAGACGGCGCCTACTATGTAACAGGACGCATCTGGGTCCCACTCTATGGTAGTTTACGCGAACTTGTAATGGATGAAGCTCATAAGTCTCGCTACTCAGTACATCCTGGTTCGGATAAAATGTACCACGACCTCAGAACTACATATTGGTGGCCTAGCATGAAGGCCCACATAGCAACTTACGTTAGCAAGTGTTTGACTTGTGCGAGAGTCAAAGCAGAATATCAGAAACCATCAGGCCCACTACAGCAACCTGAGATACCACAATGGAAATGGGAACAAATTTCCATGGATTTTGTTACTGGCCTACCTAGATCTCAGCGTGGGAATGATACTATTTGGGTGATCGTGGATCGACTCACAAAGTCTGCTCACTTCCTGGCTATCAAGGAAACGGATAAGTTCTCCACTCTAGCAGACGTATACCTTAAGGAAGTTGTCTCGAGGCACGGGGTGCCCACCTCTATTATCTCTGATCGTGACGCACGTTTTACTTCAGAACTGTGGCAAGCAATGCACAAATCTTTTGGCTCACGATTAGACATGAGCACAGCTTATCATCCTCAGACCGATGGGCAGTCTGAGCGCACTATTCAGACTCTAGAAGACATGCTTCGGGCGTGCGTAATTGACTTTGGCAAAGGCTGGGAAAAACATCTGCCACTTGTGGAATTTTCATACAACAACAGTTACCACACCAGCATTAAAGCTGCTCCATTTGAGGCATTGTACGGGCGTAAATGCCGATCACCTCTTTGTTGGGCAGAGGTGGGTGACAGTCAGATCACAGGTCCTGAAATGGTAGTTGATACTACTGAAAAGATTGCTCAAATACGACAACGCATGGCGGCAGCTCGTGACCGTCAGAAAGTATACGCTGATAAAGACAGGAAAATACTCGAGTTCCAAGTTGGGGATCGAGCACTACTCAAAGTTTCACCTTGGAAGGGTGTTGTTCGTTTTGGCAAACGAGGCAAACTCAATCCACGATACGTTGGACCATTTGAAGTCATAGAAAAGATAGGCAAAGTGGCCTACAGATTGAACTTACCAGCTGAACTCAGTGCAGTTCACAACGTCTTTCATGTGTCGAATCTGAAGAAGTGGCAGTCAGATGAGACCTTCATAGTTCCTTTGAAGGAGCTCACTATCGACGAACGGTTGCATTTCGTCGAGGAACCAGTTGAAATCACGGACCGGGATGTTAGGGTCCTCAAGAACACTAGAATACCTCTTGTACGAGTTCGTTGGAACTCCCGTCGCGGCCCAGAGTTCACCTGGGAGCGCGAAGATCAAATGGAACTCAAATATCCCCAGTTGTTCGAAAACAATGCAACTACTACTGAGGCTGAAGCTACTACGGAATTTCGGAACGAAATTCCAACTCAACGGGGGAATGATGTGACACCCCAGGAAAACCAGTAAACGATAACTTACCTGGCTTCCTCAGTAACCGCATGCTAAATTTCGGGACGAAATTTCTTTCAAGTTGGGGATAATGTGACAACTCGAGTTTCCGACTTTCATTTTCGCCTTTAGTGCGCGTTGACTTTGACTGTTAGTTGTTTGACTTGTGTAACTTGTAACTGTACACGTTATTTTCCTCTATATTTTTATGAACGCATTGTGGTTGCATGATTTTGTGTTTGGTTGTATAACATGAAACCTGTTGAAAACTTAAAACTGTTAACACATAAAAGGACTCGACGAAACAGACTGGACTCGACGAAACAGACTGGACCCGACGAAATAGACTGTTTCGCCATAAGCATCTCGACGAAACAGGTGTTTCGCCGAAGCCCAGTTTCACCAAAGCCCATTAGGGCCCAGTTCACTTGTACGCATATATATTACACGGAATTGTTTCATTCGTCACACGTTAACAATCTGAAACCCTAAAACTCTCCCAAGTGTGACGGCAGCTGTGTGTTTCCCCAAGCCCTCTCTTTAGCGATCAAACCCTCATTTCCGAACATCTCGGTTAGTGTGTATTAATCAGAATCGATTACTTGTTATTGATTTAAAAGTCTGTTTAATGAATGCTTTTAGTCACGGCCCATGTGTGTGTCGTCAGGATGTTTGTCATGATTCACTGTTTATTGTTTGTTTATATGTTGTCAACATGAAAGATAAAGAAACATCACATGTATATTGTCGGCTAGAATGGATAAGGTTATGATTTGTGTCATGGGTTGTTTATTATCGAGATGGTGGGTTAATCGGTGGTCAAAGGGGTGGGGATATGTGAACCGCTTATTTTATAATAAAGATGTTTGTAAATGTTGATAACTCATTAAAGGTCCAATCGGTTGTGATGTTGAAGGTCCAATCGGCATATGATGTTCTTGGTCCAATGAGAATTGGCGATTATGTATAGTTGTTGGCCACTAAGTTTTTGTGTCATGATATTTATTGTTGAAACTGTTATGTGTTCGACGAATCTAAGGCACCGGCGAAACAAGTTTTTATGACGAAACCGACATGGCGAAACACATTGTGTTTCGCCGAGACTGGTCATGACGAAACAAGAGTGTTTCGTCAAAGGGTATTACGGCGAAACAGGGGTGTTTCGCCGACTGGGTAAACTGTTTATGTAATTTGTTTGTAACTGAGTTAACTAACTGCTGTTAGATGCTACACCTGATCATGAATACGTGCAATGCGCTACTTAGTGATTTTTGATGTGTTATCTACTATAATTATGTTTACGTGCAAACAACTTGAATGCAAACTGATTATGTATACGTGCGTACCATAGGACGTGATTGATTAACCGTGAGCACATACTTAGCATACCGAGCAAACAAGGTGAGTTCACACTTCTACCAAGGCATGGGATTCCCAGGGCTTGGGAACGGGATTTAAGGAATAAGGTTGAATAGATTCATGCGGACATTATTACTAGACTACCATACCATCGTCCTCGGTTGTGCAGGACCCATACGTAAAACCTACGTATACTTATGCTATTCGCTATCCTCGGTTGTGAAGGATACTCACGTAAAACCTACGTGAACCTATATTTACTACTGCCTCGGTTGTGTCAGGCACTTACGTAAAACCTACGTAAACCCACGCGTACCCCTAATCCTCGGTTGGGAAGGATACTTACGTAAAACCTACGTAACACTTGTACGAATTACTGTTCTCGGTTGTGAAGAACACATATGGTTACAAATAGTCTAGTGGTTATACAACACGGGAAGCCCCCACCAATAGAACTTACTACCGGCCAAGTAGAGCCACATGATACAAACAAACTTACTATTACGCATTACTTTCTGTGAACTCGCTCAACTAGTTGTTGACTCTCTGTTACATGCCTTGCAGGACTATAGGTACTATTGGAGCTTGCACGGGAGGCACAGTCGTTGTGGACATGGATCGTGAATGTGATGTTAAACACTATAACATTTTGTACTTAAACTTATATTGGGTTTTACTTTAAATGCTTCCGCTATACACTTGTTTATATTTGGTTTTGTAAACACCTATCGTATTGATGAATGACTTTTGATATGTATATACTTATGTTCAATATGATTGGTGGCTTGATCCTGGTCATGTCACGCCTCCAAGCGGTAGTACTCCGTGTGTGGATTTTGGGGGTGTGACAGTTTGAGAGTTCACACATTTCGGATGGTGCGAGTCGGTAAGGAGCTTTGGCAATAGGGTTGGCTCCAGGAATGAGGTCGATACGAAAGTCGATATCACGACTTGGCGGTAGTCCGGGAAGATCCTCTGGAAAAACGTTAGGAAATTCTCGAACCACTGGGACATTGTTTATTCCAGGCCTACCTTTCTTTTCCTTCTCCGCTACTACAATGTTAGCCAAGAAAGCTATGTATTCCTTGTGGATATACTTACTAGCTTGGACACATGACATGAGATTGAGACCTTTCGAAGCAGTTTCGCCATAGATACACAATAAATCACCATTCGCGAGTTAGAATCGAATCATCTTATCGAAACACACAACTTCAGCATGGTTTTCGCAAAGAAAGTCCATGCCTACTATGACGTTAAAACTTCCGAGTTGCATCAGAATGAGATCGATCGGAAAGATGTGATTGTTGAGCTCGAGAGTACAATCACGAAGAACAGAATTAACGGCGACAGTTCTTCCGGTAGCGACTTCAACATCGAACGTCGAAGGGAGATGGGAGCGTTACGAGTAAGTAGCTTCTCGAATTCGAATGACACAAAGCAATTATCGGCTCCAGTATCAAACAAACACGAAGCATAAATACCATTCACAAGGAACGTACCATTGACCACGTTGTTGTCAGCCTGGGCTTGGCGCACATTGATGTTGCAAGTTCTGGCGTGTGCGGCTTGTTGTTGCTGTTGCTACTGTTGCTGCTGGTGAGGCTGCTGCTGCTGGGGCTCTTGTTTCACAACCCTGTTCGGGCACATGTTCGCAAAGTGGTTGGGATCACCACATGCGAAGCAGACTCGGGCGTTGATCGCGGGTGCCTGAGCCGCTTGTTGGCCTTACAGGGCTGGGAGCAGAGCTTGATGAGCAGTGGCTTGAGCTGGGGCTTGGCGTGGACCAGTACGGCAATTAGCAATGAAGTGGTC
Source organism: Helianthus tuberosus (assembly GCA_030545235.1). Taxonomy (NCBI): domain Eukaryota; kingdom Viridiplantae; phylum Streptophyta; class Magnoliopsida; order Asterales; family Asteraceae; genus Helianthus; species Helianthus tuberosus. Next base: position 2,020,997 of record JARYGA010046293.1, read on the forward strand.
GTACATGTTGCAGTGAGCGCAGAAACGACAGGCGAGACCCATCGGTTGATGATAAGAGCAAGTTGGGCAAGCCGGGTGGGGGCCTGTGTATGCACGCTTTGCAGGTGGTGCATAAGTAGTTGGTGCTGGACGGTGGTGATGCTGTTGTTGGCCTTGTACGGCCTGGAGAGGAGCAGCAGTGGTGGTGACAACACAGTTCTTGTTGCTGGTGCTGCTATTGTTGTTCTTCTTCTTGCGGTGTGAGGACTTTGACGGTTGAGCGGTGGTGGTTTCGGCAGTTGGAGCGGCGGTGGTAGCTTAATGCAGGTTCTTCGAAGTTTTATCCCAGACACCAGCCTTGACCCACTTGTCGTTGATTTCAGCGGCCAGTAGGTGGGTCTCTTCGATCGTCTTAGTCTTAGCTGCTTGCACGAAATCTGCAACACAGTCAGGCAGGGCTCGGATATACTTCTTGATTGCCATGTCAGAAGTCTTTACTTGATCAGGGCAGATGATACTGAGCTGCTTGAAGCGAGTAGTGAGAGCGGCGTTTTCACCATCCTTCTGCTTTATGTGCCAGAATTCATCTTCCAACTTTTGGCATTCATGAGGAGGGCAGAATTCTTCCAGCATGACCTCCTTGAGTTCGTCCCACGACAGACCGTAGGCTGCATCATTACCAAGTTTGTTTCTCTCAGCCATCCACCAGTCTAAAGCGCGGGACTGGAAGATGCCAGTTGCATTGAGAGTGCGGAGATCGTCGAGGCAACCGCTCTGTCGTAGAGTGACCTCAATGGAATCAAACCATTGGAACAATGCTGTAGGGCCTTCCTCGCCAGTGAATTCCTTTGGCCTACAAGACTTGAACTGCTTGAAACTGAAAGCAGCTTTGGGAGTAGCTTTAGGAGTCTCGGTTCTCGACTCCTCAGATGATTTGCTGACGTTCTCGTAGACATCACTCACAGCTTTTGCTACTTGTTTAGCGATGATAGCAACAAGACGTTTGTCTCTCTTTTCTTTGCGAGAAAGTGGTGGGTGGCAGGATCCAGATGACATTGTCTGCAACAGACATCGTCACAGGACTCAATACAATGTATTCGAATCTCACCTCACACGTCTACTACCTTCTAAAGCTCAGGAACACAGTCACCCAAATCACTCACAGATTCACACAATCACAGAAGCACATAAACACATAAGCACATAAGCACGTAGAGCATAGAAGCACAGAAGCGCATACGCATTTAGTCACCCGAGGTAGTCAGAATACAGAAACCTATTATTCACAGTTCGCGAGTGTTCGAATATAGCGATCGCGTTTTAGTATATCGAGTAGCGTAGTATAAGCGTATATCCTAGCATAAGGTCGTTCATAACTTAGCGATTTGTTAACGTTTTGAGATAGAAATGCAGTGCGAGTCGTGCGAAGTGAAAGAAAAAATTGAATAAATCCAAAGTTTAAACACATAAACAGGCAAATTCACATAAAACACATAAAATCGACTAATCATCAGAGTCAGCAGTTGCGGGCTCAGAATCAAAACACATGAAAATCAATAAATAGATCGTCTGCGGCTATTAGACTTTGACTACCCAAAGTGATTCGACTATTCGCAAGGACTTGTTGTGCACATTTGACCGTCAGGACAGCGCCTTTGCCTAGATTCTTGGGCATTGGGCACGCATCTCGTTAGTCATATTGTGACTTCAGGTCGTTGGAGTCCGTTGAAACTTTTGTGAGAGCTTTGTAAAACCAAGTAATAGTCGGAAAAAGTCATCAAGGTTAGGGTTTCACCCCTAGCTTAACAACTTCGTTCCTGTTTTTGATAAAATAGAGGAGATTATTCATCAAAATGTGGATTTCACTCCAGATTTGGCATAATTCTCCCCGTTTGTAAATAAAATGCGGGTTGATCAAGCAAATTTTAGTCAAGAGTTTGCAGTTTTCACACCTAATCCTGACTTAATCGCTTATTTATAATTGAGAATTCGAGTGCAGTGATAGTGTAGTGTGTGCGAGAATAGCGAGAAACAGTAGCAAGCTTATACAAAATCCCTTACGGATATGCACAAGTCAGTCTGTGGTCCTTAACTATAGACTAGGTCTCTAAGACATCGACCCGGACTAGGTCGAGTCTTGCCTAATTCCCTATAGTTATGGCTCTGATACCAATCTGTCACACCCCAACCGATGGCGGAAACATCGGGGTATGGCACTGAGCGAAACAGATTGTCCAGGAGTTTCCATAACAATTATCATTACCAATCAATTTAAAGTAACATGTCCCATACCGTGTCTTAAAAGGTAAAACAAATTATTACAGACAAAATCTAGGCAAATAGTTCCATTCCGACAACTCAGATTTTTCAAATAGAGCAATTGTTTATCTGCTTCTAGAGACTCTTGATTTCATTTGTACAGACAACTATTTGTTGGCCTCTAGAGCCTTATTCTAGCCTCGATTTCCTAGCAGATAAGCATCCTAGGCACCTGTCACATACGTTAAAATAACAGTCAATACACATAGTGTAAAGGTGAGCACGCAAGTTTGATAATAGCATATAGAGTTCGAAAGCGTTACGCATAACCAGCACGTACACAGAGTGAAATGAGGCATGTTAGTTATCGACATGAACCTATCGATACCAATGACTGCGGATTGACTGCCCAAGGCAGTTCGTAATACATGATTACCACTGTAATCCATGCAAATAATTGTCCTTAACAACCCCCGAGTGAATGGGTGCTGAATCCAAACTAATAGTACTACCGTTGCTAAGGCAGGTAGAAAGCATTCCATGTGTAAACATAACAAACAAGCATTCATTTAGTCACGTATAACATGCGGTAATGGTTAGCATTTAAAGTATTGAGTAGTGTGTTCGGTGTGTTTTAGAATAAGTAACGTATGTCACACCCAAAAGTGCGTAAAGCAAAAAGGGATCGAGTATACTCATAGCGATGATGGATTGAAGGGAGCGCTTAGAGCGGAATTAGCCTGATTAGAATGATAGCATAACGATAAGCGACGCGTAAAATGATGCAAAGTGTAAGTGGCTCGAACAGCCGTCTGGTCGGATGGTAGTCAGGTCGGACAGCCAGTCGTGCGGATGGCATTCCGTTCGGATGGTTATCCGGTCGGACGGTAGTCCGGTCGGATTACTATTCGAGTGGATTGTTTCTTCCTATGAGAAGGATGTGTTTGTGTATGATGGCTTGAACTTTGAAGTTTTCGTTGTAGCATTTTGAAAACATTGAAGTATCTCTACCTTTCAAGTCGGTCGATCGGATGGTCAGTCATGCGAATGACAATCCGCTCGGATGGTTATCCGGTCGGACGACGACTCGAGTGGCGAGGGTACTCAGTGAGAACAAGTTCTCAGCAAGGTGGTCACTCGGTCGGACGGTTGTTCGACCGGGTGGCATCCTTGGTGCATTGAACACGTTGAAAATCGATTGAGTGTTAAAGTCCAGGTATCTCATGATCCGAAAAGTAATCCGGTCAGATGGTACTCCGGTCGGACAGCAGTTCGTTCAACACTCAAACTCTAGATAAGGTTGGTTAAGTGTGGGACCCATGGTGCAAGCCGTTCGGATGGCCAGTCGCTCGGATGGCTATCCGTTCGGACAGTAGTCCGGTCGGATAGCACTCCGTGCTGGTTAATCCATTCGTCTTTCACTTGGTCATTTTGATTGTTTGTAGTTTTATCGAGACGTGGTGACAGCGTGTTAACCAACAGAACCCCATCTTGATCCAAGTGGCCCGATCGAACAGGAATCACCCTAGTTCGACCAGTTAACTGGTTCAGGACGGTTGTTCTTGTTTAAGCCGAAATCGATGGTCTTGTGTGTAGAATCCAGATCTTGAACTAGCACAACACTAAGAGTGAGTAGGAGACTAGATCAAGGCCCGATTCTATCAGTTTTGAGTGCATTGAGTGTAAAAGAGTTGAATGAAAGTTAGAAACCATCTTTCAATCCTTTTTCACCATGAATGTGTTTAGATCTATGCAAGATCTTTGTTTACTTGTGTGGAAATCGGTTAGATCTAAGTTGTTCTTGGTGGGTTGAGGCCAAAACATGAAGTTCATAAGAACACCATGATGACGTCATCCTAGAACACCTCAAATCTAGTGATTTCATGGTTAAAAGTTAAGATTCAAAGATAGAAAGGTGTACGAGTGCGTGTAGATTAAGGAAGTACAAGATTTAGGACGAGATCTTACCGAAATTGAGAGAAATCGAAGAAAAGGTGAGGAGCACGAGTTGTTCGGACGTCAGTTGCCAAAAGTGGTAACTATGAGAGTGACATGGGGTATTTATAGGATTCCCAAAATGGAAAGGGGCAGGTCGGTCGGATGGCATCTCGCCCGGATGACTGTCCGGTCGGATGTCATCTCGGTCGGATGGCAAACTGGCATTCAATCAAGTGACCGCCCGGTCGGATGGCAATCCGGCCGGATCGCACTTGGTTCGAGTGCGTGGCGCGATGATTTTTGCTGTTTCGATTTTCGATTGCTAGCGATGAAAATGCGATAGAGTTTCCTATTCAAATTACTTTTAGTCCCAACTACTCATATCTAGCGCTATCTCTTCTCCACTAATTAACATACCATTTCGATTGTGATTGAGTTCGATTGCGTTTCGATTTATTACCACACATAACATTATTAAACATGCACAAATAACACATAAGGCACACACACACATGTATAACCATAACCAAAATGCGTACTTCGAGTTACAAGTGCGATTGCGATTCGATGCCGATTAAATTGGATTGATTAGCGTTTAGTTGACTTTATCGCAGTGTTACTTCCTATAGTTCACAGTCGTAAGTCGATTAAATAGTGAATAACATATGTCGATTATTGCAATTATTGACACTTACTCCACATAATACAACTAAAGTAAACACATAACAGAAATTCACTAAAAGTCAAGTTGCGAAATCGATCGTTGACTTGACCTTGACTTTGACTTTGACTTTGACTTTCGAAAACACGGGGTGTTACAAGCTGAAAAACAAGAATCTGTCGCGTTGTTCGGTTAATTACGATGAAAACTCAAACGGACGCGAAAACGGTCCAAATTACGCGACGAGTGGTATTTTTGCATTCCAATCACTAAAATAAAATATTTTAATGAATACAAAACGTAAGATATGCGCGAAAATGCAAACTTATGCACATTTTGACGCTTTTAGTCCCTGTTGATCAAATAAGTTTATTTTCGCATACATAACCCCTCAAAGCCTATTTCTAAGCTATGTAAAGGATATTTAGGGTATGTTTGACTTATGATCAAGTTCCGGAATGTTCTTTACTATACGAATCGGTATAGTTTCGCAGTTTGACGCAAATAATCCCTGCGATCGAATAAACTTGTTTTTGACACACTAAACCCTCCAAAACTTATTTCTAAGTTATGTAAAGGTTATTTAAGGTATGTTAAGCCTATGTCACTATTCCGGAGTGTTTGTTGCGTTAAACTAATTAAATTTACGCATCAGTTCGCGTATAATCTTCCAGAAAGCGATTTAAAGCTCGAAATCGAACAAGAATTGATATGTGCAAATGATACACATATTTATACAAATCCCAAGAATGAAATACAAGATTTCATTGGATTTGCATTTGTATGATGGTCGTAGTGACACAGGTGTCACAATCTTCCCTACTTTAGAAAATTTTGTCCCGAAATTTAAATTTTAGAGGAAACCTGTGAAGACAACTGTGATTGTTTCGCTTTCGAATGAATCCTTCGTACCCTAAGTAAAAATCTGGGTCACGTTTGGATTTTTAGCAAATTTGTTATTTGTCAAAGTGTTGTCGCTGTTGTAACAAAAACTTGGAGTTTCGAACAACGGATAGGAGAATGTTTCCTATGAAGACTATTATAGGAAACTTGTGTGTGCTCGAAATCGGAGTTGGAGAGTTGTAAAATAAAATAACATTGGTCAAGGTCCAGGACTTCTAGTAACTTAAATAACGCTACATTCGCGATGCAATAAGGAGCACTTATATATAGGAAGTACCAGCGGCGTATCCACCATGCCCTTTTTACATTGTTCCCATTTCGTTATTCTTATCACTATAGGTCTTATCACATGACAAAACTTGTTGTGCTTTCTATGCAGTGAATTTCATAATTATGTATGCATCCATAATTACGTAATTCCTTGCACAGTCCGCACGGTTCATTTTATAATGTGCAGGGGAAAAATCAATCGAACAAACATGTAATGACTTGACTAGACCACTAAAGGATCTCTTTAACTAGATCAACGAACGATCTTTTTAACTAGATCAACACATGATCTTTTTAACTAGACCGATGTACGATCTCTTTAAATAGACCACCAAAGGGTCTTTTTAACTTTGAATCAAATAGTCGTTTTGAAACAGCACTTTGGAATCCAAGGGTCTGACTATTTGCATAGAAAAACTCCTTAAGAATTTAAGATAGTACTTTGAGTATCCTTCTGAGAATCTAACATATAAAAATACGGAAGAGTCTACCAGGATTTAGGTAGCGAGCTTTGGAATTACACAAAAACACACAATCACATAATCGTTACTTGGTTATCAGGTTGTTCATTAACTTGTATATATGTGTTTAAAGCACATCAGGAATTCAATCAAGGACTTCAATTAGTACTTCAAACATCCTCAACAATCTAACTATGAGGATAAGAAGATCTTAATAGGATTTGGAATGTGTGTGGTGAAAATGATTTGAAATCCATGTACTAGGCATGTTAAGGCAACACACGAAGCAAAAATGTGCTTGATAATCGTGTACCTAGTCACATAACATGGGTCCATTTGAGGACTTATGAGAGTACCTTTAGATGCCAAATCAAGGATTTGAAATGGTACTTCAAGTATTTGTTTAAGAAATCTGTAACTTGTACCTTGTACTTTGTTTCTTTAAAAGAAACGAGTACTTAGGATTTTTGGAAAGATCACGAGTGATCACAAAAATGGAAGAACCACATGAGTAGTTTGTCTTGCAAGGAACACGGTTCCTTGGTGTCAGTATCGTAAGGGTATGTCACACATACTAGCAATTGTATTAATCTCATAAACAGATTTGAAACAACAAATTTATTTATATGCCAACTGAATTGTTCCAAGTGTCATAATAACAAGGAAAATACAGAAGTCTAATTGTTCACTGCTGCATTGCCGTTTGCGTTTGCCTCATTTATGTTAAAAACTCGTCCACGCGCTGGATTTGCGTTAACAAGTCTTGGGCAATTGTTTCGGTAGTGAGTAAGATCACCACAGTTATAGCATGATCCAGGCGGAAACTGTGCTTGAGCAGCAGCAGGATTTGCAGCAGCTTGGTTTTGGTTTGCGTAATGACAGGTATTGACCAAATGTCCCAATCGCCCACAGTGAGTACATTTATGACACGGTGTTTGATCCAGATGATGATGGTTGCATTTGTTACACAAAGGTGCAGTACCAATATAGTTTTTCCTAGCACGAGGCTGTGCTGGCTGGTTTGGTGCAACCTGATTGTTCTGAGCAACTATTAGGAAGTTTTGTGAAGCCTTACGCTTCTTTGACTTCTTGGAGGACTCAGTCTGTTTATCCTTTGGTTTTTCTTGTGTAGATTTGTCAGATGGTTTCTGGTCGCCTTTTCTGAAAAGTTTACCCTTCCTGATTTGAGATTCAGTCAGGGTAGCAGATAGTTCAATGGCATGTCTGACGATAGTAGGGTTGCTACCAGTAACAATGTCCTGAATTGGGTCAGGGAGGCCATCGATGTACTTTCAATCGCCTTATCCAAAGGTGTAACCATGGTAGGACATAACAAACTTAACTCCTCATAACGCTCAGTGTATGCTCGATGTTCACCGCTGTCTTTTTTAAGATCATCAAATTCCCTTTCCAAAGCCCTGAGCTCATGACCAGGACATAATTCCTTCATCATTAGAGCTTGAAGCTCTTCCCAGGTTTGTGCCATTGCCACATCGGCACCCCTATCCCTCATTACGTCGTTCCACCATGTGAGTGCTCTTTTCTGGAATACACTCGACGCAAACTCAACTTTTCGCTGAGTTGAATGTCTTATAGTTGCACTGAACGTTGTTATTGTTATTGTTTGCTTGATTTATCTGGGTAATAAGGTTCGGGAGTACAACATCGATTTGGTGAGTGATTAAGGCTGCCATGGCGGCATCCTGAGTTTGATCACGTTGAGGAGGCATTCTAAAAGAGCAAAGAAACACGTGGGAAAACGAGTGAGATGTTATTGGATATTCAAAACTGGATGTTAAGAATATCGACAAAGCATAAGGATTGTGATCATTCATTTGTTACTTCAAATAAACAAACAACACATAGTGACTAATCAAAGTAAGTGGGTCATAGTAATGTATCGCGAAGACATGCTTTAGCCTATAAGTGGACACTCACCCCAAGAGTTCCCAGGTAAGAGTGACTGGTCCGATACTGCGGATTTGTACGAACACTCTAGCCTTAGACAGAAAACTCGAGGTACAGGCACCCACCCTTTCGGATTGCATGTGTTCACATTATAAAGACCCAAACTTTGACGAGATTTTGAAAACACCAAAGGCTTAAAAGCCTAAAACAAATCATCTAAGGATAGACGACTTCTTGTGATATTTTGAAAATTTTTAACTCGGGAGAATGAATTGTGTTTTATTTTTTTATTATTCACCTAACGATAGGTGATTGGTATTGTATTAAGAATCTAAAAGCAAGTAAAATCGCGTTAGGGTCCTAGGAAGGTTATAGTCTAGGTCAAAGCATTACTAATAACTTAATTCCCTATAACCATGGGCTCTGATACCAACTTTTCTGTCACACCCCGACCGCGTAAAACAACAAACCGCGGCGGAAACGTCGGGGAGTGTCGTAACAGAATAATTGTTTCACAACACATGGTGATTAAAGATTTGTTTTTTTACAAACCAGAATAAATACAAATAATTGTTATTCAAGTTTTAAGGTCACTAAGGCACGGGTCCATCCTATGTGTAGCATGCATCAACAATCATCACATAGTAATACCTGAAACATATCTGAAAATAAAACGTCAGCATAAAAATGCATGTGAGTAACATAGGTTTTGTTGATTTAGGTTCATGGCTTTGGTTAGCATAAGAAAAGGTTTTGTGTTTACAAAAATAGCCATGAATCCTTGCAAAAAGTTTTGTTTCTAAAACACATTGTTTTGATAAAAAGGTTTGTAGTATATGTAAAGATATACTTTGGTTTTGAAATAGTTAAATAGAGAGTATACCAAAATATACTTTAATTACTGAAATAATAGTTTTGGTAGTATATCACAAGTATACTTTGGTTTAAGAATGAAAGGATCGATAGTATATCAATTTATACTTTAGTTTTGTAAATAGCATCTCAAACTATGCTTTGGTTTGAAAATAGCATATCAACTATACTTTAGTAGTATATCAAAATATGCTTTAATTTGTGAAATAAAAGAGTCGATAGTATATCAAACTATACTTTAGTAAAACAGTATCATGTTGGTAGTATATTGAAATATACCTAAATCATGACTTGGTAGTATATCATACTATACTTTTAGTAAACAATAGCATATCAAACTATTGTTTAGCAAAATAGTATCACGTTGGTAGTATATCGAAATATACCATATATCGCGATTTGGTAATACATTCAAACCTTAGTGCATCAAACTACACTTTGGAGACAATAGAAATACCACAAAGGCAATTCTATTTGGTTCAAACTTGGTTTCTGACATTCCAAACAACAGGAATGGGATGTCTAGTCCTATAGCGCTATATCGTACTACCAGTAGACTTGATCATGGTTAATGAATCTATAATTAACAGTATAAATGAACAAATAGTTCTAACAAACTTTGGAAATCAGTTGTTTAAGCCATGGATAATAGTTCAATTCGTCAAAAGATAGTACTATGCATGTGTAGTCATATAGTCGAAATCATGAAAATAGCGTATCGGCACATATGTATCACCCCAAAACATTTGAAAACGTAAAAGAGGGGACTATGAACTCACTTGATATTTTAAGTATCCTCGATTAAGTGTCTAAGGAAGCTCGGAAATCAAGGAATCAAGTGGTACTTAGTAATCGGATCGCTAGTTAAACGATCGGCACCTAAATCGGAAGATCGGGTAGAATGAGGTCTTGTAAACCAAATGAGTATTGGAACTCATGTGATATGGTTTAACAAAGCCTACATTCTAGATCGGAACCTATCTTAAGTGCTTACGACCCGTTACGACCCATTAAGGTAGCTTACGCTACTTTAACGCGTCGTTCGCGCAAATGTGCGTTCGAGATGCCTAACTAGTCCTATAACAAGTATTATATGCCCTAACATGTTTTAATATGTTGCATAATCATTTTAAGTGTCAAAAATTAAGTTGCATATGCTTAAATACCAATTATGCATGAAAATGGCATTTTGGTCATTTACCTAAGGCATATAAGCTACCTATCATACAACTAATTAAACTAAGTGACCATAAGGTATAAACTCGGAAGGTTATTCCCTATACAACTATGGTCACATAATATGCTTGATCGGATCCTAATGATCGACCAAACGGGTCGGGTTCAAATGTCTAAGCGGTGGTTTAGACCGCTTGACTTTACAACCATAAACACGCACTAGACTAAAAGTGACGAGTTAAACATGATAAAACATGTTTAACTAAGTTAGAAAACAAGTTTGATATCAAAACAAGTGTTTTGATACCCGAAAATAGCTTCGATACAAAATAAGCATAAACACGTATTTTGACCGAAACTTTGACTCGTCACTTCGACTAATCAACGTGGTAATCAGTAGGTATAGTCACAAGGGACTATAACCATCGTGATTACGCTCACGTTGCAAAGTTCAAACGAACTTTGTATTGACCAAAGACTGGTCAAATCAGAAAGTCAAATTCTGTTTCACTTTCACGCTCGAAAAGCAATAACAAGCATGAAAGAAGCTTATAAAAGGTCCAAGCAATGAAGAATTTGATCTAAAATACTCAGGTATGAAGCTAAGGCTTCAACTTAGAGTAAATTTCAGATCAAATGTGTGAGGAACAAATGAGAAAAGCTTGGGTATTTATACTTGTGGTGATGAAACAAGATCATGCCATGTGTTTATTAACCTCCAAGGATTAAGTCATGGCCATACAGGTGTTAGGGACAGCTAGCATGACTTGGAGAAGTGTTAACTTGCTCCCCAAAACAAGAAAATTGCATCAAAGTCCCTCAAAAACCAAACAATAGCTGAAAACAAGAATCTGTCACTGGGGGTCTATCACGGGCTGCGTAAGAGCCATACAAGGCTTACACGCCCCGCCTAGACAAGTTTCACAGAATGTCAAAAATGGCCCCTGCAAGTGTAAAACTTGGTTTTTGATGCATTTTTGATACGCTTAAGCCCCGTTAACCTATTTCAAGGATCTATAATGAAGTTAAAGTATGGGGAACATGAAATATGCTCAAAAACATCTCGGATGTCGGTTCGCTTGGCCATACGGTCGCGTTGTTCGGTTAATTACGATGAAAACTCAAACGGACGCGAAAACAATCCAAATTACGCGACGAGTGGTATTTTTGCATTCCAATCACTAAAATGAAATATTTTAGTAATTAAATTTTTTTTTGGATTTCTGGATATGTTCAGAACGTAAGATATGCGCGAAAATGCAAACTTATGCAGTTTTTGATGCTTTTAGTCCATGTTGATCAAATAAGTTTATTTTCGCATACCGAACCCCTCAAAGCCTATTTCTAAGCTATGTAAAGGATATTTAGGGTATGTTTAACTTATGATCAAGTTCCGGAATGTTCGTTACTATACGAATCGGCATAGTTTCGCAGTTTGATGCAAATAGTCCCTGCGATCGAATAAACCTGTTTTCGACACACCAAACCCTCCAAAACTTATTTCTAAGTTATGTAAAGGTTATTTAAGGTATGTTAATCCTATGTCACTATTCCGGAGTGTTTGTTGCATTAAACTGATTACATTTACGCATCAGTTCACGTATAATCTTCCAGAAAGCGATTTAAAGCTCGAAATCGAACAAGAATTGATATGTGCAAATGATACACATATTTATACAAATCCCAAGAATGTAATACAAGATTTCATTGGATTTGCATTTGTATGATGATCGTAGTGACACAGGTGTCACATGGCAGACGCATCCTATATGGGATTCATTGTTTATAAAATGGACGTCAAGACGGCGTTTCTGTGTGGAAAAGTTAAAAAAGAAATATACGTCGCTCAACCCCCTGGGTTTGTGGATTCCGAGAAACAAGGCTATGCCTACAAGCTAGATAAAGCTTTGTATGGATTGCACCAAGCACCTCGGGCATGGTATGCCACCCTAACAGAGCATCTGCTTGCTCATGGATATACTCGGGGGACCATAGATCAAACGTTGTTCATCAAACATGTTGAAAAGGATCTCATTCTTGTTTAGATCTATGTGGACGATATTATATTTGGTTTAACTGATGAAGGTCTATGCAAAGAATTTGAAGAAGTGCTGAAGAAAAAGTTCGAGATGAGTTTGTTGGGAGAGATAGCGATGCTTTTGGGCCTACAAGTCATCAAAGTAATCAAAGAATCTTGATTCATCAAGGAAAATATGTTCATGACGCTCTTGAGAAATTCAAAATGACAGATTTGAAGCCTATGGACTCTTCTATAATAGAACGGCCACTGTTAAATGAGGATGCTGAAGGAAGCCTGGTTAATCAGACATTGTACCAATCTATGATTGGTTCATTGATGTACTTGACTGTAAGTCGGCCAGACATTATGTTTGCCGTCTGTCAATGTGCTTGCTATCTGGCTAACCCTAAACTTTCTCATTTTACTACCGTTAAACGAATTTTTAGATATCTTAAAGGAGCTCCAAAACTTGGACTCTGGTATCCTAGAAATTCAAATTTTGATCTGTTTGCCTTTTTTGACAGTAACCTTGGAGGTACCGACAGGGACATGAAGTCTACTTCGGCCAGTTGCCAATTCTTGGGAGACATGCTTATCTCATGGCAATGCAAGAAGCAACATAATGTGTCACTCTCAACCGCGGAAGCAAAATATGTTGCAGCATCTGCTTGCTGTTCCCAGGTTCTTTGGATGCAACACCAGCTTCAGGATTACGGTTTGACTATTCTTAGCACTACTATTTATTGTGATAATGATGTCGCTATCCAAATCGTAAAAAACCTTGTCTTTCACTCCAAACCAAGCACATTGCCATCAAGGTTCGTTTCATTCGTGATTGCTATGACAGAGGACTTGTTAAACTTGAATAGATCCATACCAATGCAAATACATAAGATCTTTGTACAAAACCTATCAACAATTGTCGATTCCAAGTGCTTATGAATCTTTTGAAAATGATGCGTTTCACCGACTAAGTAAATTTGAGCATACAATATTCTACTTTTGCATAAATTTAGGGGGAGAAATATTTGCTCGGAAATGAAATAAATGTCCATGCTAAAAGATTTATCTAACACATGTAAGGTGTCAAGGCTGAAAAGACTAGGATCTACTATGATGTGCTGATAGGTTTAACGCTCAAAATGATAAAAGACACGGAGTGATATAAACATAACGAACTATGTACCATGTGGGTAACATATCATTAGCGTATGATTTTGTGGTCTTAAATCTTGCGTTGATGGATAGCCAACGTTTGCGGTTTCGGGTCTTTATACTATTGAGTCATCCGGGGATATCATGGATGTCCTTCTGTTTCATCCAGGCTATATGCAGACCTAGGCACAGTCAGGATATCTTAAAAGAGCCAAAAAGAGGCCAAAAACCTTAACGGAAGACAAACTCAAATGAGGGAATTCCATGAGCTTGTTAAAGCGAAATTCATACAGAAAAGGTATTTGCCTAACCTTCGTTGGATGATTTATTGGTCACTCTGTTGTACGAAAGTACTGACATGTTCGCCAATAATCTGACGTTGTAAAATGAGAGGATGAACTCAGTATACTCACCTGCTATGATGAATCGTTGTGCCTACCTTGAACGTGTGGGTATGCCATGGAATGGGACACACGGGTATTATAGTATAATATTACTTAAACGTATCATGAGGTTGAAAATTGAAAGTTGAACTTTAGGTTTAAGAGGGCAAACATATTGGCAATCGCCTAGACCAGTCAGATTAAGTATGTGCTGAAAAGTGTTCCTTAGTTAGTCTGAGAACGATTTGATCCCGCAACAATTTCTTTAATTATCTTGTGTGAATTTACGTGTGTTTGTGTGTTTTCAAAAGGTTGCTCGGTTGGTCGGATCGTGATTTTGAGAAAGATGGTTTTATGTCAGTTAATATGTGATGTGGAATAATCCATTTCGGATAAGGCCCAAGGCCCAAGTCATTCCGGATAAGGCCCAAGGCCCAATCCATTTCGGATTAAGTCCATTTGGTTTCGAATAAGTACTGTTTATATTGGGCCAGAATTTGTTAAGCCCAATTAACTTCGGAAAGTACTGTTCCAAATTGGGCCTGAATTATTCTAGGCCCAAGACCATTCAAAACAGTATAATAGGGTATGTTTACTATTTGGGAAACATATTCGAACAAAAGTTTTTTTGATTCTTCCAAATTTTCTCTCGATTACATTTCGGACTACTAATTCGAATCTTCAAGGTATTGCAGGTTTCCTATGCATTTCGGATGGATTTCGGATAATCTTCATGCTTTTTAGATGCATTTCGGATAAGGATCTTCATATTTCGGATGGATTTCGGATAATTCATGGATTTCGGATAATGAGTATTCAAACTTTGATTTATCCGAAACCCTGACAAGATTTATCAGAAATGTCTGACTGTTTCGGATATTCTGACAAGGGTCATTAAATTGAAACCCTGGTTTTCGAAACGGTGACTTTGAACCCTTTGACCATACAAATTAATATGTTCACCTTTGACCTGTTGACTTGTTGACTATGTTGACTTGTTGACCATGTTGACCTGTTGACTTTGTTAACTAAGTTAACTGAATTCTACCGTTAATTTAACTTGGTTAGTTTTATGTAGAAAAATAGGAGACCAATACAAGCTAGACGTTGAAGCATTTCACAGTCAGGCAGGATATCTTTCCGATCCTCCAGCAGAACACTTCGAGGATTTAATTCCATGGTTGTTGGGCTAAAGTCGTGTTGACTAACGCATGCTTTAAGGGTTAATTCGGTAATTTGTGGAGATATTGTTCGTGAAAAGTAAACCAAAGTGGAGCTGATGGAGCTGGGGCTATTGATGCAATGGTACATGAGAAGGATATCATGATTAAAGAGGCAATGGTACGAGAGGTATTAAAGTTTGGAGATCAAACTAGTCATCCAACATCGTTTGGAAGAGAGAAAGTGATAAAAGCGCTAAGAAGAATGAGCTATGGAGGAGATTACCCCACTATTCTCAAGAAGTTATTCCTACTGTAATGGAGGCTGTTAATACATGTGTTTCTGCTTCGCATCTCATAGAATAAGGGTGGGTTAGATCAGCTTAATTAAGTACAGACGTCTGCTATCGTTGCACTGGTGAATGATTGGGACTACAATTTTCTAGGTTTATTTTTGACAACATGAGGAAGATGTTAGTGAATCCAAAGAAAAAGATATTCATGCCTTATCCTCGTTTCGTTTAGATGATACTTAATGAGAAGTATCCTGACTTGGTGAATAGTACGAACTTGTTAAATTTAAAGCCGATGGGTCCACGTTTTTTTGAGACGGTGAAGAGGAATCGAGATTCTGCGAAGAGGCGTAATTTTTTTGGGAAGTATACTTTAGAGAAGCATGCAAGTTTGGACCAGTTGTGGGTCAGGTGCCAGCTCCTACACCGTTAAATACCACAGTTGCTAAAGTGCACGACGTGAAGTTTGTGGGAGTTGGAGTGAAACCAATGATTGAAACAGAAAATCTAGTGACTGATGATGAAGAAACTGAGAATGAAGTGGAACAGATGAAGTCGGATCAAGCTGAGTCTTTGGTTAGAGACTTACCGTTAATGAGTACTGAAAATCTTGCTACTTTGATCGAGTCTTTAAGGGATAGTATTGGGAACCCTCCTCCTACGACTACTCCTATTCAAGAAGAGCAAGCTGAAGATGATTTTGATTATTTATTGCTAGCAAAAGACAACGAGTTGAACCTAAACCGAGTGTTGCTGAACAAGTGAGCCCTAATGCTGAAACCGAGCCTATTATGCAAGCCAAGCCGAGAATTACTAGTGAAATAGCTCAAGATGAAGATATACCAGATTTCTTTGACTTTGAAGTTCGAGAGCCAACAGCTAGATCAGAATTGGAAAGTTCAAGTGGCATTCAGTTTGATGTTGGTAGTTCGAGTGGTGGAATATCTGAATATGATAAAGATCTGATTCGAATGGCTGAGAAGATGAAGTTTATTGAAACCCCTGGTAGTGATGAAGATGAAGATGTAGATGTTGGGAAGCTGTAGAGAAGGGTTGTTGTGTTGGAACAAGATTCTGCTTTGAAAGATGCTCAAATCTCATCTTTGCAAGCTCAAGTGATTAGTAAAGATCAAACAATTAATCAACTGCAAGGTGATGTGAATCTACTGATGTCCGTGGTTTTTTATTTGAAATCCAAATTAGAAAAGAAGTCCGGACAAGAGTTTGTAGATGAGCATGATGATCCTATGAATGTTGCTCAACATGAACGTACTGCTAAAGAAAAGGCTGTAGATGACGCTAAAAGAGAAGCAGATTTGAATGAATATTTAGATGCTGCACAGAAGAAGAAAAGGAAGTTACCACCAAAGAATCCTAGCAGCAAACATATGCATATAATGAAGAATCAAGACGTGAATCCACTCGATGAAAATTTTCAACCCGAGGATCCGACAAAGACCTCTGATCGGTATGTGATGGAACAGGGTGCAAGTGTCACACCCCAACCGATGGCGGAATCATCGGGGCGCAGCACTGAGCGAAACAGATTGTCCAGAAGTTTCCATAACAACTATCATTACCATTCAATTTAAGTTAACATGTCCCATACCATGTCTCAAATAGTAAAACAAGTTATTACAGACAAAAACTAAACAAATATTCTGTTCCGACAACTCAGATTTAAACATAACAATTTATTCGTCGGTTTCTAGGACTCTAGTTCCTAGCTTCAATTTCATCACAGCCCGAGAAGCATATAAACAACCTAGGCACTTGTCACATACGTTAAAATAATGTCAATACATAAAATGTAAAGGTGAGCATACAAGTTTAATAATAGCATATAGAGTTCGAATTCGTTTACGCATAGCCAGCACGTACACATAGTGAAATGAAGCACGTTAGTTATCGACATAGATCCATCGATACCAATGACTGCAGGTTGACTGCCCGAGGCAGTTCGCAATGCATGATTACCACTGTAATCAATGCAAGTAAAAGATCCTTAACAACCCCCGTGTGAACGGGTGCTGAGTCCAAACTATAGTACTATCGTTACTAAGGCAGGTAGACAGCATTCCATGTGTAAACATAACAAACAAGCATTCATAAGCCACCTATAACATGCATTTGTGGTTAAGCGTTTAAAATAGCTTGAGTAGTGTGATAGTTGTAGTTTGAATAGTTGTAACGTATGTAACACCCAAAAGTGCTAAAGCAAAAAGGGTTCGAGTATACTCACAGTGATATGGATTGAAGGGAGCGCTTTACAGCGAGTACGATTAGCCTGAATAGATTCGATAACGTAACGATAAGTGACGCGTAAAAACAGTACAAGTGAGAGTGGGTAGGGTAGCGGGTCGTGCGGATCAGTTATCCGTGAATAGAAGTCATCCGTGCGCACGACCTATCCGTACGGATGGTGATGCGTGCGGATGGTGTTCCATCCGGATAGGTCATCCGTGCGTGTGACTGTCCGTGCGGGTGGCAACCCGTGCGGACTAGTTGTTCGTGCGGACGACTTACCCGTATGGTTAGATTGCTTGTGTGGATAAATGTTCAAGTGGATTGTTTCTTCCTAAGATGTTTTTGTGTATGATGGCTTGTGCTTTGAAGTTTTCGTTGTAGCATTTAGAAAACACCAAAGTGTTTCTATCTTTCAAGCCGGCCGCGCGGATGGCGGTCCGTGCGTATGGTAGACCGTGCGGGCAGCCTGTGCGCGCGGGCAGAGACAATCCGTCCGGATAGCCTGTCCGTGCGTACGGCTTGGCCGTGCGGATGAAGTTTGGTTGATTTTCAATTTAAGGCCTTAGTATCTCATGATCCGAAGAGTAATCCACTCAGAGGTCGTCCATTCGGATTGCTCGTTCGTCGATACTCAAACCTTTGTTGGAAAGTGGGTCCCAAGGGTAGTCCATGCGGATGACAACCCGTGCGTATGACCTGTACGTGCGTATGGGCTGTACGTGCGTATGGCTCGTCCGTGCGGACAGCTAGTCCGTGCGGGTAGCTTGTCCGTGCGGACAACTGGTCTGGTTGTCCCGTTCGTCTACACTTGGTTTCTGTTGTCGTTTATCGAGACGTTCTGATCACGTGGCAACCACTTGGAGTTGTGTTCCTACCCGCGTGACTAGGCCGGTCAGGAACCACCCTAACTCGGCCTGTCGACGAACTTAGATCGGTCGTCCCGGTTAACCCCGAAATCAGTTGTCTATGGGTAGAATTCCAGATCTGGAACTAGGGCACCACTATTGACGAGTAGAACACTAGGACTGATCGGATTCGTACCAGTTTTAAGAGTAAAAGAAGAAGAGAACTTAGGTTTATTTCTTTCAACTCTTTTATCCTTAGAAAAGTTTAGATCTAGGTGAAATTATTGTAAAAACTTGTAGAAATCGTTTAGGTCTGGGATATTCTTGGTGGAATGAGGCCAAGCATGAAGTTCTTATGAACTTCATGATGACGTCACCCGTGAATACCCCAAATCCGGATGATTTCATGGTTAAAATTGAAGATTCGAAAGATAGAAGTGTGTAGAATCGTGTGGTGATTAAAGATGTACAAGGATTGGTGCGAGATCTTACCTGGATTGAGAGAAATCTGAGAAAAGGTGAAGAATGCGTGTGGTTCGGACGTCACTTGCCAAAAGTGGAAAAAGTGGAGAGTGACCCGTGTATTTATAGGATGCCAAAAAGGGAAAGGAGGTGAGCCGTGCGCCTGGCACGCACCCGGGCAGGTTATCCGCGCGGACTGGTCATCCGTGCGGACTGACAATCCGTGCGGATTGGCCATCCGTGCGGATGGGTCATCCGTGCGGATGGGTCATCCGTGCGGATGCCACCACCTTGGGTGAGCTCGATGCGATGTTGATTCGGCTCTGATTTGCGAGCGGTTCGATAGGGTTTCCCCGTTTCAAATTACTTTCAGTCCCAACTACTTCTTACTGGGTTCAACTCGGAATTCGGGTTCGGGTTCGTTCACATTCGAGTTAGACTTCGAGTTTGATTGAGTTCGCTTGATTTATACAACATAAAATAACATAAAAATAACATGCACAGGTAACACGTAAGGCACACACACACGTATAACGGCAAGTAAAATACACAGCTCGAGTTACGATTTGATGTCGATTTGATTAGTATAGCGTGATTAACTTTATCGCATTGTTACTTCCTATCGTTCACAGTCGTAGGTCGATTTAAAATACGGTTAGCATGATTCGATTATTGCAATGTACGACATTTACTCCACATAATCTAAATGTCATACAAACAATTCTACGAGTCACGTCGCGCGAAATCGGTCGTTGACTTTGTCCTTGACTTTGACTTTCACTTGTGAAAACACGGGGTGTTACAGCCTCCCCTTGTTTAGGGAATTTCGTCCCGAAATTTAGCTGAAGCTGTAACTAGTTCGTGAATCACATGTGAGAGTCCTTCGTTTGGATCATGAAAAATCGTCAAATTAACCAGGATTTCACGGTTAAAATCGGCTGATTTTGGATATGTTGAGCGAATATGCAGGATCTAAAAGCTTATAAGGTTTCAGATTTTTAATCCGAAGTCGTTTGGAAGAAATTCGAATTATTGTAGGTCCGGATTTGTCTCCGGTTCGATTGCGTAACAACACGTTCAACATGCGGAATCCGCGAACGTGTGTGACTAAACACAATCGTAACGGTGTCAAATCGGTCCTACAAGTGGTATCTGAGCAGGTGCTTGGTTGCGAGATCAAACACGCTCAGATTTGAGCAATTTCTTCATCTTTGTAGGGTCGGTTTTGAACATGACTCAATTGCGTAACCGACCGTGCAACGTGCGGAATCCTTCGACGATCGTGATCGAACACGCGAACGTAATATAATTGCGATTCTATTGGTTAGGTTCCGGTTTGATTCGTTTTGATTGCGATCCGACTCGTACGACGTGCAAAATCCGTGCACAAGTGAGATCGAACAGACAAGAACGTACTAATGACGTGATTCTATTGAAGATATGATAGTGTACAGAACCTTGAATCACGAACACGAGCTTTCTCTCTCTAGAACTTAATACTTTTATTAATAGGCAAGGATTATAGGGATTTCTCCTTATTTACATATATGCCACCTTGCCTTTCCTAGCTGGACGTTACTTCTTCGTTAAACAGCTGTGGATACTTTGCCTTCATGTCGCTTTCGAGTTCCCAAGTGAACTCCGCGCCTTGTTTGCCTTCCCACCGGAATTTCACAATAGGAATGCGTGAGCGCCTGAGTTCTTTGGTTTGGCGATCCATGATTTCGACAGGCTTTTCCACGAAGTGTAATGTTTCGTTCACTCGTAAATCATCTAGAGGAACATGTACGGCTGGTTCGTAGATGGTCTTTCGGAGGTTTGACACGTGGAAGATCGGATGGACATTGTTAAGTTCTTCCGGTAATTCGAGTCTGTAGGCGACTTTTCCGATCCTTTCCAGAATCTTAAAAGGTCCCACATACCGAGGCGCAAGTTTCCCCTTTTTGCCGAATCGGACTACACCCTTCCAAGGTGATACCTTTAGGAGTACGTAGTCACCAACGCCATACTCACGGTGCTTGCGCTTTTTATCGGCGAGAAGCTTCTGTCTATCTCGAGCCTTCGCTAGGTTGTCCCGAATTTGGAAGATTTTGTCTGTCGTTTCTTGTAGCAGCTCCGGACTGGTTAGTTGCGAGTGACCGATCTCGTGCCACACAATAGGCGATCGACATCTTCTTCCGTATAAGGCCTCGAAAGGTGCCATCTGGATGCTAGCCTGGTAGCTGTTGTTGTACGAGAATTCGACTAACGGAAGGTGTCTATCCCAATTACCACCGAAGTCTAGAACACATGAACGGAGCATGTCTTCAAGCATACGAATCGTTCTTTCGCTCTGACCGTCAGTTTGTGGGTGGAACGCAGTACTTAGATTAAGCGTTGTACCGAGTGCCGTTTGAAACGTTCCCCACAATCGCGAAGTGAATCGAGCATCACGATCAGAGATGATGTCACGAGGCGTCCCATGTCGACAAATGATCTCGTCAGTGTAGATTCGGGCTAATCGTTCCACCTTGTAATCCTCTCGTATCGGCAGAAAGTGGGCTGATTTGGTCAAACGGTCAATAACAACCCAAATGCTGTCGTGACCTGATGACGTGGTTGGAAGCTTGGTTACGAAATCCATAGCTATGCTTTCCCACTTCCACATGGGGATTGGAGGTTGTTCGAGTAAGCCAGAGGGTCGTTGATGTTCAGCCTTGACTCTAGCACAGGTTAGGCATCTTCCGACGTAGAGAGCGATATCCCGTTTCATACCCGGCCACCAGTACCTATATCAAAGGTCATGGTACATTTTGTCAGCACCAGGATGGATAGAGTATCGGGATTTGTGGGCTTAGTCCATGATGATCTGTCGCAGGTTAGTTCTCTTGGGAATCCAGATTTTGTCTAAGAAGTGGAATATCCCATTTGATTTGTTCACAAGCTGGGCTCCGTCGTGGTAGATTCTTTCTTTCTTCAAGGTGCGTTCATTGAAACACGCATGCTGGGCGTCGCGAATAAGAGCTTCGAGGTTGTGCTGGGCTTGGACATTTCGAGTGCTAAGCAGATAACTCCGTCTGCTAAGTGCGTCGGCAACAACATTTGCTTTGCCTGGGTGATAACGAATCTCGCAGTCGTAGTCGTTGAGAAGCTCTACCCATCGGCGTTGACGCATATTTAGTTCCCTCTGATTAAAGATGTGTTGTAGGCTCTTATGATCAGTGAAGATCGTACACTTGGTACCATACAGGTAGTGTCGCCAAATCTTTAATGCAAAAACAACTGCACCTAGCTCGAGATCGTGGGTTGTATAGTTCTTCTCGTGGATTTTGAGCTGACGGGATGCGTAAGCAATAACCTTGTCTCGTTGCATTAAGACACAACCGAGACCAAGGTTAGAAGCATCACAGTAGACAATGAAATTATCGTTTCCGTCGGGTAGCGTGAGAACAGGAGCATTGCAAAGCATGTATTTGAGGGTTCGAAAGGCAAACTCTTGTTTGGTTCCCCAGACAAAAGGCTGATCCTTATGAGTAAGAGAAGTAAGTGGTACAGCAATCTTCGAGAATCCGTTGATAAATCGTCGATAATAGCCCGCCAGCCCGAGAAAGGAGCGGACTTCAGTCGGGTTCTTAGGCGTAACCCAGCTCTTAACAGCTTCAATCTTCGCAGGATCGACGTGAATGCCCTGACTATTTACGATGTGACCCAGAAATTGAACCTCCCCTAACCAAAATTCGCACTTGGAGAATTTGGCGTAGAGTTGATTTCCCTGGAGTAACTCGAGAACCAAACGTAGATGCTGCGCGTGTTCGGATCTCGTTTTGGAATAGATCAAGACATCGTCGATGAACACGATGACGAAACGGTCAAGATACGGTTTACACACTCGATTCATCAGATCCATGAAAACTGCTGGTGCATTGGTTAGGCCAAAAGGCATGACAACGAATTCATAATGGCCGTAACGAGTGCGAAACGCTGTTTTGGGTATATCCTCCTCCTGTATACGCAGCTGATGATATCCGGAACGCAGATCGATCTTCGAGAAACACGTAGCGCCCTGTAGTTGATCAAACAAATCGTCGATTCGAGGCAGAGGATAGCGATTCTTGATAGTCAACTTATTCAATTCCCGGTAGTCGATGCACATCCGGAACGTCCCATCCTTCTTTTTGACGAAAAGGACTGGTGCGCCCCACGGAGAGGTGCTCGGGCGAATAAAGCCTTTTTCAAGCAATTCCTGGAGTTGGGTTGAGAGTTCGCGCATTTCGGACGGCGCAAGTCGGTAGGGAGCTCTGGCAATAGGATTTGCTCCGGGAATAAGGTCAATGCGGAAATCGATATCACGCTTTGGAGGTAGTCCGGGAAGATCCTCGGGAAAGACTCGAGGAAATTCTCGAACCACTGGAACGTCCTTCACTTTCTTCTTCTCTTTCTTTTCCTTCTCCGCTGCTACGACATGAGCCAAGAAAGCCATGTATTCCTTACGGAGATACTTGCTGGCTTGTAGGCATGATATAAGTTTGAGACCCTTCGAAGTAGTATCTCCATAGACGCACAATGAATCCCCGTTGGCGAGCGAAAAACGAATCATTTTATCGAAGCACACAACTTCGGAATGGTTTTCGCGAAGAAAGTCCATGCCTATTATGACGTCAAAACTTCCTAGTTGCATTGGAATGAGATCGATCGAGAAGACGTGATTGTTGAGTTCGAGCGTGCAATCACGAATAACAGAGTTTACAGCGACGGTCCTCCCGGTAGCGACTTCAACTTCGAATGCAGAGGAGAGTCGAGAACGCTTACGACTAAGGAGTTTCTCAAATTCGATTGACACAAAGCAATTATCGGCTCCAGTATCAAACAAACATGAAGCATAAATACCATTCATAAGGAACGTACCATTGACCACGTTGTTGTCGGCCTGGGCTTGACGCACGTTGAGATTGAAAGTTCTGGCACGTGCGGCCTGTTGCTGTTGCGGTTGTTGCTGCTGTGGTTGCTGCTGTGGCTGCTGGGGTTCTTGTTTCACCACCCTGTTTGGGCACATGTTGGCGAAATGGTTCGGGTCGCCACATGTGAAGCATGCTCTGGCTTTGGCTGCGGGTGCCGGAGGCGCTTGTTGACCCTGTGGGGCAGCGAGTAGAGCTTGATTGGCAGGGGCTTGACGAATACGGCAGTTGGCAGTGAAGTGGCCGTAGACGTTGCAATGAGCACAGAACCGGCATTGGATAGCAGTCGGGTGATGATAGGTGCAAGTAGGGCAGAGTGGGTGTGGTCCAGTATATGCACGCTTTGCAGGCGGTGCATTGACCACAGGTGCCGCCACTTGGCGTTGTTGTGCAGGTACAGTCTGAACTGGTGCAGCAGTGATCACACAGTTCTTGCCGGTGGTGTTGCTTTTCCTCTTGTTCTTTCTCTTGTTGCTCGACGAGGTAGGTTCAGCGGTTGGTGTGGCAGTAGTGGCTTGATGCAGATGCTTGGAGGTCTTATCCCACATCCCAGCTTTGACCCTTTTGTCATTGATCTCAGCGGCCAGCAGATAGGTTTCTTCGATCGTGGTAGTCTTAGCCGCTTGCACGAAATCAGCAACGCAGTCGGGCAAAGCTCGGATGTACTTCTTGATGGTGATCTCAGGAGTCTTGACTTGATCGGGACAGATAATGCTGAGCTGTTTGAAGCGAGCGGTAAGACCAGCATTGTCTCCATCCTTCTGATGTATGTGCCAGAATTCATCTTCAAGCTTTTGTCGTTCGTGAGGAGGGCAGAATTCCTCCAGCATGACTTCCTTGAGTTCATCCCACGACAACCCGTAAGCTGCATCATTCCCTCTCTTGTTCCTCTCGGCCGTCCACCAGTCCAAAGCACGGGACTGAAAGACGCCGGTAGCGTTCAGAGTTCGAAGGTCGTCAGGGCAACCACTTTGTCGCAGGGTAACCTCGATAGAGTCAAACCAGTGGAATAGAGCAGTAGGACCTCCTTCGCCTGTGAATTCTTTCGGCCCACACGATTTGAACTGTTTGAAGCTGAAAGGTCTTGCGGCAGCTTTAGGACCCTCAGTCCTTGATTCCTCAGATGATTTGCTGGCATTCTCGTAGACATCACTTACAGCTTTGGCTACACTTTTCGCGATGATAGAGGCAAGACGTTTGTCTCTCTTTTCCTGGCGAGAGAGCGGATGACGAGATCCAGACGACATTGTCTGCAATAGACATCGCCATGGAACTCAACACATGCATTCGAATCTCACCTCACACGTCTACTACTACTAAAGCTCAGTAACACGTACCATGTAAACGCATATAGTCACAGAATCACAGAGTTGCACAAAATCACATAATCACATAGAGCGCAATATTCCTAAACACGTAAGCATAATGGCAAGAACACATATAACTTAATCACTAAAAGTACCTACGAGCATACAAGGCATCTTGATTGCTTCTATTGTTGATTCGCTAGCGATGAGTTGCGTGGGTTTTGTGTTTTAGCAGGAGCAATAGTGTTGGGTCGAAATCAATAGTACCTCAAAACGTTAACAAATAACAGAAAATGCATAAAATTTTCATACAGATCGATAAATCGTAGGTAGATTGTCTGCGGCTAATAGACTTCGACTAACCAAAGTAGCTCGACTATTCGCAAGGATCCTGCACAATCACCTCCAGGACTATGCCTTTGCCTCGATTCTTGGGCGTTGGCGCA
Source organism: Helianthus tuberosus (assembly GCA_030545235.1). Classification (NCBI taxonomy): domain Eukaryota; kingdom Viridiplantae; phylum Streptophyta; class Magnoliopsida; order Asterales; family Asteraceae; genus Helianthus; species Helianthus tuberosus. The sequence goes on from JARYGA010046293.1 coordinate 2,046,677, forward strand.
ATTCCCATTGGTTATGTTGTGCCTTTAGATCATTGGAGTCCATCGAACTTTGGTGAGAGTTTTTGTATAAAAGCGGGACGAGTTGTCAAGGTTTGGGTTTCACCCCTATCTTGCAACTTCCGTCCTTGTTTTTGATAAAAATTGAGGAGATTATTCATCAAAATATGGATTTCACTCCTGATTCGGTATAATTCTCCTCGTTTGTAGCTAAAACACAAGCTGATTAGGCAGCTTTAGTCGAGAGTTTGCGGTTTTCACACCTATTCTCGGCCTTATTGCCTGTTCTCAACTTGAAAATTCGAGTGCAATGATAGAAAAAAGTGAGTGATAGTGGTGAGTTTACGCATACGCGTGAGTTGGTCTGTTGGTTCTTAACTATAGTCTAGGTCTCTAAGACTTCGACCCGGACTAGGTCGAGTCTTGCCTAATTCCCTATAGTTATGGCTCTGATACCAATCTGTCACACCCCAACCGATGGCGGAATCATCGGGGCGCGGCACTGAGCGAAACAGATTGTCCAGAAGTTTCCATAACAACTATCATTACCATTCAATTTAAGTTAACATGTCCCATACCATCTCTCAAATAGTAAAACAAGTTATTACAGACAAAAACTAAACAAATATTCTGTTCCGACAACTCAGATTTAAACATAACAATTTATTCGTCGGTTTCTAGGACTCTAGTTCCTAGCTTCAATTTCATCACAGCCCGAGAAGCATATAAACAACCTAGGCACCTGTCACATACGTTAAAATAATGTCAATACATAAAATGTAAAGGTGAGCATACAAGTTTGATAATAGCATATAGAGTTCGAATTCGTTTACGCATAGCAAGCATGTACACATAGTGAAATGAAGCACGTTAGTTATCGACATAGATCCATCGATACCAATGACTGCGGGTTGACTGCCCGAGGCAGTTCGCAATGCATGATTACCACTGTAATCAATGCAAGTAAAAGATCCTTAACAACCCCCGTGTGAACGGGTGCTGAGTCCAAACTATAGTACTATCGTTCCTAAGGCAGGTAGACAGCATTCCATGTGTAAACATAACAAACAAGCATTCATAAGCCACGTATAACATGCATTTGTGGTTAAGCGTTTAAAATAGCTTGAGTAGTGTGATAGTTGTAGTTTGAATAGTTGTAACGTATGTAACACCCAAAAGTGCTAAAGCAAAAAGGGTTCGAGTATACTCACAGTGATATGGATTGAAGGGAGCGCTATACAGTGAGTACGATTAGCCTGAATAGATTCGATAACGTAACGATAAGTGACGCGTAAAAACAGTACAAGTGAGAGTGGGTAGGGTAGCGGGTCGTGCGGATCAGTTATCCGTGAATAGAAGTCATCCGTGCGCACGACCTATCCGTACGGATGGTGATGCGTGCGGATGGTGATGCGTGCGGATGGTGTTCCATCCGGATAGGTCATCCGTGCGTGTGACTGTCCGTGCGGGTGGCAACCCGTGCGGACTAGTTGTTCGTGCGGACGACTTACCCGTATGGTTAGATTGCTTGTGTGGATAAATGTTCAAGTGGATTGTTTCTTCCTAAGATGTGTTTGTGTATGATGGCTTGTGCTTTGAAGTTTTCGTTGTATTATTTAGAAAACACCAAAGTGTTTCTATCTTTCAAGCCGGCCGCGCGGATGGCGGTCCGTGCGTATGGTAGACCGTGCGGGCAGCCTGTGCGCGCGGGCAGAGACAATCCGTTCGGATAGCCTGTCCGTGCGTACAGCTTGGCCGTGCGGACGAAGTTTGGTTGATTTTCATTTTAAGGCCTTAGTATCTCATGATCCGAAGAGTAATCCATTCAGAGGTCGTCCATTCGGATTGCTCGTTCGTCGATACTCAAACCTTTGTTGGAAAGTGGGTCCCAAGGGTAGTCCGTGCGGATGACAACCCGTGCGTATGACATGTACGTGCGTATGGGCTGTACGTGCGTATGGCTCGTCCGTGCGGACAACTAGTCCGTGCGGGTAGCTTGTCCGTGCGGACAACTGGTCTGGTTGTTCCGTTCGTCTACACTTGGTTTCTGTTGTCGTTTATCGAGACGTTCTGATCACGTGGCAACCACTTGGAGTTGTGTTCCAACCCGTGTGACTAGGCCGGTCAGGAACCACCCTAACTCGGCCTGTCGGCGAACTTAGAACGGTCATCCCGGTTAACCCCGAAATCAGTTGTCTATGGGTAGAATTCCAGATCTGGAACTAGGGCACCACTATTGACGAGTAGAACACTAGGACTGATCGGATTCGTACCAGTTTTAAGAGTAAAAGAAGAAGAGAACTTAGGTTTATTTCTTTCAACTCTTTTATCCTTAGAAAAGTTTAGATCTAGGTGAAATTATTGTAAAAACTTGTAGAAATCGTTTAGGTCTGGGATATTCTTGGTGGAATGAGGCCAAGCATGAAGTTCTTATGAACTTCATGATGACGTCACCCGTGAATACCCCAAATCCGGATGATTTCATGGTTAAAATTGAAGATTCGAAAGATAGAAGTGTGTAGAATCGTGTGGTGATTAAAGATGTACAAGGATTGGTGCGAGATCTTACCTGGATTGAGAGAAATCTGAGAAAAGGTGAAGAATGCGTGTGGTTCAGACGTCACTTGCCAAAAGTGGAAAAAGTGGAGAGTGACCCGTGTATTTATAGGATGCCAAAAAGGGAAAGGAGGTGAGCCGTGCGCCTGGCACGCACCCGGGCAGGTTATCCGCGCGGACTGGTCATCCGTGCGGACTGACAATCCGTGCGGATTGGCCATCCGTGCGGATGGGTCATCCGTGCGGATGCCACCACCTTGGGTGAGCTCGATGCGATGTTGATTCGGCTCTGATTTGCGAGCGGGTCGATAGGGTTTCCCCGTTTCAAATTACTTTCAGTCCCAACTACTTCTTACTGGGTTCGACTCGGAATTCGGGTTCGGGTTCGTTCACATTCGAGTTAGACTTCGAGTTCGATTGAGTTCGCTTGATTTATACAACATAAAATAACATAAAAATAACATGCACAGGTAACACGTAAGGCACACACACACGTATAACGGCAAGTAAAATACACAGCTCGAGTTACGATTTGATGTCGATTTGATTAGTATAGTGTGATTAACTTTATCGCATTGTTACTTCCTATCGTTCACAGTCGTAGGTCGATTGAAAATACGGTTAGCATGATTCGATTATTACAATGTACGACATTTACTCCACATAATCTAAATGTCATACAAACAATTCTACGAGTCACGTCGCGCGAAATCGGTCGTTGACTTTGTCCTTGACTTTGACTTTCACTTGTGAAAACACGGGGTGTTACAGCAAGTCATTATGATAAAGTTGGAAACAAATCTAGAATTGTGAGTTGGAGGTATGATCATGATAAGAAGATGTGGTTGGTGATTAGAGAGAGTGGACATAAAGAATACTATTTTCAGGAAGCTAAGTTTGAATCATGGACTAAGATTGATTTGAAGAATCTACTAAGAGCTCCATATCACGATTCGGATCCTAACCAGCGTGGAAGAGGTTGGGCGTTTCACTTTAGGCTTGAAAGAGAAGTTAAGAATTGTGACATCTGTGCTTGTGTAATCATTGTACAAACTCTGAACAATCCAATATTAATAAAACAATTTATTTTGATCCCAATGTTTGTTATTTATGTTTGACATTTTGCTCGTTTTGATTTTTGATCGATTTTGAACTCTATATCGCTTTCTGGAAAGTTATACGCAAACTGGTTCGTAAACGTACTCAGTTTAGCATGACAAACACTCTGGAACCGCAACATAAGCTTAACATACCTTAAATAACCTTTACATAACTTAGAAATAAGTTTTAAAGGCTTTGGTATGGCAAAAACAAGTTTATTCGCTCACAGGGACTATTTGCGTCAAACTGCGAAAGCCTGCCGTTTCGTATGGCAACGTATAGTCTGGAATATGATCATAAGCTAAACATACCATAAATAACCTAAACATAGCTTAGAAATAAGCTTTGAGTGGTTCGGTGTGCGAAAATATGCTTATTTGATCTTACATGGACTAAAAGTGTCAAAAACGGCGTAAGTTTGCATTTACTCACATATCTTAAGTTTTGACCACGTCTGGACATCCAAAATTTTTGTAGACACTAAAATATTTTTATTTTAGTGATCAGCATGCAAAAACTTCATTCGTTTCGCAATTTAGGTCGTTTTCGCGTCCGTCACAATTTCCGTCGTAATTAACCGAACAACGTGACCGTACGACCAAACGAACCGACATCCGTAACATTTTTGCGCATAATTCAAGTTAAATATACTTTAACTTCATTATGGAGCTTAAAAATGGGCTTGACGAGTGTTAGAAGTGCCAAAACACGACAAAAAAAGCTCAGGGGCTGAAACTGTCAAAATGTGAAAGTTGCTGGTCTGGAAGCTGCATACGGACTGTATGCATATACCCTTACGGTCCGTAAGGAGTTGCCAGCACCACCGATTTCAGAAACTTCCAATTCAGCTCCTGTTTTTCAAACCAGGCCCTTGTATGCAATTTTTCTTGTTTGGGGACCAAGTTAACACCTCTCTAAGGCATATTAGCTGGCCCTTAACACTTGTATGGCTAGGATTTCTTGCTTGATGGCCAAACAAACACTTGGAGTGATCTGAGATTTTAAGATCAAGTTCTCCCTAACAAGGACCCTTTGTAAGCTTCCTTCATTTTTTATCGCTTTCCTGGCGAGAAAGTCAAACAGTGTTTGACTTTCAGCTTTGACCAGTCAATGGTCAACGCAAAGTTCGTTTGAACTTTTCAACCTGATTGTAATCACGATGGTTATAATCCTTAGAGATTATACCTACTGATTACCACGTTAACTAGGTGTAATGACAAGTCAACGTTTCGGTCAAAATGCGTTTTAGCACGCATTTTGCAACGGAACTACTTTTAGGTATCAAAACACTTTGTTTTGATACCAAATCAGTTTTCTAAGTTTGTTAAACATGTTTTGAAATGTTTAACTCATCACTATTAGTTTAGTGCTTGTTTAGGGTCGTAAGTTAAGCGGTCTAAACAACCGCTTAGACTTTCGAACCCGACCCGTTTGGTCGATCATTAGGTTCTGACCAAGCATGTTTAGTGATCATAGTTGCATAGGGAATAACCCCTGAGGCTATACCTTATGATTACTTAGGATTGGTTAGTCTTTTGTTAAGTAACTTATATGCCCATAGGAAATGACCAAAATGCCCTTTTGTAGCATAAATCTGTATTTTGCCTATGTGAACATATTTTTGACATATAATCTGATTTAGTAACATGTTTAGGCATATTTGGGCATGTAAGACTTGACATAGCACATAATTAACCGTCCGAACATAGTTTTACGCAAAGGACGCATCATGGTAGCTTATACTACCATAATGGGTCGAAACGGGTCAAGAACACTTAGGTAGACTTCCAAATCAGAATGTTAGCTCTATTAAATCATACCATATGAGTTCAAACACTCATTTGATTTATAGAACACCATTCTATCCTATCTCCCGAATTAGGATCAGATTATTAACAAAGTTACCTATATTAGGTACCGGTTGATTGGTGATCTTTGAAGCCTTATTTGGTCTTATTCTCAAGACTATTAGGCAATCCCAAGTGAGTACATAGTTCCCCTCTTTTACCCCTTTCAAATACTTTGGGGTGATACACATGTACATACTTGTTACTTATGTGTTTTCATTGCTTTCATGACATAAACATGCTAGTTTCACCCAGTACATATCTAGTACACGCTTTCAATTATGTTTTGCTATGTATGTAAGCATGCTAGCACATTGATTTATTACACATTTGTTGCATATGTTTACTTAGCATATGGACACGTTGTTTTACATGATGTCACACCCCGACCACGTATAACATACAAGACGTGGCGGAAAACGTCGGGGAGTGTTGTAACAGAATTAATTGTTTCAAATCCATGGCAAACAAAGTTGTATTTTATTTATTAAACAAGAGTTACATTGTCTTAACACAGGAAATACAGAGTTTATAACATAATTAAACAAAGTCTATCATCGTTTTTAGTCTCTAAGGCACAGGTCCGCCCTAGTGTCCTGATCAACATCCTATGGAAAAGCTCCTGAAAACACATGTGAAAATAGGTACGTCAGCATAAAAATGCCTGTGAGATACATAAGTTTGTGAAAAATAAGATTCATGACTTATGTTTGAGAAAATGTTTAGTCATGAACCTTGTAATTTGATTTGTTTTGTAAATCGCTTGAAAACAATAAGTTCAGTTGATATGTATAAATAAGAGAGTACTGTATGAATAACCATGTAAAATGAGTTGTATAGAATAAACTGTATTGTAAACCAAAGTCTTGTGAAAACATGTTACTTGTGTAAAATGTATAAGTCCAACATGAATGATTTAAATAACGCTATAATATGTAATATAATACAAACATTTATATATAGGAAGTACCAGCGGCGTATCCACCATGTTTGTATCATATTACTCACATATCGTCATTTAAGTCACTTAAACAAACCACCAATGTATAAAGTCTATGTTTAAATCAATAGTCAAAAGTCCTTGTATAAACCATATCAAATGTTTATAAGTCCAAAAGTAGTCAAGTAATGTGTAACAAATGTTATGTATGGTAAGTAAAATAAGACTACTTAAACCATAAGTAAAAATGTACAAAACAAAGTATTGAAGTAAAACTTGGTTTAAATCAAAGTTATGTTTTGAGTAGTAAATGCATGCTATACTGATATAAACATTTATGCGGTAAGTTAACGCATACATTCAAGCCTTGAGACAGTCGGATAACCCTTTCAGTCAAGGTTATCAAAAGAATTGTATTCGGATTCAGTCATTCCTTACATCCAAACAAACCCGGGATGTCAGGAATGGGATTTGTCAAGTCCTATGGTACCACTACTTACTCCCGAGTGGCGTAGCAAATGTTAATGAACGTAATAAAGACCCGTTTGTGCAAACCAAATGTTATAGCAGTTGTATACATGTCATATGAAAACAATGTACTAAGTATGCTAAGTTAACATACAAAGCAGAAAAGTCATGTAAATCAATGTGCTAGCATGTTATCAGTCAACATACATGGCAGAAATGTAATGTAAAACAATGTACTAAGTATGCATACAATGGACATACATAGCATGAAATGTAATGAAATCATGTACTATAATGTACTAACAAACATAGCCGGTATATGATGAGAAAACAGGAAAGCATGAAAGTAACAAGTAGGCACATGTGTTTCACCCCAAAACAATTTGGAAAACAGTAAAAGAGGGCTCTATGTACTCACTTGTGATTACTCAATAGTCCTGGAGTGATAATCAAACAATGATAGTGATCACGGAATCAAACGGCACCTATTATAGGTAACTATGTTAATAAACCGGACCTAAATCGGAAGATCGGATAGAATGAGGGTTCGTAAACCAAACGAGTATGGAAACTCGTGTAATATGGTTTAACAAAGCCTACATACTAATTGAAACCTATCATAAGTGCTTCCGACCCATTACGACCCGTTTAGGTAACTTATGCTACTTTAACGCGTCGTTCGCGTGAAACGCGTTCGGACCGCCTAACTAGCCCTATGACAAGTGTTATATGCCTAAACATGTTACATAATCAGTTATGTGAAAAAGGTTTAGGTTACATATGATTAATTACCAATTATACATGAAAAGGGTATTCTGGTAATTTACCTAAGGCATATAAACTACCTATCATACAACTACTTAACGAAGCGACCATAGGGCATAACCTCGGAAGGTTATTCCCTACCTACTATGGTCACCTAATGTATTTGGTCGGATCCTAATGATCGACCAAAAAGGGTCAGGTTCGAAGGTATAGGCGATTTATCAGATCGCCTACCCTACGACCCTAGACAACGTGGTAATCAGTGGGCATAGTCCCAAAGGACTATAACCAACGTGATTACACTCACGTTGCGAAGTTCAAACGAACTTCGCATTGACCATAAACTGGTCAATGCAGAAAGTCAAACAAAGTTTGACTTTAAGACTCTAAAAGACTCGAAAAGCAATAAAAGAACGAAAGAATACTTACGAAGGGTCCCCGAATGCTAATTTCGATTCAAAAATCTCAGGTATGAAACAATAGTTTCAACTTAGAGTTTCTCAAATCAAAATTCTTGTAAGTTTAGCAATGGGGTGATGGGGTATTTATAGTTTTCGGGTAACCGTTAGGATCGTTTGTCGAATATCGTGCCTTAATCGCATCCGTACAAGTGTTGGCAAGTTGTGGTGACTAAAATTTGGTTCTTATCAGCTGACTAGACAATTGGGAATGTGTGGGTGAGGATTAAACAGCTGCAAACTGCTGTTAAATACACTTAATCTGGTCAGAAGGGGCCATACGGTCCGCTTCAGGATATGAAGGAACTCAGGCGGGCCGCCTGAGGGTCACAGATCAGCAACATGTTTGAAAAATGACAGTTTCAGTCCCTGCACGTGTTTAAGGCTATTTCCGACACTTCTAAGGCCCGTAAAGCCAACTTTAAGGCCCTAAAATGATGCCTAAACATTGTGGACATGAAACATGTTCAAAAATATGCCGGATGATGGTTCGTTTGGTGGTACGAACGCGATGTTCGCTTAATTACGACGGAATGCGCACAAGCGCGAAAAACGATCCAAATGACGCAACGAATGGATTTTTGACAAGCCAAACACTAAGGCATAATATAGTCATGCTTACATAAATTTTTGGATGTCCGGATGTATTCAGAACGTAAGTTATGCGCGAAAGTGCAAACTTGTGCACTTTTTGACACTTTTAGTCCCTGAATGACCCAAAAGTTTATTTTAGCATACCGAACCCCTCAAAGCCTATTTCTATGCTATGTAAAGGATATTTATGGTATGTTTAACTTATGGTCATGTTCCGGAATGTTCGTTACAGTTCAAATTGGCATACTTTCGCAGTTTGTCAAGTTTAGTCCCTATAAACGAATTAACTTGTTTTTGCCATACCAAAGCCTTTAAAACTTATTTCTAAGTTATGTAAAGGTTATTTAAGGTATGTTGAGTATATGTTGATGTTCCGGAGTATTTTTCGCATTAAACTGAGTATGTTTACGCATCAGTTTGCGTATAACTCTCCAGAAAGCGATGTAGAGTTTGAAATTACATAAAAGTCAAAACATGAAAAATGTAAAACACAACCAAAAAAAACATTGGGATTAAATAACATTGTTTTATTGATAATAGAACTGTTCACAATGATTAAAAGCAAAGATGTTACAGTCTCCCCTACTTGTGGAAATTTCGTCCCGAAATTTATTTAGAGGAAACTCGTGGGAAAAGATGTGGATATTTCGCTTTCATTTGATCTTCGCGTTCCCAAGTAAACTCGGGTCCACGTTCAGCTTCCCAGCGAACTTTGACCAAAGGAATGCGCTTGCGTTTAAGCCACTTGACTTCACGTTCCATGATTTCCACTGGTTTCTCAACAAATTTCAGTGTTTTGCCAACACGAATTTCGTCAAGCGATACGTGGAGATTCTCATCAGCTAAACACCTCTTGAGATTGGACACGTGAAAAGTTGAATGAACATTTCCAAGTTCAGGAGGTAACTCAAGTCTGTAGGCTACCTTTCCGATTCTTTCGACGATCTTGAATGGTCCAACGTATCTAGGTGCAAGTTTTCCTTTCTTTCCAAATCTGATCACACCTTTCCAAGGTGGGAACTTAAGTAATACTCGATCACCGACTTGAAATTCCAAAGGTTTGCGTTTTGGATCCGCATAACTCTTTTGACGGCTCATAGCTGTCTGAAGGTTATCGCGAACTTTCTTGACCTTGTCAGTTGTCTCTAAAATGAGGGCAGGTCCAGTAAGTTGAGCCTCGCCGATCTCATTCCAGCAGACTGGTGAACGACATTTTCGACCATAGAGAGCCTCGAAAGGAGCCATTTTGATGCTGGTGTGATAACTGTTGTTGTAGGAGAATTCAATCAACTTAAGATGTGAATCCCAACTACCACCAAAATCGATCACACAAGCTCTAAGCATATCCTCCAGAGTCTGGATTGTTCTTTCAGATTGACCATCCGTTTGCGGATGATAAGCTGTGCTCAGATTAAGTTGGGTCCCCATAGCAGATTGCATGGTTCTCCAAAAGTGAGAAGTGAAACGAGCATCTCTGTCAGAAATGATGTTCAAAGGAACACCATGTCGAGCCACAATTTCATCTACATAGATTTGAGCAAGTCTGTCAGCAGGAAAATCCTCACGGATTGGCAAGAAATGTGCTGACTTAGTAAGACGATCAACGACTACCCAGATGGCATCATGACCTTTCTTTGTGCGTGGAAGTTTGGTAACAAGATCCATAGTAATGTTTTCCCATTTCCAAACTGGGATCTCTGGTTGCACCAATAAACCAGAAGGACGCTGATGTTCAGCCTTAACCTTTAGACAAGTAAGGCATTTTGATACGTATAAGGCAATGTCTTTCTTCATACCAGGCCACCAATAGTGAATACGAAGATCCTTATACATCTTATCTGATCCCGGATGAATAGAATAACGAGACTTATGGGCTTCGTCCATAAGCAAGGTACGAAGATCATCCTGGCTTGGGACCCACAAACGGTCCATGAAGTAATATGATCCATTATCCTTCAGTTCAAGAGCAGGTGTTATGTGATAGGGAAAATCCTTATCCGTCAAACCTTGTGAAACACAAGATTGTTGCGCCTGAGAAATGCGTGCTTGGATATCGGATCGAGCTTGAATAACAAATTGAACACGTACACAATGAAGCTTAGTACGTTCCTTACGACTCAATGCATCAGCTACGACATTCGCCTTACCAGGATGGTAGCGAATTTCGCAGTCATAGTCGTTTAGAAGCTCAACCCAACGTCGTTGCCTCATGTTGAGTTCTTTCTGGTTGAAGATATGCTGAAGACTTTTGTGGTCTGTGAAAACCACACATTTTGTACCATACAAATAGTGTCTCCAGATCTTGAGAGCGATGACAACTGCACCCAACTCAAGATCATGAGTGGTGTAGTTTTTCTCATGTATCTTCAACTGCCTTGATGCATATGCTATGACTTTGTTCCTTTTCATCAGAACACAACCAAGACCCAATTTAGATGCATCGCAATAAACGACGAAATCATCATTGCCCTCAGGCAAAGTCAGAACAGGCGCGTCGCAAAGCTTTTGTTTCAACTGTTGAAAAGCTTCCTCTTGTTTGAATCCCCAGTCAAAGGGTTTGTTCTTCTGAGTTAGAGCAGTTAGAGGAACTGCAATCTTTGAAAAGTTTTCAATGAAGCGGCGATAATAACCCGCTAGACCAAGAAAAGAACGAACCTCAGTAGGAGTAGAAGGTGTATCCCAATCCTTAATCGCACTGATCTTTGAGGGATCTACATGAATACCTTGTTCGTTGATAATATGCCCCAAAAATTGAACTTCTTTAAGCCAAAATTCGCACTTGGAGAATTTGGCGAAAAGTTGCTCTTTCTTTAGGAGTTCCAGAGTAAGACGAAGATGTTGCTCGTGATCAGCTCGCGTCTTAGAGTAAATCAAGATGTCGTCAATAAAAACAATGACGAACTGATCCAAATAAGGTTTGCAGACCCTATTCATTAAGTCCATGAAAACAGCAGGAGCATTAGTCACACCGAATGGCATGACTGTGAACTCATAGTGTCCATACCGAGTACGGAACGCTGTCTTGGGAATATCTTCTTCATGCACCCGAAGTTGATGATACCCAGAACGTAGATCAATCTTCGAAAAATAAGAAGCGCCCTGTAGCTGATCAAAGAGATCATCTATGCGAGGTAGGGGATATCGATTTTTGATGGTAAGCTTGTTAAGCTCACGATAATCGATACACATCCTAAAGGATCCATCCTTCTTCTTGACAAAAAGAATGGGAGCACCCCAGGGTGAAAAGCTAGGACGGATAAAACCTTTGTCAGAGAGTTCCTGAAGCGGCTTAGACAACTCTTGCATCTCAGACGGTGCAAGATGATATGGAGCTCTGGCAACGGGATTTGCACCAGGTACGAGATCAATGCGAAACTCGACTTGGCGTGCTGGAGGTAGACCAGGTAAATCTTCAGGGAAAACTTCAGAATAATCCCGAACGACAGGAATATCTGAAATAGACTTACCCTTGCCTTTATCTTCTGTAACATGTGCCAAGAAGGTCACATAGTTCTTTCGTAGATACTTCCGAGCTTTAAAACAAGACATGAGCTTAAGACCACCAGACGGTTTCTCACCTTGAACCTGTAGGATCTCGCCTGTCGAAAGCGGCACACGAACAATCTTCTCAGAACAAACTATCTCTGTGTGATGCTTAGATAACCAATCCATACCCACAATGACGTCAAAGCTTCCAAGTTGCATTGGCGTGAGGTCGATAGGAAAAAGATGGTCGTTAAGGTTCAACTGGCAGTTGCGTAGAACAGAATCAAGAATAATGGGTTCACCACTAGCAACCTCTACTGTCAAAGATTTACTTAGTTTCGTTCTAGACACGCGAAGCATTGGCTCAAAAGACAAAGACACAAAACTCTTGTCGGCACCCGAATCGAAAAGAACAGATCCAGGCTGATTATTAATAAAGAACGTACCGTTCACCACATTATCGTCCGCCTGCGCCTCTTGGGCATTCATGTTAAAGGCTCGGCCTCGAGTCAGAGCCTGATTCGGATTCTGGTTGGCTAGCCTTGGGCACCGGTTCCTGTAGTGGGTCAGATCCCCACAATTGTAGCACGAACCAGGAGGAAAATGAGGTCGTGCAGCTTGGCCTTGTTGCTAAGCAAGAGGCTGAGCAACCTGTTGAGCTTGATTCTGAACTGCCTGGTTCTGGTTAACAGGAATGCGGCTGTTGACAGCAAGATGACCAGATCTTCCACAGTTGGTGCACTGACGACACTGGAGATGTGGTTGGTGATGGCCGTTACACCTGTTGCACAAAGGTGCATTGCCAAAATAAGGTTTCTTGGCTATTGGCTGCGCAAGCTGATTTGGTGCAGCTTGAGCCTGTGTAGTAACGGCATAGTTTTGGGAAGCCTTTCGCTTCCTAGAATTCTTTGAGGAACCAGAATTCTTTCCATTCTTGTTTCCACCCTTCTTGCTATCCCCCTTGTCAGATGCCTGCTTCTTACCCTTGTCACCCTTCTTATGCAGCTTTCCCTTACGAACCTGCGACTCAGTCAGTGTCGCTGATAACTCGATCGCCTGACGGAGTGTGGCAGGGTCACTACCAGTAAGGATGTCCTGCACTGAGTCAGGTAGGCCGTCGATGTACCTTTCGATGGCCTTGTCAAGTGGGGTAACCATAGTCGGGCAAAGCAGACTCAACTCCTCAAACCTGTCAGTATATGCCCTGTGCTCACCACTATCTTGCTTCAAATTATCAAACTCTTTCTCCAAGGCTCGCTGCTCATGACGAGGACAGAATTCCCTCATCATAAGGGCTCTAAGTTCAGCCCATGTCTGTGCGAGAGCAACTTCTGCACCTGGGTCCCTCATAACCCCGTTCCACCATGTCAAAGCCCTCTTCTAAAATACGCTCAAAGCAAACTCGACTTTGCGATTTTCAAGACACTGCACGTGGCGAAAAGTATTCTCTATGCTCTCGAACCATTGAAGAAGCCCAGTCGCTCCTTCAGAACCGCTAAACTTGAGTGGTTTAGCTGAGTTAAAATCCTTGTATTTGCATGGAGCATTGTTGTTGTTGTTGGCTTGTTGCCATTGAGCAAAGAGATTTGGGAATTGGGCAGCCATCTGCTGCGCAATGATTTCTCCCAGTTCGGCAGTTGCTATCTAGTTCTCGCGTCGAGGAGGCATTCTAAAAGAGGAAAACATGAAAAGAAACGAGTGAGATGATTGGATGAAGAGAAATGAGATGAAATGAAATCAACAAAAGCAAAGATGGTGGTCATTTGTCCATATCACAAAGTAAACAAATGACACACAGTGACTAATCAAAGTAAATGGATAAAAAATAATGTATTTCGAAGATATGCTCGCCTATAAGTGAACACTCATCCCAAGAATTCCCAGGTAAGCACAACTGGTCTCACGTCTGGTTGAGATGTATACGAAGTGCTTGCCTAGACAGAAAACTCAGAATACAGGCATTCACTCTTCCAGTTTGCACATGTTCACATTATTTAAGGCCCAAAACGTCAACGAGATTTTGAAAATTTGAAGGCACAAGGCCAAAAATTTTAGTTAAACTGGAAGGGTTCAAAACCATATAACAGAGGGTTCAAAACCTTGTAATAAATCATTCAAAAACAGAAGATTGTTTTTCAAAAATCGTTTCGGAAAATTTGGTTTTCGTTTTGTTAATCACCTAAGGATAGGTGATGTACATGTTTTAAGATCTAAACACAAGATAACTTGTGTTAGGTTCCTAGAAAAGTTATAGTCTAGGTCAAAGCATTACTAACAACCTAATTCCCTATAACCATTGGCTCTGATACCAACTTTTCTTTCACACCCCGACCACGTATAACATACAAGACGTGGCGGAAAACGTCGGGGAGTGTTGTAACAGAATTAATTGTTTCAAATCCATGGCAAACAAAGTTGTATTTTATTTATTAAACAAGAGTTACATTGTCTTAACACAGAAAATACAGAGTTTATAACATAATTAAACAAAGTCTATCATCGTTTTTAGTCTCTAAGGCACAGGTCCGCCCTAGTGTCCTGATCAACATCCTATGGAAAAGCTCCTGAAAACACATGTGAAAATAGGTACGTCAGCATAAAAATGCCTGTGAGATACATAAGTTTGTGAAAAATAAGATTCATGACTTATGTTTGAGAAAATGTTTAGTCATGAACCTTGTAATTTGATTTGTTTTGTAAATCGCTTGAAAACAATAAGTTCAGTTGATATGTATAAATAAGAGAGTACTGTATGAATAACCATGTAAAATGAGTTGTATAGAATAAACTGTATTGTAAACCAAAGTCTTGTGAAAACATGTTACTTGTGTAAAATGTATAAGTCCAACATGAATGATTTAAATAACGCTATAATATGTAATATAATACAAACATTTATATATAGGAAGTACCAGCGGCGTATCCACCATGTTTGTATCATATTACTCACATATCGTCATTTAAGTCACTTAAACAAACCACCAATGTATAAAGTCTATGTTTAAACCAATAGTCAAAAGTCCTTTTATAAACCATATCAAATGTTTATAAGTCCAAAAGTAGTCAAGTAATGTGTAACAAATGTTATGTATGGTAAGTAAAATAAGACTACTTAAACCATAAGTAAAAATGTATAAAACAAAGTATTGAAGTAAAACTTGGTTTAAATCAAAGTTATGTTTTGAGTAGTAAATGCATGCTATACTGATATAAACATTTATGCGGTAAGTTAACGCATACATTCAAGCCTTGAGACAGTCGGATAACCCTTTCAGTCAAGGTTATCAAAAGAATTGTATTCGGATTCAGTCATTCCTTACATCCAAACAAACCCGGGATGTCAGGAATGGGATTTGTCAAGTCCTATGGTACCACTACTTACTCCCGAGCGGCATAGCAAATGTTAATGAACGTAATAAAGACCCGTTTGTGCAAACCAAATGTTATAGTAGTTGTATACATGTCATATGAAAACAATGTACTAAGTATGCTAAGTTAACATACAAAGCAGAAAAGTCATGTAAATCAATGTGCTAGCATGTTATCAGTCAACATACATTGCAGAAATGTAATGTAAAACAATGTACTAAGTTTGCACACAATGGACATACATAGCATGAAATGTAATGAAATCATGTACTATAATGTACTAACAAACATAGCCGGTATATGATGAGAAAACAGGAAAGCATGAAAGTAACAAGTAGGCACATGTGTTTCACCCCAAAACAGTTTGGAAAACAGTAAAAGAGGGGTCTATGTACTCACTTGTGATTACTCAGTAGTCCTGGAGTGATAATCAAACAATGATAGTGATCACGGAATCAAACGGCACCTATTATAGGTAACTATGTTAATAAACCGGACGTAAATCGGAAGATCGGATAGAATGAGGGTTCGTAAACCAAACGAGTATGGAAACTCGTGTAATATGGTTTAACAAAGCCTACATACTAATTGAAACCTATCATAAGTGCTTCTGACCCATTACGACCCGTTTAGGTAACTTATGCTACTTTAACGCGTCGTTCGCGTGAAACGCGTTCGGACCGCCTAACTAGCCCTATGACAAGTGTTATATGCCTAAACATGTTACATAATCAGTTATGTGACAAAGGTTTAGGTTACATATGATTAATTACCAATTATACATGAAAAGGGTATTCTGGTAATTTACCTAAGGCATATAAACTACCTATCATACAACTACTTAACGAAGCGACCATAGGGCATAACCTCGGAAGGTTATTCCCTACCTACTATGGTCACCTAATGTATTTGGTCGGATCCTAATGATCGACCAAAAAGGGTCAGGTTCGAAGGTATAGGCGATTTATCAGATCGCCTACCCTACGACCCTAGACAACGTGGTAATCAGTGGGCATAGTCCCAAAGGACTATAACCAACGTGATTACACTCACGTTGCGAAGTTCAAACGAACTTCGCATTGACCATAAACTGGTCAATGCAGAAAGTCAAACAAAGTTTGACTTTCAGACTCTAAAAGACTCGAAAAGCAATAAAAGAACGAAAGAATACTTACGAAGGGTCCCCGAATGCTAATTTCGATTCAAAAATCTCAGGTATGAAACAATAGTTTCAACTTAGAGTTTCTCAAATCAAAATTCTTGTAAGTTTAGCAATGGGGTGATGGGGTATTTATAGTTTTCGGGTAACCGTTAGGATCGTTTGTCGAATATCGTGCCTTAATCGCATCCGTACAAGTGTTGGCAAGTTGTGGTGACTAAAATTTGGTTCTTATCAGCTGACTAGACAATTGGGAATGTGTGGGTGAGGATTAAACAGCTGCAAACTGCTGTTAAATACACTTAATCTGGTCAGAAGGGGCCATGCGGCCCGCTTCAGGGTATCAAGGAACTCAGGCGGGCCGCCTGAGGGTCACAGATCAGCAACATGTTTGAAAAATGACAGTTTCAGTCCCTACACGTGTTTAAGGCTATTTCCGACACTTCTAAGGCCCGTAAAGCCAACTTTAAGGCCCTAAAATGATGCCTAAACATTGTGGACATGAAACATGTTCAAAAATATGCCAGATGATGGATCGTTTGGTCGTACGAACGCGATGTTCGCTTAATTACGACGGAATGCGCACAAGCGCGAAAAACGATCCAAATGACGCAACGAATGGATTTTTGACAAGCCAAACACTAAGGCATAATATAGTCATGCTTACATAAATTTTTGGATTTCCGGATGTATTCAGAACGTAAGTTATGCGCGAAAGTGCAAACTTGTGCACTTTTTGACACTTTTAGTCCCTGAATGACCCAAAAGTTTATTTTAGCATACCGAACCCCTCAAATCCTGTTTCTAAGCTATGTAAAGGATATTTATGGAATGTTTAACTTATGGTCATGTTCCGGAATGTTCGTTACTGTTCAAATTGGCATACTTTCGTAGTTTGTCAAGTTTAGTCCCTGTAAACGAATTAACTTGTTTTTGCCATACCAAAGCCTTTAAAACTTATTTCTAAGTTATGTAAAGGTTATTTAAGGTATGTTGAGTATATGTTGATGTTCCGGAGTATTTGTCGCATTAAACTGAGTATGTTTACGCATCAGTTTGCGTATAACTCTCCAGAAAGCGATGTAGAGTTTGAAATTACATAAAAGTCAAAACATGAAAAATGTAAAACACAACCAAACAAACATTGGGATTAAATAACATTGTTTTATTGATAATAGAACTGTTCACAATGATTAAAAGCACAGATGTTACACATGACATTTCTGCTATGTATGTTTACTGAGCATGCTAGCACATTGTTTTACATGAACATTTCTACTAGGCATGTTTACTTAGCATACCTAGTACATGGTTTTCACATGCTACATTGGTTATGACATTTGGTATTTCAACCGGGACAATAATACATTCCTTAACATTAGCTACGCGGCTCAGTAGTATGTAATGGTACCATAGGACTTGACAAATCCCGTTTCCGACTTCCTAGGTTTGTTTGGAAGTTGGGAATGACAGAATCCGATATACATAAATTAGATAAACCTTTAATTTGTTTAAGGGTTTGTCGCCACAGTCGCAAGGCTTGAATGTATGCGATTAACATTACTGCATAAATGTTTGTAATCATAAAGCATTGTTTTCTGCAAAACATAACATTTGATTTAAACTTAGGTTTATTCAAAAACCTTGTTTTGTACATTTTCCTATGGGGTTGAGTAATTACTAGTTATTCACCATACATGACATTTATTTCACATTGACATCATCACATAGTTTGAGTTAGATAATTTCTGCTTGCTATGCATTTCGTTTTGGTTATACATGATACATATTACACATGACATTGAACATGGTTTACGCATAAACATTTTGACATTTAACAAGACATTTTGGTTGGTTATTGATAAGTGACTTATGTAACGGGTCTATGTGTTATATGATAAAAGCATGATGGATATGCCGCTGGTACTTCCTATATATAGGTGCTTTTATTGTATTATACATTGTTGCGTTATCTAAACCACTTGACAAAGACATGAAACATTTTATACAAAGACACGACATTGTTTTACAAATTACATATTTTATACAAATTTATTTTCACTTGGTTATTCATTTAACCATGCATTATCCTTTTATTATCATTTGATTTTCACATCGATTTTCACATGATTTATAAAGGAAAACATTTTACAAGGTTCATGACTACATTTTGTTAAACACTTCTTTTAATCACAAGTCATGAATCCTGCATAAACAAAACCTATGTGTCTCACAGACATTTTTATGCTGACGTACCTATTTTTATATGTGTTTCAGGTGCTAATGCATGATGATGTTTGTGCTTCACTTAGGCGGACTTGGGCCTTAATGACTTAAAAGACAGTTATTTAAGTTATGTTTGGTTGAACTCTAAGACAATGTAAAATACAAAACTTTAATTACCATGGTTGTTGAAACAATAATTATGTCGCATCACTCCCCAGCGTTTCCGCCGCGGTTTTGATGTTTTAACGCGGCCGGGGTGTGACAGAAGAGCTGGTATCAGAGCCAATGGTTATAGGGAATTAGGTTATTAGTAATGCTTTGACATAGACTATAACTTTCTAGGACCCTAACGCAAGTTTTCTTGCGTTTAGATTTTAAAACAATACCGTCACCTATCCTTAGGTGATATCCACAACAAAAACACAATAACAAATCTGCTTCGAAAATTAATCATCTATCCTTGGATGATTGATTATAAGGTTTTGAACCCTTCCAGTTTGATTCATCTTTGGCTTTGTGCCTTCTGAGTTTTCAAAATCTCGTCAAAGTTTGGGTCTAAATAATGTGAACACGTGCAAACTGGAAGAGTGAATGCCTGTACCCTGAGTTTTCTGTCTAAGGCTAGAGTGTTCGTACAAATCCGCAATATCGGACCAGTCACTCTTACCTGGGAACTCTTGGGGTGAGTGTTCACTTATAGGCGAGCATGTCTTCAGCAATACATTATTATGACTTATTTACTTTGATTTGTCACTGTGTGTCGACTGTTTGTTACGAGGTAATAAAAAACGACCACCATCCTTGCATTTTGTCGATTTTATTGATATCGCATTTCTTTCATCACATCATCTCACTCGTTTTCTCTCATGTTTCCTCTTTTAGAATGCCTCCTCGACGTAACGTTCAACAACCTGATGCTGAATTGGCGGCTATTATAGCACAGCAAATGGCTGCTATGCTACCGAATCTCATAAATCAATTAAACCAAGCCAACAATAACAATAATGCACCTGCTCCGTGCAATTTCAAGAGTTTTAACTCGGCAAAACCACTCAAGTTTAGTGGTTCTGAAGGAGCAACAGGGCTTCTCCAGTGGTTTGAGAGTCTTGAGAGCACCTTTCGCCATGTTCAGTGTCCGAACAACCGTAAGGTCGAGTTTGCTTCGAGCGTATTCCAAAAGAGGGCTCCCACCTGGTGGAATGGGGTAATGAGAGACCGAGGTGCTGATGTTGCTTTAGGTCAAACATGGGAGGAACTCAGAGCTCTCATGATGAGAGAATTTTGTCCTCGTCACGAGCAGAGGGCACTTGAGAATAAGTTCCATGACTTGAAGCAAGACAGTGGTGAACACCGTGCGTACACAGACAGATACAAGGAGTTAAGCTTGCTCTGTCCGACAATGGTCACGCCTTTGGATAAGACTATTGAGAAGTACATTGACGGTTTGCCAGATCCTGTTCAGGATATTGTCACTGGCAGAAACCCTACTACCGTCCGACAGGCCATTGAGCTAGCTGCAACCCTTACTGAATCACAAGTCAAGAAGGGTAAACTCCATAGAAAAGGTGATAAGAAGCAGAAACAGTCTGATAGCACCAATGAGAAGAAGGGCAAGAAGGCTGTTGAGTCTTCAAAGAAATCTAGGAAGCGTAAGTTCCAAGAATTTCACTGTCACTACTCAGACTAATCAGGCAACACAGAATCAGCCTGCACAACCTGCTGCCAAGAGGCAGTATGCTGGGAATGCATCTCTGTGCAACAGATGTAACAACCATCAACAACCACAGTTGCAATGTCGCATCTGCACAAATTGTGGCAAGTCTGGTCATCTTGCAAATACCTGCCGTTTTGCTCCGAATCAAAATCAGGCAGCTCAAAACCAAGCTGTACAAAACCCTGCCTAGAATCCTGCACGACCTCACTATCCGCCTGGTTCATGTTTCAACTGTGCGGATCTGACCCACTACAGGAACAACTGCCTGAGGTTGGAAAATGCAAATCAGGCACAGGCTCGTGGTAGAGCTTTCAATCTTAATGCAAATGAGGCGCGTGCGGATAACGAAGTGGTGAAACAGTATGTTCTTTGTTAACAATCATCCTGCTTCTGTTCTATTTGATTCAGGTGCCGATAAGAGTTTTGTGTCCTTAGCTTTTGAGCCTTTGCTTTCGATGACTAGAACAAAACTAGGAAAACCCTTGACAGTAGAAGTAGCTAGTGGTGAACCTGTTGTACTCGACTCCGTTCTTCAAAATTGCCAGTTGAATCTCAATAACAATCTTTTCCCTATTGAACTCACACCGATGAAACTCGGGAGCTTTGATGTAATAGTAGGAATGGATTGGTTATCCAAGTACCATGCTGAGGTAGTATATTTTGAGAAGTTGGTCCGTATACCGCTTTCGACTGGTGAGATCTTAGAAGTTCATGGGGAGAAACCTGCTAGTAGCCTTAAACTCATGTCTTGTACCCAAGACCAAAACTACCTACGAAAGAAATATGTTGATTTCTTGGTACATGTCGTAGAGGAGAAAGGCAAGGGTAAGACTATCCAAGATATCCCTGTTTTTCAGGATTATCCTGAGGTATTTCCTGAAGAATTACCTGGTTTACCCCCTGTACGCCAAGTTATTCGCATCAATCTCGTGCCGGGCGCAAATCCTATTGCTAAGTCACCTTATCATCTTGCACGGTCTGAGATGCAAGAGTTATCTAAGCAGCTTCAGGAGCTATCTGATAAAGGATTCATTCGTCCGAGCTTTTCCCCTTGGGGCGCTCCTGTCCTATTCGTGAAAAAGAAAGATGGATATTTTCGAATATGTATCGATTATCGTGAGCTTAACAAGCTTACCATCAAGAATCGATATCCCTTACCTCACATTGATGATCTCTTTGATC
Organism: Helianthus tuberosus; assembly: GCA_030545235.1. Taxonomy (NCBI): domain Eukaryota; kingdom Viridiplantae; phylum Streptophyta; class Magnoliopsida; order Asterales; family Asteraceae; genus Helianthus; species Helianthus tuberosus. Next base: position 2,068,539 of record JARYGA010046293.1, read on the forward strand.
AGCTACAGGGTGCTACTTGTTTTTCAAAGATTGATCTTCATTCTGGGTATCATCAACTTCGAGTTCTCGAAGAAGATATTCCTAAGACAGCTTTCCGTATGCGATATAGTCATTATGAATTCACTGTAATGCCCTTTGGTCTAACAAATGCTCGTGTTGTTTTCATGGACTTGATGAATAGGGTTTGTAAGCCTTATTTGGACAAGTTCATCATTGTTTTCATTGATGACATTCTGATCTATTCTAAGACTCGAGCTGATCATGAGCAACATCTTCGTCTTACAATGGAGCTTCTAAAGAAAGAACAGCTTTTCGCCAAATTCTCCAAGTGCGAATTCTGACTTAAGGAAGTTCAATTTTTGGGGCACATCGTCAATGAACAAGGTATACATGTAGATCCCGCTAAAATCAGTGCGGTTAAGGATTGGGATACTCCTACTACTCCTACCGAGGTTCGTTCTTTTCTTGGTCTAGCGGGATATTACCGCCGTTTCATTGAAAACTTCTCCAAGATTGCGGTTCCTCTCACTACTTTAACTCAGAAGAGTAAACCTTTTGAGTGGGGACCCAAACAGGAAGAAGCTTTCCAGACCTTCAAGCAGAAGCTCTGAAATGCACCTATTCTATCTTTTCCTGAGGGCAACGACGATTTTGTCGTGTACTATGATGCATCCAACTTAGGCCTTGGCTGCGTTCTTATGCAAAGAAACAAAGTCATAGCTTATGCATCAAGACAGCTGAAGGTGCACGAGAAAAACTACACCACTCATGATCTTGTGTTAGGTGCAGTAGTGTTTGCTCTCAAAATCTGGAGACACTACCTTTACGGTACAAAGTGTGTAGTGTTTACTGACCACAAGAGTCTCCAGCATATCTTCAATCAGAAAGAACTTAACATGGGGCAACGACGTTGGGTTGAACTCCTAAACGACTACGATTGCGAAATTTGCTACCATCCTGGTAAGGCGAATGTCGTGGCTGACGCATAGAGTCGTAAGGAACGTGTCAAGCTTCACTGTGTTCAGGTTCGATCTGACATCCAAACCCGCATTTCTCAGGCTCAACATACTTGTGTTACACAAGGTTTGATGGGTAAAGAATTGCCGTGTCATATTAAACCTGAGCTTGAACTGAAAGACTTTGGGATATTCTATTTCATGGGTCGTTTGTGGGTCCCAAGTATAGACAATCTTCACACTTTGCTAATGGATAAATCTCACAAGTCTCGTTATTCTATTCATCCTGGTGCAGACAAAATGTATAAGGATCTTCGAACCCAGTATTGGTGGCCGGGTATGAAGAAAGACATTGCCTTATATGTTTCCAAATGCCTTACTTGTCTTAAGGTTAAGGCAGAACACCAACATCCCTCTGGATTATTGGAGCAACCAGAGATTCCAGTTTGGAAATGGGAAAACATTGCTATGGATCTCATTACCAAGCTGACGCGCACTAAAAGAGGTCATGATGCCATTTGGGTAATCGTTGATCGTCTAACAAAGTCAGCACATTTCTTGCCGATTCGTGAGGATCTATCTGCTGACAAGCTTGCTAAAATCTATGTTGATGAGATTGTATCTCAACATGGCGTTCCTTTGAACATCATAACTGACAGAGATGCTCGATTCTCGTCTCGCTTTTGGAGAACCATGCAATCTGCCATGGGAACCCAACTTAATTTGAGCACAGCATATCATCATCAAACAGATGGTCAATCTGAGAGAATAATCCAGACACTGGAGGATATGCTTAGAGCGTGTGTGATTGATTTTGGTGGTAGTTGGGATTCGCATCTACCGTTGATCGAAATCTCCTACAACAATAGTTATCACTCTAGCATCAACATGGCTCCTTTTGAAGCTTTATACGGTCGAAAATGTCGTTCACCGGTCTGCTGGAATGAGATAGGTGAAGCTCAGCTTACTGGACCTGAACTCATTCTAGAGACTACAGATAAGGTCAAGAAGATTCGTGATAACCTTCAGACAACTAGAAGCCGTCAAAAGAGTTACGCGGATCGATGACGCAATCCCTTAGAATTTCAAGTCGGTGATCACGTCCTACTCAAGGTATCCCCTTGGAAAGGTGTGATTAGATTTGGAAAGAAAGGAAAACTTGCACCACGTTATGTTGCACCATTCAAGATCGTTGAAAGAATCGGAAAAGTAGCTTACAGACTCGAGCTACCTCCTGAACTTGGAAATGTTCATCCAACTTTCCACGTATCCAATCTCAAAAAGTGTTTAGCTAATGAGAACCTCCACATACCACTTGATGAAATTAGTGTTGATAACACGATGCACTTCGTTGAGAAACCTGTGGAAAACATGGACCGTGAAGTCAAAAAGCTCAAACGCAAGCGCATACCTATTGTCAAAGTTTACTGGGAATCTAAATATGGCCCATAATTTACTTGGGAACGTGAAGATCATATGAAAGCGAAGTATCCGCATCTATTCTCAAAAGTTTCCTCTAAATAAATTCCGGGACGAAATTTCCTAAAGTAGGGGAGACTATGACATCTGTGCTTGTGTAATCATTGTACAAACTCTGAACAATCCAATATTAATAAAACAATGTATTTTGATCCCAATGTTTGTTATTTTTTGTTTGACATTTTGCTCGTTTTGATTTTTGATCGATTTTGAACTCTATATCGCTTTCTGGAATGTTATACGCAAACTGGTGCGTAAACGTACTCAGTTTAACACGAAAAACACTCCGGAACAGCAACATAAGCTTAACATACCTTAAATAACCTTTACATAACTTAGAAATAAGTTTTAAAGGCTTTAGTATGGCAAAAATAAGTTTATTCGCTCACAGGGACTATTTGCGTCAAACTATGAAAGTCTGCCGTTTCGTATGGCAACGTATAGTCCGAAATATGATCATAAGCTAAACATACCATAAATAACCTAAACATAGCTTAGAAATAAGCTTTGAGTGGTTCGGTGTGCGAAAATATGCTTATTTGATCTTACAGGGACTAAAAGTGTCAAAAACGGCGTAAGTTTGCATTTACGCGCATATCTTACGTTCTGACCACATATGGACATCCAAATTTTTTGTAGACACTAAAATATTTTTATTTTATTCATCGGCATGCAAAAACTTCATTCGTTTCGCAATTTAGGTCGTTTTCGCGTCCGTTACGATTTCCGTCGTAATTAACCGAACAACGTGACCGTACGACCAAACGAACCGACATCCGTAACATTTTTGAGCATAATTCAAGTTAAATATACTTTAACTTCATTATGGAGCTTAAAAATGGGCTTGACGGGTGTTAGAAGTGCCAAAACGCGACAAAACAAGCTTAGGGGCTGAAACTGTCAAAATGTGAAAGTTGCTGGTCTGCAAGCTGCATACGGACCGTATGCATATACCCATACGGTCCGTAAGGAGTTTCCAGCACCACATATTTCAGAAACTTCCAAATCAGCTCCTGTTTTGCAAACCAGACCCTTTAATGCAATTTTTCTTGTATGGGGACCAAGTTAACACCTCTCTAAGGCATATTAGCTGGCCTTTAACACTTGTATGGCTAGGATTTCTTGCTTGGTGGCCAAACAAACACTTGGAGTGATCTTGTGAACTCCCCTCAAGTATAAATAGCATGGCCTTTCATTCATTTTTCTTCACCCTTGATCTGATTTCTCTAAGTTGAAGTTGCAATACTTCATACCTGAGATTTTAAGATCAAGTTCTCCCTAGCAAGGACCCTTTGTAAGCTTCATTCGTTCTTTTATCGCTTTCCTAGCGAGAAAGTCAAACAGTGTTTGACTTTCAGCTTTGACCAGTCAATGGTCAACGCAAAGTTCGTTTGAACTTTACAACGTGATTATAATCACGATGGTTATAATCCTTAGCGATTATACCTGCTGATTACCAAACTAGGTGTAGTGACGAGTCAAAGTTTTGGTCAAAATGCGTTTTAGCACGCATTTTGAAACGGAACTACTTTTAGGTATCAAAACACTTTGTTTTGATACCAAATCAGTTTTCTAAGTTTGTTAAACATGTTTTGACATGTTTAACTCATCACTATTAGTTTAGTGCTTGTTTAGGGTCGTAAGTTAAGCGGTCTAAACAACCGCTTAGACTTTAGAACCCGACCCGTTTGGTCGATCATTAGGATCCGACCAAGCATGTTTAGTGATCATAGTTGCATAGGGAATAACCCCTGAGGTTATACCTTATGATCACTTAGGATTGGTTAGTCTTTTGTTAAGTAGCTTATATGCCCATAGGAAATGACCAAAATGCCCTTTTGTAGCATAAATCCGTATTTTGCTTATGTGAACATATTTTTGACATATAATCTGATTTAGTAACATGTTTAGGCATATTTGGGCATGTAAGACTTGACATAGCACATAATCAACCATCCGAACATAGTTTTACGCAAACGACACATCATAGTAGCTTATACTACCATAATGGGTCGAAACGGGTCAAGAGCACTTAGGTAGACTTCCAAATCAGAATGTTAGCTCTATTAAATCATACCATATGAGTTCAAACACTCATTTCATTTATAGAACACCATTCTATCCTATCTCCCGGTTTAGGATCCGATTATTAACATAGTTACCTATATTGGGTGCCGGTTGATTCGTGATCTTTGAAGCCTTATTTGATCTTATTCTCAAGACTATTAGGCAATCCCAAGTGAGTACATAGTTCCCCTCTTTTACCGCTTTCAAATACTTTGGGGTGATACACATGTACATACTTGTTACTTATGTGTTTTCATTACTTTCATGACATAAACATGCTAGTTTCACCTAGTACATATCTAGTACACGCTTTCAATTATGTTTTGCTATGTACGTAAGCATGCTAGCACATTGATTTATTACACATTTGTTGCATATGTTTACTTAGCATATGGACACATTGTTTTACATGACATTTCTGTTATGTATGTTTACTGAGCATGCTAGCACATTGTTTTACATGAACATTTCTACTAGGCATGTTTACTTAGCATACCTAGTACATGGTTTTCACATGCTACATTGGTTATGACATTTGGTCTGTTCAATTGGAACAATAATACATTCATTAACATTAGCTACGGTGCTCGGTAGTATGTAATGGTACCATAGGACTTGACAAATCCCGTTTCCGACTTCTTAGGTTTGTTTGGAAGTTGGGAATGACAGAATCCGATATACATAAATTAGATAAACCTTTAATTTGTTTAAGGGTTTGTCGCCACAGTCGCAAGGCTTGAATGTATGCGATTAACATTACTGCATAAATGTTTGTAATCATAAAACGTTGTTTTCTGTAAAACATAACATTTGATTTAAACTTAGGTTTATTCAAAAACCTTGTTTTGTACATTTTCCTATGGGGTTGAGTAATTACTAGTTATGCACCATACATGACATTTATTTCACATTGACATCATCACATAGTTTGAGTAGATAATTTCTGCTTGCTATGCATTTCGTTTTGGTTATACATGATACATATTACACATGACATTGAACATGGTTTACGCATAAACATTTTGACATTTACAAGACATTTTGGTTGGTTATTGATAAGTGACTTATGTAACGGGGCTATGTGTTATATGATAAAAGCATGATGGATACGCCGCTGGTACTTCCTATATATAAGTGCTTTTATTGTTTTATACATTGTTGCGTTATCTAAACCACTTGACAAAGACATGAAACATTTTATACAAAGACACGACATTGTTTTACAAATTACATATTTTATACAAATTTACTTTCGCTTGGTTATTCATTTAACCATGCATTTTCCTTTTATTATCATTTGATTTTCACATTGATTTTCACATGATTTATAAAGGAAAACATTTTACAAGGTTCATGACTACATTTTGTTAAACACTTCTTTTAATCACAAGTCATGAATCCTGCATAAACAAAACCTATGTATCTCATAGGCATTTTTATGCTGACGTACCTATTTTTACATGTGTTTCAGGTGCTAATGCATGATGATGTTTGTGCTTCACTTAGGCGGACTTGGGCCTTAGTGACTTAAAAGACAGTTATGTAGGATCGTTTGCTGACCCGGACGAGTCGTTCAGAGGTTATCTCTTGCGTTTCAGATGCGGAATAATAAGAAATGCAAGTAGAAGTAGCTTGTTCTTCCTCTTAACTGCTTGTTTTATTGATTTGAAACGTTTTACAGCTCGATCTTCACACCGGCAGAGCTTCGGCGTGGAATTTCACATACTTCTTCTGAGGTCCGCCCTAATGACACCTATATATAGAGTTTCTGGTTCGCTTATGCGTCACATGACCATAAAAGCGGACCAGACATGTACACATAAGCGGACCAGACTGACAAATAAGCGGACCAGACTCCCTATGTCCCTATGAGCGGACCAGACATGTAACACCTATACAGACTCCTGTTTTCTCGTAAAACGTGCCCTATGCTATACAATACGACATAAGACCTGATCCTAGACACCTAGACGGAATCAACAGATGTAGTGCACCAACAGTCTCCCCCTCAGATGTTGATGGAGTCGCCAATACACCCTGACTGCAAAACAGTGTCTTCTCATCTTCAATCTAGATCAGTCTCTGGGCTTTTTCTTCTTTCAATCTTCAGACTCCCCTTCTCGATTTACTGGCATTCTTTTGTTCTTCAGTAACATCTTCAGGATCGTTGTCTGATCTACACAGGCTTTCAGAATTGATTTCCAGGATCGAAACTTGGCTCTCTTCCCACAAAGATTTTCAGAATATCGAAACCTGGCTACCTGCACAATCTTAACCCAGACATAAATTTTCTAATTTTATCACATATCAAATACCTGTGCACCAACACATGACTCTCATAATCACTAAAACAAACATATAATTGCAACATCTCAGGCTCTCTCTCAAATATCTATGATGAACCACTAGAAGAAGGTTAGATTTAACGAAAACAATTAGATTTACACAAACACTCCTCCTCAAATACTGTCATCATGTTTAGCACTCGGAATTTTGAAAATCAGTTTTCCAACATCAGTTGTCGAAAATCTTTTTGATTTTTTTCAAAAATTATGCTAAAACACACACAAAATCTTTTTGGATTTTCTGAGAGACTAAAATGCAGAAATAAAATATTTACAGACAATATTTTTTGTTTATGAGTTCGTGCAAGAGGATCATATCAGATTCTGAGACCAATCACTAACACCGTTAAGCTTCATTTCATTTTAAGTTCTAAACAATTCACCTAGATTGTCAGTATATTGATCCACTTAAATTTTCACACAAAGTTCAATTGATCCGAGATACGAGGTTAATGTTTTAAGCTCTTGAACTTATTCGTGTGTCCCACTACTTGAATATACTCCCGTATCCAGATCCCAATATTCAGTCTTACAGGTGAGTATACTACAGATAATATCTGTCAGGGAATAAATTATAGTACGAGGGCCGTGAGAGCTCAGGTCGATCTTTCGATACGCAGAGAGATGACGGCTTCGACTTTTGGTGGGTCCCCTTTAGAGGATCTTTTGCATTACAACAGCAGCGACTATCAATTTTATTGTTTCATCAGCTTGCTGAGGGCGATGCTATGTTTCAAGCATTTGCAGAAAGCATTATCCGGGGACTAGGTCAGAAATTTCTTTCAGCAGAAGTCCCGGGATAATACCCCAGATATCACTGAGCATAAAGACCTAGTATCTCAGAATAAGGGACCTTTCAAACAAGATTTCAGGGGTTACCTATATATCCAAGTTTGTGTTAACCCACAGAACAAGCAAGTTTGAAATTTATGTTTATATCTCGTCACAATTTACTAAATGTGCAAAAACCTACTGGCACATCATCAGTGAGACCGTTTATCACATTTTTACTTTCCAATTCTTTAGCATGCTGTGATTGTCCACTGATGTACTATCATTTCCTCTTTTATGCAACAAAAACTCATTTTGAATTTTATCATGTTTTTTGCTTTTTCAAATTTTCAAATGTTTTTGGATTTTCTAAAAATTTTCTACTCCCCCTAAAATGCAAACACATTTTAGGAAATTTGAAAACAAACTGTACAATAACGTGACAACTAATATCGAATCACCTCAAATCGCCATTCACTTGGCATAAACAATCAGAACTCCCCCTCACAACAAACCATTTTCTCATTAAGATTTCAAAACACTTAAGTTTGTTTTAATCAAAATGATTTTTCCGGAAAATAAGTTTGTTTTTACCACTTGTAAAGTTGGGGATGTGGTTCATCATATTGTCTCTTGTCATATTTAGTAAATCAAGTACAAATTAATGTCCCTGATTTACCATTTGCATTCAAGCAACCTCTAAACCAATTAAAAAAAATAACCACTTGTAAAAACACATAATACCACTTGTAGGAATGTTACGTCTACATCACCATTTTACCAATCAGGATGCCGATTCCTGCTTCGCACTTATCAACCTGGAAGCTCCGGCATAGTCCTTCAACCTGTAAACATTCAAACACTATCAAAATCTTTCAACCAAAATCTTCAAACATTAGAAAGATGCCGATTCCTGATCCACGATATAAACTTGGGATCTCCGGCATAGTCCTGAGACTATCATGGGAAACAAACTTCCATCCAAGTCTTCTCAGACTTGATGGCTTTCAGTTCTTGCGCAGTAGGGTTGTAAGTTGCCTTTTTAGTTGCATAAAAATCTTTAACCCCCTTAGCTTTCCCATTCAACATTTTCCCAAAAATTTTCTTTACAGTTCCATTAAATGTTTTCTCGACATCGAACTTATTATTCTCTTTATAAAACTGATTCGAGATATCAATCTTTCCAACTTTCTTTTTCACCTCTTCAAACTTCAGTGATGGAAACTCATCATCATTCACTGAAATTTTCACCTCACCTTGTGGCTCTTCTGGCTTTGTGGAACCAAATTCATCGCCGACATTCACATCAACTTTCTTAACAACCCACACTTGGTTGTCATTCTCTTTCTTTTTATAAAAATTCTTTTTAGAACACTCACCAATCTCATAAGTTGAGTTTTCAAAAATTTTAAATTTTTCGATTGGTGGTTCAACATCAACAACCTTTTCTTTCAATTTCTTAGAAACTCCCTGTTTTGTTGTGACATTTTTCGAACAGTTCCATGCAATGTGACCAGCTTCATTGCACTTGTAACAGGTTCTAGTTTCTCTTTGATAAAACACTTCAGTTCCATTCTTCTTCTTTTCAGCAAGAAATTCTTGATTTGACTGTCTCCAGAATGGTTTCTTCTGTTCCTCTTCTGCAAGTCCACCTGACACAAATTCTGTTTTTGTTTTAGAATTTTTCAAATTTTTATGATTTTCTGGTGGAATAAATCCAAGACCTTTCTTTTTGTAGCTACGATTTTGGTTTTGTTTCTTTTGAAAACCAGAACCAGAATTGTAACCCTTTTTCTTGTTTAGACGTTGTTGAACTCTTGAAGTGTACTTTTTAGGTTTTTCAGTAAGATTTAAATCTTTTATTTCAGAAATATTAATTTCTGTCATTTTGAAAACCTTTTTGATCATGTCAAAACGAACACTTCTTATTGGAAACTCTTTGTCAGAGTATAATTTGTCCGAATCATTTAAAGTGTATGCAACTTCAAATGCTTCATCATCCAAATTTGCTTTTGATAACAAAAATTCTTTACTGTAAGACCGTTTAACCGACGACTTTTGACTGTTGATTGACGAATTTGACCCTCCAGACTCAGACTTTGACTCAGACTCCTCCTCAGTATCCAACACCTGATCGACCACCTTTTTGATTAACTCAGACTCATGATCAGTATCAGACGAGGTAAACGTGACATCAATGTTATCTGGTAAAACATCAGTTGTGTCGGTTTTTAGCTTTATATTGACTGCTTTTTCAAGTTGCTCCTCGTTTGGTTTTCTAGGAGAATACCCTTCCCAAATTGGAGGCGGACACTTGTTATATCTAACAGTCGGTTTCTTACCACTATCTTTCTTTTCCTTTGGCTTCTCATCTTGAAAAGCTTCCATACCTGCAACAGTTGGGTAAATACGATCAATGAGATAATCAGAACTAGAATAACTTTGTAATAGACGTCTAATTCTCTCATTCTCAATCTTTTCTGTCTCCAACTCTTGCTTCCATTTAGCACTTTCTTCGATGTAAAAGTTGATAGCTTTTTGCTTTGTCATCATCACAGCATTCATCATCGTAAGAGCTTGTTCTCTTTCTGAATTTGTCTTTTGGAGACCAGTTACTGTTTTGTTCAAGACATCATAAGATTCTTTCACATAGTTAAGATTGAACAGCAACAACTCCTTCTTCTTCTCATACTCAACAATTTTCTCGTCTTTTGCTGCACATTCCTTGCATGATTCCAAACACTTCTCACAAGGCTTTACAACTTCAACAATCGTCTCAATCTCGATTGTTTTCTCAACCTCAATCACTTTTTCTACTTCAATCACCTTTTCTTCTTCTTTTTCAACCTCGGTAATCTTCTCAACAACACTTTCAGCATTCTGAACATCACCATCAGATTCAGTTTGTTGTTCTTTAGCAGCTCTTTTCTCCTTTAGTTTCTCTACTCGATCTGCAAAATAGAAATGAAAACTTTCAGGAGAAAGATGAGATTTGGCAACATTTATATGTTTTTCTTCCTCATCATCACTACTGCTATGATCTGGTGATTGATCAAATTTTACAGATTTATCAGAATCATCATCTGATTTACTAAAATCAGACGGTGTTTTATCAAAAACAACTGCCTTTTCTGAAACAAACTCATTCTGTACATCTTCATCTGAACTCTGTAAACTTTCATCTAAACCTTCTGAAATTTCTCCAGATCTCTCTGAAAGTTTATCAGTACTATCTGACTCTTCATCGGTTGACACAGACTTTTCATCTTCACTTTTCACATTCTCCCCGATAGATCTCATCCAAGTAGCAAACAAATCTGGCTCTCGGACGATCTTGGCAATGAACGCTTTGAACTCTCCCTTTTCATCCACAAACATATCCCAACTGAAACCTTCTGGTAGTTTCTCATCATCTTGATCGATAATGCGTGCTGCTTTGCCTTCAGATGATATGTAATCACTCCAGCTGAAATCTACCAAACATGCTCTTTTGGGATCTTTAATCTCTCTCCCGTGAGCTGCCTGTGGTTCTTGGAATTGACCGACTTGTTGATAGATAGCTTTGCGGTAGTAATCATCTTTCCCGAATGGATTCTGTGCTCCGCTAGCTTCTCTTCCTTTGCACTCCCGTTTGAAATGACCTTTCTCCCTGCATCGAAAACAAGTAACTTTAGATTTATCAAAACCTAAAGTTGATACATGAGCATCTAGAAAGTCATTTCTCCCAGTAATGGTTTTGAATTTCTCAGCTCGTCGAAGAACACTTGCGAGACACCATTTGATATCCATAAGTTCCATCTCTTCGGCGTCTATCTGATCGTAATCCTCTTTGGTAAGCATAGGATTGCCGATCCGACCAGCAACAAGACCTTCATAGGATAACAATACTGAACCCAGAAGAGCCATATGGTCTTTAGCAGTATCTTCAGAGAAGCTTTGACCTTCTGGAAGGTTGAGAGCTATGTTGCATTGAATCACGTATCCATTTCCTGTTTTTGTACTCTGAGACTGAAAACTTGTGTTAGTCTCTTTAGGATTCACACTCGGAAACGATGAAAACCCGCTGCTATTCTTGTTCGAACCCTGATCAGCTTTCTCAGATGAATCACCAGCACTGAAAGCAGTTTGAATCTTTGGACTTCTTTCAGACTCAGTGGCTGGAATACTACCCCTGTAGTACATCTTCACATCCTGTTGACCACTCGGACTATTCATCCTCGCAATCTTCTGCTGTTCAAGATCCTGACTCTCAATTTTCTCTATAAACTGTGAGATTGTCAACCCATCATACACACCAGTATTCTTCAAGATCATCAAATACGTTCTCCACTCCTTTTGAGGTAACGCGTCCGCCAATTTATCCACCCATTCCTCACGACCTTTTTCAACACCCAACATAGATAAAGATCGCACCAAATGACAGTATCTCTCGATTAGCTTTTTAGTATCCTCTCCCGGCAAACTACTAAACAAATCAAATTCTTTCTTTAGTAACGCTTTCTTGCTTTTGATCATGTTTTCGCTTCCCTCGAACTTGACCTTTAGCGCATCCCAAATTGACTTAGCAGTTTTGTCGTGCTGTAACAGGATGAATATATCTTCTTTTATCGCCTGCTGCAACAAACTAATCATCATTTTCTCAGCTCTATACATTGCTCGTTCTTGAGCAGTGAACTCGGATATTTCTTTGATGACTTGCAAATCTGTTCGAGGCAATGTATACTTCTTCAATATGCATTCCCACGATCTGAGATGATTTGCCTGAACCCAGTTTTCAAACCGATCCTTCCATCCATAATACTCCTCAATGTTCATCAATTTAGGGGGCTTTTGAGTCGTTCCCGTCTCGTTTTCTAAATTCATTGCTTGAGCAATTGCGGCTGGAGTATTCGATGAGGCAAATGCGTTGTAGAACTCGGAATCCATACTGACTTAACACGTTTTTCAATGAAGATGACAGAACAGCGAATTAGAAATATCCTTTGGAACGGTCCAGCAACAATGTCCGTTCGAGCGGACCAGAAACTGTTCAAATGAGCGGACCAGAAACTGTTCAAATGAGCGGACCAGAAACTGTTCAAATGAGCGGACCACTTGATGTACAAATGAGCGGACCAGAATGTTGTTTTGGAGCGAACTAGAATATTGCACTAAAAGCGAACCAGGCAACTCACTTTCAAGCGAACCACAAATGATCTTTGGAGCGGACCTGAAAGATGTGTTGTTCAAGCGGACCGGACGAGCGAACCAGCAACCAAAACTGCCATTTTGAGCGAACCAGAACTAAAAACAGTACGAATGAGCGATCCAGAACGTGATCTGAGAGCGGTTCATGATGACGTCACTTTGAGCGATCCACATATCGAACATGTTTTGACTTGTTAAAACTTCGAATTTTGGCTTCAAACTTTCCAGGATTTATCTCGATACTATTGCGCACAAGCTGTGAAAATTTGAGCGAATTCCGACCGTGAAATCTTCCCGAATCAGTAAAAGAAGGTGTAGAAGTGAGAAGAAATGATGAAAAACAGCTACAATCTGCAGAAAACCTCCTCCCAAGCTCTGATACCACTTGTAGGATCGTTTGCTGACCCGGACGAGTCGTTCAGAGGTTATCTCTTGCGTTTCAGATGCGGAATAATAAGAAATGCAAGTAGAAGTAGCTTGTTCTTCCTCTTAACTGCTTGTTTTATTGATTTGAAACGTTTTACAGCTCGATCTTCACACCGGCAGAGCTTCGGCGTGGAATTTCACATACTTCTTCTGAGGTCCGCCCTAATGACACCTATATATAGAGTTTCTGGTTCGCTTATGCGTCACATGACCATAAAAGCGGACCAGACATGTACACATAAGCGGACCAGACTGACAAATAAGCGGACCAGACTCCCTATGTCCCTATGAGCGGACCAGACATGTAACACCTATACAGACTCCTGTTTTCTCGTAAAACGTGCCCTATGCTATACAATACGACATAAGACCTGATCCTAGACACCTAGACGGAATCAACAGATGTAGTGCACCAACAAGTTATTTAAGTTATGTTTGGTTGAACTCTAAGACAATGTAAACACTAATCTTAATAATACAAAACTTTAATTACCATGGTTGTTGAAACAATAATTCTGTCGCATCACTCCCCGACGTTTCCGCCGTGGTTTTGTTGTTTTAACACGGCCGGTGTGTGACAAGAAAGACTTTCTAACCATGAAGTATGTAGAATCATATGTCAAGAAGAATCGTGGAGTTCATGATCCGCATACCCGCAGAACCATCAAGTCAGTGATTTGGCCACCAACTGACAAAGCAAAGATTATTCCTGCTGCTCCTAAATTTCCTAAAGGTGTGCTGAATAACTTTCAATTCTTGGCATATGATCCGAAGATGTGTGAAGCGGTGATCATTACTAAAGAATTTGCTTACCGCCAAGCTAACATGCCGGATCTGATAAGTTTTCATGAGAAGGATATCAAGGTCTTGGGTGAGAACCAGATTCGCACAAATGAGAAGTATGAAATATGTGCGAAATCGTGGACAAGCATTGTGGCTAATGTGATTGGTTCACTCTTATTTGTGGATGCTACTCCATTGTTTGGTCGTAGTGCAGCTGGTGGAGCTTCAAGCTGAAGATGCATTAATGTTATAAACCTAGGGAAGATTGTTGGGCCCTGAAGGTTTATACATTAGTTATTGTTTAGTAATTTGGGCTAGTTTGATGTGTTTAAGTTTTGGGCTTGTATGGAATGGGCTTGGGGGGCGAAATGGGCTTCGGTTGAGGGGGAGTTGTGGCCTTAACCTCCCCTATATATACTTGTTTAGTTTTCTGTTTAAGGTTGTTGACTCTAATACTTTTGCTGTAACTTGTATCGGACAATTTATTGTATACAAGTTAAGCTTTTGGTCAATTACATTCTGTTTGATCTCTTTTCTTGCTATTATAATCTATTGGTTTGATTGTGTGATTCCGCCACCAATCAAACTACGTGTGATATCATTGTTAGAAAATATCCTAATAAATAACAAAATAATATATAAAAGGAGTCTTTTTACCTCTCTCTCCGAACAAACACTCTCTCTCTATAGACTATCTCTCTCTAAATCCAAAATCTCCATCTTCTTCTTTTCCAACACTCCTACACCACACCTGCACTGTCATCAAAACACCACAACACCATCACTCCTGCACCACTGTCATTAGCGAGAAGAGGGGAATCGCCACCATAAAAAAAAACCCTACACCATTCTTGCACTATTTTGCGCATCCATAGTTATGCCGCCATTAGAAACCCAACCACACATGTTAGATCCCTAACTAACTTCGTAGATCTAACATCGAGATGTTGGGGGTGGTTCTTCATAGATTTGATACCCAAGACGAAGGTGGCGGTTAGGGTTGGGGGTTTAAAGGCACCGACAACGGTGTTTAGGTTAAGGATGGTGGTGGTTAGGTCAGGTGGCGGTGGAGGTGGTCAGGTATAGCGGCTATGGAGGTGGTGGTGTTTTGGTAAGGTTCAGATGGTGGTGGTGGTGGTGTGCTGCAAAAGGTTGACGACGAAGGGTTTCCAGTTGTGTGGCGACGACTGGTGGCGAACTGGCTGATGTCTATATTTGTTTTATTTAATAAAATATTATTAAAGAATGGGTAAAAAACTAAACTATTCTTATGTGACCACTGACCAGGCAAGACTTAACTAACAAATTTGATAGCCTTTAAGTGTAAATAACGAAACGTGTAAGTAAATTTGAACACAAAGTATGTTAATATTCTAACATCTTTTAATGTAAAGAACAACCACTGAAAATTGGTATAAACATAAAGAACGAAAATTGTAATTTATTGTTTTTTAATTTATTTTCACTCTTTATACATTTTTAACTCATTTAACTTTTAAGCAATTTGATTTTTCTCAAATAACTTGCGTTCGTTATCTTTTCAACAACAACAAAAAAATTGAATACGTAATTGTGTTTAATTTCTTTCCTCTTGATGTTATAGTTTAAATTTTGTTGAAAACGACGTTGTGCTCGAAATAAACTATCTATTAGTATTGTTGGTTACATAGAGTGCTGATATTGTATTGGTACCATGGCGAACAAGATATTCGTTTTTATGATTTTCAATTGATATTACCACGATTTTTTTGGGGTTAGACTACTTTGTGTTTTGGATTACATTAGACAACTTTTGTGTAATTAAATCATTGATTTTTTTTGTTTCATAAACTATACAGAGTACTGGTGTTGTATAAACAGAAACTAATACCAACGGAACAATATCGATACCATATCATTAACATAGGAACCAATATCAGTGTTTGTTTTTATGGCTTTCAAAAGATGTAAAATACGCTTCGATTTATCAATATCCTTTTGAGCATACCACGGCTCTGCTTTTTGTGTTAAATAAGACAAATTTGGTATAACAAGAAAACATTGTAAATAAATGAATTTATCTTTATTTCGTAATACACCGATTTTTTATTCAACCCAATGAAATTGGTACCGATTATTTATATGTTTTTTTTGTTTCGGTAGGATTCCTTTATTGAGATCTTTTCACTACCGGTGCCATATCTTAACAACCTTATAACTCTCGATTTTATGTAACTTCTAATTTAGTTATGTTGGTTGAATCGTAAACATTATTCTGCGTCACGTGAAGGAATCATAATCAGTGGCGGAGCTTAATCAAAAGTTTCGAGGGCGTAAAGTGATGGAACTCAAATTTTTTTTCCTATCGTTATGTTTCGGGTCGGGTTGGCTATTCGATTCAAGTTGGGTCAAATAATAATAGTTCCAAATAAAACTAAGTGTATATTTATTAAATTACCCATAATTTATATACAAAGTTTATAAATAAAGTTAAATGCCATTTTAGTCCATGTGGTTTGAGTCATTTTGCCAGTTTAGTACAAAGGTTTCATTTTTAGTCTGTGGGTCCAAAAATGTTTCACCGTTGCCATTTTAGTCCACTGGGTTAACTTCGTCCATTTTTTCAGTTAACGAGAAGGCCAATTCGGTCATGTTATATGTAATTATATTCACTATTAGGGAAATTCAGCCATATAAATGACCGAATTGGCATTCTCATTAACAGAAAAAATGGATGAAATTAACCCAGTGGACTAAAATGGCAATGGTGAAACCTTTTTAGACCCACAGGTGGAAAAATGAAACCTTTGGACTAAACTGACAAAATACCCAAACCACAGGGACTAAAATGACATTTAACTCTTATAAATATTTAAGGATATACAATTTAGAAAAAATAATCGGGGGTACAATCCTATATAATTTTAAAATTTTCGGACGAAAAATCGAAACTTATATACTTCTAACCGAAACATTGGGGTGGGCGGGTACACCCCGGGCACCCACAATACTTCGCCCATGATCATAATAGAGTAATAGTTATATTTGTTATAAATTTAAAATGTGATACCTATTTAAAGTAATAGTTATATTTATTATAGATTTAAAATGTGATACCTATTTAAAAAATATAGCGGTGAAAGTTTCATTCTCAACTTTATTTAAGATCTTTTCAAACAGGGTAATCGGTTAAAACTGGTCGTAGAACACGTCATCTGCATACCAAGGGTTAGTTAGTAGTTTGATGTCCAAGTCAAGGAATTATTCCTTTTCACTTCCGGTAAAGGCTTTGATGTTTGGTTATATTAGATATAGTCTAAGTACCCGTGTGTGTTGACGTAAATATATTCATATATATAAATATATAGAGAGAGAGAGGGGTAAAGAGTGCTGTACAAATGTCCTTATCGTACATTACGTACGCGCCAATCTCAGCCGTCGGATCTTTTATCGCGCATTGAATTCGCATGTTGATTTTTTTGTAACAATTTCGCATGTGATATTTTTTTATGAAATCGCATGTTGTTTTTTGTAACAATTTCGCATGTGATAATTTCGATGAAATAGCATGTTGTTTTTTTGTAACAATTTCGCATGTGGTAATTTTGATGAAATCGCATGTTAAAAAAACATGCGAAATTGTTATAAAAAAAACAACATGCGATTTCAAAGCCGGAAGATGATCTGACGGATGAGATTGTACCGTACGTAATGTACGATAAGCGCATTTGTATGATAACCGGCCTCTATATATATATATATATATATAGGGGATCGCTAGAATGAGAACCACCACGAGTTATGAGAACCACGAGAACCGCGCCCCGCGGGTGGCCGTCGGCGACGAAATTTTTTTTACACCTAGATCCGTATATTTTAGTGGGGGATTTAAATTTTCGGTTCAAACGGCGCGCCCGAGGGGGTAGTTTTTTACGCCCAAAGTTTGGGTTTTTTTAATTTTTTTAATTTTTCTTTTTTTTTTTACCAAACTTTGGGCGTAAAAAACTACCCCCTCGGGCGCGCCGTTTGAACCAAAAATTTAAACCCCCCACTAAAATATACGGATCTAGGTGTAAAAAAAATTTCGTCGCCGACGGCCACCCGCGGGGCGCGGTTCTCGTGGTTCTCATAACTCGTGATGGTTCTCATTCTAGCGGCTCCCTATATATATATATATATATATATATATATATATATATATATATATATATATAGGGGATGGTTCAAATGAAAACCACTTTTATTGTGAAAACTCAAAAACTAACTAAAAAAAGCCTAAAAAACACACCAATTTTTTTTTTAATTTTTTATAAAAAATCGCAGATTTTTGTATATAAAAAAAAACTTTAATTTTTTTTTTGTATTACACATGTGTAATGCTACACATGTGTATGTGTACTACAAAAAAGTTTTTTTTTTTTTGAATTTTTTTTATATACTAAAAGTAGCGAAAATTAATATGCAAAAAAAAATTGGTATGTTTTTTTGGCTTTTTTAATTAGTTTTCACAATAACTAGTGGTTTTCATTTGAACCTTCCCTTCCCTTATATATATATATATATATATAGGGTAAGGCTAGGTAGAAAACCCTATCTATATGAAAAACCTTAGAAAACCCAACCTCCCGACATTTTTTTTTTTTGAAAAAATTAACACATGTAATATACATGTTTTTAAGAGTTTTGGGCCAAAAAAATCAAAAAAGCGCCGAGGGGATCTTTTAAAAAAAAAAAAAATTTCAGCAGTTTCTGTCATTTTTGGCTAACACATGTTAGGCGACCGGACATGGCTGAAATTTGTTTATTTTTTTAAAAAAAATCCCTTCGGCGCTTTTTGGTTTTTTTTGGCCCAAGACACTCTAAAACATGTATATTACATGTGTTATTTTTTTCAAAAAAAAAAAAATGTCGGGAAGTGGGGTAAAAATGGGTAGAGATTTGGGTTTCCAGAGTTTTCTAAGAATTTTAGGGTTTTTTGTCTAGCATTATCCTATATATATATATAGTGTTGACATATCTATATAGGGTAGGGATCCTGTACATTAATCCAGAAGTGTGAGAAGTGTATTATAACACTAAATATAACACTATATACACCATATAAACACTATCTAACACCATATAACACCATGTAACACTATGTAACACTATATGACACTATATAACAACATATAACACTATACATCTATCATAGACATGCTATCAGAAAAACTTTAGTGTTATATAGTGTTACACAGTGTTATATGGTGTTACATATTGTTATACGGTGTTTATATGGTGTTATATAGTGTTATGTATAGTGTTATAATACATTTCTCACACTTCTGGATTAATGTATAGGATCCTCTATCTATATAATATTTAAGTACCCGTGTGTTACACGAATTATTCAAAGTAAATTATATAATATTTAATAGTGTTGACATAAAACTTGAAATGAAATAGACGTTCCATTACTTATGTAGATATTAAATTACAATGAACCGAAAAAAATGACTACGAAAAAATCACAAATGGTTATATTTCTTTTTAGTTTAAGTACCTCTGTGCTACACATGTTATACAATGTTAAAAAAATATGAATTTAAAAAAGAGTACACCTTAATTACATAGCATTATGGCTCCACTTTCCACAATTAAATTAAACTAAAAAACATACCTCTATTTGCAAGTGAAGCAACCGAGAACATGTATGTAATAAAATCTCATAACAGACTAACTCTCTCTTATGCGTACACACGATGAATAGAAGTAGTACACATGATGAATAAAGGTAACAATACGGGTGTAAATTGGACAACATCCTATTGGCTAGGCTTTGTATAAAGGCTTCTCAAGCATTTAGGACTCTTTCATTCGATGCTCACAATCTGTCCAAAGAAGATTGATCAGAATGTGTGGTATCAAATTTCATTTGCTGTCCATTACCATTTTAGGTATTTTACAAAATTTTATTACTTTCCTAAGCCCCAGCTTGATTTATGTAATTTTATAAAATTTTATTACTTTCCAAAATTTTCTCAAAGTTACACGGGTTACTCAAAGTAATTATATATATTTAACAGTGTTAACATTCGTCTATCCCTAAACCTACAAAACTTTGTATGTTCAAAGCAAAGTTTTTCAGATTGTTTAATGAGACTTGTACAAACACGTGGTGAGCACGATGAGAATATGAAGGTTTTGCTATGAGTTAATAGTAGCACGATGAATATCTATACGCATCATTCGTGTATACGTATATCTTTTCATGATACAATTTCATCTGCGACAACATATAAATATTTGTATCAGTACAGAGTGACCATCTGCATCAATCGATACAATTCAAAATGCTTATAATTAGGAATGAGCAAATGGTACCGGGTACCGTTACCGAATTTACCAAACCGGCTACATTTTTGGTACCGACTCGTTTTCGGTACCGGTATTTGCCGGTTTTTACTCTCAAATACTGGTACTGAACCGTATCGTACCAGTCATATTCGGTACCGGTACCCATTTTTGAGGATTTTCGGTACCAGTTTTTTTCGGTACCGGTTGGTTCTGAGTTCATCCCTACCTATAATGTAGTATCCTTAATTCAGCCAACAATAGAATTCTTCAAATAAAACTAACAAAACTGATGTCTCAAGACTAGGGGTGTTCAGAATTCGTTTCGAATTCGAAAAATCCGAAATTCGATTTAATTCGATTCGATTATCAAGAATTCGTTTCGATTAAAAAAATTCGAATTCGAATTCAATTCAATTCGAGTAAAGTAAATCGAATACGAATCGAATACGAATTTATAACTTCAAATTCGATTCGATTCGAAATTCGAATAAAAATTATATTTTTTTTATTTATTATTTTATATATAATACAAATATAACTTTTATTGAGCTATAATATAAATTATTTCATAAATTATTCCATGTATTAAAATTACCGATCATCAAACCCATTATATGACCTATAACTAAAACCTAAGTAACAAATTCAATAGATTTCGAACCTTACAAATATTAACTTATAATGTGGAGTGGTAATTCCCGACTTCTCATTTTGAATTTTGAATTTTAGACTTATGGTACTTTAGCTGCTTTAAAATTTATGTTTCATTTTGATAGTTTTTTACATGTTTTAAAAGAATCCGGATCAAATCGAATTTATTCGAATTCGATTCGAATTCGAATTTTTAATCGAATACGAATCGAATACGAATTGGGTTTTTTATTCGAATACGAATTCGAATTCGAATCGAATTGGGTAGATTTTAATCGAATTCGAATCAAATACGAATTGAAGGAAAAATAAAAATTATTCGAATAATTCGATTCGAATAATTCGAAAATTCGATATTCGATTCGATGAACCTACTCAAGACAATAAGCATCCTTCAAATAAAACTAACAAAAGAGAAAAATCCGTAAAACTTCAATTACCTTTTTAGTGATGGTTTTTCAAACATGCCACTACTTGGACCCAAAATTAATTAAGCATTCCAAGTTACATACCACGACACGCGGCAACCTCTAAGGATCTCACAAAAAACAATTCTAACATAAATCTTTTTAGTTAACTGAATCGTTTTTAGTTCAAGATAAACAAAATATAACTGAATAAAAAGTTACCTCCAGATATCGATCGTCATTGGTACTTTCACATCTCACATCTCAGTGAGTCATCTTTGTTGTCACCTCAATCACCACATACATCCGGTACTATCGTTGTCGACGCTAAATCCTAAATATGCTAGAATGAAGAACGCTAATTAATTACTAAAATTGCTTGAATGAATTACACTAATAATTTACCGAAAAAAAAAGAAAAAAAGTGGTGAAAAGATAAAACTTGGGGTTCTCTTTTACATTGGATGGCTTATAGCAATGGCTTCTTGGTGCAAAGAGGTCCCAACACAAAACTTCACCAACAATAAATTTGCAGATAAGGACCGTGGGAACCTATACAATATTAAAGTAAGAGTTAAATGCTTGGTTGGTCCCTGTGGTTTGCAAAAATTGCAGACTTGGTCCCAAATGTTTACTAATTACACGCGTGGTCCCTGTGGTTTTCAAAAATGCACTCGGTTGGTCCCTAGCCCTAACATCAGTTAAATTTCTCAGTTAACTATGTGTGAAATGACTATATTACCCCTGAACAATTAAAAAAATAAAACCCACCATCTTCTTCATCCCATCCCCTGTTCTTCCACCTTCAATCCACCATCTCCACCTTCAATCCATCACCACCACCTCCACCTCCACCATCACCTTCAACCCAGCCAACCCCCACCCTTCAATTAACAATCGCACTCCAACCCAGCCCACCCCAGGCTTAACCTGATAAGTTGTTGCCGGAACTGAACCACGCATAACCAACTGAGCCGAGACTCCACTGAGTCTGAACCGAGCCTAAAACAACTCGAACCTAACAGAATCCGAAGTAAATGAACCTGATAAATGAACCTGATAAGTTGTTGCCGGAACTGAACCACGCATAAGCTCCACCATCATCATCAAAATCGGACTTCAACATCACTGGCGACTCAGTCGCCGGAACCCCACGGAACTACTCGTCGGACCAAGTAACCGATCCGCCACCGCCGCTGCCGTGTACGGAGGTTCTCTCCCCTCACTCTCTCCTCGATTCTCCGATCAATCTCTCCTTCTTCTCTATCTCTCTCTCTGTCTGCCACCGCCATGAGAAACCACCGCCGGAAAAACGAGGTCACAAGGGGTGTGGGTGTCATCGGAAACGCGAAGCTCGGAAAAGGGGGATGGTGTTAATGGTTGTGGCGGCGACTCCACTGCCGTCGCTCATCATCTTCATCAACATCAGTCTTCTGCTTCAACACGCACCGATGTCTTCATCCCGATTTCGTCAAGCCCGAGTACCGGGAGTCTGCCTTGAGTCATAGCCGGCTCCAAACAGTTTCACCAGCCGCCGGTCATGGAGAGGGAGAGGGAGAGATCGAGAGGAAGGGGAGGGCTAGGAGGTGTGTGTGATTTTGTTTGGGGAAGATGAGCTCTGTGTGTTTGTGTGGATGGATAAGGTGCAGGGTTTTATTTGTTGGGTTTTGATGATGGTTATTGATAAGCAAGGGTATTTTGGTCATTTAACATGGACTTAACTGAGAAATTTAACTGATGTTAGGGCTAGGGACCAACCGAGTGCATTTTTGAAAACCACAGGGACCACGCGTGTAATTAGTAAACATTTGGGACCAAGTCTGCAATTTTTGCAAACCACAGGGACCAACCAAGCATTTAACTCTTAAAGTAATGTGTAATAAAACTTCACCAACAATAAATTTGCATCATCCAAGAAAAACGAATTGAATTGAAATAGGAATTAAAAAGCAATTCGAATCTGACCATAAAAATAGGAATTTGGCTAGGAAAAGGAGATACCTGGATCATTTGCTTGGTCGTTCAGTTGGCTTTTTTATAATTGGACTTGGGCAGGCTCTTCGGGGAAACTCTCCAAAAAGCTTTCAAGAAGTTCGTCGGCATTATCAATTCTATCATCATATTCACCAATTATCCAAATCATTAATGCTTGTATCAACATATGAAATAAGATTTACACAATATTAGAGCTTCAGAAACCTTGGCCTCGCTCATTCAAAGTGTCCAAACTTGCACAATATTCATAACTGTAGTGAAAAGTTTAAGTAAGATGGATATCTAAATACAACATCATCGTCAATGGAGAACCAAAACCTTACATGTTAGGATATCTTCTAAAAAATATCCTTAATGGGTAAAACTAAAAAGAAAAGTTCGGTTTAAGGAAAAAAATGTTTGAGTATCTGACTCAGTGACAATCTATAAAAGAATAAATTACTCTAGACAAAAGGTTTTGGGCTAACTTGGCCTAACTCATACCAAAATCCATTTCGACATGTTGCATGACTCACTCGAATTTACCGACTCTTATAACATATAAGCTAAAGATAATCATTGCTACAAAGCTTCATTCATAACACAAAATCCATATCAGACCTTGAAAATCGATACTAGTGGGTTCATGAAAGATCGATTCATCCCTTAGAAAGCTAAATAGAAATCAATACCTTGAAATTAATCATTCGTTTAAAATAACTCCATAAATCTGCCATCATAAACACGGTAATCACACACATGTATAAATCACCGTAAACATATATCATCTGAATCTCTAGACAGATATGATTGATGAGATGGACCAAAAAGAAATATTCGAGTACTGAAAATACATTAACAACTAGAATATGAGAATATTTATAACTTACATATAGTTATGTCAAAAAAAAAAAAACCAATTAAGAAACAATAAGAAAGCATAATTTTTTTAATATAAAAGTAAGTAAGATCATAGAGTTGCAAGGTACTTACGGTTGGTAATTGTACTCGATAAGCTAACCAGGTAATTATACTTTTCTGAAACGGGCTAAGTTTATAGCCCTAACTCACCATGCCACCATGGCACCATCCAGTTCGGCAACATGCTACAACAACCAATAGATCACAATTTAGTTCAATTTTGAAAATTGTTTCTTGGTGTTAAATTGATTCATGAATAAATATTATAGAGTAAATTGCAATTTTACCCCCTGAGGTTAGGGGCCATTGGCACTCTTACCCCCCCTAAGGAAATAATTGCAATTTTACCCCCCCACTGTTTGCTCTTATGTCGCATGTTTACCCCCGGCCTTAACAGTCAACATTAAAAGCTAATGGTCAAAGGGTAAATATGTCATTTTACCCCTGCATCTTCTTCTCCTTCATATACCCACCTCACCACCACCACAACCTACCTTTCTTCTCCATCCTCAACCTGAATAACCTCAACCTCCACAACCCACAACCATCCTTACACCACAATCGTCCACCGTAATCATCAACTAACAAATGGAGCTGACCTCTTCCGCCATCATCTTCCACCAACCCGACAACCCACAAACCCCTATCGTCCACCATTGCCATCGGATTCCATAAACCACCACCTGCAATCTAACCCCCAACTCCCTCCGACCTGAAACCCCAACATCCAGAACCACCACCGCAGCAACGAAACCTACATCAGAGATGAATATGATGACGTCATCGAGCAAATTAGTAGCAGGGTCGGTTATGGCGAAAGAGATGTGCCACTTGATCACTTTATTAGCTTTTGCTTTCTGCTGTTTGACTTTTGCCTTCGATCCCAAACCCCTTCAAGATTTCTGTGTAGCCGATCCGAATAGCTCAGGTGTGTAACAGTATCAAGTAAGTCGCAACTTGAACTTGCACTGAGCAGTGATTCGAACCTGAAACCTTACTAGAGGCCGGGTTTGTTGTTATGTATTATCTAACCAACATTTCTTTGCAGTTTTTATAAATGGCATGGCCTGCAAGAATCCTATGCAAATTCAAGCCAATGACTTTTACTTCAGGGGTCTGCACCTTAGGGGCAACACATCAAACCCTTTTGGATTTATGGTGCAGCCTGTGACTGTAGCTCAGTTACCTGGGCTCAACACTTTAGGCATCTCAATGGTCCGGATTGACTATGCACCTTGGTCATGATGTGTTGAATGCAATAGAAGATTCTGGAAAAATAATTGTGGTTGATATTTTGATGTTTTTTGGTGACAAGATTCAATTGAATTTGATGTTTTTTGTTGCAGGTTTTAATTTGAATAATGGTTTGACGTTGGTGGTGGTTGTCGACATATGGTGGCCGGAGGTGAGGAAAAACAGAGTAAACTGCAACCAGTGATTCATCTCAAGTAATATTTGAACGGGTGGTGGTGAATGGCTGTGGCAGTGGTGGTTGAGGGTGGTGGCTGGAGGTGGCAGTGGTGGTTGTGGTGGTGAATGGCGGTGGCAGTGGTGGCAGGGGGTAAAATTACAGAGTAAACAAAACACAGGGGGTAAAATAAAAGGGTAAAATAGTCATTTCACCACCAAGTCAACAGATCAGTCAACAAAATTGAGCTTAGGGGGTAAGGTTGCGACATAAGAGTTAACAGTAGGGGTAAATTTGCAATTATTTCCTTAGGGGGGGGGGGGTAAGAGTGCCAATGGCCCCTAACCTCAGGGGGTAAAATTGCAATTTACTCAATATTATATGATAAAATGATTGGTGTTCATATGTAGCTACCATTTACATGATGCAGGTTTGCAAAATCTGACCCATTACTCTCACTCACATACTAGCTCAATGGTTGTAACATCTACCGGCAAGAATTCTCTGCATAGCCTTAAGCCAGTGAGGTGGATTCAATATATAGTAAGGGTTCTAAACCACCTTCGCCACCGCTGAACTGTTGAAAATCAAAACATGCAACCACTGTTACTGGTCATGACTGGTAGATGGAAATATAAGCATGGGAGTGTTAATTATTCGTAGAAGCCAAAGCACATTTCACATAATTTAGCGTAAAAAGACTCAATGCTTTATTCTCGAACCAATTACAAACGATTTCAGTAACAAAGATGAAAAAAAAGCATTTGGTATTATCTGTATATGAGCCCACTGAACTGCCCAGTTTGAGAATGCCTTCATGCATAGTTGTCGATAGCGAATAACTACAAATAATGACAAGGCACCTATAGGCTACGTAACGAATAGCTACAAAAAGCGATGGCTATTTTATAAATAGCCATAAAGTAGTCGAAAATTCAAGAAATTGTTTTACATGTGAGATTAAATATATTATTAATATAATATTTAATCTTTTAGCCATTATAATCATTTATATTATATTAGATCAAAATATATTAATGACCTATTAATAATTAGTTGGTAATTGTTGATGGACCATATTATCCTTATTAACTACTTAGGTTTCCTCTTGGGTGTATATATAAGGGGATTATTAGAGAGTTTAAAGGTTACACACTTAGTGAATCAACCAACCCTCATAACATCATATCGGCTCTCTCCCCATAACCGAAACCTCCCTACTTTCGGTTCATCACCATCATCACCTTACACCCTAAGGAGGAACCAGATCATCCTGACAAGTATGTCGAACTCAATGACTGCATCTCTGACTGGATTCTCTGCTGGCCTGTCTACTGTAACAGGTATGTGATTCATGTTTTCCATTATGTTTAAACAGAACTGATCAACATGTGGTATCAGAGCATATGTTGATAAATCAGTTCTGTTTTCGTATCTATCATTCTGGGATCATAATCTGGAAAACAGAAAATGTTTTAAAGCTTTTAAATATCACGGCTGTTTCGAGTCCTTGTTGCCGAAATCCCTGTTTTCGGAAAAGCATATTTGATAAATTGACTCGAGACTATAATGGGCAAATCTTAATATCCGAAATCTGTCAATAAAAGTCTAAAATTTAAGATTTCGGAACCTAGAATTATGTTTTTTTATTTTTTAGGGTTCATCGCTTGTTCTAAGTAAAACTCAAAAATTCCCTAAATTTTGGAATATGATTTGGATTAGTGGGTGTTTTCATTGTTTTGATCTTAATTTTATGTATTAAAGTTTCGAAAACTGTTAAAGGATAATCAGTTATTATTTTCGAAATCTTTTGATAAGTTTAGATCAAAAATAAAATAGGAAACACTATCCCACAATCCCTCAAATTTCGAGTTTCAGTTATTATCACAATAAACAGCCTTAACAGTGGATTCGAAATCATCAATGAAACTAATCGCACAAGTTCCCTTCAGTCGCACAAGATCAGATCACATAAGATATGATATGATCGCACAAGGGCAATCGCACAAGACAATCGCACAAGATTTGTACAACTAATTAAGTATGTGACAACCTGGGTCACTGTGACCATCAAACAAATACCGAGCCAATGAAATATTGTATTTCATACTTGGGATTTGTAAAAAATATGTGTATCGTTTGCACATATCAATTCTTGTTCAATTTCAAACTCTAAATCGCTTTCTGGAAGGTTATACGCGCACCGATGCGTAAAATATAACCAGTTTAATGCAACAAACACTCCGGAATAGTTACATAGGCTTAACATACCTTAAATAACCTTTACATAACTTAGAAATAAGTTTTGAAGGCTTTGGTATGGCAAAATCAAGTTAAATCGCTTACAGGGACTAAAGTTGACAAACTGCGAAAGTATGCCAATTTGAACTGTAACAGACATTTCGGAACATGACCATAAGTTAAACATACCATAAATATCCTTTACATAGCTTAGAAATAGGCTTTGAGGGGTTTGGTGTGCTAAAATAAACTTTTGGGTCATTCAGGGACTAAAAGTGTCAAAAAGTGCACAAGTTTGTATTTTCGCGCATAACTTACGTTCTGAATACATCCGGACATCCAAAAATTTATGAAAGCATGACTACATTATATTTTTGTGTTCGCCATAAGAAAAATCCATTCGTCGCGTCATTTGGATCGTTTTTCGCGCTTGTGCGCATTCCGTCGTAATTAAGCGAACATCGCGTTCGTACGACCAAACGAACCATCATCCGACATATTTTTGAACATGTTTCATATCCACAATGTTTAGGCAACATTTTAGGGCCTTAAAGTTGGCTTTACGGGCCTTAGAAGTGTCGGGAATGGCCTTAAACACGTGCAGGGGCTGAAACTGTCATTTCTGAAACATATATGCAGATCAGAAGCTTCAGGCGGCCCGCATTGTGTTTGGCTGATCCTGAAGCGGGCCGCTTTAGCCCTTCAGATCACCCAAAGGTCAAGTTTCAGCTGTTATAATCGTTTTTACCCCTTCCAAAGGTCAAATGACACTTGTTAAACTCCTATGGTGTCCAAAAATCAGTACCACAACATTGTGACAAGTGTACGCACGAGATTCGATCACGTTATTCAAGAAACGATCCTAACGGTTACCCGAATACTATAAATACCCATGCCATCCATCCTCATTACTTACTAGAATCTGATCAAAATGCTCTAAGTTGATGCCATTGCTTCATACCTGAGCTCTTTGATCTAGATTAGCATTTGGGGACCCTTCGTAAGTCTTCTTTCGTTCTTTTATTGCTTTTTGAGTCCGAAAGTCAAACTTTGTTTGACTTTCTGCATTGACCAGTTTATGGTCGATGCGAAGTTCGTTTGAACTTCATAACGTGAGCGTGATCACGATGGTTATAGTCCCTAGTGACTATACCTACTGATTACCACGTTATCTAGGCTCAGTGACGAGCCGTAGTTTCGGTCAGAATACGTATTCTAGCATATTTTGTAACCAAACTACTTATGGGTATCAAAACTGTTTGTTTTGATACCAAACCTGTTTTCTAAACTTAGTTAAGCATGTTTTAACATGCTTAGCTCGTCACTTTTAGTTTAGTGCTTAGATAGGGTCGTAAGGTAAGCGATCTAAACAATCGCTTATACTTTTGAACCCGACCCGTTTGGTCGATCATTAGGATCCGACCAAGCACATTAGGTGACCATAGTATATAGGGAATAACCTTACGAGGTTATACCTTATGGTCGCTTCGTTTAAGTAGTTGTATGATAGGTAGTTTATATGCCTTAGGTAAATTTCCAAAATACCCCTTTGATGCCAAAATTCATTTTAAACATATGTAACATAACTTTTGACATCTCAACTGATTTGACAACCATATTAGACATGTTAAGGCATATATTACTTGTCATAGGACTAGTTAGGCGGTCCGAACGCGTTTCACGCGAACGACGCGTTAAAGTAGCATAAGCTACCTAAACGGGTCGTAATGGGTCACAAGCACTTAGGATAGGTTTCATTTAGTATGTAGGCTTTGTTAAACCAAATGACACGAGTCTCTACACTCGTTTGGTTTACGAAACCTCATTCTATCCAATCATCCGATTAAGGTCCGGTTATTAACATAGTTACCTATATTAGGTGCCGTTTGATTCTGAGATCTCTAGCATTACTTGGTGATTATCTTTAGACATCTGAGCAATCTCAAGTGAGTACATAGACCCCTCTTTTACTGTTTTCCAAACTGTTTTGGGGTGAAACACATGTGCCTACTTATTACTTTCATGCTTTCCTGTTTTGACATCATATAACTGCTATGTTCATTAGTACATTATAGTACATGATTTCATTACATTTCATGCTATGTATGCCATTGTGTGCATATTTAGTACATTGTTTTACATTGCATTTTGTTGCATATGCTCATCTAGTATATGAACACATTATATTACATTTTGAACCGTTGTATCTATGAACCGTTAGTATCTGTGAACCGTTGTACCTGTGAACCGTTTGTATCTGTGAACCGTTGTATCTGTGAAGCGTTTGTATCTGTGAACCGTTTGTATCTGTGAACCGTTGTATCTGTGAACCGTTTGTATCTGTGAACCGTTTGTATCTATGAACCGTGTGAACCGTATTTGACCATACATAAACACTTCTACAATTGTTAAACATTACTTTGGTGGTTTGGTTTGATTAAGTGATTAAGTAACGATGCGTGTGTAATATGATACAAGCATGGTGGATACACCGCTGGTACTTCCTATATATAAGTGTTTGTATGGTATTACATATCGTAGCGTTATTTGAATCATTTCAGTTTGAGACATATAACATTTTATACAATTATCATACTTTTCACAAGACATTGATTTACAAACAACTTATCTTAAACAAATACATTTTTACATGGTTATTCATTTAACCTGACATTTATTTATACATATCATCTGAATTTATCATTTTTCAAATGATTTACAAAACAAAGCAAATTACAAGGTTCATGACTAAACATTTTCTCAAACATAAGTCATGAAACCTATTTTCACAAAACCTATGTATCTCACAAGCATTTTTATGCTGACGTACCTATTTTCACATGTGTTTTTCAGGAGCTGTTGCATAAGATGATCAAGATACACATAGGCAGACTTGGGCTTTAGTGACAATAAAAGATGCAAGACTAGTTAATTATGTTGTATTTCCTTGTTTGATAAGACATTGTAACACTTTTAATCAATAAAACAAAACTTCAATTACCATGGATTTGAGACAATTAATTCTGTTACAACACTCCCCGATGTTTCCGCCACGTTTAGTATGTTCTACGTGGTCGGGGTGTGACAGAAAAGATGGTATCAGAGCCAATGGTTATAGGGAATTAGGTTATTACTAATGCTTTGACCTAGTCTATAACCTTCTTAGGACCCTAACGCGAGTTTACTTGCGTTTAGTCATAAAACAATACCGTCACCTATCCTTAGGCGACTACCATAACAAGAACATAAATTTCAAAACCGCTTTGAAAACTAATCATCTGTTCTAGGATGATTGATTACAAGGTTTTGAACCCTCTGTTATATGGTTTTGAACCCCTTTGAATTTTCAAAATCTCGTCAAGGTTTTGGGTTTTAAATAATGTGAACACGTGCAAACTGGAAGGGTGAATGCCTGTATTCTGGGTTTTCTGTCTAGGCAAGCACTTCGTATACATCTCATCAGACGCGAGACCAGTTGTGCTTACCTGGGAATTCTTGGGATGAGTGTTCACTTATAGGCGAGCATGTCTTCGCGATACATTATTTTTTACCTATTTACTTTGATTGGTCACTGTGTGTCGTTTGTTGCTTTGTAGTAACAAACAAATGATCACTATCCTTGCTTTCTTCAGATTTGTTTCATCTCATTCTTTTCGTCTAATTCTCTCACTCGTTTCCTTTCATGTTTCCTCTTTTAGAATGCCTCCTCGACGCGAAAGCCAGATAGCGACTGCCGAATTGGCAGAAATCATTGCGCAGCAAATGGCTGCTCAATTCCCAAACCTCTTTGCTCAATGGAATCAAGCCAACAACAACAACAATGGTCCATGCAATTTCAAGAGTTTTAACTCGGCGAAGCCACTCAAGTTTAGTGGTTCTGAGGGAGCGACTAGGCTTCTTCAATGGTTCGAGAGCATTGAGAATACTTTCCGCCACGTGCAGTGTCCTAACAATCGCAAGGTCGAGTTTGCTTCAAGTGTGTTCCAGAAGAGAGCCCTTACGTGGTGGAACGGAGTTATGAGAGACCGTGGTGCTGAGGTTGCTCTAGCACAGACATGGGCTGAACTTAGGGCCCTTATGATGAAGGAATTCTGTCCTCGTCACGAGATCAGGGCCTTGGAAAGGGAATTCGACAATCTTGAGCAAGACAGCGGTGAGCATCGAGCCTACACGGACCGTTATGAGGAGTTAAGTCTGTTATGCCCAAACATGGTCACGCCTTTGGATAAGGCAATCGAAAAGTACATTGATGGCCTCCCTGACTCAATACAAGACATTGTGACTGGCAGCAACCCTATTACAGTTAGACAGGCCATTGAGCTATCTGCAACCTTGACTGAATCAAAGATCAGGAAAGGTAAGCTTTTCCGAAAAGGTGACAAGAAACAGGTCGAGGAATCGGACCAAATCGAGGAATCAAAGACCATGGATGAACAGACTGGATCCCCTAAGAAGACAAAGAAGCGAAAGGCTTCTCAGAACTTTGCCATGGTTACTCACAATGATCAAGCCGTCCCCAACCAACCAGCTCAACCTCCTGCTAGGAAGCCATACAACGGAACTGCACCCTTGTGCAACCAATGTGGCCTACATCATCATGCTGCTGTGAAGTGCCGCAAATGCCAAACTTGCGGACTTATAGGCCATACAGCAAGAGTCTGCCCAGCTGCAGCTGCACCAAACCAAGCTGGCCACAACCCCGCTCACGGTCGTTTTCTACCAGGTTCTTGTTTCAACTGTGGCGAGATGGGTCATTTCCAAAGAAATTGCCCAAAGCTTGCTAATGCAAATCCGGCACAAGGATGAGCATCTGACCAACCATAAGACAACATCGTTTAGAAATAATCACGTCTTATGTATTATTGTTGGTGCACTAAATGTCTGCTGATTACGTCATTATCAAGTCTTGTGTCTAGGATTGTTTGAATGATCACACAATAGGATTTAAGTTAGGGTTTTTATGTTTAAACACAAGAGATTTCGCTTGAGAGGGTATGTGTTTGCTTGAAGCGAAATCAGCATAAGAGATTTCGCTTGAACAAGCCTCAAGCGAAATCATACACTCTATAAATAGGTGGTTAGGTCATTTGAAGCGGATCATCAGTTGTTAGTGTATGTGAGTCGAGGTGCTGCTGAATTTTTGTCAGAAATTCATTGTAAAGACTCAGAAGGAATTAATAGAAGGAAAATTAAAAGAACAAAGCTGTTATGACTTTGTATACATTGATTCCGCCTTTGTATTCAAAGATGAACGCCTTAACTGACTTTTAGAGGTCGTCCAACGGTCCAACAAGTGGTATCAGAGCTCAGGACGAGGAGTTCATACCATAGCAGTACGTTCACGATGGATGATATTTTCTTGAACCCGTTTAGCGATATGTACGCATTCGCAGGAAACTCGGGAGACGATACTTCTTCAAACGATGTAAACAAAAGTCCACCGAAAGAAAGAAAGAAGGAAGCTTGGGAGTCCGAAAGTGCATTTGGAACATTTAACAAACCTCCTAAGCTGATGGCTATAGAAGATTATAGCAGGTGGGCAACAAAGTTCGAAGATTGGTTGATGGCATTTGCTTTTCCTTGCTGGAAGAGTATGAAAAATGGTTTTGCCCAAGGAAAGAAGAATGGTGAAGCATTAAGATCAGCTGAAGAGATTGAAAATTTTGTGGCTGAGCAAAAATGTGTGGCATTATTGTTTCAATCGGTGCGTGAAGACATCATTTCGCTGATAGATTACTCAAATTCTAAAGACTTATGGGAAAAACTAGAAAAGAAGTGTCTTGGAAGCAAAGAGATTGTAAAAAATAAAAAGAAACTTCTTAGGAAAGAGTTTGATATGTTTAGTTGTATGAAAAATGAATCGGTGTGTAAAATGATTGAAAGGTTCGGTCATCTGAAGCTGGAATTAGCAAGACATGATATCAGATATTCAGATGATGAGCAAGTATACAAGTTGTTCGATTCATTGCCAGACGAGATGGAGTGGAGATATTATGCTCTCATGCTTAAAAACACTATTCCTTCTGAATTGTTGACACCAGATTTGGTGATTGAGAAACTTGAAAGTCATGAACTAGAGTTGAAAAAGACGTACAAAGTTAATCATTCATCTTATCAACAGAATCTGGATCTGTACTATCCAAAAAGCATGATGCCGAAAGCTACTTCTCCAAAAACTGCATTTTCTGCTGAGAATGTTTTTCCAGCAAGCAAAGAAAGTCAAAACAATTCAAGCAGTGGAGGCCATAGTGGTTATCACAGTGGATCTACATCTTCTGCAAATCATTCTGATGCGAAGTTTTCTTGCAATATCGCGATAGATCTGAAGAACGCACAGAATTTTGATGAGGAGTCGGCCAAGCAACAAATGGTCTTTCTGGCGTCTGTTCTGGAATCCTATGAAGGGTTGGTGGCTGGAAAAATTGGGAATACAAATCTGACGAAAGAAGACTACGATCAGATAGACCCTGAAGAAATGGAGCTGATCGACATTCGTTGGGCAATGGCAAGTGCAGTTCGACGTGCACAACGTTTCATGGAGATTACAGGAAGAAAAACGATCGGTGGTCCGTCTACAAAACTGGGGTTCGATAAATCCAAAGTGACATGCTTCAAGTGTAAGCAGAAGGGTCACTTCAAACGAGAATGCCGAAACGCTTATGCTGATGAGTCGGAGAACCCTTTCAGAGATGATTATTACAAAAAGGCAATCTACCATCAGAATAAATCTGAGCCGCCTAGATTGAAGCAGGTTGAAGACAACAGAGACAAATCAAGGGCTCTTGCTGTGATTTATGATGATGAGGGGTATGATTGGAGTAAGGAAGTTCTACCTGAAGAAGATGCGGTGGGTTACGCATTCATGGCAAGCAATGATGAACCCATTAAGTGGAAAGATGATCGTACTGAGGAACAGAAGTATCACTATCGGAAGATGGTTGCTGAAACCAAGATTATCAGACTTTCTGGTATCTTTCTGGAAGCTAGAAGAGCAAACAGATGGGATCCAGATAGAGAGTGCTATCTTGATAGGTATGGCAACATTGCGATTGATGACAAAACGCTAGATATCGAAGCCATCATCAAGGAGTACAAAGAAGAAGATGAATATTGGCAGCACAAGTGGTGGGGAACTCCAACTTCGAAAATGATTGAAGAAGAAAAAGAGAAAGAGAGAAAGGAGAAAGAGGAAAAAGAGAAGAAAGAAAAGCAAGTTGATACAGGCATAATTGATACTACGCAAGAGTTGACAGCTGAAAACCTGGGAGTGATGGCTGACAAAGTGCTAGCTGCAAAGGCACTTGAGGTAGATCCTAATTCTGTTACTGAGTCAAAGGGATCAGTCAGTCAAAGTGTGTCGACGAATGCGTCAGGTAACAAGATTGATGGAAATGCTGACTGCAAAAATTGCACCAAACAATGCAATTTTTGTAGCACTGTCACGTATCTTAACAATGAAAAAATTCAGAATCTGACAAAAAAAGGTTAGAAATGTTGAAGATCAGATTCTCGATCGTGACAAAATTGTAAGAGCTTCAACTGAACGGATTAAAGAATTAACGGCTCAAATTGAAAATGATAAAACTGAACGTGAGAAAATAAAATCTGAAAATGAAAAGTTAATTCTTGAAAACCGTCAAATTTCTGAAAAGTTTGAGAAATTGAAAAGCATTGTCAAAGATAGTGATGATCGTAATGGCAAAACATTTAAAGAAAATGAACATCTAAGAGCTGTTTTGAGGTTAAAAGAAGAATCGATTAATGAACAACTGGATCAAATTGCTAAACTGAAACTTAAAGTTCAAGAAGCTGAAATTGAAAATGAACGAATCCAGTTGAAGCTTAACAGCTATAAATCGGCAAGCTTTGTTTTGCAGCATATTGTTCCTAAACCTATAGGGAAAAACAAAGATGGCGAGGATGTGTTTTCTGATGGAACGGGTGTAGGTTTTCACAAAGTTCCACCGCCAATTTTAGACAACTACACGAAAAAGCAGTCTAGTTTGGTGGAAATTGAGGAAGAAAGTGAAGTTAAACTTCCTGAAAACATTGATGTCACGTTCACATCTTCCAATGACGAGGGTGTCCAAAGTGATGTGGTGAAAAGTGTGGTAGATAAAGTGCTTAAACCGGATTGTGACACTTCTGAGGAGGATGGGTGTTTCTTAGACAAATACATTCAGAAACAAAAGTCCAAAAACAACTTAAGTGATGAACCGGGTCTTGTGATGTACAAGATGGCTGGATCTGATAAGTTGTATTCGGATTCTGAGTTTCCCATTGAGAATGTTAATGTGAAAAAGTTGACAAATGTTTTCAAGTTAGTTGAAGTTGAGTTGTCAGAGGTGAACAGTTTGAGTCAAACAAAAAGGCAAATGAATTTTGAGAAAGATAAAGCTTATTACAAAAAGCCTGTTGTTCCACCACGTTTTTATAATAACAATAGAAACAATTGGTCGGGTGGTTATCGAGGTGGTAAGAGTTATCAGAAAAGGAGTTTTCAAAACAGAAGGTTTGCTGAAAAGAAGGTGTTTGTAAATGGTTCAAGTTCACTTTCTGATGAGGAAAATGAAATCTTTTCAAAATCAAATAAAGAGTTCTTTGAGAAGAGAGCTTCGCAGGCTCAGTCTGAAGGCACGAGTCGAGTAGCTGATACTCGTACTTGTTTTAGATGTAACCAAGTTGGTCATATTGCACGAAAGTGTACATATGTGAAGCCTAGGACTGAAGCTGTGAAGGTTCAACAAAAGAAGGTTGATGTGAAGGGTAAATCACCAATGTATGTTGAGAAGAAAGTGATAGAGAATCAAAAAGTTAAAAATGATAACATCAAAGTGAAAAATGAATCCGTAAAGAAAGTGGTAACTCAAAATGACAAGTTTTATAAACGGGTTGCATTAACTGAACAAATTTGGAAACCTAAAACAGAGAAGAAAATTTCAACTTCTGAAGTGAAAAAGGCTGAAGAATCAATTTCGGTTGATTATGATGCAAATTTTCCACCTTTGAAGGCTGAAAATTTCAAAATTCAAATTGCTAGAGTCAAGGTTACACCTAAGGCTGATGAGGCCTGGGTGGACACCATGTTCGAATAAGCAGTTTGAATTGCCGGAGCTTCCTTGTTCGCAAAGCATGAATCAGCATCTTTATTGAAGTGTTTTAAAATCAATTTGTGGTATGTGCAGGATCTTCCAAGAACCATTTCAAGATGGATCATGGATAGTGGCGCATCTCGACATATGACAGGAAAAACTGCATTGCTATATGATGTGAAGAATATCAATGGTGGTTATGTGGGATTTGCAGGTCATGAAGGTGGTCGAATTGTTGGTGAAGGAACGTTATCCAATGGGATTGTGACGTTTGAGAGAGTTAACTACATCACTGAGCTGGAGAACAATCTGCTTAGTATCTCGCAGATTTGTGACAATCAGTATACTACTCACTTCACTGATAAAGAATGTTTGATTCTGAAACCTGGTTTTGTTATCCCTGAAGAATGGATTATTATGAGGCCACCTAGAGTGAACGATTTATATGTGTTAGATATGTCTGTAGCAACTACAACTACTGGTCAAGCACATTGTTTCGTGTCTAGAGCAACTGAAAAAGAATCGAGATTGTGGCACCGTAAGATGGGGCATATTCACCTAAGGAAGATGAATCACTTGGTGCACAATGATTTGGTATTGGGAGTTAATATCAAAGGTTTTCATCTGGAAGGGGAGTGCATTAGCTGCATCAAAGGCAAGCAGAAGAAAAAATCACATCCTACAAAGAAAGTCAATTCAGTTTCGAGACCGCTGGAAAGACTTCACATGGATTTGTTTGGTCCGGTGAATGTCAAGAGCATTACAGGAGATTACTATTGTTTGGTCGTTACTGATGATTATTCCAGATTTTCGTGGGTTTCTTTCTTGAAGACGAAAGATGAAACATTTGACAGTTTGATGGGTCTGTTCAGAAAAATTGAGAATTTGTACCAAAGGCGTATCAAGAGAATTCGAAGTGATAATGGTACTGAATTCAAGAACAGCAAGATGGAAGAATTTTGTGATGAAAGAGGTATTTTGCATGAATTTAGTGCTCCGTACACTCCGCAGCAGAATGGAGTCGCGGAACGCAAAAACCGGACACTAATCGAGACGGCTAGAACTATGCTCGCAGATTCAAAGTTACCGATTAATTTTTGGGCTGAAGCTGTTTCCGCCGCATGCTATACGCTCAACAGGGTTCTTATTGTCAAGAAGTTCAACAAAACATGCTTTGAGTTAATCAATAACCGCAAACCGAATTTGAAGTATCTAGAACCGTTCGGGTCACCTTGTACGGTTATAGAACCTTTTGGAAAGTTTGGTCCGAAGTGCATTGAGGGCATATTTGTTGGTTATTCAAATCCATTGCGACGTGTCTTCGTTCCAAGTGAGAAGCGGATTATTGAAGCTGCAAATGTTGAATGTCAAGGTTATACTATGCCGCCGCAGAATCCTGGTGATTCATGGCGTTATCATTATGACAAACTTTGGGATTCGTTTGACATGAGAGAAGAATCATAGGATGATGAAGATTTCTTTGATGAGTTGGATATTTTACGTGAATATGAGTCACAGCTAAGATTCCTTGCTGAGTATTCGAGGAGACCACGGGAAACTTCAAATGATGATGAAGCAGGTCCAAGTAATGCTGGTGAACATGATGATGTCCAACAGAATGAAGTTGCTCAGGATAATCAGTCGGCTCAGAATGATAATCTAGAAGCTGAAAACATGCCAGTTTTTGATCATGGTGATTCAGATTCAAATTCTGAGGGGGAGCAAATTCAGATTTCAGGTCAAACAAACCAAGTTGGTGAACAAGATGCAGAGCAGAATGTTACTAATCTGGAGGGAAATGTAGAGGTTCCGAGTGAAGTGATGCCGCGAACTTTCTCATATCATCCAGAGGAGTTGATTATAGGAGAATTGCAAGCTGGAGTTCGCACTCGAAATCAGATTGATAAAGGGCTTACTTGTTTTTATACAAAAGTTGCTCCTTTGCAAACTGAATTTTCATTAAGTTGTTTTATCTCGCAGATTGAACCAAGAACTTACAAAGAGGCGCTTACTGAAGACTCTTGGGTCAATGCTATGCAGGAGGAACTTAGTCAATTTGAGAAATTGGGAGTGTGGAAGTTAGTTGATTTGCCGGATGGTCATAGGAAAATTAACACTAAGTGGGTATTCAAGTGTAAGAGGGACGATAGAGGAGTTGTCGTAAGGAACAAAGCTCGACTCGTTGTTCAGGGATTTAGTCAACAGGAGGGAATTGATTTTACCGAAGTCTATGCTCCTGTAGCACGACTAGAGGCGATCAGAATTTTCCTAGCATTTGCGTCTTGGAAGAACTTCAAAGTTTATCAGTTGGATGTTAAATCGGCGTTTCTTTATGGGAAGGTTAAAGAGGAGGTTTATGTCGGACAGCCGCCGGGCTTTACCGATCCAATCCACAAAAACAAGGTCTACTTATTGGACAAAGCGCTGTATGGTTTACACCAGGCCCCGAGAGCTTGGTACGAGACTTTGTCTCAACACCTACTCGCTAACAAGTTCATTCGTGGAAAAGTGGATGCCACTCTCTTCACTAAAGTCGTTGATGGTCATCTTCTGATAGTTCAGATTTATGTGGACGATATAATCTTTGGGTCAACAAATGAAAATCTATGCAAAGATTTTGAATCAGTGATGAAGCAGAAGTTTGAAATGTCATCAATGGGGGAGATGGAATTCTTTCTGGGATTACAAGTTGAACAACTTCCTGAGGGAATTTTCATTCATCAGTCAAAGTATGTTCATGATATTCTAGAGAAATTTGGGATGTCAAGTTCTACTCCAGCTGCTACCCCACTTGCAACAAATCATGGGATTCACCCAGATCTCACCGGAGACAGGGCTGATGAAACTTTTTACCGATCCATGATAGGTTCTTTAATGTACCTAACTGCTTCACGTCCTGATATAATGTACCCAACGTGCCTCGCAGCAAGATTTCAGTCTAACCCGAGAGCATCGCACATGATTATTGTGAAGAGGATATTGCGCTACCTGAAAGGAACTCCTTCATTGGGGTTGTGGTATCCTAGAAAAGGCGATTTTACGCTCGAAGGGTATTCCGATTCGGATTTCGGATGCTGCAAAGTCAATTCAAAATCAACAACTGCAGGATGCCAGTTCTTTGGTCCTAGATTGGTTACCTGGCAGTGTAAGAAACAAACGTCTGTGGCGTTATCTACTTGTGAAGCGGAGTATGTTTCTGCTAGCAGTTGCTGCTCTCAGATCTTGTGGATACAGCAACAGATGCGCGACTACGGTTTGCAGTTTCTTAACATACCTCTTTTTGTTGATAATGAGGCCGCAATAAATATAACAAAAAATCCAGTACATCACGCTAAAACTAAACACATAGAAATTCGTCATCACTTTATTCGTGATTGCTTTGAGAAAAAGTTGATACGAATTGAGAAAATCCACACAGACGAACAGAAAGCTGATTTACATACCAAAGCTTTTGATAAAAATCGGTTTAAATATTTGTTAAAACTGAATGGTATGAAGCTTCTGTCGGTGTCGGATGGCATAATTGGCGTTGATGAAGGTACTGTTGCGGATGAAGACGAGAAACAATCTGCAATGGTTTGTCGAATTTTTACTTGTTTTGGTATTTAGGGGGAGTAGATGTTTGTACATAGTTTATTTTCAGAAAATACAAAAACAGTAAAAATGCAAAAATACAAAAACATGAT
Source organism: Helianthus tuberosus (assembly GCA_030545235.1). Taxonomy (NCBI): domain Eukaryota; kingdom Viridiplantae; phylum Streptophyta; class Magnoliopsida; order Asterales; family Asteraceae; genus Helianthus; species Helianthus tuberosus. The sequence continues at coordinate 2,109,248 of JARYGA010046293.1, forward strand.
AAAATGAAAAAGAGCTTGTGTATATAGGGAAAATGATAGTACATCGGCTAGACGATCACAGTATGCTAAAGAATTGGAAAGTATAAAAGAGTTAAACAATCTTAATGATGATGTGTCGATAGGTTTTCACACATTTAGTAGATTTATTCGGGATATAAACCTAAATTCAAACTTGTGAATTCGTGGGGAACACTACTTGGATATATAGGTAACCCCTGAAATCTCGTTTGAAAGGTCTCTTAATCTGATATACTAGGTCTTTATACTCTATGATGTCTGGGGTATTATTCCGGGACTTCTGCTGAACGGTAGTTCTGACCTAGTCCCTGGCTAATACTTGCTGCAATGCTTGAAACACAGCATTAAACCCTCAGTATGCTGAAACAATTAAAATTGATATATGCTGCTGTTGTAAGCAAAAAGATCCTCTAAAGGGGACACACCGAAAAGTCGAAGCTGATATCTCTCTGTGTATACGGAAGTATCGATCTGAGATCCCTCGGCCCTCGCATACCTAAATTATATACAGATATCATTGTAGTATTCTCACCTGTAAGACTGATTATTGAGATTCTGGATACGGGAGTATATTCAAGAGGTGGGACACATGAATGATCTAAGTTCTTAATTCATCTAAATCGTATCCTGAGTAAGTTGAAATTTGTGTGAGAATTTAAGATGGATCAGTATATCGACAATCGAGGTGAATTGTTTAAATCTGAGTATGAAATGTAGCTTAACGGTACTTGTGATTTGTCTGAAAAGCTGATATGATTCCCTGACACGCTCACAAAAATATGTTTGTAAATAGTTTACTTTGTTTACTTTCTGCAATTTAAGTTTTCTGTATTTCATTTCTTAGTTTAGAACACTTTGATAAAATACAAAAAGATTTTATTTCTGCTTTATTTTCCGACAAACCAAAGTGGAAAGTTGATTGTTGGATTTTCAGATGTTTGAAGCAGATGCAGGAGATTCTGGACTGAAGAATGAGGAGAGCTTACTTTGAAGAAGTTTGATTTGTTTGAAATGACAAAAACAAGTTCATTAACTTGATACTTGTTATTTTCAGAAAATGTTTGAAATTGTTGTTTTAAAATCAGTTTGTTTCGTCAAAAGATCAACCAAGGTCATTAATTTGGACTTGGTAGATTAATCAAGTGATCAGGGTCATTAACTTGAACCTGAATATTTGAGTGGATTGCTATAGCTGATTGAGTTTGTGTTTTTGTGATTGAAAAGATAGTTTGTAATGTTTGTTGGTTGAGTAACAGGTTTGATCTTCATTATTCCCAACGGAAGCTATTTGTTAAAGCTTGAACCAGATTTCTCAGATTCTAGCATATCGAGAAGGGGAGTCTGTGAAAGGGGGAGTCTGGATCAACATTCAAAGGGAAGATTGAAGTTTAAAGTTTAAAGCTTGAAGATAAAGATTGATGAGAGTTTTTACAATGTTTGAAGATTGTTAAAGACAAAGACTTGAAGCCAAAGACTTCATCAACATCCAAGGGGGAGTCTGTTGCTGCACTAAATGTCTGCTGATTACGTCATTATCAAGTCTTGTGTCTAGGATTGCTTGAATGATCACACAATAGGATTTAAGTTAGGGTTTTTATGTTTAAACACAAGAGATTTCGCTTGAGAGGGTATGTGTTTGCTTGATGCGAAATCAGCATAAGAGATTTCGCTTGAACAAGCCTCAAGCGAAATCATACACTCTATAAATAGGTGGTTAGGTCATTTGAAGCGGATCATCAGTTGTTAGTGTATGTGAGTCGAGGTGCTGCTGAATTTTTGTCAGAAATTCATTGTAAAGACTCAGAAGGAATTAATAGAAGGAAAATTAAAAGAACAAAGCTGTTATGACTTTGTATACATTGATTCCGCCTTTGTATTCAAAGATGAACGCCTTAACTGACTTTTAGAGGTCGTCCAACGGTCCAACAATTATTTTCTTTTGTTGTAATGGTCCATGAAACAGTTGTTATCATTGTTTATAAATAAATCTTTTATTTACATTGCAATGTATTTATGAGGTTGTATGCATGAACAACATATCCCCTGCAATACCGATAATCAAGGAACCGCATTCCTTGAAGAACAGACTACCCCCAAATTTCTTCCATTGTATGATCTCTTGCGTTTCCACGAAATTTCCTAAGTACCCGTTTATTCTAAGGAAAACGAAGTACAAGGCGCAAGTTACAACACTGGACGAATACCCAAAGTACCACTATAAATCCTTAACAGGGTACCTAAGGGTATTTCCGTGAATCCTTAAATTGTTGTGTTCCTTAATTCGACCATTACGTTTCTTTGTAAACAAAATCGAAATTTTGTAGATCTTCCTATCTATTCAGATAGATCCCAGAGGACATTGAAGTTCATCGACTGGTTTCCATATCCGTTCTCAATCGATAACAAATTAATAACAAATTAATAACCAAGTTAAACAACTATGTGATTATGTGCTTATGAACATTACAAGACAAACTGTGCGGACTATGCAAGGAATTACGTAATTATGGATGCATACATAATTATGGAATTTAGTGCACAGAAACCACAGTGAGCTTTGTCATGTGCCTAGAAGTTAACTCCATTCATTTCCGTTTCTGAGGAAACACCCGTAGAAAATGACTCCGTTTGTTCATTTTCGTTTCTGAAGATTTTCCGCTAAGGAAATGAATATCCGTTTGTCTATCCTTTTCATTTCCGTTTCTGAGGAAGCACCCGTAGAAAATGACTCCGTTTGTTCATTTTCGTTTCTGAAGATTTTCCGCTAAGGAAATGAATATCCGTTTGTCTATCCTTTTCATTTCCGTTTCTGAGGAAGCAACCGTAGAAAATGACTCCGTTTGTTCATTTTCGTTTCTGAAGATTTTCCGCTAAGGAAATGAATATCCGTTTGTCTATCCTTTTCATTTCCGTTTCTGAGGAAGCAACCGTAGAAAATGACTCCGTTTGTTCATTTTCGTTTCTGAAGATTTTCCGTTAAGGAAATGAATATCCGTTTGTCTATCCTTTTCATTTCCATTCCTGAGGAAGCAACCGTAGAAAATGACTCCGTAAGTTCATTTTCGTTTCTGAAAATTTTCCGCTAAGGAAATGAATATCCGTTTGTCTATCCTTTTCATTTCCGTTTCTGAGGAAGCAACCGTAGAAAATGACTCCGTTTGTTCATTTTCGTTTCTGAAGATTTTCCGTTAAGGAAATGAATATCCGTTTGTCTATCCTTTTCATTTCCATTCCTGAGGAAGCAACCGTAGAAAATGACTCCGTAAGTTCATTTTACGTTTTTGAAGATTTCCTGTTGAGGAAATGAATCCCCGTTTGTTTATTCCTTCATTTCCGCTTCTGAAGAATACTCGTTGAGGAAAATGACTCCGTCTGTTCATTTTCGTTCTGAAGAATGTCCGTTAAGGAAATGACAGGATTATGCCTTACATATCTCTGGTGGTTGTTTTGACACAAAGTCACAAATGGACTCCTATGAATAAATTTCGGGACGAAATTTCCTAAAGTAGGGGAGACTGTGACAACCTGGGTCACTGTGACCATCAAACAAATACCGAGCCAATGAAATATTGTATTTCATACTTGGGATTTGTAAAAAATATGTGTATCGTTTGCACATATCAATTCTTGTTCAATTTCAAACTCTAAATCGCTTTCTGGAAGGTTATACGCGCACCGATGCGTAAAATATAACCAGTTTAATGCAACAAACACTCCGTAATAGTGACATAGGCTTAACATACCTTAAATAACCTTTACATAACTTAGAAATAAGTTTTGAAGGCTTTGGTATGGCAAAATCAAGTTAAATCGCTTACAGGGACTAAAGTTGACAAACTGCGAAAGTATGCCAATTTGAACTGTAACAGACATTCCGGAACATGACCATAAGTTAAACATACCATAAATATCCTTTACATAGCTTAGAAATAGGCTTTGAGGGGTTTGGTGTGCTAAAATAAACTTTTGGGTCATTCAGGGACTAAAAGTGTCAAAAAGTGCACAAGTTTGCATTTTTGCGCATAACTTACGTTCTGAATACATCCGGACATCCAAAAATTTATGAAAGCATGACTACATTATAATTTTGTGTTCGCCATAAGAAAAATCCATTCGTCGCGTCATTTGGATCGTTTTTCGCGCTTGTGCGCATTCCGTCGTAATTAAGCGAACATCGCGTTCGTACGACCAAACGAACCATCATCCGACATATTTTTGAACATGTTTCATGTCCACAATGTTTAGGCAACATTTTAGGGCCTTAAAGTTGGCTTTACGGGCCTTAGAAGTGTCGGGAATGGCCTTAAACACGCGCAGGGGCTGAAACTGTCATTTCTGAAACATATATGCAGATCAGAAGCTTCAGGCGGCCCGCATTGTGTTTGGCTGATCCTGAAGCGGGCCGCTTTAGCCCTTCAGATCACCCAAAGGTCAAGTTTCAGCTGTTATAATCGTTTTTACCCCTTCCAAAGGTCAAATGACACTTGTTAAACTCCTATGGTGGCCAAAAATCAGTACCACAACATTGTGACAAGTGTACGCACGAGATTCGATCACGTTATTCAAGAAACGATCCTAACGGTTACCCGAATACTATAAATACCCATGCCATCCAACCTCATTACTTACTAGAATCTGATCAAAATGCTCTAAGTTGATGCCATTGCTTCATACCTGAGCTCTTTGATCTAGATTAGCATTCGGGGACCCTTCGTAAGTCTTCTTTCGTTCTTTTATTGCTTTTCGAGTCCGAAAGTCAAACTTTGTTTGACTTTCTGCATTGACCAGTTTATGGTCGATGCGAAGTTCGTTTGAACTTCATAACGTGAGCGTGATCACGATGGTTATAGTCCCTAGTGACTATACCTACTGATTACCACGTTATCTAGGCTCAGTGACGAGCCGTAGTTTCGGTCAGAATACGTATTCTTGCATATTTTGTAACCAAACTACTTATGGGTATCAAAACCGTTTGTTTTGATACCAAACCTGTTTTCTAAACTTAGTTAAGCATGTTTTAACATGCTTAGCTCGTCACTTTTAGTTTAGTGCTTAGATAGGGTCGTAAGGTAAGCGATCTAAACAATCGCTTATACTTTCGAACCCGACCCGTTTGGTCGATCATTAGGATCCGACCAAGCACATTAGGTGACCATAGTATATAGGGAATAACCTTACGAGGTTATACCTTATGGTCGCTTCGTTTAAGTAGTTGTATGATAGGTAGTTTATATGCCTTAGGTAAATTTCCAAAATACCCCTTTGATGCCAAAATTCATTTTAAACATATGTAACATAACTTTTGACATCTCAACTGATTTGACAACCATATTAGACATGTTAAGGCATATATTACTTGTCATAGGACTAGTTAGGCGGTCCGAACGCGTTTCACGCGAACGACGCGTTAAAGTAGCATAAGCTACCTAAACGGGTCGTAATGGGTCACAAGCACTTAGGATAGGTTTCATTTAGTATGTAGGCTTTGTTAAACCAAATGACACGAGTCTCTACACTCGTTTGGTTTACGAAACCTCATTCTATCCAATCATCCGATTAAGGTCCGGTTATTAACATAGTTACCTATATTAGGTGCCGTTTGATTCTGAGATCTCTAGCATTACTTGGTGATTATCTTTAGACATCTGAGCAATCTCAAGTGAGTACATAGACCCCTCTTTTACTGTTTTCCAAACTGTTTTGGGGTGAAACACATGTGCCTACTTGTTACTTTCATGCTTTCCTGTTTTGACATCATATAACTGCTATGTTCATTAGTACATTATAGTACATGATTTCATTACATTTCATGCTATGTATGCCATTGTGTGCATATTTAGTACATTGTTTTACATTGCATTTTGTTGCATATGCTCATCTAGTATATGAACACATTATATTACATTTTGAACCGTTGTATCTATGAACCGTTAGTATCTGTGAACCGTTGTACCTGTGAACCGTTTGTATCTGTGAACCGTTGTATCTGTGAACCGTTTGTATCTGTGAACCGTTTGTATCTGTGAACCGTTTGTATCTGTGAACCGTTGTATCTGTGAACCGTTTGTATCTGTGAACCGTTTGTATCTATGAACCGTGTGAACCGTATTTGACCAAACATAAACACTTCTACAATTGTTAAACATTACTTTGGTGGTTTGGTTTGATTAAGTGATTAAGTAACGATGCGTGTGTAATATGATACAAGCATGGTGGATACGCCGCTGGTACTTCCTATATATAAGTGTTTGTATGGTATTACATATCGTAGCGTTATTTGAATCATTTCAGTTTGAGACATATAACATTTTATACAATTATCATACTTTTCACAAGACATTGATTTACAAACAACTTATCTTAAACAAATACATTTTTACATGGTTATTCATTTAACCTGACATTTATTTATACATATCATCTGAATTTATCATTTTTCAAATGATTTACAAAACAAAGCAAATTACAAGGTTCATGACTAAACATTTTCTCAAACATAAGTCATGAAACCTATTTTCACAAAAACCTATGTATCTCACAGGCATTTTTATGCTGACGTACCTATTTTCACATGTGTTTTTCAGGAGCTGTTGCATAAGATGATCAAGATACACATAGGCAGACTTGGGCTTTAGTGACAATAAAAGATGCAAGACTAGTTAATTATGTTGTATTTCCTTGTTTGATAAGACATTGTAACACTTTTAATCAATAAAACAAAACTTCAATTGCCATGGATTTGAGACAATTAATTCTGTTACAACACTCCCCGATGTTTCCGCCACGTTTAGTATGTTCTACGTGGTCGGGGTGTGACAAAGTACATTGTACAAGTTAAGACTGCATAATCGCACAAGACTTGTGGATCGCACAAGATAGTGCCGATCGCACAAGACTTGGGCCTTACATACATTGCACAAGACTTGGGCCTTACATCGATCGCACAAGACTTGGGCTTTATATACATCGCACAAGTTTTTGGGCCTTACTGATCGCACAAGGTTTTGGGCTTTACTGATCGCACAAAACTTGGGCATTACTGATCGTACAAGTTCGATCCGCGCTAACAGGTGGTTTGCTATTAAATACTTGGTTTTGTTAACACTTAATTAACTAATCAGAATCAGATAATTTTTACAAAACCAAAATAGCTTAACTTGAATGAGCTTCTGATGTATTAATTCTGGCCAAAGCTGATTTAATACATCTATTTATGGTTCAAGTATTATAAAAGCTATGTTAAGTATGCATTACAAACGTGAAATGTCTTAATTCTGGCCAAAGCTGATTTAATTCATTTATGTTTAGCATGCTTGACAAGTGCATAACTAAAGTGATTGTCTCATTTCTGGCCAAAGCTGATTTGTCACGATTACGTTGCACACATACTTAAATGATTACACTTCTGGCCAAAGCTGATTTGTCTTTGTTTAAGTACAATTTTACTAAGTCTATTATTTTGATGTTAGTAATAGACATTATCACAGCTTCATAATTAAAATGGTCATTATTTATGCCTGCCTTAGTATAACGTGCCCTTAGATCACATTAGAACTTCTTCCTTAGTATCATAACTTGCTCACCTTATTTCCACTATCAGCGCCCAATTGCGGGATTCCACCTTTGACTGGTGATAACTTTGCTGCATGGAAGGATCCTCTCATGCTTACGCTTGGGCTGCTGGACTTTGACTATGCCCTAAGAGAGGATAAGCCAGTGGACCTTACTCCACAAAGTACTGCTTCTCAGCAGTTAACTCATGATAAGTGGACTAGATGTAACCGCATGTCTCTCATGTTCATGAAGCAGTCCATTCATAACTCAATCAGAGGAGCCATTCCTGATTCTGAAGATGCTAAAACCTACTTGGCTTCTGTGGAGGATCAATTCAAGGGAACATCAAAAGCACACGCTAGTACTCTTATCCTCAAGCTGGTGACAACTAAGTATGATGGGAGGAGTGGCATTCGCGAACATATCATGATAATGCATGACATGGCCAATAAGCTGAAGGGCCTAGAGATGGAAATCAGTGATGGTTTTCTTGTTCACTTCATCATCACTTCGCTTCCTTCGTCCTATGAAGCATTCAAGATCAATTACAACACTCAGAAGGACAAATGGACGATGAGTGAGCTGATCGCTATGTGCGTGCAGGAGGAAGAGCGTATGAAGATGGATCGCACTACTGATGTTGCTAACTTCACCACCTCCAGCTCTAAGAAGAGGAAGAACACTTATCAAAGAAAGGATGCTTCTAAGGTCCAAAAGCCAAATCCAAATCCTCATACAAGTGCACCTTCCAGCTCTAAGAACTCCTTAGGAAAACCCTACTGCAAGTTCTGTAAGAAAACAGGACATAAGCAAAAGGAATGCCCTGACTTCAAGGAGTGGCTGGCTAAGAAAGGTAACGATTTTTTCATGATACTTGAGTCCTTTAATTTAAATGTTCCTGCCAATTCTTGGTGGTTTGATTCTGGTTCTATGGTTCATGTTACCAATTCAACTCAGGGATTCCTTACAATCCGGAAGCTGGGAAGAAACCAAAGAACACTTAAAGTTGGGGATGATCGGGAATTAGAAGTGAAGGCCATAGGAACATTACAATTATTTTTGAAAACTGGTTTATGTATTAAACTTTATGATACCTTATATGTTCCTGAGGTAACTCGGAACCTTGTATCAGGACCAAAGTTAGACATGGACGGTTTTGTCGTTTCTCATGGTCATCGCAAACTCTCTATTCTCTATGATTCCGTTGTTTATGGTACTGGCATTCTGGATGGTGGTCTCTATAGATTAGAACTAGATGATAATTTTTCCAAATCTTTGTTGTCATATAATATTAATGAATCACTCACAAAGATGAAACAGGTTCGAGACTTAGAGACTTCATCTATGTTGTGGCATCAACGTTTAGGCCACATCTCAAGAGAACGATTAAATCGTCTCGTAAAGGATGAAGTCTTACCTCCTCTCGATTTCACTGATTTTGGAACATGTGTCAAATGTCTTAAAGGCAAAATGACATTAGCGAATAAGAAAGGTGCCACTAGGAGCTCTAATTTATTATAACTCATTCACACTGACATTAGTGGTCCTTATCAAATCGCTGGCATAACAAGACATACTTCATTTATCACTTTCATTGATGATTATTCTCGTTACATGTACTTGTATCCTATTAAGGAAAAGTCTGAATCTCTAACAACTTTTAAAGATTATAAAGCTGAAGTTGAAAAGCAATTAGATCGTCAGATTAAAGTTGTGAGATCAGATAGAGGCGGTGAATATTATGGAAGACATACTGATGTGGGTCAAGTTCCTGGTCCATTTTATGAGTTTTGTAAGGGCCAGGGGATTGTGAACCAATACACCATGCCTGGTACACCTCAGCAGAATGGTGTCGCTGAACGAAGAAATCGTACCCTTATGAACATGGTGCGCAGTATGTTAGCCAACACTAATTTACCATTATTCCTCTGGACTGAAGCGTTAAAAGCAGCTGTTCATATACTCAATAGAGTTCCTTCTAAGTCTGTCCCTAAAACTCCTTATGAACTTTGGACAGGAAGGAAACTGAGTCTTAAATATATGAAAGTATGGGGTTGCATTGCTGAAGCAAAACTCTATAATCCTTTCCTGAGGAAACTTGACCCTAAAACAGTTACCTGCTTCTTTATCGGGTATCCTGATCATTCGAAGGGTTATCGTTTCTATTGTCCTTCTCATGTCACCCGTATTGTTGAAACTAAGCGTGCTGCGTTCCTGGAGGATTTCAAGGTCAGTGGGAGCAGTACCAAACCTTACGAAGAATTGCAAGAAGTACAAGACGCAGGGGGGGGGGAGACTCGTCACTTACCATTACTCCGTTTACTCCTCTTGTACCCCATGCAACTGCACCTGAAGCCACTGCACAAACTCCATCTCCACAATTAGAACCCATTATACCTCATAACGAAGGCACATCAAACGTTCAAAACCAAGACAACGCTGAACCTGATAATCAACTCAGGAGGTCATCTAGGCAAAGAAGGCCTACTAATTGGGATGATTATGTTACCTACCTAACTGAAATGGATGCTGGAAAGCTCAATGATCCTATCTCTTATAATGAGGCCATTAGCAGTGATCAGTCTTCTGAATGGAATAAAGCAATGATTGATGAGCTTGAATCCATGAAGAAAAATGACGTTTGGGATTTAGTCGAATTACCCAATGGTGCCAAACCTGTAGGTTGTAAATGGGTGTTCAAAACAAAACTGGATCCGAATGGGAACGTTGAACGCTACAAAGCAAGATTGGTTGTAAAGGGCTACACTCAGAAAGAGGGAATCGATTATCAAGAGACGTTTTCACCTGTCTCTCGTAAAGATTCATTAAGGATCCTTATGGCCCTAGTAGCTCATTTTGATTTAGAGCTGCATCAGATGGACGTCAAAACTGCTTTCCTTAACGGAGACTTAGACGAAGATGTTTACATGAAACAACCTGAAGGCTTTAAACCTGAAGGCTTTAAACCTGAAGGTCAGGAGCATCTAGTCTGTAAGTTGAAGAAATCCATTTATGGGTTAAAACAAGCATCACGTCAATGGTACCTCAAGTTTGATGAAGTCATGAAGAGGCAACGTTTTATGAAGAATCAAGTGGATCAATGCACCTACCTCAAAAAGAGTGGGAGTAACTTTACTATACTTGTCCTTGATGTAGATGATATTCTATTGGCAAGTAATAGTTTAGACATGTTGCATGAGTCGAAGCAGTTACTCTCGCATAACTAAGTCATGAAGGATCTCGGAGATGCTTCTTACGTCATTGGCATCGAAATTCACCGAGATAGACACAAAGGGATCTTAAGATTGTCTCAAAAGACTTACATAGATCGTGTCCTCACACGTTACAACATGCAACAGTGCAAACCCTCAGTCACTCCAGTAGTTAAGGGAGATGTTTTCGGTTCATTCCAGTGTCCGACAACAGAGGTTGAAAAGGAGCAAATGAGCCAGATACCTTACGCGTCAGTAGTCGGGAGCCTGATGTATGCTCAAGTCTGTACTCGCCCAGATATCGCTTACATTGCTGGAATGCTAGGTCGTTATCAGACTAATCCTGGCCTAGATCACTGGAAAGCAGCTAAGAAGGTCCTTAGATATCTGCAAGGGACGAAAGACTATAAACTGACTTATAGAAGAAGTGATCACTTAGAAGTGGTAGGTTATTCTGATTCTGACTTTGCCAAATGCAAAGATGACAAGAAATCCACTTCGGGCTACATCTTTATGTTAGCAGGCGGACCTATCTCATGGAAGAGTCATAAACAACAGTTAACTACAACTTCCACAATGATGGCAGAGTACATTGCTGTTTAAAACGCAACCTGTCATGGAATGTTGCTTAGAAATCTGATCACTGGACTCAAAATCGTTAATTCCATTTCTAGACCATTGAAGCTTTACTGTGATAACTCAGCTGCCGTTAGTTTCTCGAACAGTAACAGTTCGACTGGAGCTGGTTTATATCTCGATACAAAATATTTGTTCGTACGTGAACGAGTTGAGGAAAATAATCTTTGTATTGAGTATATTAGTACTAAAGATATGCTTGCGGATCCGATGACTAAAGGTCTCCCACCTAAAGTTTTCGAAGAACATGTATCGAATATGGGACGTACTAAAGACCTTGTTTAATGGCATATTGTACTAGCTTATGTTTTAATTAATAAAATTTCCTCAGTTTGATTTTGTATGTCTCTAACATATGTTCTGCCGGTGTAATGATATATAGACAAATATAAATACAAATCAGACGCTAAAGGGCTTATGCGTATTTTGATCGTAACTGTTAGGTTTTAAATTGAGGCTATAGTATGACTAATGGGGGTCCTGAGTCGAATGATGATTCAACGGCTGTATTTCTCTGCTATAGTTCTTGGTTTTAAGCTAAAATGAGTGTTAACTCCTGGCCAGGCTTACCTAATACTCATGATAAATGATTACTCGGCTAAGTGGGAGAATGTGAGATTAAATATATTATTAATATAATATTTAATCTTTTAGCCATTATAATCATTTATATTATATTAGATCAAAATATATTAATGACCTATTAATAATTAGTTGGTAATTGTTGATGGACCATATTACCCTTATTAACTAATTAGGTTTCCTCTTGGGTGTATATATAAGGGGATTATTAGAGAGTTTAAAGGTTACACACTTAGTGAATCAACCAACCCTCATAACATCATATCGGCTCTCTCCCCATAACCGAAACCTCCCTACTTTCAGTTCATCACCATCATCACCTTACACCCTAAGGAGGAACCAGATCATCGTGACAAGTATGTCGAACTCAATGACTGCATCTCTGACTGGATTCTCTGCTGGCCTGTCTGCTGTAACAGGTATGTGATTCATGTTTTCCATTATGTTTAAACAGAACTGATCAACATTACATTCAAACATCCAAAATAAATAAACATTCAAATCACATTCAAACCACCTAAATAGCTAAAATAGTCAATCACAAATGATCTAACTATTCATATTCCGGGTCGTCGTTGTTGGATATTTATGTCCGGTTCGATAAGTCAGCGCTACCGACCAGGTCTTGACCCGTAAGAGTTACACCGTGGGCAACGAACTAAAATCCACTTATCTGGTCTAACTGGCAATTACGAATGATGTGCGAAACGGATCATAATTATATTTATGATCATGAGCGGATTTATATTATTATAATCGTTATTAATAATATAATTGTTTATCTTAATTCATAGACTTGTTGCGGATATTAACTAGGAGACAGGTACATGGACCGGGAGAGATAAGTACATTCTATAACAACCCTCCTAAAAACCCTTAAAACACCCTAAACATTCCTATTATACCCCGAATACTCGTTAACGAACCTATAATACCTTTATATTAATCAAAATCAAATAAAAACAAAATTATAGTGCCCTCGCGGGGCGCGACCCGGTCAGCCAGGTGTGTCGCGGGGCACAACAAGGTGATACCAGGCCGGACCCTAGTCCGCCACGTGTCCTCATGCGTGTGAAGCCTAGTGAGTTGACTCACCAAGGCTAGAGCCTAGCCTACATGTCTCGAGGGCCGCGAAGGCCGACCCCAGATTGGTCGCAGGGCGCGAGCCGCCTTATGTCAGGTGTATATAAGGGGCCTCAGGCCTCATTTAATCGTCGTTCATTTCTAAATTCTATCTCAAATTCTTTGATAGGCAATTATACTCGGGAATAATAACCCTAAAAAACGAAGCTCTGCCTCGTTCTAAGTATTATAACCCCCGATCACGTATTTGTTACCCTACCCGATTGATCTAGGGCTCCGTAACGCATGTCAAGTCTCTGCCTGACTCAGTCGTTGGAGTTCTGTCTCGTGTTGTATGGCTAATGTGATTTGGGTTATCTTACAAACACGTGTGCATTGTTTAAATTTTAATAGATAATAACCAAGAGAACCATCAGGAAGCTATATTATTATCTAAGTCAGCAATGTGAGTACATCTAACTTTTAGTCACCTTTTTGTGAGTCAAATATTATACAAAACCCTAAATATTTATCAAGACACTTACAGGGATTAAGTTTTTGTAATTCTACAATTATCATCAGTATGTGGGTCGTCAAATTACAATTCAAATTATGCAACAAAGGATATTTGCATTCTCATCACTAATATAAAAGATTTTAATGATTACAAAAATTTTTGGATGTGCGTACGTGTTCCGTATTAAGAAATACACGAATCGGCAGACTTTCGCAGTTTGACGCAAATAGTCCCTGTGATTAAATTAATTTGTTTTTGCCAAACCAAATCCTACAAAACTTATTACTAAGTTATGTAAAGGGTATTTAGGATATGTTTAGCTTATGTCACTGTTCCGGAGTGTAGGTTGTGTTAAACTGATTACGTTTACGAAAAAGTTTACATAAAACTTCTAGAAAAGCTTCTCGAGTGTGACATTTGTGCCTCGACGGCCATCAAACAAATACCAAATCAAAAAAATATTGTATTTCACACTTGGGATTTGTATAAATATGTGTATCATTTGCATATATCAATTCTCGTTCGATTTCGAGCTCTAAATCGCTTTCTGGAAAGTTATACGCAAACTGGTGCGTAAACGTAATCAGTTTAACGCGAAAAACACTCCGGAACAGTGACATAGACTTAAAATACCTTAAATAACCTTTACATAACTTAGAAATAAGTTTTGGAAGGTTTGGTGTGTCGAAATCAAGTTTATTCGCTTACAGGGACTAATTTCGACAAACTGCGAAAGTATGCCAATTTTACTATAACGAACATTCCAGAACATGACCATAAGTTAAACATACCCTAAATACCTTTACATAGCTTAGAAATAGGCTTTGAGGGGATCGGTGTGCTAAAATAAACTTTTTGGTCATTCAGGGACTAAAAGCGTCAAAAGTGCATAAGTTTGCATTTTCACGAATATCTTACGTTCTGAATACATCCGGACATCCAAAACTTTATGTAATCATTAAAATATTTTATTTTAGTGATTGGCATGATAAAATTCCATTCGTTGCGTAATTTGGATCGTTTTTGAGTTCGTTACGACTTCCGTCGTAATTAACCAAACAACGCAACCGTATGTGACAACCCGAGTTTTCAAGGTCTCTATTCGATTTAACTTGTTAGTTATTTGCAAGTTTGTTTTCATATTTACTTGATGTGTAATACGTGCTGTCTGTAGGTATATGGGGTGCATTATACGTGTATAATTAATAATATATTTTGTATTAATATTAGGATTATACATTTATAACGAAAAGGTGGAACTTTGACCAAACACCCTCTAGCCGAAAACACCCACACCCTTTGTGGTGAACACACTATTTTTGTCCACTAAGGGGCCAACGAAAACATGGAATGGGCTTTGGCCCAATAACGATTGAATATAGGTTTTGTTTTATCCAGTGCTTGAGATCGATAACTAATTAGCAAAACCCTAATCACCTCACACACACTCTCTCGTTCACCTTTGAAACCCGACGACAGTTTTGAGCACTCGAGTTCCATACGTCGATCGATTTACTGTCTTCTCTACTTAGGTTAGTGTTTTGGTCAAAAATTACCGACGTAATTAAGTGATCAAATTAGTTTTGTGAGGTAGTGTGCTAGAAATGTGTGTCGAAAATATGTTAATCAAGTTGATTTGTAAAAACAGTTTCAGGATACGGCTCAAGATGTAGAGCTGTATCTATGATCAAACAATGAGCAAAAATAAAGTAAACGACACGAGATGTACGAGGAAAGCCCTTGATCAATCTAGATCGCCGGCATAAAACCTCGGGAGCTGACAATCGCAGCTGCCTTGTTCTTCAATTGCTTCAAAAATCAGGATACAGTGCAGGATGTGGTGTTTGCAATGAGCTAGAGAGTGTAAGTGTATGAGAGTGTTAGTGAAAAATTGTGTGTTCTAAGCTGATCCGTCCCCATCTATTTATAGTTAAGATAAAATAACAAACTATCCTAAACTTGCAGGATCCACCGAATATTCCTTCTTCGAACGTTGTAGACCTGGTCTTTCGGGCTCAACGTCTCTCTCTCAACAAATTCGTCCGAGTCTTGAGGAGAAGAAGTCCTCTTGACCGTTAGCAAGTCTCAGCCCTTAACCTGCACGTGGTTAATTCAATAAGCCTCAGGATATCGCCCAAGATGTTAGCAATATCCTCTTCCAGCATCCTGGTCACAAATGAACAAACATAGGCAGGATATTGGTCAGGATATATACGTTAAGAAAATGACCCCTAACAATTGTCCCCAAATATATCGGTTGGTATACCAATCCAACGGATATATTTCAAAAATCTTATCCCACAACTCAAGGCATTTAAAACGAAGCGACGGTCAAGATCACATCGTAACTTCCAACGCGTTTTTTACTCAATGGAGATCCACGATGCCCCTATATCTTCTCTTTTCTTGTTTGAAAAGCAGATGTCTTCAACAGACCCTTCAGGTAATTCTCCATTTCTGATTTTCTTCCTGTCAATTTACTTCATCTTTCTAGCAATGGCCGCCGAAACCTTCACCCAGCAGAATCTTCTCAAAAATCCCGAGAAGGAGATCTGCGCTTTTGACAACGCAGACATTGCAGCTTTAAGAGCCTCCGGCGCTTTCCCTGACAGCACAGTCTTTAGGCCATTCGATCGGTCAATCCGATCGGATGTTTCTTCTACCGAATGGATCTGTTTTCCAGCATATCCTTTTTCACTAGGTCTTCGATACCCTTTTCCTGAATTCATGATGCAATTCTTTCGTATTACTGGCATCTCTTTTGCTCAAACCATGCCCATGGTTTGGAGAGTTTTGATTGTACTCAACCAAATCAAAAACCTCCATTGCTCTGACCTCTGCATCGAGGATTTACCTATTGCTTATCGCCTCCGATCCCACGGCTCTAGCCGGTTCTTGCTTTTTTCAACCTCCAGCAAACCCCTGATTCTCAAAGCCACCAAAAACGAAGACGGATGGCAACGCAAATTCTTCTTTGTCAAACGAGATTCCATTGCTGAGGGTGCCAACCTTCCGGTGGAGTGGTTAACCACCGGTAGGATCATAAATATCCTCATAGACGATTTGATTGTTATCCTCTATTAATATTCTTCTTTTTGACCTTTATGCAGTGATCTTTAAGGAAGTTGCCCTTCCTACCGCTGAGTCAGAAGAGAGAATCAATACCGTTTACCGGTTACCTGCAATAGACAGGACTTTTACCACACACGTTCCGAGTTCAAGTCAGTACTCATCATTCGAGATGTCTGGTAAGAATTCCTTTCAAAATAATTAGTCAAAACAATATAATGATAAAGAGTAAAACTTTTCCCTTTATGCAGCACCAGCTAAGATCCCTGAAGTCTTTGATCTTGACGAACTGGATAGCTATTCTGACCAGATCCAGGTCAAGAAAGAACCTGGCTCCAAGACCACTGCTACATCCAAACCCAGCAGCTCCAAAGCCATCATCATTCCTAAACCTTCACCGGCTACCAAGCCCCGGAGTTCAAGTTCCCGCAAAAGGAAAGAACCCGATTCCCCTGTCATTTCTGACACCTTTCCTTATGAAAAGCACGGGTTCATTGAAGCCAGTGGTTTTATGACTTCTTTTCTCAACCAGGTTAGTATCTTTATATCATATCCTGCAATTTAGACTATTTTCAAAGATTTAATAATATTAATCCCTGTCCTCTTACCTTTGTAGGGTCTTGAGCGTTTGGTTCATTTATATCAAGAATCCTGCAAGCTTAACAAAACACTTGAATCTAAGCTAAAGGAAGCAGAAATCACAATCTCTGACCAAGGTATGATCGCGGCCGCCAAGTCTCGTAATTACGAGGAGAAATACAAAGCTATGACCCAGGAACACCAAGTTGCTCTTAACAAAGCTACTCTTCAAGCCCAGGCCGATCTGGAAGCTGCCCATGTGCAGTACGAACGGGATATGGTCAGTTACCAAGAAAGCCTCAAAAGTTCCGTCGTCATTTCTCTTCTCCAGGCTAGGTTGAAGATGGCTCACGAAGCCAAAACATTAGGCTTCGAATGCCCTTCTTGGGACGTTGGTGCTTGGGAGACCAAGCTGAAGAATCTTGGCGGTACCTCTTCCAAATCAACTGTCGATGAACCTTCTAAAGCAGTTGAAAAGGCAATCGATGCTGACAAGGATGCTGAGGCGGATCCCAAAACGGATGTTGCTGAAACCGCTATGGAGCAAGAAGGCACTACCCCCTAGAGCTTATTTTCATTCGAACAATTTTATGTCTTTATGAACAATTTTCATTTCTGTCTCTAAACAATTTGATAACCGAAGGCGGATGGGTCCTGGGTTTCAGGATGAAACCTTCGGTTATCAACCAGTATTGATCGCTTTAAGAATAATTTCATCTTTTGACTTATTTTCTGTTACCTTGCATTACTTTGCATTACTTAGTATGAGTCTTATTTTTGTAAAGATTTTGTATTGGTATCTTATAAAATATCCTGATCAGTATGCTCAGTAACATACTGCAAAAGCCTTGTATTAGATAGATCTTCCAAACGTTCTTTCAATTTTGTAAAAATTTCTTTAGAAAGTAAAAAATAGTCTATCTTTCCAAAACCAAGTTTTGATAATATTTAAAAGATCATAGTTCCAAACTAATACTGGTTTCAAACACCCTAATCAAATATCCTTAAAAGGACTTTGAGGATATATGTCAGGATACTTAACATAATGTCACTAAAAACTTAAATGAGGCTTACAAAGGAAAGATCATACCAGAAATAGGATATAAACCTATTACCAAACTTCAATCCCTTTGCAACTCTTCTAATGAAGATGTCCCCAGTGTAAGGTGCTTAGTGCATTAGTCGCAAACTTCACCCTTTTAGCTCTACACCACCACCTCGGCAGGGATGTCCCCTGTGCACAATGTCTTCAAGTATCTCAGAAATCTACTTAATGTCAGTTCCCATTGCATAAGCAATTTTTTACGTCCCAAGGGTAAAACCCAAGGATGTACTGGAGATAAATCCTTTGTATCCTGGGGAAAATCCCAACTTTTCATGCGCTACAGGCGGGAGTGTATAAACTCCAAGACTTAGAAAGGTGAAAACCTTTAAACCTTAGAGAGTATGAAAATACCCTTTCGTGAGAGAGGGTGATCAATCCTCATATACCTTTAGGATTCAGGATATAGCCAATGGTAACGAAATTGTCAGCCACTTTTACATGGACTGGTCCCGCCACCTTGAACTATCCCTGAATAACTTGCGCTCCAGGCGGGGTGTTTAAACCCAATTCGGAAGAAAGGTGAATACCTTTAAACCTGTGAAGGGATCAGTATCCCTTAAATGTGAGAGAGGGGGCCAATCCTCTAATCTTCTGAGTTATACTGAGTGCATATCCTGGAGCTATATCCTGAAACATATCTTGCAAAACAAATGTAAACTAAGGTGGGTGTTAGCTTGGCTAACACCCCTCCGATGCTTAAGTCAGTATCAGGTTACAAAGAATAAATTAAACCAAACATATTTAAAAGAAGTAGAATTCATACCATCTTGAGTTAGAAATTAAATTCTAGACTCACTTGAAATAGAGCTTAAGGTGTATAGCATTCCAAGATCTCGGTAGCATATCCCCCTCCATATTCTTGAGTCTGTATGCTCCTTTCCCTGCTTCTGATTCAACTTCATATGGTCCTTCCCATTTTGGAGCTAACTTGCCATCGGCAGGATTAGTAGTATTTTGAAAAGCCTTTCTTAACACCCAATCTCCACCCTTAAATCTTCTGGTTCTAATATTCTTGTTATATACCCTGGATATTCTCTGTTGATATGCTGCCATCCTTAGCCTTGCCGCATCTCTCTTTTCATCTATAGTGTCTAAATCCTGACTCAAGGCTTCGGGATTCTGCTCAGGATCACTCAAGATAGATCTTGCAGTATGTATTGTCATTTCCGTTGGAATCATTGCTTCTGCTCCAAACACCAAGGAAAACGGGGTTTGGCCTGTTGCATTCTTTACCGTTGTCCTATCAGCCCATAAAACAAAGGGTAATTCTTCTGCCCATCTTCCTTTTTTGGCTCCAAGTCTTTTCTTTAAGTTATTGACAATTATCTTGTTTGAGGATTCTGCTTGTCCATTTGCTTGAGGATTTACCGGAGTGGATGTGATCATTTTGATTCCCCAACTCTTGCAAAAGTCAGTAGTCCTCTTACTTATGAACTGAGAACCATTGTCACAGATTATCTCAGCTGGTACTCCGAATCTGGTCAGGATATTCCTCTTTATGAAGGATACTACTTCTTGGTCTCTAACTTGAACAAATGCTTCGGCTTCAACCCACTTAGAGAAATAATCCGTCATTGCTAGCATGAAGACTTTTCCTCCCGGAGCTTTCCCACTATATCCATACCCCACTTCATAAATGGCCAAGGGGAAACAATAGGATACAATGGTTCAGCAGGTTTATGCAGTATGTTACTATGTCTTTGACATGAGTCACATCTTCGAGCATATTCTGCGGCATCTTTTCTCATTGTTGGCCAATAATATCCTGTTCTTAATAATTTTGAGAATAACGACCTGCCCCCAGCATGGTTACCACAATCCCCTTCATGTATATCCTGAAGTACTTCCTTGGCTTCAGGATCCTCCAAGCACCTCAAATACGGTCCTGCAAGAGATTTTTTGTATAAAATATTATCTATAACAGCGAATCGTGATACCTTCATCCTAAATGCCTTAGGATTTTCATTTCCAGGGATATGTCCTTCTTTGAGATATTTCATGATTGGAGCCGTCCAGGATTTAGGATCCTCTTCGAGATATTCTACTCCAGGATCCTGAATACCAGCTACCTCTTTATCCTGAGGATTCGTTGCAGGATATAGGACATGTAGTATTGGTATTTGCGTCCCTTCAGGTATCCTGATCGATGATCCCAGATTTGCTAAGGCATCTGCTTCAGCATTATCTTCCCTTGGTACCTGTTCAAGTATAAAAACATCGAAATATCCTGCTAATTTTTTGAGAATATCGAGATATTCGATTAATTTCTCTCCCTTAACTGCATAGGATCCATTAAAATGGTTAGTAATTAACAAAGAGTCCACATATACTTGCAAATTTTTGATACTCATGCTCTTAGCCAACTCTAATCCTGCAATTAAAGCCTCATACTCTGCTTCATTATTAGTAGCAGGAAATTCACATCTAATAGCCTGGGGTAATATGTCCCCCTGTGGCCATTTTAGTAGTATTCCTAATCCTACTCCTCTTACATTAGATGCACCGTCAGTATATAATGTCCAGGATCCTGAGGATTCTCCTAACTGTTGAACTTCTAGGTCTACCTCGTCCTGAATGTCACTACTGAAATCAGCCACAAAGTCAGCTAAAGCCTGAGACTTTATGGCATTTCTAGGTTCATATACTAAATCATAAGCACTTAACTTTACTGATCACTTGGCCATTCTGCCTGACATCTCTGGTTTCCTAAGCACATTTTTGATAAGATAATTTGTTTTAACATGTATCCTATGTGTCTCGAAATAATGCCTAAGTTTCATTGATGCCATAATTAATGCTAGTATCAATTTTTCTAAATGAGAATACCTAGTTTCAGCATCTAACAAACTTTTACTAACATAATAAACATGATATTGCTGACCTTCATGGTCTTTTATAAGAACGGCACTTACAGCATTCCCTGATACAACAAGGTACAGGGATAGTGGTTCACCATTTTCAGGCTTCATCAATAGAGGTGCGGTTGTGAGATATCGTTTCAAATCCTGCAGGGCTGCTTCATGCTTCTCCCCCCATTCGAATTTTTTGTTCTTCTTCAGGATATCATAAAAGTCTTTGCATTTCTCTGAGGATCTTGAGATAAACCTGTTTAGGGCTGCTACTCGGCATGTTAATCTTTGTACGTCCTTCATATTCGAGGGTGATTTTATATCCAGGATAGCTTTAATCTGCTCCGGGCTTGCCTCTATCCCCCTTTTCGTCACCATATACCCAAGAAACTTTCCTGCCCCCACTCCGAAATGGCATTTAGCAGGATTCAGCTTCATGTTGTATTGATCCAGGATATCAAATGCTCCCTTGATATCCTGGAGGTGATCCTCAGCCTTTTTAGATTTCACCACCATATCATCGATATATACTTCCATGGTGTCCCCCAGTTTGTCTTTGAACATCATGTTTACCAATCTTTGGTATGTTGCACCTGCATTTTTCAAACCAAAAGGCATAGCTGTATAACAATAAATACCTGTTGGTGTCATGAAGGCAGTATCCTCCTGGTCAGAAAGTTCCATTTGGATCTGTTGAAATCCTGAAGATGCGTCCATGAAGGTCAGCATTTCATGCCCGGCAGTGGCATCTACCATTGCATCAATGTGGGGAAGAGGAAATGGGTCTTTAGGACAAGCTTTGTTCAAGTCTGTGTAGTCTACACAGACTCTCCATTTCCCGTTTTTCTTCTGTACCACAACTACGTTTGCTAGCCATCTCGGAAACTTAACCTCTCTGATCATTCTGGACTTTAATAATCTTTCAACTTCCTCCTGGATAATCGCGTTCCGCTCAGGAGCAAACTTCCTTCTTTTTTGTTGCACAGGCTTGAATGATTTATCAATTCCAAGCTTGTGAGTGATAATATCTTTGGATATGCCTGTCATATCCTCATGCTTCCATGCAAACGTAGACATCCTGCATTTCAAAAAGTTAATTAATTGTTCTTCAATATCCTGAGGGATATTGGCCCCTACGAGCACCGAAATATCGGGATTATCCTGGTCTAGGATAATTTTCTTCACATCCTGCTCCGGATCCTCCACGATATCCTGGGCCCGCGTCTTTAATTGCTATCCTGCACTAGGTTTGGCTGAGGATTTCATTGAGGATGAGTAGCACTCTTTCGCCTCCTGCTGATCACTATCAACTTTGACCACTCCCCAGGGGGTAGGTATCTTGATGCATTGGTGATATGTTGATGGCACGACCTTCATATCGTGAATCCACGGTCTTCCCAGTATGATGTTATAGCAGGATAGAGAATCCATCACACAGAAACGTTGTATCGAATTGACTCCTTCAACGTATACTGGCAACTTTATCTCTCCCACTGTGTTTCTAGCCTCTCCACTGAATCCAACAAGCACGGTAGACTTTGAAGTGATATCCATTGGAGATACATTCATTCTCTTCAGAGTTTCTAGTTGGATTATGTTGACGGAGCTGCCATTATCAACCAGTATCCTGCGCACAAAATGGTTAGCCACATATAACGTTATTACCATAGCATCATGGTGAGGATCCTGGACAGTATCCCTGTCATCTGCATCAAAAGTGATCAATTTGTTAGTTGTGAGGGTAGTCATCCTGACAGGTCTGTCTCCCCTTTCAGCCTTGGCTTCCTTTGCATGTCTCTTTGCTGCCGAATACGAAGTTCCACAAATGTCGGATCCCCCCGAAATGAAGTTGATTATCTTGGCATCCGCGGGAGGTGATGCTGCTCGTTCAGGATCCTTCTCAGTATCCTGACCCTTATTCTTCTTTTTTCCTAAGAGATCTTTCAGATATCCCTTGCTTAGAAGATAGCTTATTTCTTTCCTTAGAGCAATGCAATCCTCAGTCACATGTGCGAAATCTTCATGGAAAGCACACCATTTTGACTTATCTTTCCAGTCAGCCTTTTGTTGATTCTTTCGAGGCCACCTAGCTTTGTCTCCTAGACCCTGCATAGCATGCTGAAATGCGGACTCCTGTGCATCACCCCAGCGGTAGGGGACACCCTTCTGAGTCAGTGAAGTGAGAGGTTTCGCAATCTTGGATAAATCTTTTATAAACCTTCTGTAATATCCGGCCAAACCCAAGAATTGGCGGATCTTTGTTGGTGTGCGGGGTGCAGGCCAGTTCTTGATCGATTCAACCTTAGATGGATCCACATGAATTCCATCCTTGTTTACCACATGGCCTAGAAAGTGGACTTCGCGAAGCCAGAAGTCACATTTCGAAAACTTGGCATACAACTGCTCTTTTCGAAGAAGTTCCAGCATAAGTCGTAGATGCTGCTCGTGTTCCTCCTGACTCTTAGAATAGATCAGGATATCGTCGATGAACACAATAACGAACTTATCCAGGTAAGGCTTGCACACTCGGTTCATGAGATCCATGAAGACCGCTGGTGCATTCGTCAGCCCGAATGGCATAACCAGAAACTCATAATGGCCGTAGCGAGTTCTGAATGCTGTTTTGGAGACGTCCTCATCTCGGACCCTCAGCTGATGGTATCCCGATCTCAAATCAATCTTGGAGTAATAGCTCGACCCTTGCAACTGGTCGAACAAGTCGTTAATACGTGGAAGAGGATAACGATTCTTCACAGTCACCTTGTTAAGCTCGCGATAGTCAATACACATTCTAAAAGTACCATCTTTCTTTTTTCACAAACAAGACTGGAGCTCCCCAGGGCGAAGAGCTAGGACGTATAAAACCCTTTTCCAATAGTTCTTGTAGTTGTGTGGACAGTTCTTCAAGTTCTGATGAAGCTAGACGACATGGTGCTCGAGCTACTGGCGCTGCTCCAGGAGCTAGCTCGATTTGAAACTCAACTTGGCGATGAGGCGGAAGACCAGGTAATTCCTCAGGAAATACCTCAGGCAAATCGCGCACAATAGGAATGTCTTCAATTCTCTTCTCTTCCGTTGATGTGTCAGTAACGAGTGCTAAAATGGCGGTGTGGCCCTTTCGCAAACACTTCTGGGCCTTAAGAAAAGAGATGATGCCTTCGACATCACCACTCTTGTCGCCACGAATCACGAGAGGTTCTTCACCAGAACGAGGAATGCGGACGATTTTCTCCTTGCAAACAATCTCCGCTTGATGATGAGATAGCCAATCCATCCCAATAACGACGTCGAAACTACCAAGTGTGATAGGAACAAGATCGATAGGGAAAGTCTGACCAGCTAAGACAAGGTTACAACCTTTAACTACGTGTGTGGCTTCAAGACTTTTACCATTTGCTAGCTCTATCGTGTGTTTGGTGTTCAATAGTGTTGGAGTGCGCTTAAGCATTTGGCTAACTTTTAAGGACACATAACTGGTATCGGCACCCGAATCGAATAAAACAGTAACAAAGAAGTCATCCAGAAGAAACTTACCCATCACAACGTTGGGGTCGTTCCTTGCATCACCTTGACCAATCACGAACACACGACCCCTTGCCCCATTACCATTGTTATTTCCCCCATTTCCGTTTCTATTCCCCTGATTGTTGTTGTTCTGGTTCTGATTTAGCTGGGGGCAGTCTTTCTTGAAATGGCCCTCAGCACCACATTGAAAGCACCCTTTGTTGTTACCTTGTTGTTGCCGCTGCTGGCGTTGATTGGGTGGGGCTTGCTGTTGCTGCCGATTCTGATTCGTCGGGTGCTGACTCCTGCAATCCCTTGCCATGTGACCAGGCTTGTTGCATCGATGACAGTTGCCTTTACCACATGGCCCACTGTGGTGCAAGTTACAGCGATTACATTTGGGGTGATTTCCCTTGTATCCACCCTGACCTTGATTCCCAGAAGACTGCTGACTGGGGCTCCTGTACTCATCTGTCTTTCGCTGCTGGGACTGAGCTAAAGTAGAACCTTTGCCTGAATTCTCATCCCATTTTCGCTTGTTGTCGGTAGGTGCATCAGAAGTAGATGTGGCACTGATTCGTTTGGGTAGCCTGTTTTGCTCCACCGCCTGGTCGGTGAGACGATGAGCCAACTTGATAATTTGCTGAATGGTACCCAGGTTGGCCGAAGTCACGTGACTCTAAATCTCGGGTACAAGGCCCTTGAGGTAAAGCTCAATACGTTTGATGGGAGGGTCCACCATAGTAGGGCACAGGATGGCCAGTTCATTCGACCTCTTGGTATACGCCTCAATCTCAGACCCCGTCATCTTTAGATTGAAAAATTCCACCTCCAGTTTGTGGATGTCATCCCGACTACAGTATTCCTCTTTGATCAGTTCATTGAAACCGTTCCATGGGGTGGCATTAGCAGCAACCAACCCCAGCAGTTGAACCTGAGCGTTCCACCATGTGAGCGCTACCCCTTCAAGTGTTCCGGTAGCATATTTCACCCTACGGTCTTCGGGGCATTCGCACATCTCGAAAACTGACTCAAGCTTTTCAAACCAGTGAAGAAGGCCCACTGCTCCTTCGGTGCTACTGAAAGTGGTAGGTCGGCAGTCCATGAATGTCTTGAACGTGCACACAGGAGGTTGAGCATGTTGACCACCTACTGGATTTGCTGCGAGTTCCTCCGCAACTTATTCGTTGATCAAAGCCGTCAACTGGGCTTGAGTGAGGTTGATACGTCCTCCGCGTCCGCTCATGATCTTCATAACGAAGCAACGTAGGTGAGAAAGGTGTCGCGAAAGTGCGTAAGTGTGGGACGACAATAGAGAGTAAGCACACGAGGTTCAAATAGCAATTATCACATTATCCAATGCACAGTGAGAACTATCTAACCGACCATATAACATAAATTATACCACTTAGTGTGTTGGGTCTTGCACGTGGAGCGTAGCGTCGTTGTGGATCGTTGAGCACTGTACTGGTTATAGTCTGGTTTTATCAAAAACTTTTCCCCTTTTTAAAACCAAGTTCACTATAACCAATTGTCACACCCCGACCACGTAAAACAACAAAACGTGGCGGAATCGTCGGGGAGTGTTGTAACAGAATCATTGTTTCATAACACATGGAAAAATTGAAATATTGTTTTATTGATTAAACGAGTTACAATGTCTTAACAAACAAGAAGTATAACAAAATTTACTAGTGTTCCATATTTTATTGTCACTAAGGCCCAAGTCCGCCTAAGTGTATCTTGATCAATCCTATGCATCATTTCCTGAAACACATGTGAAAATAGGTACGTCAGCATAAAAATGCCGGCGAGTACATAGGTTTTGTGAAAATAGGATTCATGACTTAATGTTTAGAAAAAAAGGTTGTTTAACAAAAGTCAGTCATGATCCTTGTAAAATGTTTTGTTTTATAAATCATTTGAAAAACGATGATATGTAAGATTAAATGAATAACCAAGTAAAATGAGTTTTGTATAAGATAAGTTGTTTGAAAAACAATGTCTTGTGAAAAATATGTTATTTGTATAAAATGTATAAGTCCAAATTGAAATGATTTAAATAATGCTACGGCATGTAATATAATACAAGCACTTATATATAGGAAGTACCAGCGGCGTATCCACCATGCTTGTATCATACTACACACGTCTCGTTACTTAAATCACTTACCAAAACAAACCATCAATGTAAAAATGTTTATGTATAGTCAAATGTCAAATGTTTATGTAAAACCATCAAAATGTAATGTTTAAACCAATTGTCAAATGTTTATGAGAAAAACCAAGTCTATTGTCAATCTAACCCATGTAATGTATAAACAAAAGTCATGTATGGTAAGTAAAATGAGACTACTTAAACCACAAGTAAAAATGTACAAAACGAAGTATTTGAATAAATCAAAAGTTATGCTTTGTGGAATAATGCATCAAACGGTTTCATATAATCAATGGCTACAAACGGTTCACACAATCAAATGATTATAAACGGTTCACATAATCAAATGGTTACAAACGGTTCACACAATCAAATGATTACAAACGGTTCGTATAATGAAATGGTTACAAACGGTTCACACAATCAAATGATTACAAACGGTTCACATAATAAACGGTTCATAATGTAAAACAATGTGTCCATATGTTACAAGAACATATGCAACAGAGATGCAATCAAAATCAAATGTACTAAGTACGATGGACATACATAGCATGTAAAGGTAATGTAAAACAATGTACATGTACGCACACAATGGGCATACATAGCATAAAATGTAATGTAAAACAATGTACTAAGTACGCACACAATGGGCATACATAGCATAAAATGTAATGTAAAACAATGTACTAAGTACGCACACAATGGGCATACATAGCATGAACACAATGAAATCATGTACTATAAATGTACTAATGAACATAGCAAGTATATGATATGAAAACAGGGAAAGCATGAAAGTAACAAGTAGACACATGTGTTCCACCCCAAAATGTTTGGAAAACAGTAAAAGAGGGGTCTATGTACTCACTTGAGATTGCTCAATAGACTTTAGATATCCACCAAGCAAAGCTAGAAGATCACGGAATCAAACGGCACCTAATATAGGTAACTACATTAATAACCGGACCTATCGGAGGATCGGGTAGCATGAGGGTTCGTAAACCAAATGAGTGTAGGAACTCATATAATATGGTTTAACAAAACCTACATACTAAAACTAGCCTAAGTGCTTTTGACCCGTTACGACCCGTTTAGGTAGCTTATGCTACTTTAACGCGTCGTTTGCGTAAAACGCGTTCGGACCGCCTAACTAGCCCTATGACAAGTAAGATATGCCTTAACATGTCTAATATTGTTGTTAAATCAGTTTAGATGGCAAAAGTTATGTTACATAGGCTTAAAATGAATTTTGGCGCAAAAAGGGCATTTTGGTAATTTACCTAAGGCATAAGAACTACTTATCATACAACTACTTAAACGACGTGACCATAAGGTATAACCTCGGAAGGTTATTCCCTATACCACTATGGTCACCTAATGTATTTGGTCGGATCCTAATGATCGACCAAATGGGTCGGGTTCGAAAGCATAAGCGATTTATTAGATCGCTTACCCTTACGACCCTAAACAAGCACAAATATAAAAGTGACGAGCTAAACATGCTAGAACATGTTTAGTTAAGTTAGAAAACAGGTTTGGTATCAAAACAAACGGTTTTGATACCCTAGAGTAGTTTGGTTACAAAATACGCAAGAATACGCATTTTGCCCGAAACTACGACTCGTCACTGAGCCTAGATAAAGTGGTAATCAGTAGGTATAGTCACTAAGGACTATGACCATCGTGATTACGCTCACGTTATGAAGTTCAAACGAACTTCGCATTGACCATAAACTGGTCAATGCAGAAAGTCAAATGCAGTTTGACTTTAAAGCATAATAACGAAAGAAAGGAACGAAGGAACACTTACAAAGGGTCCCCGCAAGTATTAAACCCGACTCACTCTCAGGTAGGAAGCACAAACACTTCCACTTAGAGAGTTAGAATCAGATTTAGGTGTGAGGGAAATGAGGGAAAACATGGGGGTATTTATAGGAAAGGTAGAGCCGTTAGGATCGTTCGTCGATAATCGAGCTTAAATCTTGGCCCTCCACTTGCACCCCTTGTTTTACTAAACCATTAGAGCCCCTAGGATTGATAAGAAACCAGTTGCAATTGGTTTGGAAGTGTTAAACAGCTGGAACAGGCTGTTTTCCACAGTTCTGCACATCTGGCCCAGGCTAGCGCACCGCTACATAAAAAGCCTAACGGTGCGCTAGGCCTAATTTTGACAGATTTACACTTTTGGTCCCTGTAGTGCAATAAGTCCATTTTCGACACGTTTAAGGCCCGTTAACCCCATTTCAAAGCTCTAAAATGAAGTTAAAGTATAGGGAACTTAAAATGTACTAAAAAATATGTTGGATGTCGTTTCGTTTAGCCGTACGGTCGCGATGTTCGGTTAATTACGACGGAATGCGCATAAGCGCGAAAAACGATCCAAATGACGTGACGAATGGATTTTTCTTATGGCGAACACTAAAGCATAATATAGTCATGCTTACATAAATTTTTTGATGTCCAAAAGTATCCAGAACGTAAATTATGCGCGAAAATGCAAACTTGTGCACTTTTTGACGCTTTTAGTCCCTGAGTGAGCAAAAAGTTTATTTTAGCACACCGAACCCCTCAAGGCCTATTTCTAAGCTATGTAAAGGAT
Source organism: Helianthus tuberosus (assembly GCA_030545235.1). Lineage (NCBI taxonomy): Eukaryota > Viridiplantae > Streptophyta > Magnoliopsida > Asterales > Asteraceae > Helianthus > Helianthus tuberosus. The sequence goes on from JARYGA010046293.1 coordinate 2,138,695, forward strand.
ATTTATGGTATGTTTAACTTATGTTCATGTTCCGGAATGTTCGTTACAGTTCAAATTGGCATACTTTCACAGTTTGTCAATTTTAGTCCTTGTAAGCGAATATAACTTGATTTCGGCATACCAAACCTTCCAAAACTTATTTCTAAGTTATGTAGAGGTTATTTAAGGTATGTTAAGACTATTTCACTATTCCGGAGTGTTTGTTGCATTAAACTGGTTATATTTACGCATTAGTGCACGTATAACCTTCCAGAAAGCGATTTAGAGCTTGAAATCGAACAAGAGTTGATATGTGCAAAAGATACACATATTTATACAAGTCCCAAGTATGAAATACTATATTTCATTGGTTTGGAATTTGTTTGATGGTTGAAGTGACACAGGTGTCACAGTCTCCCCTACTTTAGGAAATTTCGTCCCGAAATTTATTCGTAGGAGTCTATTTGTGACTTTGTGTCAAATAACCACCAGAGATATGTAAGGCATAATCCTGTCATTTCCTTAACGGACATTCTTCAGAACGAAAATGAACAGACGGAGTCATTTTCCTCAACGAGTATTCTTCAGAAGCGGAAATGAAGGAATAAACAAACGGGGATTCATTTCCTCAACGGGCAATCTTCAGAAACGAAAATGAACAAACGGAGTCATTTTCAACGGGTGCTTCCTCAGAAATGGAAATGAAAATGATAGACAAACGGATATTCATTTCCTCAACGGACAAATCTTCAGAAACGAAAATGAACAAACGGAGTCATTTTCAACGGGTGCTTCCTCAGAAATGGGAATGAAAAATTTAACAACGGATATTCATTTCTTCAACGGATAATCTTCAGAAACGAAAATGAACTAACGGAGTCATTTTCAACGGTTGCTTCCTCAGGACTGAAATGAAAGATTTAACAACGGATATTCATTTCCTCAACGGATAATCTTCAGAAACGAAAATGAACTAACGGAGTCATTTTCAACGGTTGCTTCCTCAGGTATGGAAATGAAAGATTTAACAACGGATATTCATTTCTTCAACGGATAATCTTCAGAAACGAAAATGAACTAACGGAGTCATTTTCAACGGTTGCTTCCTCAGGTACTGAAATGAAAGATTTAACAACGGATATTCATTTCCTCAACGGATAATCTTCAGAAACGAAAATGAACTAACGGAGTCATTTTCAACGGTTGCTTCCTCAGAGTTGGAAATGAAGGATAAACGGATATTCATTTCCTCAACGGATATTCCTCAAAAGCGAAAAATGAATAGCTAGTTCATTTTTCCTCAACGGATGCTTCATCAGAATAGGAAATGAATTGGGTTTACTTAGATATATGATAGAACTTGCTGTGATTTCTGTGCACTAAATTCCATAATTATGTATGCATCCATAATTACGTAATTCCTTGCACAGTCCGCACAGTTCGTTTTGTAATGTTGTGGGGAAGGATATCAAACTTGTGATGAGGGTGACTAGACTACCATAGGGTCCTTTTAATTAGATTGACAGAGGATCTTCTTAATTAGGCCACCAAGGAGTCCTTTCATCTATATCATCACATAATATTCCTAACCAGATTTTTGGATCGATCAGTTTAACTAGACCACTAAAGGGGTCTAATTATGAAGTAGTACTTTATAATCCAAGGGACTTAACTACAGCGTAGAAGTCCATTAAGGATTTTAAGTAGTACCTTTGGGTATCCTACAATGAATCTCTTGTACAAGGATATGTAAGATTCTACGAGGATTTGGATAACATAATTTGGATCACATGACACAAAAAAAAAAAGAAACACATAAGCACATAATCACATATTTGTTCAATTGTTATTATCTTGTTATTGATTGCTATTAACTTGGCACCTCATACTTCGTTTCTTTTGGAAGAAACGGGTACTTAGGATTTTCGTGGAAAACGCAAGAGATCATACAATGGAAGAAATTTGGGGGTAGTCTGTTCTTCAAGGAATATGGTTCCTTGATTGTTGGTATTGTAGAGGATATGTTTATACATGCAACCACTTAAACATATTAAAATGTAAATGAAAGATTTATTTATACAACTATAACAACAACTGTTTCATAGATCGTGATAACAAAAGAAAATAATACACAAGGCTCGATTATTTTCTAAACAGCGTTATCTTCTGTCAGTCAGATACTCATCCTTGCACTGGATTTGCATTAGCAAGCTTTGGGCAATTCCTACGAAAATGGCCCATCTCGCCACAGTTGTAGCAAGACCCCAGTGGAAAACGAGCTTGAGCAGGATTGTTGTTAACTTGATTTGGTGCAGCTGCGGTTGGGCAAACCCTCGCTGTATGACCTATAAGTCCGCAAACTTGACATGTGCGGCACTTCACACCAGCATGATGATGTAGGCCACATTGGTTGCACAAAGGTGCAGTTCCGTTGTAGGGTTTCCTGGCAGGGGGTTGAGCTGGTTGGTTGGGGGCGGCTTGATCATTGTGAGTAACCATGGCGAAGTTCTGAGAAGTCTTTCGCTTCTTTGACTTCTTAGGGGATCCTGTCTGTTCATCCATGGTCTTTGATTCCTCGATTGGTTTCGATTCCTCGATCGGTTTCTTGTCACCCTTTCGGAAAAGCTTACGTTTCCTGATCTGAGATTCAGTCAAGGTTGCGGCTAGCTCAATGGCCTGTCTAACTGTAGTAGGGTTGCTGCCAGTCACAATGTCTTGTATTGAGTCAGGGAGGCCATCAATGTACTTTTCTATTGCCTTATCCAAAGGCGTGACCATGTTTGGGCATAACAGACTTAACTCCTCATATCGATCAGTGTATGCTCGATGTTCACCGCTGTCTTGGTTAAGATCGTCGAATTCCCTTTCCAATGCCCTGATCTCGTGACGAGGATAGAATTCCTTCATCATAAGGGTCCTAAGTTCAGCCCATGTCTGTGCTAGAGCAACTTCTGCACCACGATCTCTCATAACCCCGTTCCACCACGTAAGGGCTCTCTTCGGGAACACACTCGAAGCAAACTCGACCTTGCGATTGTCAGGACACTGCACGTGGCGGAAAGTATTCTCAATGCTTTCGAACCATTGCAGAAGCCCAGTCGCTCCCTCATAACCACTAAACTTGAGTGGCTTCGCCGAGTTAAAACTCTTGAAATTGCATGGACCATTGTTGTTGTTGTTGGCTTGATTCCATTGAGCAAAGAGGTTTGGGAATTGAGCAGCCATTTGCTGCGCAATGATTTCTGCCAATTCGGCAGTCGCTATCTGGCTTTCGCGTCGAGGAGGCATTCTAAAAGAGGAAACATGAAAGGAAACGAGTGAGAGAATTAGACGAAAAGAATGAGATGAAACAAATCTGAAGAAAGCAAGGATAGTGATCATTTGTTTGTTACTACAAAGCAACAAATGACACACAGTGACCAATCAAAGTAAATAGGTCAAAAATAATGTATCGCGAAGACATGCTCGCCTATAAGTGAACACTCATCCCAAGAATTCCCAGGTAAGCACAACTGGTCTCGCGTCTGATGAGATGTATACGAAGTGCTTGCCTAGACAGAAAACCCAGAATACAGGCATTCACCCTTCCAGTTTGCACGTGTTCACATTATTTAAAACCCAAAACCTTGACGAGATTTTGAAAATTCAAAGGGGTTCAAAACCATATAACAGAGGGTTCAAAACCTTGTAATCAATCATCCTAGAACAGATGATTAGTTTTCAAAGCGGTTTTGAAATTTATGTTCTTGTTATGGTAGTCGCCTAAGGATAGGTGACGGTATTGTTTTATGACTAAACGCAAGTAAACTCGCGTTAGGGTCCAAGGAAGGTTATAGACTAGGTCAAAGCATTACTAATAACCTAATTCCCTATAACCATGAGCTCTGATACCAACTTTTCTGTCACACCCCGACCACGTAAAACAACAAAACGTGGGGGAATCGTCGGGGAGTGTTGTAACAGAATCATTGTTTCATAACACATGAAAAAATTGAAATATTGTTTTATTGATTAAAAGAGTTACAATGTCTTAACAAACAAGAAGTATAACAAAATTTACTAGTCTTCCATCTTTTATTGTCACTAAGGCCCAAGTCCGCCTAAGTGTATCTTGATCAATCCTATGCATCATTTCCTGAAACACATGTGAAAATAGGTACGTCAGCATAAAAATGCCGGCGAGTACATAGGTTTTGTGAAAATAGGATTCATGACTTAATGTTTAGAAAAAAAAGGTTGTTTAACAAAAGTCAGTCATGATCCTTGTAAAATGTTTTGTTTTATAAATCATTTGAAAAACGATGATATGTAAGATTAAATGAATAACCAAGTAAAATGAGTTTTGTATAAGATAAGTTGGTTGAAAAACAATGTCTTGTGAAAAATATGTTATTTGTATAAAATGTATAAGTCCAAATTGAAATGATTTAAATAATGCTACGGCATGTAATATAATACAAGCACTTATATATAGGAAGTACCAGCGGCGTATCCACCATGCTTGTATCATACTACACACGTCTCGTTACTTAAATCACTTACCAAAACAAACCATCAATGTAAAAATGTTTATGTATAGTCAAATGTCAAATGTTTATGTAAAACCATCAAAATGTAATGTTTAAACCAATTGTCAAATGTTTATGAGAAAAACCAAGTCTATTGTCAATCTAACCCATGTAATGTATAAACAAAAGTCATGTATGGTAAGTAAAATGAGACTACTTAAACCACAAGTAAAAATGTACAAAACGAAGTATTTGAATAAATCAAAAGTTATGCTTTGTGGAATAATGCATCAAACGGTTTCATATAATCAATGGCTACAAACGGTTCACACAATCAAATGATTATAAACGGTTCACATAATCAAATGGTTACAAACGGTTCACACAATCAAATGATTACAAACGGTTCGTATAATGAAATGGTTACAAACGGTTCACACAATCAAATGATTACAAACGGTTCACATAATAAACGGTTCATAATGTAAAACAATGTGTCCATATGTTACAAGAACATATGCAACAGAGATGCAATCAAAATCAAATGTACTAAGTACGATGGACATACATAGCATGTAAAGGTAATGTAAAACAATGTACATGTACGCACACAATGGGCATACATAGCATAAAATGTAATGTAAAACAATGTACTAAGTACGCACACAATGGGCATACATAGCATAAAATGTAATGTAAAACAATGTACTAAGTACGCACACAATGGGCATACATAGCATGAACACAATGAAATCATGTACTATAAATGTACTAATGAACATAGCAAGTATATGATATGAAAACAGGGAAAGCATGAAAGTAACAAGTAGACACATGTGTTCCACCCCAAAATGTTTGGAAAACAGTAAAAGAGGGGTCTATGTACTCACTTGAGATTGCTCAATAGACTTTAGATATCCACCAAGCAAAGCTAGAAGATCACGGAATCAAACGACACCTAATATACCATTAATAACCGGACCTATCGGAGGATCGGGTAGCATGAGGGTTCGTAAACCAAATGAGTGTAGGAACTCATATAATATGGTTTAACAAAACCTACATACTAAAACGAAACCTAGCCTAAGTGCTTTTGACCCGTTACGACCCGTTTAGGTAGCTTATGCTACTTTAACGCGTCGTTTGCGTAAAACGCGTTCGGACCGCCTAACTAGCCCTATGACAAGTAAGATATGCCTTAACATGTCTAATATTGTTGTTAAATCAGTTTAGATGGCAAAAGTTATGTTACATAGGCTTAAAATGAATTTTGGCGCAAAAAGGGCATTTTGGTAATTTACCTAAGGCATAAGAACTACTTATCATACAACTACTTAAACGACGTGACCATAAGGTATAACCTCGGAAGGTTATTCCCTATACTACTATGGTCACCTAATGTATTTGGTCGGATCCTAATGATCGACCAAATGGGTCGGGTTCGAAAGCATAAGTGATTTATTAGATCGCTTACCCTTACGACCCTAAACAAGCACAAATATAAAAGTGACGAGCTAAACATGCTAGAACATGTTTAGTTAAGTTAGAAAACAGGTTTGGTATCAAAACAAACAGTTTTGATACCCTAGAGTAGTTTGGTTACAAAATACGCAAGAATACGCATTTTGCCCGAAACTACGACTCGTCACTGAGCCTAGATAAAGTGGTAATCAGTAGGTATAGTCACTAAGGACTATGACCATCGTGATTACGCTCACGTTATGAAGTTCAAACGAACTTCGCATTGACCATAAACTGGTCAATGCAGAAAGTCAAACGCAGTTTGACTTTAAAGCATAATAACGAAAGAAAGGAACGAAGGAACACTTACAAAGGGTCCCCGCAAGTATTAAACCCGACTCACTCTCAGGTAGGAAGCACAAACACTTCCACTTAGAGAGTTAGAATCAGATTTAGGTGTGAGGGAAATGAGGTAAAACATGGGGGTATTTATAGGAAAGGTAGAGCCGTTAGGATCGTTCGTCGATAATCGAGCTTAAATCTTGGCCCTCCACTTGCACCCCTTGTTTTTTACTAAACCATTAGAGCCCCTAGGATTGATAAGAAACCAGTTGCAATTGGTTTGGAAGTGTTAAACAGCTGGAACAGGCTGTTTTCCACAGTTCTGCACATCTGGCCCAGGCTAGCGCACCGCTACATAAAAAGCCTAACGGTGCGCTAGGCCTTATTTTGACAGATTTACACTTTTGGTCCCTGTAGTGCAATAAGTCCATTTTCGACACGTTTAAGGCCCGTTAACCCCATTTCAAAGCTCTAAAATGAAGTTAAAGTATAGGGAACTTAAAATGTACTAAAAAATATGTCGGATGTCGTTTCGTTTAGCCGTACGGTCGCGGTGTTCGGTTAATTACGACGGAATGCTTATAAGCGCGAAAAACGATCCAAATGACGTGACGAATGGATTTTTCTTATGGCGAACACTAAAGCATAATATAGTCATGCTTACATAAATTTTTTGATGTCCGAAAGTATCCAGAACGTAAATTATGCGCGAAAATGCAAACTTGTGCACTTTTTGACGCTTTTAGTCCCTGAGTGAGCATAAAGTTTATTTTAGCACACCGAACCCCTCAAGGCCTATTTCTAAGCTATGTAAAGGATATTTATGGTATGTTTAACTTATGTTCATGTTCCGGAATGTTCGTTACAGTTCAAATTGGCATACTTTCACAGTTTGTCAATTTTAGTCCCTGTAAGAGAATATAACTTGATTTCGGCATACCAAACCTTCCAAAACTTATTTCTAAGTTATGTAGAGGTTATTTAAGGTATGTTAAGACTATTTCACTATTCCGGAGTGTTTGTTGCATTAAACTGGTTATATTTACGCATTAGTGCACGTATAACCTTCTAGAAAGCGATTTAGAGCTTGAAATCGAACAAGAGTTGATATGTGCAAAAGATACACATATTTATACAAGTCCCAAGTATGAAATACTATATTTCATTGGTTTGGAATTTGTTTGATGGTTGAAGTGACACAGGTGTCACACCAATGGCTCTGATACCAATCTGTCACACCCCCAAAATCCACCATGCGGAGTGTCACCGCTTGGAGGCGTGACATGACCAGGATCTAGCCACCAATCATATTGAACAACATAATTAAGTAAATAAAACCAAACACAATACGATTGGTGACCAAAAGGAAGTAAACCGATTTTAGGTTAACAGCGGAAGCATAAAACATAAGTTCAAAACATAAGTCCATAGTTCATAAGTTTAAAGTCCAAAACGTAGGTTTAATAAGTTCATGAAGTTTATTCATTAAGTACGGGACATATCAGTTCGCATCCCACAACGACCACCTCCATATGCAAGCTCCATAGCATCTAATGACCTGCAAAGCATGTAATAACGAGTCAACAACAAAGTTGAGTGAGTCCACGGTTGATTGTCCATTTTAGAGTTGTTTCCAAAAACATAGTTTAATCTCATTCGGCTATCCAGCCGTGGGGGTTACCTCATAGTTCGAAAACGTTTATTAGTTAACCATCCCATGTCCACCATCCCTAGCTATCCAGCCCGACACTTTGGCCGTGGGGAGCTGCCCCAGTATTTTAAACTACCAGACTCGTTTATCATATCGACTACTAACAAAAGAAATCAATTGTGCCCTAGCGTCGGTGTTCTATCACCACCGACGTGCCATAGTCCATAAGTACACGCCCGTCTGACTGGCACGGTGTGAGGTTTGTTAAACCTAATAGCGCTATTAACTAATGACCCGCTCGCCATAGCGTCGGCGATTAAGTCGATACAAAAAGGGAAGGACTTCGCTGATAGAGTTCTAGTCCAGTAAGTCTAACACGTCCCAACAGGACGAGGAATTTACATTCCTGAACACATCTCAAAGGACGAGGAATCCCTATTCCTGTACCCATTCCCATTCCCACCGGGAATTTACCATGCTTTGTAGAAAAGTGTGAACTCACCTCGGTTTGCTCGGTTAGATTCTCAAATATAGTTAACAGTCAAGGTCAGTCAATCACGTCCAAATAAGGTACGGATAACAATCAGTTTCTCATGCATAACACGTATCCTTCGTATGGTTTATTTGCACATTACTTCTACCACATAACAGGTACACACTTTAACGATTTATGCCCATATAAACTTCCCATCCATTCCCCACTCATAAACAAACATACGATATTGAACGTAACACATATAACATGTTAGATCATTCACCGATAGCATACTCGACATTTAGACACGCAAGTCACAACTTATGTCAATTCAGCATTAATATTCAAAACCGGTTGTTTTCGGACATTTAAATAAATTAGTTAAATTATTCCAAAAAAACCCAAATTTATACAGAATGTCTTAAATGTTCCAAATTTTATTATGTAAAAATATAGGGGTCCGGTTCATTACCAATATTTTATAAAAATTCATTTTCCGGACTGAACTCAGATTTATATTTTTCTGACCATAGTCCACGAGATAATTTATTTAAAATTCATCGAGCGTCCGATTTACGAAATTCCAGAGGGGTAATTACAAATACATCGGTGGTCAACTATGGTATAAATTTCGTGATCAGACTCCACACATTTTACAAGTTATAACAGAAAACAAAACGCACTTTTTCAGCAGAAAAATTGCAGCTCAAGCTGCTGTTACGAAAAGACGCTTTAAAAATAGTAAACGAAGTCCAAAAATTACGATTCTGGTGCCATTAGAACCATATTTCATTATAACACGTTTTAGACTCAAAATATCAGTTTTTCGTAGCGTTTATGACCTGTTTACAGTCAACTGAAGTTGGCTGTAAAACCGGGACAGATTCTGCTTTCACTCTTTAACTTCCTAGTTCGTGTTCGATTGATTTCCGTTAGCAAGTTTATTAATCACAACAACATTAAACATCAATACTAACCAGCAAAACATCAGATAATCAACCAAGAATCATAACAAAACTAGTTTCAAAAGTTTTACACTAACATTCATTCATTAACCACCATGTTTATTATTTTTAGTGGACTTTTAGTTTTGAACTCTAGTGTTCATGATTTTTATCCGACAAAATTCTTATTAACCACTTTAGACAAGCTTAAGAAGGTGATTAGAAGCACTTACAACTAGCACAAGGCTAGGGGAGATCAAAGGCGTAAAAGTGGTGGATAAAAGAAAATAAGAGCGGTCCTTGAACTTCCGAGAGCACCGGGCTTGTTTGTGGGACTCCTGGCACCCTTGTATATGTATGAATGGCTCAACAAAGACTTGATGGTGGTGGTATGGGGGTGTGATGATGGCTGCCGAACTCAAGAGGGAAAGGGGAGATGAGAGTTAGTTGTTGATGTTGTGTTTAGTGAATGAAGGACCACGACTCTTGGGTTTATTTATAAACCAATATTCACCATTAACCACTAGATGATATGTTCTCTAGATAATAGACATGGCAATAAAATAATCAAGAAAGGAAAGGGTGTGTTCCCTTGGAGGAAACCGATCGGATTCATGGGGAGGGGATCTAGATGGTTTTCAACTAGTTAGTTAGGTAATCTAGTTTGTTTAGTTAGGTGATTAAATTGGTTACTAGTGTGTAGTGTATTATAACGGGTGTTAGGGTATTCGGGGACCTTAACCAGCTCAGAAAAGAAAAGCAATGTCATTAACAATATTTTCATGTCCCGGGTAAAGTCCGGTTGTTCGGTTTGACACTGTTCCGTTAAAGCGCTAAATTAATCCGTAAAGCGTCCTATATATATATTTTTGTGACGTTTTTACTTTTCAATACTCAGGAAAGCACATAGGACTATTTAGTAACTTTTCTATATACTACTAGTATGTTAACATGCACATGTAAGTATAAGACAGATATCAGAAAGCAGTTACGTAGTTCCACACAGTAGTCAAGCACATTAATTATTATTAATAAACTGTACGGTTACATGTAAATATGAGGGTTGTCACACCGACCACGTAAAACAACAAAACGTGACGGAAACTTCGGGGAGTGTTGTAACTGAATTAATTGTTTCACAACCATGGAAATTAAAGTTTTGTTTTATTTATCAAACAAGAGAGTTACATTGTCTTAAAACAAGAAACAAAGAGTACAAAACATAATTAAACTAGTTCTAGCTTCATTTTAAGTTGCTAAGGCACGGGTCCGCCTATGTTTGACTTGATCATCCTATGCAACAACCCCTGAAACATATGTGAAAATAGGTACGTCAACATAAAAATGCCTGTGAGATACATAGGTTTTGTGAAAATAGGATTCATGACTTGCGTTTAAAGAATCTGTTTAATAAAAAGTAGCCGTGAATCTTGTTGAGTGTTTCCTTTCATAAATCATTTGAAAAGTGATAAATAAACCAAATGATATATATGTATAAAAGAATAATGTATGGTTAAGTGAATAACCATGTAAAATGAGTTTGTATAAGTTAAGTTATTTGTAAAACGATGTTTATGTGAAGATTGTATTGTAGATGTAATGTGTCTAAACTGAAATGGTTTAAATAACGCTACGATATGTAATACCATAAAAGCACTTATATATAGGAAGTACCAGCGGCGTATCCACCATGTTTTTATCGTATTACACGTCGCCTCGTTACTTAAATCACTTACCCAAACAACCACCAAGATGAAATGTTTAACAATTGTAGAAATGTTTATGTACTGTCAAATACGGTTCACACGGTTCAACGGTTACAAACGGTTCATATAATCAAATGGTTACAACGGTTCACATAGTCAAATAGTTACAACCGGTTCAAAATGTAATGTAATATAATGTGTTCATATGCTGGATGAGCATATGCAACAAAATGCAATGTAAAACAATCTGTCCATAAGTTGAGTAAACATATGTAACTAATGTAATGTAAATCAATGTGCTAGCATGCTCAGTCAACATACATAGCAGAAATGTAAAGTAAAACAATGTACTAAGTATGCTTAGTAAACATACATAGCGAAACAATGTAATGTAAATCATGTACTATAAATGTACTAATGAGCATAACAAGTATATGATATGAAAACAGGAAAGCACGAAAGTAACAAGTAGGCACATGTGTTTCACCCCAAAACGTTTGAAAAACAGTAAAAGAGGGGTCTATGTACTCACTTGAGATTGCCTAGAAGTCCTTGTGTAACAACCAAACAATGCTAGAGATCACGGAAATCAAACGGCACCTAATATAGGTAACTATGTTAATAAACCGGACCTAAATCGGAGGATCAGATAGAATGAGGGTTCATAAACCAAACAAGTACGGGAACTCGTGTAATATGGTTTAACAAAGCCTACATACTAAAATGAAACCTAACCTAAGTGCTTACGACCCATTACGACCCGTTTAGGTAGCTTATGCTACTTTCACGCGTCGTTCGCGTAAAACACGTTCGGAATGCCTAACTAGCCCTATGATAAGTAAAATATGCCTTAACATGTCTAATATTGTTGCTAAATCAGTTTAGATATCAAAAATTATGTTACATATGCTTAAAATGAATTTTGGCGTAAAAAGGGCATTTTGGTAATTTACCTAAGGAATATAAACTACCTATCATGCGACTAATCAAACCTAAGTGACCATAAGGTATAACCTCGGAAGGTTATTCCCTATGCTACTATGGTCACTTAACATGTTTGGTCGGATCCTAATGATCGACCAAACGGGTCGTGTTCGAAAGTCTAAGCGGGTGTTTAGTCCGCTTGACTTTCGGCTCCACACAAGCACTAATCTAAAAAAATGACGAGCTAAACATGCTAGAACATGTTTAGTTAAGTTAGAAAACAGGTTTTGATATCAAAAGAAACGGTTTTGATATCCTAGAGTAGTTTGGTTACAAAATAAGCGAGAAAACGCATTTTGGCCGAAACTACGACTCGTCACTAAGCCTAGATAACGTGGTAATCAGTAGGTATAGTCACTAGGGACTATAAACATCGTGATTATGCTCACGTTATGAAGTTCAAACGAACTTCGTGTTGACCATAAACTGGTCAAAGCAGAAAGTCAAACGCAGTTTGACTTTAACGACAAAAACGAATGAAAAGAACGAAAGAATACTTACAGAAGGTCCCCGCAAGCTCTTGATCTGATTTACTCTCAGGTATGAAGCATAAACTTCAACTTAGAGAGCCAAAATCAGATTCAAGTGTGCTTTGGGAGGAAGTGAGGGTGGGTATTTATAGGAATTCAAGAACCGTTAAGATCGTTCATCGAAAACTGAGCTTTGATCTGGACCTTACATGTGTGCCCATGGTTTTCTAAAACCATGGGAGCCCCTAATATGGACTATGTTCATTGAATACCAACCCATGGTTTTGCAAAATCATGGGTTAAAACCATCAACACTTCAAAATGGACTAGGTTCATTGAATATGCCAGAAATTTTCAAAAATGGTCCCTGCACTTGTAAAACTTGATTTTTGGCACTTTTAAGCCCCGTTAACCCTATTTCAAGGCTCTAAAATAAAGTTAAAGTATAGGGAACTTAAAATTTGCTCAAAAACATCTCGGATGTCGGTTCGTTTGGTCGTACGGTTGCGTTATTCGCTTAATTACGACAGAAGTCGTAACGAACGCAAAAACGATCCAAATTAAGCGACGAATGGAATTTTATCATGCCAAACACTAAAATAAAATATTTTAATGCTTACATAAATTTTTGTATGTCCGGATATATTTAGAACATAAGATATGCGCGAAAATGCAAACTTGTGCACTTTTTGACGCTTTCAGTCCCTGAATGACCCAAAAGTTTATTTTAGCACACCGAACCCCTCAAAGCCTATTTCTAAGCTATGTAAAGGATATTTATGGTATGTTTAACTTATGTTCATGTTCTGGAATGTCTGTTCTAGTACGAATCGCCATACTTTCGCAGTTTGTCGAATTTAGTCCCTGTAAGCGATTTAAACTTGATTTTGCCATACCAAAGCCTTCAAAACTTATTTCTAAGTTATGTAAGGGTTATTTAAGGTATGTTAAGCCTATGTCACTATTCCAGAGTGTTTGTTGCATTAAACTGGTTATATTTAATCATCAGTGTGCGTTTAACCTTCTAGAAAGCGATTTAGAGACCGAAATCGAACAAGAATTGACATGTGCAAACGATACACATATTTATACAAATCCCAAGTATGAAACAAAAATTTCATTGATTTGGTTTTTGTTTGATGGTCGCAGTGACCCAGGTGTCACAGTCTCCCCTACTTTAGGAAATTTCGTCCCGAAATTTATTCGTAGGAGTCTGTCCGTGACTTTGTGTTAAACGATCATCAAAGATATGCAAGGCATAATCCTGTCATTTTCCTCAACGGATATTCTTCAGAAGTGAAAATGAACGAATGGAGTCATTTTCCTCAACGGGTTCTTCAGAAATGGAAAATGAAGGATTTAACAAACGGATATTCATTTCCCTCAACGGATATTCTTCAGAAGCGAAAATGAATGGATGATTCATTTTCCTCAACAGGTTCTTCGTCAGAAACAGGAATGAAGGAATAATCAACGGATATTCATTTCCCTCAACGGATATTCTTCAGAAGCGAAAATGAATAAACGGAGTCATTTTCCTCAACGGGTATTCTTCAGAATTGGGAATGAAGGATTAAACAAACGGATATTCATTTCCCTCGACGGATACTCTTCAGAACGGAAATGAACAAACGGAGTCATTTTCCTCAACGGGTATTCTTCAGAATTGGAAATGAAGGATATAATAAACGGATATTCATTTCCCTCGACGGATACTCTTCAGAACGAAAATGAACAAACGGGGTCATTTTCCTCAACGGGTATTCTTCAGAATTGGAAATGAAGGATATTAACAAACGGATATTCATTTCCCTCAACGGATATACTTCAGAAGCGAAAATGAACAAACGGAGTCATTTTCCTCAACGGGCATTCTTCGGAATTGGAAATGAAGGATATTCTTTATCAAAAATGGAAATGAATAGGGTTAACTCTAGACACATGACAGAACTTCCTGTGATTTCTATTCACTAAATTCCATAATTATGTATGCATCCATAATTACGTAATTCCTTGCATAGTAATCACAGTTTGTTTTATAATGTGAAGGGGATAGAATTTGAACAAGGTCGAGTTAACCTATAATTAGGTCAACACATCAACACACAAGCACATAATTGTTTTCTTGGATATAAATTTGTTATCAACTTGTTATTAATTGTTATTAACTTGATGTCGATTTGAACATGGGTATTCAAGGTACACCAGGAACTCAGTCGATGGACTTCAACGTCCTCAAGAATCTATCTGAAAATAGGGTGATCTTCCAAAAATTCGATTTCTGATTACCAGGAATCATAACATTCGAATTAAGGTACACAATAATTACGGACTTACGGAAATACCCTTAGGTACCCTATTAAGGATTTATAGTGGTATATTAGGTATTCAACCAGTTTTGTAACTTGCGCCTTGTACTTTGTTTTCTTTGGAAGAAACGTGTACTTAGGTTCTTCGTGGAAATCGCAAGAAATCAAAAGATGGGAGGAATGCGGTTCCTTGATTGCCGGTATCGTAGGGGATATGTCGTTTATTCATGCAACCACAATTGTACATTGCAATGTGATGTGTGCAAAATGCAACATATAAATTACATCAATTGTGGCATAAAACTAACCCTTTTTTAGTACTAATGTTGGAAAAAGTGTGTTTTTGTCTTCCTTTTGTATTTTCAGGATTAAATGAGCTCAAATTAACAAAAGAAGCAAAAAGGTAGCTAAATCTAACATAAATACAAGAAAAGGAATAAACGTGGCATGCCCAACCTCCCCGAAAGCATCTTCCCAGGCAAAACAAGAAAACAGGAGGCTGAACACGCCCCGTGCTGAATGAGCACGGGGGCGTGCCCAAGTGTCAGCATAAAAGACAAAGTTGTAGAAGCTTCCATCGCCCACCACGGGGCCGTGCTCAGCGGACACAGGGTCGTGGTCAACTATAAGATTCGCAGAATCCAGGCAAATCTTAATAGTACAGATATGCTTCTGCACACGGGGTCGTGCCCAGCGGACACGGTGTCACACCCCCAAAATCCACCTGCGGAGTACTACCGCTTGGAGGCGTGACTGACCAGGATCCAGCCACCAATCATATTGAACGAGCATATAAGTAGTTATAAAATCCAACCAATACAATTGGTGTTCAAACAAAACATAGTTAAGTTGCAAGCGGAAGCATAAGTCTCAAATCAAAACATAAGTTCAATTATTTCAAAGTTTAACATGGTACACAGACGTCCATGTCCCACAACGATCCTCCTCCATGCAAGCTCTAGCTAAGAAACCTAAGGACCTGCAAAGCATGTAGTAACGAGTCAACAACAAGTTGAGTGGGTTCACGGTTGGGTGTTCGTTTTAAGTTGTTTCGAAAACAGTTTCCTTTAGCTGGCATCCTGCCGTGGGGGTTACCCCATAGTTAAAAACGTGACTTGTTTATTCCCGGTTTACTCTGGCTATCCAGCCGTGGGGGCTACCCCGTGTTAGTTATCTGGCATTTCGGCCGTGGGGGCTACCCCATACATACACTAGACTCGTTACCATATCGACTGCTGACTGTAGTCATGTTTAAGTGCCCTGAAACTGTCAATGTCTATCATCATTGACGTGCCCCAGATCCATTAGTTCACGCCCGTCCTCTGCGGCACGGTGTGAGGTGTGTCAGACCTAAATAGCGCTATCTAACTAATGACCCGCTCGCCATTGGCCCGGCGATTAAGTAGATATAAAAGGAGGGACTTCATGATAGAGTTTTGGTCTAGTACGAGTTATCTGTCCGTGAGGACGAGGAATTACATTCCTGAACCGTTGCTGCCCTACCCAAGGAGGACGAGGAACCCATGTTCCTTAACCCCAATTCCCGACCCCTGGGAATCCCATGCTTTGTAGAGGGTGTGAACTCACCTTGGTTTGCTCGGTAGGTACACAGAAAAGTCAATCAAGCAATATTGTGGCTACTTGCGTCCTATCATAGTTGTATCATACCAATCAGGTTCGTATTCAAGCAGTACACGTATGTTTCTAGCATAATGCATTCAAGTACCGTTCATGGCATACACGTTTGATCATAGCAGTTCAACAATATTCACGTTCAACAGTAACATATCAGGTCTGAGCATTAGGCCCAAGAGTCCGGCCCAAACAATTAAGTCCGAAATGAGGTGCAAGCCCAAACCGCGTGTATCTGCGTATAGTCTCGAGTCGCAACTAGGCGTTTGCGACTCGCAACCTGAGTCGCAATCATGGTCTCGGTTCGTGCTGCTTTGGTCTCGAGTCGCAATCGGACTCGTAACTGTGGTTTCGAGTCAAACGGTTTATATGCTGATCTCGTGTGGTTTCGAGTCGCAACCAGGTGTTTGCGACTCGCAACCGATGTCGCAACCGGGAGATTTCGACTCATCATGCACTGGTTTCGAGTCGCAACTGGAGGTTTCGGTTGGACAGGAGCTGATTCTGCACAGTGTACTATCCAATGGAAATTTGGTTTCATGAAATGGTTTGTACTATCCACTTAAACATGTTTGTTTGTCTAGTAATTTACTAAATTGGATCAGACATATCAGATTTCAAATATTCAAGCATGTTCATATCACATTCAAGTTGTTCATCATACATTCAAATAGTTCATCATGATTATTCAAACTTGTTCATCATATTTTAGAGTTTTCGGCATCAATCACAAGCATAATCATGAACAACAATCCAATACTCCAACAACTAATCCGAATAATGTGAACATAAGAGCATATAACCCGAATAACATGAACACTATGTAAGCCGATGAACATCAACCATTTATGGTCTAACTTGCATCAAATCACAAAATATCATTAACTCATCATGTAATCACTCCGGAATCATAGTATGATAGCTTATTAACATCATCATGCATAAACTTAACCAACCAACATATTATCAAGTCACACAAGATACATCATCCTTAATCAAATATCACATCATCATCATCATTAACAACAACCGAAACATAAACACCCCAATGGGAATCACTAACCGGTTCAAGTGTGGGTTCAAAGGTGTGAGTGAAGCTTCCAAATGGTGTGTGTGTGAGTTGATCCGAGAGCTCCTTAGTGGTCACCGGTTGATCCGAGAGTGAGGGAGAGGGATGTTGTGGCTTAGGGTTTTGGTGAGGGAGAGTGGAGAGTGTGTGTGTGAGTGAGTGTGTTGTCCAAAATTGCCAAGTGTGACCATCATGAGGATTATATACTTGTTTCACTTGTGCACCCTAATGGGCTTTCGAATGAAGTGCACGGCCTAACCGGCCCATATGTTATACTAGTTCACTCGAGACCACATGGTCTCAAGTCGGGTTCGTGTTGTCTCGGTTCATATACATACTCGCATACATACACACAAGCATACATGTAACATAACGCATAATCATATAAGTTCACATGTAACATTCATTAAATCATCAAATTAGTTAGTCACTAAATGTTCAAGCACACAACGAAAGGTTCTAAATTTCGAGTTGTCACATCATCCCCAAGTTGAAAGAAATTTCGTCCCGAAATTTGGTAGGCACTCACTGAGGAAGCTAGTTAAGTTGTATGGTTTTCCCGGTTTTCCTGGGGTGTCACATCCACCCCCCGTTGATCTGGAATTTCGTCCCGAAATTCCGTAGCTTCAGCCTCAGTAGTGGGTGTACTGTTTGCGAACAGTTGGGGATACTTTTGTTTCATCTGATCTTCGCGCTCCCAGGTGAACTCTGGGCCGCGACGTGAGTTCCAACGAACTCGAACGAGAGGTATTCTAGTGCTCTTGAGGACCTTAACATCCCGGTCCGTGATTTCGACTGGTTCCTCGACGAATCGTAACTGCTCGTCGATAGTGAGTTCCTTCAAAGGAACTACGTGGGTCTCATCTGACGGACACTTCTTCAGATTCGACACCTGAAAAACGTTGTGAACTGCACCGAGTTCCGCTGGTAAGTTGAGTCTGTAGGCCACCCTGCCTATTTTCTCAATGACTTCGAAGGGTCCAACGTATCGTGGGTTAAGTTTGCCGTGTTTACCAAAACGAACCACACCCTTCCAGGGTGAAACCTTGAGTAGTACCCGCTCCCCAACCTGGAGCTCAAGCGGTTTCCTGCCCATGTCGGCGTAAACTTTCTGACGTTCGCGAGCTGCCGTCATGCGTTTTCGTATCTGTGCGATTTGCTCGGTTGTATCTACCACATATTCTGGACCAGTGATCTGACTATCTCCCACCTCTGCCCAGCAAAGAGGTGACCGGAATTTACGTCCGTACAATGCCTCAAACGGAGCAGCTTTAATGCTGGTGTGGTAGCTGTTATTGTACGAGAATTCCACAAGTGGCAGATGCTTTTCCCAGCGGTTGCCAAAGTCGATTACACATGCACGAAGCATGTCTTCTAAGGTTTGAATAGTACATTCGGACTGCCCGTCCGTCTGAGGGTGGTACGCCGTGCTCATATCTAATCGTGAGCCAAAGGATTTGTGCATGGCTTGCCACAGCTCTGAAGTAAATCGTGCATCTCGATCCGAGATGATAGAGGTGGGCACCCCGTGCCTCGAAACAATTTCCTTGATGTATATTTCTGCAAGAGTGGAGAACTTATCCGTCTCCTTGATAGCCAAGAAGTGTGAAGATTTTGTGAGTCGATCCACGATCACCCAAATAGTATCGTTCCCGCGCTGGGATCTAGGTAGGCCAGTAACAAAATCCATGGAAATTTGCTCCCATTTCCATTGAGGTATCTCTGGTTGTTGGAGCAGGCCTGAGGGTTTCTGGTACTCGGACTTGACTCTCGCACAAGTCAAGCACTTGCTGACGTAAGTTGCTATGTGGGCCTTCATGCTAGGCCACCAATACGTGGTTTTGATATCGTGGTACATTTTATCCGAACCAGGATGTACCGAGTAGCGAGACTTATGTGCTTCATCCATCACAAGCTCTCGTAGGTTGCCATAGAGTGGGACCCAAATGCGTCCCGTTACGTAGTAAGCATCGTCTTCCTTTTGTTCTAATCGTTGCCTTGATCCGCGTAGGGCTTCAGCCCTGACGTTTTCTGGTTTCAGTGCTTCTATTTGAGCAGCTCGTATCTGGGAGGGAAGACTAGAATGGATCGTGAGTTGTAGAGCTCGTACACGCTTAGGCGCAGTGTCCTTCCGACTAAGGGCGTCAGCCACCACATTGGCCTTGCCCGGGTGATACCTGATTGAGCACTCGTAATCATTCAGTAGTTCGACCCATCGTCGTTGCCGCATATTCAGCTCTTTCTGCTTGAAGATATGCTCGAGGCTCCTGTGGTCGGTGTAGATTGCGCACTTGGTACCATACAGGTAATGCCGCCACAACTTAAGTGCAAAAACAACAGCTCCCAGCTCTAAGTCGTGCGTAGTGTAGTTCTTTTCATGAACCTTGAGTTGGCGTGAGGCGTAGGCTATAACTTTGTCTCGTTGCATCAACACGCAACCAAGACCCTGAATTGATGCGTCGCAGTAAACCACGAAGTCGTCTGTGCCTTCTGGCAAGGAAAGGATAGGTGCGCTACAAAGTCTATCCTTTAGGTGCTGAAATGCCAACTCCTGTGCGTTTCCCCAGCGATAAACAACGCCCTTCTGCGTTAGTGAGGTGAGAGGCTGTTCAATCTTAGAAAAATCCTTTATGAATCTCCGGTAGTATCCCGCCAAACCCAAGAATTGGCGAATTTCTTTTGGTGTACGAGGTGCAGGCCAGTTCTTAATCGAGTCTATCTTGGACGGATCAACATGAATCCCATCCTTGTTTACCACGTGGCCTAGGAAATGGACTTCTCGAAGCCAGAAGTCGCATTTCGAGAACTTTGCATAAAGCTGTTCTGTTCGAAGGAGTTCCAGAATAAGTCGCAGATGCTGCTCGTGTTCCTCCCGACTCTTGGAATAGAACAGGATGTCGTCGATGAAGACTATAACGAACTTGTCCAGGTAAGGCTTGCACACTCGATTCATCAAATCCATGAAAACCGCAGGTGCGTTTGTCATCCCAAAAGGCATGACCAAAAACTCATAGTGCCCGTATCGAGTTCTGAAAGCTGTTTTGGAGACGTCCTCTTCCCGGACTCTCAGCTGGTGATAACCCGATCTCAAATCAATCTTTGAATAGTAGCTCGATCCCTGCAGCTGGTCGAACAAGTCGTCGATACGCGGTAGAGGATAGCGATTCTTCACCGTCACCTTGTTGAGTTCCCGGTAATCGATGCACATTCTGAAAGTACCGTCTTTCTTCTTCACAAATAGCACTGGAGCTCCCCAGGGCGATGAGCTAGGACGAATAAAACCCTTATCCAGGAGCTCTTGTAGTTGCGTGGAGAGTTCCTTCAACTCTGATGGGGCTAAACGATAAGGTGCACGAGCTATGGGCGCAGCTCCAGGAGCTAGTTCGATCTGAAACTCGACTTGGCGATGAGGCGGAAGACCAGGTAATTCCTCAGGAAATACCTCTGGATAATCGCGTACAACTGGAAAATCTTCTATCTTCTTCTCTTTTTCTGAGGTGTCAGTAATGAGAGCCAAAATAGCGGTGTGCCCCTTTCGCAAGCACTTTTGGGCCTTAAGGAGAGAAATGACGTTCTCAACCGCACTCCTCTTGTCGCCATGAATCATGAGAGGTTCACCATCGGGTCCTGGAATACGGACAACCTTCTCGTTGCAGAGAATCTCTGCTCGGTGTTGGGATAACCAATCCATCCCAATGACAACGTCGAAACTACCCAAGACAATAGGAATGAGGCCGATAGAGAAGGTCTGGTCAGCGAGAATAAGTTTACAACCCTTGACTATGTGTGTGGCTTCTAAACTCTTACCATTTGCTAGCTCTACTGTGTGCTTGTTGTTCAAAAGTGTTGGAATACGCTTAAGCATTCGACTAACTTCTAGTGACATGTAGCTGGTATCGGCACCCGAATCAAATAAAACTGAAACATAAAAGTCGTCGAGAAGGAACTTACCCGCCACAACGTTGGGGTCATTCCTTGCTTCACCTTGGCCAATCACAAACACCCGCCCCCTGGCGCCATTGTTGTTGCTGTTCCCATTGTTACCATTCCCCTGATTGTTGTTATTGTTGTTGTTGTTGTTCTGGTTCCTGTTCAGTTGGGGACAATCTCTCTTGAAGTGGCCCTCAGCTCCACACTGAAAGCACCCTTTGTTATCACCCTGCTGCTACTGCTGGCGCTGATTCGGTTGAGCTTGATGACGATTCTGATTGGCGGGGTATAAGCTCCTGCAATCCTTTGCAGCGTGACCAGGCTTGTTGCACCGATGACAGTTGCCCCTGGTGCATGGCCCGCTGTGGTGCAGGCTGCAGCGATTGCATTTGGGGTGATTTCCTTTGTACCCACCCTGACTTTGACCACCAGACGATTGCTGATTAGGGCTCTTGTAGTCATCAGTCTTCCTCTGCTGAGACTGGGACTGAATAGAAGTCGAACCTTTACTTGAAGTTCCATCCCATTTTCGTTTGTTGTCACTAGAGGTACCAGAAGTAGTTGCAGCACCTATGCGTTTTGGTAACTTGTTCTGCTCCACCGCCTGATCCGTGAGACGGTGAGCCAACTGAACAGTTTGCTGGTAGGTGGCGAGGTTCGCTGAAGTCACATGACTTTGGATTTCCGGCACTAAGCCCTGAAGGAATAGTTCGATGCGTTTAATGGGAGGATCCACCATAGTAGGACACAGAATTGCCAATTCGTTCGACCTTTTCACATAAGCTTCAATTTCGGACCCCGTCATCTTGAGGTTGAAGAACTCCACTTCGAGTTTGTGAATCTCATCACGACTGCAGTATTCCTCCTTGATCATCTCTTTAAAATTTTCCCATGGGGTGGCGTTGGCAGCAACCAACCCTAGCATTTGAACTTGAGCGTTCCACCATGTGAGGGCTAAACCCTCGAGAGTACCGGTAGCATACTTCACCCTGCGCGCCTCAGGGCATTCACACATTTCGAAGACAGATTCTAGTTTCTCAAACCAGTGTAGGAGACCTACTGCTCCTTCAGTGCCGCTAAAAGTAGTTGGTCGGCAGTCCATGAAAGTCTTAAAAGTGCACACGGGTGGTTGAACATGCTGACCTATCGTGGGTGAAAGAAAAGACAGAGTTTAACACAAAGGTTGGTTCACGAGAGTAGGATTCTAAAGATCCTAGAAAGAGTTCGGACTGCAGGATATACCTCCTGCGTGTGTAGCTGCAAGTATTGCGGCAACTCGTTCGTTGATCAGAGCCGTCAACTGGGCTTGTGTCAGGTTAACGCGTCCAGACATGATCTTCATATCAAGAAGAACGTGAGTGAGAGGGGTTCGCGAAAGTACGACGGTAAAATAGAGTAAGCACGCACGTGTTCAAGCAACAGTAGTTATACTAGCCAAGCATACCATAAGCAATGTACTATGTAACTAACAAGTAGGCAATATATACACAGATCATATCACCTAGAATGTCGAGCCTTGCATGTGGAGCGAAGCATCGTTGTGGACCGTTGAGCACTGTACAGGTTATAGTCTGGTTTTAACAAAAACGTTTTTCCCTTTATTAAAACCAAGTTCTCTATAACCAATGGCTCTGATACCAATCTGTCACACCCCCAAAATCCACCTGCGGAGTACTACCGCTTGGAGGCGTGACTGACCAGGATCCAGCCACCAATCATATTGAACGAGCATATAAGTAGTTATAAAATCCAACCAATACAATTGGTGTTCAAACAAAACATAGTTAAGTTGCAAGCGGAAGCATAAGTCTCAAATCAAAACATAAGTTCAATTGTTTCAAAGTTTAACATGGTACACAGACGTCCATGTCCCACAACGATCCTCCTCCATGCAAGCTCCAGCTAAGAAACCTAAGGACCTGCAAAGCATGTAGTAACGAGTCAACAACAAGTTGAGTGGGTTCACGGTTGGGTGTTCGTTTTAAGTTGTTT
This sequence comes from Helianthus tuberosus, assembly GCA_030545235.1. Lineage (NCBI taxonomy): Eukaryota > Viridiplantae > Streptophyta > Magnoliopsida > Asterales > Asteraceae > Helianthus > Helianthus tuberosus. The sequence goes on from JARYGA010046293.1 coordinate 2,162,147, forward strand.
CGAAAACAGTTTCCTTTAGCTGGCATCCTGCCGTGGGGGTTACCCCATAGTTAAAAACGTGACTTGTTTATTCCCGGTTTACTCTGGCTATCCAGCCGTGGGGGCTACCCCATGTTAGTTATCTGGCATTTCGGCCGTGGGGGCTACCCCATGCATACACTAGACTCGTTACCATATCGACTGCTGACTGTAGTCATGTTTAAGTGCCCTGAAACTGTCAATGTCTATCATCATTGACGTGCCCCAGATCCATTAGTTCACGCCCGTCCTCTGCGGCACGGTGTGAGGTGTGTCAGACCTAAATAGCGCTATCTAACTAATGACCCGCTCGCCATTGGCCCGGCGATTAAGTCGATATAAAAGGAGGGACTTCGTGATAGAGTTTTGGTCTAGTACGAGTTATCTGTCCGTGAGGACGAGGAATTACATTCCTGAACCGTTGCTGCCCTACCCAAGGAGGAAGAGGAACCCATGTTCCTTAACCCCAATTCCCGACCCCTGGGAATCCCATGCTTTGTAGAGGGTGTGAACTCACCTTGGTTTGCTCGGTAGGTACACAGAAAAGTCAATCAAGCAATATTGTGGCTACTCGCGTCCTATCATAGTTGTATCATACCAATCAGGTTCGTATTCAAGCAGTACTCGTATGTTTCTAGCATAATGCATTCAAGTACCGTTCATGGCATACACGTTTGATCATAGCAGTTCAACAATATTCACGTTCAACAGTAACATATCAGGTCTGAGCATTAGGCCCAAGAGTCCGGCCCAAACAATTAAGTCCGAAATGAGGTGCAAGCCCAAACCGCGTGTATCTGCGTATAGTCTCGAGTCGCAACTAGGCGTTTGCGACTCGCAACCTGAGTCACAATCATGGTCTCGGTTCGTGCTGCTTTGGTGTCGAGTCGCAATCGGACTCGTAACTGTGGTTTCGAGTCAAATGGTTTATATGCTGATCTCGTGTGGTTTCGAGTCGCAACCAGGTGTTTGCGACTCGCAACCGATGTCGCAACCGGGAGATTTCGACTCATCATGCACTGGTTTCGAGTCGCAACTGGAGGTTTCGGTTGGACAGGAGCTGATTCTGCACAGTGTACTATCCAATGGAAATTTGGTTTCATGAAATGGTTTGTACTATCCACTTAAACATGTTTGTTTGTCTAGTAATTTACTAAATTGGATCAGACATATCAGATTTCAAATATTCAAGCATGTTCATATCACATTCAAGTTGTTCATCATACATTCAAATAGTTCATCATGATTATTCAAACTTGTTCATCATATTTTAGAGTTTTCGGCATCAATCACAAGCATAATCATGAACAACAATCCAATACTCCAACAACTAATCCGAATAATGTGAACATAAGAGCATATAACCCGAACAACATGAACACTATGTAAGCCGATGAACATCAACCATTTATGGTCTAACTTGCATCAAATCACAAAATATCATTAACTCATCATGTAATCACTCCGGAATCATAGTATGATAGCTTATTAACATCATCATGCATAAACTTAACCAACCAACATATTATCAAGTCACACAAGATACATCATCCTTAATCAAATATCACATCATCATCATCATTAACAACAACCGAAACATAAACACCCCAATGGGAATCACTAACCGGTTCAAGTGTGGGTTCAAAGGTGTGAGTGAAGCTTCCAAATGGTGTGTGTGTGAGTTGATCCGAGGGCTCCTTAGTGGTCACCGGTTGATCCGAGAGTGAGGGAGAGGGATGTTGTGGCTTAGGGTTTTGGTGAGGGAGAGTGGAGAGTGTGTGTGTGAGTGAGTGTGTTGTCCAAAATTGCCAAGTGTGACCATCATGAGGATTATATACTTGTTTCACTTGTGCACCCTAATGGGCTTTCGAATGAAGTGCACGGCCTAACCGGCCCATATGTTATACTAGTTCACTCGAGACCACATGGTCTCAAGTCGGGTTCGTGTTGTCTCGGTTCATATACATACTCGCATACATACACACAAGCATACATGTAACATAACGCATAATCATATAAGTTCACATGTAACATTCATTAAATCATCAAATTAGTTAGTCAATAAATGTTCAAGCACACAACGAAAGGTTCTAAATTTCGAGTTGTCACACACGGGGCCGTGGTCAACTAATAAAGACAAGAGCAATTAATGAAGAAATAGAAGGATGTGGACACGGGGTTGTGCTCACTGGACACGGGGCCGTGCCCGAGCTTCTGTTCAGCCTATAAATAGGAGTGCTTGGCTCAAGCTCAAACCATCCCTTGGCACACCACCTCTCTCACACTTCACCCACCACCCACCACCACCGTAACACCATCATCCACCACCATCATCCATTGTCCATCATAGAGTGTGTGAGTCATCTCGGGATCCAAGATTGATTGTAAGAGTTCTTGACAATCAAGGCCATGTTTGCCTAAGTCTCTTACATCACTTGGTGAAGACAAAGTGTCTAGTGTAATACTTTTTATTTTTAATCTTTTCGCACTTTTTAATTGGTTATGTATTAATGACTTTAATAACTAGTTTCTTATGTTGAAGGTGATTCTTCCTTATTGTTTGTCCGTGGTGTCTTGGCATTATTTTACTGTCTATATAAAATAAAAGATTTTCACCATTCATATCTCCACGGTCTATATGGAGGTATGTTGGCTACCTTGTCGGGGGTTAAGGGAACGGTTTGGTAAGAGTCTTGCCATTGTTCAGTGTATAGATCCTGCAAAGGACCTGGGTCAAATTTAGTAGGACCTCCTTCAATACTTAACGGTATTGGATGGCGGGGGTCCAAACTCTTTGACCCCCTCATAAGTTAAACTACTATTAATACTTTAACCCGGCTACTTAGGACTGTATCCCTGCTGATTCAGACTACTTAGCCGAGGGTAACGTCACCTTCAAAAGAGGGGCTACCACATTATGCATTAATAACTTAATTAATTATCTTTCAATAATCCGACCCTTTAGGATTGTATCCTTGCTGACTCAAACTACTGGGTTGAGGGTAACGTCACCTCCAAAAGATGGGCCTACTACAATAACTAAGATAATCTCTTAAATAGTGCAAAAGTGCGGAAATAATCAAAGGTTACACTAAACACGAGTCGGAGCCAAGTGATTCATCTTGTCTATCTGTTTTTCTTTTATTTTTATTTTTCAGCATTTTAGTTAGTTTTTATTTTTTCTTAGTTTAAAACCTTTTTCTAAACTTTTGATTTGATTAGACATTGAGGATAAACCGGTACTAAAAGCTCTTGTGTCCTTGGACGACCTCGGTATCTTACCAACACTATACTACGCTCACGATGGGTGCACTTGCCTATATGTGTGTTTAATGTTAGTAAATATCGTGTTTTATAAATTTAAAACTTGGCTAAAGAAAGTGTAGAAGGGCTTAAAATATACTTAAACTTATATACACACTTCACACGCATCAAGTTTTTGGCGTCGTTTCCGGGGACACAAGGATTTTAAGAAAGCTTAAAATCGACGGCCTAATCAGTTTTTCAAAACCTTTTTAAAATGCGCGCATATTTTTCTTCATTTTAGTTTAGTTTTGCATTTACAGTAACCTGAACACGGGCCGTGCTCACTGAACACAGGGCCGTGCTGCACATTTTTCATAAAACACCCAGTAACAGTAGCTTGAACACGGGCCGTGCTCACTGAACACGCCCCGTGCTCAACGAAATCAGTAACTTTAATTAAAACGCCCAGATACAGATTCTGTACACGGGTCGTGTCCACTGAACACGGGGCCGTGTCCATCCTCTGTTTCCGTTTTTATTTTTGTTTTCTGATCTCAAGACTTGGTTGTGGTCTGCTGAGTGATTCTTATGGATCAATACTCAGGAGGTTACAACTACACATATGAGGAGGATGATTATAGGAGTAACTATTGCACTAATTGTAGTAATCCGCACTCGGTTCAATATAGTCACTCATATCAACCATCCAATTCATACACCTACTATGAGGAACCCAGGTACGAGCCATCAACTTCATACACATCCTATGAAGACCAAAGGTATGAACCTCCTCCCTCATACTCATATTTTGATGAACCAAGGTATGAGCCTTCTTACTCATACTTTGAGGAACCAAGATATGAGCCACCACCTTCGTATGCTTATTATGAGGAACCATGGCCTGAACAACCCACCTCATATGAGTATTATAAAGAACAGAATTACGACCCTTATCCATCATATGCTTACAATGAAGAACAATGGTGTGAACCATCTACTTCATATGGGTATTATGAGGAACAAAGGATCGAACAACCGGATTCAAGCTTTGAAAATCCCGATCCTTTTTCTATAACCGAAGTGACCGATAGGATATTTGAACACCTTAGAGTTATCGATCGCTATATAAAAGAATCTTGCACAAGGGAAGAGGAGTCCCGCGCAAGAGAAGAATTAAATAAAGAAAAGATAACTGAAAGTGTAAAAATGGAAGAACAAATAAGTGAAAAACCAACACATGAGTTAAACAACGAAAAAGGTGAGTCCGTTAACGATAAAATTCAAGAAGAGTCTAATTTTGAAGAAATTAATCTCTTGTCACCTTCTTTTGAAAATCATTGTTTAGTTCCAATTCATGCTAAGTTTTTAAAAGAGTTAAACACTAACACTAAAATTGACGAAACGGTAAGTGTTAAGTTAACTATTGATCAAACCTCACTAATAAAAGAAGACCCATTTGAAATTAACATTACACTGGTTCCATGTTTCTTTCAAAATTCATTTATTAGTAATGTCACAATCGATAAAGATCTTTGCGTTAACATAATGCCTAACTACATTTTCGAAAAATTAAGTATTAGTGATTTTTCTCCACTTCAAATACCCATTTTTCTATCCAATCGGAAGGTAATAAAATCAATCTGTGTAGTTGAGGATGTCTTGGTTCAAACAAATCAAATGGTAGTTCCCACCGACTTTTTCATCCTCGATGACGCTCCTCTAGTGTTGGGACGACCATTTGTAAAAACTCACGAAGCTTTGAAAAACCGGAAGTACAACAATCTACCTCTTCAATTAGGGGCATTTAGAAAGAGTGTCGATCTTGAGCGGTCAATGAAATATCCATTCGACAATAATGACCCCCTAATTGAAGATGAAGATGAACCACCCGATACAAGTGAAAAGTTTGACCACTTTGTTGAAGAAGAGGTCGCCATTGTAGGATCGTATACGGACCTGAATGAGTCTTTCAGAGGAGTGTTAATCAGTTTCAGGTGCGGAAAATAAGAAACTGATGTAGAAACAGCAAGCAATTCACTCTAAACACACTTTTTTATTGATATCTAACAGATTACATGCAAAGGTCACACCGGCAGCACCTCGGTATGGAAATCAAGAACTTCTCTAATGATTTCGCTCCTGCTAATCTATATATAGTGTTCTAATTCCGCCCGAAATGACATAGAACCGTAGGAGCGGAATTAGAACTTGTGATTTCGGGCGAAATCACCTACATGTGAGTTGGAGCGAAATCAGCCACTAAAGTACAATTTTATTTCAAAGTGCATATGTTGTATTGATGATGCAAGCACTATGTCACTTGGATGATGTCATCATCAATAATGATGATATCATTCTTGTTCCGAACCGCAACGAACCTAAGACTCGATATAAGACGAAGACGACAGATGTATGCACCAACAGACTCCCCCTCAAATGTTGACGAGTCTTACGTGTCGAGTCTTTACAATCTTCAATCTTTATTAGTCTTTGTGTTTCACTCTTTCAATCATCATCAACAGCTCACGAATAATGTGCTGGCAATCCTTCAGTTCTTCAGCATCATTTGCTTCAGAATCGTAGTCTGGCTTTCACACGTTCAATCTTTGCCTGGCTCATGCTTTGTCTTTAGAGTACTCAGATATCGTAACCTGGCTTTTCAAACATAAGCTTCTCAGGATCGATCAACCTAGCTAACATCCAGCTTTTCCTCAAACCTGCATCATCTCTACCTCAAAGTAAATTTTACAATTTTAAACATCATGTATACATCAACTCAAACTCTCCCTCAAATCAAACAGAAAAATTTATCAATAATAATCCTGATGAACCACTTGTAAATTAGATTAAAACACATTTTATTAAAAACATAGACTCCCCCTCACAACATGGTCATCATGTCTAGCACTTGGAATTTTGAAAATCGGTTCTCCAACACCAGTTGTCGAAAATCTTTTGTTTTTAATTTTTTTTTTTGTAAATTTTATGCTAAAACACACCGAAAATCTTTTTGGAATTTTAAATGTAAAGAAATGCAGTAAAGAAATATTTACCTACAATATTTTTGTGAGTTTGTGTAAGAGGATCATATCAGTTTCTGAGACATATCAACAACACCGTTAAGCTTCATTTCATTTTAAGTTCTAAACAATTCACTTAGATTGTCAGTATACTGGTCCACTTAAATTTTTACACAAAGTTCAAAAGTTTCGAGATACGATATTAATGTTTTAAGCACTTAAACTTATTCGCGTGTCCCACTACTTGAATATACTCCCGTATCCAGATCCCAATATTCAGTCTTACAGGTGAGTATACCACAGATGGTATCTGTAAAGGGGTTAAATTGCGAGGGCCGTGAGAGCTCAGGTCGATACTTCCGTATACGCAGAGAGATGACGGCTTCGACTTTTGGTGTGTCCCTTTTAGGGGATCTTTTTTTACAACAGCAATGACTATCAATTTTATTGTTTCATCGATTTACTGAGGGCGATGCTATGTTTCAAGCAAGCGAAAAGTATTCTCCGGGGACTAGGCCATTGCTTCCGCAAAATCAGAAGTCCCATGGATAATACCCCAGATATCACTGAGTATAAAGACCTAGTATCTCAGAAAGAGGGACCTTTCAAACAAGATTTCGGGGGTTACCCATATATCCAAGAGATGTTTCCCCACGATATAAGCAAGTTTGAATTTAGGTTTATATCTCGTCACAATCTACTAAATGTGCAAAAACCTACTGGCACATCATCAGTGAGACCGTTTATCACATTATAACTTTCCATTTCTTTAGCATGTTGTGACAGTCTATTGATGTACTATCATTTCCTCTATTTTACAACAAAACTCATTTTTCATTTTATCATGTTTTTGTCTTTTTCAAATTTTCAAATGTTTTTGGATTTTCTGAAATTTTTACTTCCCCTAAAATGCAAACACATTTTAGGAAATTTGAAATCAAACTATATAAACAAATTGACAACCGATATCGAATCACTTCACTTCGCTATCGACTTGGCATAAACAATCAGAACTCCCTTTTTCACAAAACTATTTTCTCATTATGATTTCAAAACACTTAAGTTTGTTTTAACCAAAATGATTTTTCCGGAAAATAAGTTTTGTTGATTTTACCACTTGTAGATTAGGGGTTTATCATATCGTTCCTCAATCATTTGTAGAAAATCAAGTACAACTTAATGTCCCTGATTTACCACTTGTAAGTTGAAAACCTTCTTCAACCACTTGTAGGTTCACTCACCAACTATAACCTCATGTAAATCAAAATATAACAATATAAAGATATCACCTGTAAATTTACCAACCAAACATTTCAAAAATGATGCCGATTCCTGCTCCACTCTTACCAACCTGGGAGCTCCGGCAAGTCAGATTTTTCAAGTAAAGAACACAGACACCCAAGCTTGACCAACTTTGGGTGTAACCTTCTCAACTTCACTAGGGGTTGGGCTGTAAGTTGCCTTCTTTGATTCGTAAAATTCCTTTACCCCTTTAACCTTCCCATTGACCATTTTCTCAGAAATATTTTTCACATTTCCATTAAAAAGCTTTCTCAACATCAAAATTATCCTTTTCAGAATAAAACTGACTTGAGATTTCAACTTTCCCAATCTTTTGTTTAAAATTCTTAATCCTCAATGGTGGAAAGTTCTCATCATCCATTGAAGGAACTAAGTTTTCATCACTCTCATCAAATTGTGGCTCCTCTGATTTTGTGGAATCAGATTCATCGCCAGTTTTCTCCTCAGATTTCTTAACAACCCATTTTTGGTTGTCAAGCTTCACACTTCTCCTGTAAAACCTTTTTGAACATTCACCAATTTCATATGTAGAATTTTTAAACACTTTAAATTTCTCAGTTGGTGGTTCAGTTTTATCAACAACTACTTCTTTTAGTTTTTCTGAGACTCCCTGTTTTGTCTTAGTTGCTCTGGGACAGTTCCATGCAATGTGACCAACTTCATTGCATCTAAAACAGGTTCTAGTCTCTCTCCTCTGATGAGCTTCAATCTTCTTTCCATCAAAAAAATCTTGATTTGATTGTCTCCAAAATGAGCTCTTCTTCTCCTCTTCAGCAGACGGGCCTGAAACAAATTTCGTATATGTTTTAGAAAATTTTTTATTTTTATAGTTTTCTGGTGGAATAAAACCAAGACCTTTCTTTTTGTAGTTATCATTTTGGTTTGGTTTCTTTTGAAAACCAGAACCAGAATTGTAACTCTTTTTCTTGTTTAAACGTTGTTGAACTCTTGAAGTGTATTTCTTAGGTTTTCCAGTAAGATTTAAATCTTTTATTTCAGAAATATTAATTTCTGTCATTTTGAAAACCTTTTTGATCATGTCAAAACGAACACTTCTTATTGGAAACTCTTTATCAAAATATAATTTGTCAGAATCATTCAAAGTGTATACAACTTCAAATGTTTCGTCATTCAAATTAGATTTTGATAACAAAAATTCTTTACTATAAACCCGTTTTCCCGATGATTTTGAACTCTTTTCGGACAAACTCGAACTTCCGACAGACTGACACGAACTTTCGGACTCGGATTTTAACTCTGACTCCTCATCCCTATCCAACACCTGATCGACCATTCTTTTAATTAATTCGGACTCATGATCTGTGTCGGACGATGTGAACGTGACGTCAATGTTGTCTGGTAATACATCGGTTAACTCGGACTCCAACTTTATATTGACTGCCTTTTTTACTTGTTCCTCATTCGGTTTTCTAGGCGAATACCCTTCCCAAATTGGAGGCGGACACTTGTTATAACAGACACTCTGTTTCTTACCAGTATCCGTTTTCTTCTTTTACTTCTTGTCTTCATCTTTAAACGCCTCAAAACCTGCAACAGTAAGATAAATTCTATCAATTATATAATCACAACTTGTATAACTTCGCAGCAATTGTCTGATTCTTTCATTCTCAGCTTTCTCAGTATATAATCACAACTTGTATAACTTCGCAGCAATCTTCTGATTCTTTCATTCTCAGCTTTCTCAGTTTCCAACTCTTGCTTCCATTTTGCACATTCTTCAATGTAAAAATTTATCTCTTTTTGCTTTGACATCATAGTAGCATTCAACATCTTCAAAGCTTTTTCTCTTTCAGAGTTAGTCTTTTCCAGACTATTCACAGTTATGTTCAATACATCATATGACTCTTTCAATTTTTTTTACATCAAACAACAACTTTTCTTTCATCTTTTCTGATTCACTAAACCGCTCGTCTTTTTCTTCACACTGTTTGCAAGATTCCAAACATGTGAGACATGGTTTCGTAACTTCAACAATCTTCTCGACCTCCACAATCTTTTCAACTTTAACTATCTTTTCCACTTCCATTATCTTCTCAATCACTTTCACTTCCTTCAATTCTTTTGCAGCTTTTCTCTCTTTGAGTTTCTTCAATTTATCTGCAAAATAAAATTCAAAACTGTCAGAAGATAAATGAGATTTTCCAATGTTTATCTGTTCAACTTCTTCATCATCATCACTAGTATCTGTTGAACTGTTTTTAGAAGAAACAGATTCATCTTCACTTTTCTCATCATTAGATAACACATCCATCCATTCTTTCACCAACTCTGGCTTTTGCACAATCTGAGCAATAAAAGCTTTAACATTAGGATCAGCTGGAATGTACTTGTCCCAGTTAAAACCTTCAGCCACTTTCTCATCATCTTGATCAATAATGCCATAGTAAGCCTTCTTGTTTGCTTCTTCGATCATTTTCCCATGTGTCGTTTGTGAATCTTTTTGTTGATGTGGTAGATGAGTGATTTATTGATATATGGACTTCTTATAATAATCATCTTTTCCAAAAGGATCCTTTACTCCTCTTGGCTCCTGATTCTTGCACTCTCTTTTAAAATGGCCTTTCTCCCTGCAACAAAAACAGACAACTTTAGATTTATCAAAACCTAAATTTGAAAGATTTGCATCCAAGAAATCACTTCTTCCTGTAATCATTCTAAATTTTTCTGCTCTCCTAAAAACACTAGCTAATGCCCATTTAATGTCCATCAGTTCCAACTCCTCTGCATCGATCTGGTCATAATCTTCCTTTGTGAGCATCGGATTACCAATTTTTCCAGCAATCAACCCTTCATAAGATTCTAATGCAGTGACCAGTAATCCCATATGACTTTTCACAACTTCTTCAGAATAATTTTGTCCATTTTGAAGATGTAAAGCCACATTACACTGAATCAGATGCCCATTTCCAACAGATGCACTTTGAACACTTGGAGAATTCACATTTGAAAATCCACTAGTATTGATTGAGCTTTGACTGCTTGTTCCGGATTAATTTCCTGCTCTAAATGCTGTTTGTATTTTTGGACTCACTTCAACTGTCTGAACATTTCCTTTATAATACAGTTTGATATCTTGCTGATTACTTGAACTGTTCATTCTGGTAATTTTCTGCTGTTCAAGATCCTGTGCCTCCAAATTTTCAATAAACTGAGCAATTGATAATCTGGTAAACTGTCCAGAATTTTTCAGAATCATCAGATATGTACCCCATTCCTTTTGTGGTAATGTATCAGCAAGCTTTTCTACCCATTCTGCTGGAGTTTTTGTAATCTTCAACTGTGACATGGTGCGTACAAGATGACAATATCTCTCAATGAGAGTCTTTGTTGTCTCACCAGGCATACAAGTAAACAATTCAAACTCTTTTTTCAACAAAGCTGCTTTACTCTATAGCATTTCTGTACTTCCTTCAAATTTCTTTTTAAGAGCTTCCCAGATAGAATAAGCACTGTCATCATGTTGAAGCAACACAAATATATCCTCTTTAACAGCTTGTTGTAATAAATTGATCATCATTTTCTCTCCTTTATAACTTTCTTTCTCTTGCTCTGTCACACCCCGACCACGTATAACATACAAAACGTGGCGGAAAATGTCGGGGAGTGTTGTAATAGAATTAATTGTTTCATAACCATGGCATTCAAGGTTGTATTTTATTTATAAACATAAGAGTTACATTGTCATAAACAGGAAATAAAGAGTTCAGAACATAATTAAACTAAGTCTATCTTCATTTTATGTCTCTAAGGCACTGGTCCGCCCTAGTGTCACGATCATCATCCTACGGAAAAGCTCCTGAAAACACATGTGAAAATAGGTACGTCAGCATAAAAATGCCTGTGAGATACATAGGTTTTGTGAAAATAGGATTCATGACTTATAAGTTTAGGAAAAGTTGTGTAATAACAATCAGTCATGAACCTTGTAAGTTGTTTTGTTTTGTAAATCATTAAAAAGCAATGATATGTATAAATAAGAGAATAATGTAAGGTTAAATGAATAACCAAGTAAAACTGAGTTTGTATAAGATAAGTTGTTTTGTAAATCAATGTCTTCTGAAAATAAGATGTTTATGTAAAATGTAATATGTCAAATATTGAAATGATTTCAATAACGCTACGACATGTAATGTCATACAAACACTTATATATAGGAAGTACCAGCGGCGTATCCACCATGCTTGTATCATATTACACACGCCTCGTTACTCAAATCACTTACTCAAACCAACCATCAATGTAAATTGTTCATGAATAAATGAATTGTCATGTGTTAATGTGTAAACCATATTGAAATGTCTATGTCCAATATAAACCACTAAATGTGTATATCAATGTCAAAATGTTTATGTTAATGTAGATCATGTAATGTGTACCCAAAAGTATCATGTATGGTAAGTGAAATATATCAACTAAACCATATGTAAAAATGCACAAAAACAAGGTATTGATGTAAAACATAGTTTAAATCAAAGTTATGTTTTGTGGAACAAATGCATGCTATACTGATACAAACATGTCACACCCCGACCACGTGGAACATACAAAACGTGGCGGAAAAGTCGGGGAGTGTTGTAACAGAATTAATTGTTTCATAACCATGGCAATTGAAGTTTCGTTTTATTAAGTAAAAGTGATACATTGTCTTAACAAACAAAGAAATACAACATAATTAACTAGTCTTGCATCTTTTATTGTTACTAAAGCCCAAGTCTGCCTATGTGTATCTTGATCATCTTATGCAACAGTTCCTGAAAAACACATGTGAAAATAGGTACGTCAGCATAAAAATGCCTGTGAGATACATAGGTTTTGTGAAAATAGGTTCCATGACTTATGTTTGAGAAAATGTTTAGTCATGAACCTTGTAATTTGCTTTGTTTTGTAAATCACTTGAAAAACAATGAGTTCAGATGATATGTATACAATAAATGAATAATGTATGGTTAAATGAATAACCATAGTAAAAATGGATTTGTATAAGATAGGTTGTTTGTAAAACAATGTCTTGTGAAAAGTATGTTATTTGTATAAAATGTCATATGTATCAAACTGAAATGATTCAAATAACGCTACAATATGTAATACCATACAAACACTTATATATAGGAAGTACCAGCGGCGTATCCACCATGCTTGTATCATATTACACACGCATCGTTACTTAATCACTTAATCAAACCAAACCAAACCAAACCAATGTCAAAATGTCTATGTCAAATATCCATGTCAAATGTCTATGTCAAATATCCATGTCAAATGTCTATGTCAAAATATCATGTATGGCAAGTGAAATGTCTCAACTAAACCATATACACAAAAACAAAGTATTGAAGTAAAACTTGGTTTAAATCAAAGTTATGTTTTGTGGGAAATGCATGATCAAATGTCAATCATGTTAAAATGTCTATGCCGAAATGTCTATGTCAAATACGGTTCACACGGTTCACAGATACAAACGGTTCACAGATATCAACGGATCACAGTCAAATGATTACAACGGTTCAATATGTAGTATAATGTGTTCATATGCTGGATAAGCATATGCAACAGAAAAGCAACGTAAAACAATGTACTAAGTACGCACACAGTGGGCATACATAGCATGAAATGTAATGTAGAACGATGTACTAAGTACGCACACAATGGGCATACATAGCATAAAATGTAATGTAAAACAATGTACTAAGTACGCACACAATGGGCATACATAGCATGAAATGTAATGAAATCATGTACTATAATGTACTAATGAACATAGCAAGTATATGATGTCAAAACAGGAAAGCATGAAAGTAACAAGTAGGCACATGTGTTCCACCCCAAAACAGTTTGGAAAACAGTAAAAGAGGGGTCTATGTACTCACTTGAGATTGCTCAGTAGTCCTTGAGTAACAACTAAACAATGCTAGAGATCGCGGATATCAAACGGCACCTAGTATAGGTAGCTACATTAATAAACCGGACCTAAATCGGAAGATCGGGTAGTATTAGGGTTTGTAAACCAAACGAGTTTAGAGACTCGTGTCATTTGGTTTAACAAAGCCTACATACTAAATGAAACTTAACCTAAGTGTTTACGACCCATTACGACCCGTTTAGGTAGGTTATGCTACTTTAACGCGTCGTTCGCGTGAAACGCGTTCGGACCGCCTAACTAGCCCTATGACAAGTGTTATATGCCTAAACATATTACATAATCAGTTATGTGACAAAGGTTTAGGTTACATATGCTTAATTACCAATTATACATGAAAAGGGTATTCTGGTAATTTACCTAAGGCATATAAACTACCTATCATACAACTACTTAAATGATGTGACCATAGGGTATAACCTCGGAAGGTTATTCCCTACCTACTATGGTCACCTAATGTATTTGGTCGGATCCTAATGATCGACCAAACTGGGTCGGGTTCGAGGTATAAGCGATTTATTAGATCGCTTACCCTACGACCCTAGACAACGTGGTAATCAGTAGGCATAGTCCCAAGGGACTATAACCAACGTGATTACACTCACGTTGCGAAGTTCAAACGAACTTCAATTTGACCATTACTGGTCAACGCTGAAAGTCAAACAAAGTTTGACTTTCTGACTCGAAAAGCAGTAAAATAAGGAAAAGAACGAAAGAATACTTACGAATGGTCCCCGAATGCTAACCCAGATCAAAATAGCTCAGGTATGAAACGAAGGTTCCAACTTAGAGTCTTTTCAATCAGATTTGTGGGTTTTAAGCCAAAAGGGGGGTGGGTATTTATAGTTTTCGGGTAACCGTTAAGATCGTTTGTTGTAAAACGTGCCATGATCCAAGGCGTACACTTGTCGGAACCTTATGGTGGCTGAAATTTGGTTCTTATCCGCTGACTAGACGATTGAGAATGTGTGGTTGAGAATCAAACAGCTGGGACCCGCTGTTAAAAACATGGAATCTGGTCCAGAAGGGGGCTCGCGTGACGCTAAGGCCCGTCGCGTCACGCTAGGCCCCTGTTTTGGCAGATTTTGCAGAAATGGTCCCTGCACCTTGTTTAAGCGATTTTTGATGCGTTTGAACCCCGTTAACCTCATTTCAAGGCTCTAAAATGAAGTTAAAGTATAGGGAACTCAAAACATACTCAAAAATATGTCGGATGTCGGTTCGTTTGGTCGTACGATCGCGATTTTCGCTTAATTACGACGGAATGCGCATAAGCACGAAAAACGATCCAAATGACGCGACGAATGGATTTTTCTTATGGAGAACACTAAAATATAATGTAGTCATGCTTACATAAATTTTTGGATGTCCGGATGTATTCAGAACGTAAGTTATGCGTAAAAATGCAAACTTGTGCACTTTTTGACGCTTTTAGTCCCTGAATGACACAAAAGTTTATTTTAGCATACCGAACACCTCAAAGCCTATTTCTAAGCTATGTAAAGGATATTTATGGTATGTTTAACTTATGGTCATGTTCCGGAATGTCTGTTACAGTTCAAATTGGCATACTTTCGTAGTTTGTCAACTTTAGTCCCTGTAAACGAATTAACTTTGATTTCACCACCCCAAACCTTCCAAAACTTATATCTAAGTTATGTAAAGGTTATTTAAGGTATGTTAAGCCTATTTCACTATTCCAGAGTGTTTGTTGCGTTAAACTGGTTATATTTACGCATCAGTGCGTGTATAACCTTCCAGAAAGCGATTTAGAGCTTGAAATCGAACATGAGTTGATATGTGCAAAAGATACACATATTTATTACAAATCCCAAGTATGAAATACAATATTTCACTGGTTGGGCATTTGTTTGATGGTTGAAATGACACAGGTGTTACAGTCTCCCCTACTTTAGGAAATTTCGTCCCGAAATTAATTCGTAGGAGTCTGTCTATGACTTTGTTTCAAATAGTCGTCAAAGATATGTAAAGCATAATCTGATTATTTTCCTCAACGGATATTTTTCAGAAGCGAAAATGAATGAACAGAGTCATTTTCTTCAACGGGTTCTTCGGAAATGGAAAATAAAGGAATTAACTAAACGGATATACATTTCCCTCAACGGATATTCTTCAGAAGTGAAAATGAATGGATGATTCATTCTTTCTCAACGGATTCTTTGTCAGAAATGGGAATGAAGGAATAATCCACGGATATTCATTTCTCTCAACGGATATTCTTCAGAACGAAAATGAACAAACGGGGTCATTTTCCTCAACGGTTTGTTCTTCAGAATTTGAAATGAAAGAAAAATCAACGGATATTCATCTCCTCAACGGATAAATCTTCAGAAACGAAAATGAACTAACGGAGTCATTTTCAACGGTTATTTCCTCAGAGTTGGAAATGAAGAATTACACAACGGATATTCATTTCCTCAATGGATAAATCTTCAGAAACGAAAATGAACTAACGGAGTCATTTTCAACGGTTGCTTCCTCAGAGTTGGAAATGAAGGATTACACAACGGATATTCATCTCCTCAACGGATAAATCTTCAGAAACGAAAATGAACAAACGGGGTCATTTTCCTCAACGGTTATTTCCTCAGAGTTGGAAATGAAGAATTACACAACGGATATTCATTTCCTCAACGGATAAATCTTCAGAAACGAAAATGAACTAACGGAGTCATTTTCAACGGTTATTTCCTCAGAGTTGGAAATGAAGAATTACACAACGGATATTCATTTCCTCAACGGATAAATCTTCAGAAACGAAAATGAACTAACGGAGTCATTTTCAACGGTTGCTTCCTCAGAGTTGGAAATGAAGGATTTACACAACGGATATTCATTTCCTCAACGGATATTCTTTAGAACGAAAATGAATGGATAATTCATTTTCCTCAACGGTTATTCTTCAGAATGGAAATGAAAAGATATACAACGGATATTCATTTTTCAACGGATATTCTTTAGAATGAAAATGAATGGATAATTCATTTTCCTCAACGGTTATTCTTCAGAATGGAAATGAAAAGATAAACAACGGATATTCATTTCTTCAACGGATATTCTTTAGAATGAAAATGGATGGATAATTCATTTTCCTCAACGGTTATTCTTCAGAATGGAAATGAAAAGATAAACAACGGATATTCATTTCTTCAACGGATATTCTTTAGAATGAAAATGGATGGATAATTCATTTTCCTCAACGGTTATTCTTCAGAATGGAAATGAAAAGATAAACAACGGATATTCATTTCCTCAACGGATATTCTTCAGAAGTGAAAAATGAATAGCTAGTTCATTTTTCCTCAACGGATGCTTCATCAGAATTGGAAATGAATAGGGTTAACTCTTGATACATGATAGAACTTGCTGTGATTTCTGTGCACTAAATTCCATAATTATGTATGCATCCATAATTACGTAATTCCTTGCACAGTCCGCACAATTTGTTTTGGAATGTTGTGGGGAAAGATATCAAACCTGAGATGAGAGTGACTAGACTACCATAGGGTCCTTTTAATTAGATCAACAGAGGATCTTCTTAATTAGGCCACTAAGGAGTCCTTTCAGCTATATCATCACATGATATCCCTAATCAGATTTTTGGATCAATCTGTTTAACTAGACCACTAAAGGGTCTAATTATGAAGTAGTACATTATAATCCAAGGGACTTTAACTACAACGTGGAAGTCCATTAAGGATTTAAGTAGTACCTTTGGGTATCCTACTATGAATCTCTTGCACAAAGATATGTAAGATTTTACGAGGATTCGAATAACATAAATTGGATCACATGACACATAAAGGATAACACATAAGCACATAACCACATAATTGTTTAATTGTTATTTTCTTGTTATTGATTGCTATTAACTTGGCGCCTCGTACATCGTTTCTCTTGGAAGAAACGGGTACTTAGGATTTTCGTGGAAACGCAAGAGATTATACAAGGGAAGAAATTTGGAAGTAGTCTGTTCTTCAAGGAATGCGGTTCCTTGATTGTCGGTATTGTAGGGGATATGTTTATACATGCAACCACATAAACATATTGAAATGTAAATGAAAGATTTATTTATAAACAACAATAACAACAACTGTTTCATAGATTGATAAAGGAAAATAATACACAAGGCTCGATTATTTTCTAAACAGCGTTATCTTCTGTCGGTCAGATACTCATCCCTGCGCTGGATTTGCATCAGCAAGTCTTGGGCAATTTCTACTAAAATGGCCCATCTCGCCACAGTTGTAGCAAGATCCCAGTGGGAAACGAGCTTGAGCAGGATTGTTGTTAATCTGATTTGGTGCTGCTGCTGTTGGGCAAACCCTCGTTGTATGACCTATAAGTCCGCAAACTTGGCATGTGCGGCACTGCACACCAGCATGATGATGTAGGCCACATTGGTTGCACAAGGGTGCAGTTCCTTTGTAGGGTTTCCTGGCAGGGGTTTGAGCTGGTTGGTTGGGGACGGCTTGATCATTGTGAGCGACCACGGCGAAGTTCTGAGAAGCCTTTCGCTTCTTTGACTTCTTAGAGGATCCAGTCTGTTCATCCATGGTCTTTGATTCCTCGATTGGTTTCGATTCCTCGACCAGTTTCTTGTCACCCTTTCGGAAAAGCTTACGTTTCCTGATCTGCGATTCAGTCAAGGTTGCAGATAACTCAATGGCCTGCCTAACAGTAGTAGGGTTGCTACCAGTTAAAATGTCTTGTATTGAGTCGGGAAGGCCATCAATGTACTTTTCGATCGCCTTATCCAAAGGCGTGACCATGTTTGGGCATAACAGACTTAACTCCTCATAACGGTCCGTGTAGGCTCGATGCTCACCGCTGACTTGCTTAAGATCATCAAATTCCCTTTCCAAAGCCCTGATCTCGTGACGAGGACAAAACTCCTTCATCATAAGGGCCCTAAGTTCGGCCCATGTCTGTGCTAGAGCAACTTCTGCACCACGATCTCTCATAACCCCATTCCACCACGTAAGGGCTCTCTTCTGGAACACACTCGAAGCAAACTCGACCTTGCGATTGTCAGGACACTGCACATGGCGGAAAGTATTCTCAATGCTCTCGAACCATTTAAGAAGCCCAGTCGCTCCCTCAGAACCACTAAACTTGAGTGGTTTCGCCGAGTTAAAACTCTTGAAGTTGCACGGACCATTGTTGTTGTTGTTGGCTTGATTCCATAGAGTAAAGAGGTTTGGGAATTGAGCAGCCATTTGCTGTGCAATGATTTCTGCCAATTCGGCAGTCGCTATCTGGCTTTCGCGTCGAGGAGGCATTCTAAAAGAGGAAACATGAAATGAAACGAGTGAGAGGATTAGACGAAAAGAATGAGATGAAACAAATCTGATGAAAGCAAGGATAGTGGTCATTTGTTTGTTACTACAAAGCAACAAACGACCTCGGTGAATAATCAAAGTAAATAGGTCAAAAATAATGTATCGCGAAGACATGCTCGCCTATAAGTGAACACTCATCCCAAGAATTCCCAGGTAAGCACAACTGGTCTCGCGTCTGATGAGATGTATACGAAGTGCTTGCCTAGACAGAAAACCCAGAATACAGGCATTCACCCTTCCAGTTTGCACGTGTTCACATTATTTAAAACCCAAAACCTTGACGAGATTTTGAAAACTCAAAGGGGTTCAAAACCATATAACAGAGGGTTCAAAACCTAGTAATCAATCATCCTAGAACAGATGATTAGTTTTCAAAGCGGTTTTGAAATTTATGTTCTTGTTGTGGTCGTCGCCTAAGGATAGGTGACAGTATTGTTTTATGACTAAACGCAAGTAAACTCGCGTTAGGGTCCTAAGAAGGTTATAGACTAGGTCAAAGCATTACTAATTACTAATAACCTAATTCCCTATAACCATTGGCTCTGATACCATCTTTTCTGTCACACCCCGACCACGTGGAACATACAAAACGTGGCGGAAAAGTCGGGGAGTGTTGTAACAGAATTAATTGTTTCATAACCATGGCAATTGAAGTTTCGTTTTATTAAGTAAAAGTGATACATTGTCTTAACAAACAAAGAAATACAACATAATTAACTAGTCTTGCATCTTTTATTGTTACTAAAGCCCAAGTCTGCCTATGTGTATCTTGATCATCTTATGCAACAGTTCCTGAAAAACACATGTGAAAATAGGTACGTCAGCATAAAAATGCCTGTGAGATACATAGGTTTTGTGAAAATAGGTTCCATGACTTATGTTTGAGAAAATGTTTAGTCATGAACCTTGTAATTTGCTTTGTTTTGTAAATCACTTGAAAAACAACGAGTTCAGATGATATGTATACAATAAATGAATAATGTATGGTTAAATGAATAACCATAGTAAAAATGGATTTGTATAAGATAGGTTGTTTGTAAAACAATGTCTTGTGAAAAGTATGTTATTTGTATAAAATGTCATATGTATCAAACTGAAATGATTCAAATAACGCTACAATATGTAATACCATACAAACACTTATATATAGGAAGTACCAGCGGCGTATCCACCATGCTTGTATCATATTACACACGCATCGTTACTTAATCACTTAATCAAACCAAACCAAACCAAACCAATGTCAAAATGTCTATGTCAAATATCCATGTCAAATGTCTATGTCAAAATATCATGTATGGCAAGTGAAATGTCTCAACTAAACCATATACACAAAAACAAAGTATTGAAGTAAAACTTGGTTTAAATCAAAGTTATGTTTTGTGGGAAATGCATGATCAAATGTCAATCATGTTAAAATGTCTATGCCGAAATGTCTATGTCAAATACGGTTCACACGGTTCACAGATACAAACGGTTCACAGATATCAACGGATCACAGTCAAATGATTACAACGGTTCAATATGTAGTATAATGTGTTCATATGCTGGATAAGCATATGCAACAGAAAAGCAACGTAAAACAATGTACTAAGTACGCACACAATGGGCATACATAGCATGAAATGTAATGTAGAACGATGTACTAAGTACGCACACAATGGGCATACATAGCATAAAATGTAATGTAAAACAATGTACTAAGTACGCACACAATGGGCATACATAGCATGAAATGTAATGAAATCATGTACTATAATGTACTAATGAACATAGCAAGTATATGATGTCAAAACAGGAAAGCATGAAAGTAACAAGTAGGCACATGTGTTCCACCCCAAAACAGTTTGGAAAACAGTAAAAGAGGGGTCTATGTACTCACTTGAGATTGCTCAGTAGTCCTTGAGTAACAACTAAACAATGCTAGAGATCGCGGATATCAAACGGCACCTAGTATAGGTAGCTACATTAATAAACCGGACCTAAATCGGAAGATCGGGTAGTATTAGGGTTTGTAAACCAAACGAGTTTAGAGACTCGTGTCATTTGGTTTAACAAAGCCTACATACTAAATGAAACTTAACCTAAGTGTTTACGACCCATTACGACCCGTTTAGGTAGCTTATGCTACTTTAACGCGTCGTTCGCGTGAAACGCGTTCGGACCGCCTAACTAGCCCTATGACAAGTGTTATATGCCTAAACATATTACATAATCAGTTATGTGACAAAGGTTTAGGTTACATATGCTTAATTACCAATTATACATGAAAAGGGTATTCTGGTAATTTACCTAAGGCATATAAACTACCTATCATACAACTACTTAAACGATGTGACCATAGGGTATGACCTCGGAAGGTTATTCCCTACCTACTATGGTCACCTAATGTATTTGGTCGGATCCTAATGATCGACCAAACTGGGTCGGGTTCGAGGTATAAGCGATTTATTAGATCGCTTACCCTACGACCCTAGACAACGTGGTAATCAGTAGGCATAGTCCCAAGGGACTATAACCAACGTGATTACACTCACGTTGCGAAGTTCAAACGAACTTCGCATTGACCATTACTGGTCAACGCTGAAAGTCAAACAAAGTTTGACTTTCTGACTCGAAAAGCAGTAAAATAAGGAAAAGAACGAAAGAATACTTACGAAGGGTCCCCGAATGCTAACCCAGATCAAAATAGCTCAGGTATGAAACGAAGGTTCCAACTTAGAGTCTTTTCAATCAGATTTGTGGGTTTTAAGCCAAAAGGAGTTGGGTATTTATAGTTTTCGGGTAACCGTTAAGATCGTTTGTTGTAAAACGTGCCATGATCCAAGGCGTACACTTGTCGGAACCTTATGGTGGCTGAAATTTGGTTCTTATCCGCTGACTAGACGATTGAGAATGTGTGGTTGAGAATCAAACAGCTGGGACCCGCTGTTAAAAACATGGAATCTGGTCCAGAAGGGGGCTCGCGTGACGCTAAGGCCCGTCGCGTCACGCTAGGCCCCTGTTTTGGCAGATTTTGCAGAAATGGTCCCTGCACCTTGTTTAAGCGATTTTTGATGCGTTTGAACCCCGTTAACCTCATTTCAAGGCTCTAAAATGAAGTTAAAGTATAGGGAACTCAAAACATACTCAAAAATATGTCGGATGTCGGTTCGTTTGGTCGTACGATCGCGATGTTCGCTTAATTACGACGGAATGCGCATAAGCACGAAAAACGATCCAAATGACGCGACGAATGGATTTTTCTTATGGCGAACACTAAAATATAATGTAGTCATGCTTACATAAATTTTTGGATGTCCGGATGTATTCAGAACGTAAGTTATGCGTAAAAATGCAAACTTGTGCACTTTTTGACGCTTTTAGTCCCTGAATGACACAAAAGTTTATTTTAGCATACCGAACACCTCAAAGCCTATTTCTAAGCTATGTAAAGGATATTTATGGTATGTTTAACTTATGGTCATGTTCCGGAATGTCTGTTACAGTTCAAATTGGCATACTTTCGCAGTTTGTCAACTTTAGTCCCTGTAAACGAATTAACTTTGATTTCACCACCCCAAACCTTCCAAAACTTATATCTAAGTTATGTAAAGGTTATTTAAGGCATGTTAAGCCTATTTCACTATTCCGGAGTGTTTGTTGCGTTAAACTGGTTATATTTACGCATCAGTGCGTGTATAACCTTCCAGAAAGCGATTTAGAGCTTGAAATCGAACATGAGTTGATATGTGCAAAAGATACACATATTTATTACAAATCCCAAGTATGAAATACAATATTTCACTGGTTGGGCATTTGTTTGATGGTTGAAATGACACAGGTGTTACAAAACATTTATGCGGTATTGTGAAAATGCATACATCCAAGCCTTGAGACTGTGGCGATAAACCCTTAAACAAATTAAAGGTTTATCTAAGTTATGTATATCGAATTCGGTCATTCCTTCCAATCCAAACAAACCCAGGATTTCAGGAACGGGAGTTGTCAATTCCTATGGTACCACTACCTACTAACGAACGGCGTAGCTAATGTTAATGAATGTATTGTTCCATTGTAAACAACCCAAATGTCATAACAAAATGTAAGCATGTGATGAAAACAACTGTACTAAGTATGCACACAATGGACACACATAGCATGAAATGTAATGTAAACAATGTACTAAGTATGCACACAATGGACATACATAGCATGAAATGTAATGTAAAACAATGTACTAAGTATGCACACAATGGACATACATAGCATGAAATGTAATGTAAAACAATGTACTAAGTACACACACAATGGGTATACATAGCATGAAATGTAATGAAATCATGTACTATAATGTACTAACGAACATAGCAGGTATATGATGTGAAAACATGGAAGTAACAAGTAGGCACATGTGTTTCACCCCAAAACATTTTGAAAACAGTAAAAGAGGGATCTATGTACTCACTTGAGATTGCTCAGAAGTCCTAAGATAACCACCAAGCAATGCTAGAGATCACGGAATCAAACGACACCTAATATAGGTAACTATGTTAATAAACCGGACCTATATCGGAAGATTTAGATAGAATGAGGGTTCGTAAACCAAACGAGTATGGAGACTCGTGTCATATGGTTTAACAAAGCCTACATACTAATTGAAACCTAACTTAAGTGCTTTCGACCCATTACGACCCGTTTAGGTAGCTTATGCTACTTTAACGCGTCGCTCGCGTGAAACGCGTTCGGACCGCTTAACTAGTCCTATGACAAGTAACATATGCCTTAACATGTCTAATATTTTTTTCAAATCAGTTTAGATGTCAAAAGTTATGTTACATATGTTTAAAATGAATTTTGGCATCAAAGGGGTATTTTGGTAATTTACCTAAGGCTTATAAACTACCTATCATACAACTACTTAAACGAAGCGACCATAAGGTATAACCTCGGAAGGTTATTCCCTATATACTATGGTCACCTAATGTGTTTGGTCGGATCCTAATGATCGACCAAATGGGTCGGGTTCGAAGGTATAAGCGATTTATTAGATCGCTTACCCTTACGACCCTAGAGAACGTGGTAATCAGTAGGTATAGTCACAAGGGACTATAACCATCGTGATTACAATCACGTTGCGAAATTCAAACGAACTTCGTATTGACCATAAACTGGTCAATGCAGAAAGTCAAACAAAGTTTGACTTTCGGACTCGAAAAACAATAAAAGAACGAAGGAACACTTACGAAGGGTCCCCGAATGCTAATCTAGATCAAAATAGCTCAGGTATGAAACAAAGGTTTCAACTTAGAGCACATTAGATCAGATTCTTGTGAGGAAAAGTGAAGGGTGGAGGTGGGTATTTATAGTTTTTGGTTCACCGTTAGGATCATTTCTTGGAAAAGGGGGCACGATCTAAGCCGTACACTTGTTGGAAAGTTGTGGTAACTCATTTGCCATCCACCATAAGAGTTTGAAACTTGGCACTTGGCCTTTGGAGAGTGTTAAGGGCTGTTAAAAGCTGAAAAAAAAAACGTTTTGCTGCATCTGGCCCCTACTTACGGACCTAGTTTGGCAGATTTACAGTTTCAGTCCCTATAACCTCAAAATTTGGTTTTCGATGTGTTTTTTGACACGTTTAAGCCCCGCTAACCCTATTTCAAAGCTCTAAAATGAAGTTAAAGTATAGGGAACTTAAAATGTGTTCAAAAATATCTCGGGTGTCGGTTCGTTTAGCCGTACGGTTACGTTGTTCGGTTAATTACGACGGAATGCGCATAAGCGCGAAAAATGATCCAAATGGCGTGACGAATGGATTTTTCTTATGCCAAACACTAAAATAAAATATTTTAGTGCTTACATAAATTTTTGGATGTCCGGATGTATTCAGAACGTAAGTTATGCGCGAAAATGCAAACTTGTGCACTTTTTTGACGCTTTTAGTCCCTGAATGACCCCAAAAGTTTATTGTAGCATACCGAACCCCTCAAAGCCTATTTCTCAGCTATGTAAAGGATATTTATGGTATGTTTAACTTATGGTCATGTTTCGGAAGGTTCGTTACAGTTCAAATTGGCATACTTTCGCAGTTTGTCAAATTTAGTCCGTGTAAGCAAATTAACTTGTTTTTGCCATACCAAAGCCTTCAAAACTTATTTCTAAGTTATGTAAGGGTTGTTTAAGGTATGTTAAGTATATGTTGATGTTCCAGAGTATTTGTCGCATTAAACTGACTACGTTTACGCACCAGTTTGCGTATAAATCTCCAGAAAGCGATGTAGAGTTTGAAATTGGATAAAAGTCAAAACATGAAAAATGTAAAACATAACCAAACAAACATTGGGATCAAATGAAATTGTTTTATTGATAATGGTACTGTTCATAATGATTACAAGCACAGATGTTACAGTCTCCCCTACTTGTGGAAATTTCGTCCCGAAATTTATTTAGAGGAAAGTCGTGGGAAAAGATGCGGATATTTCGCCTTCAGTTGATCTTCGCGTTCCCAAGTAAACTCGGGTCCACGTTTAGCTTCCCAGCGAACTTTGATCAAAGGAATGCGCTTGCGTTTAAGCCACTTGACTTAAAGTTCCATGATTTCCACTGGCTTCTCAACAAATTTCAGTGTTTTACCAACACGAATTTCGTCAAGTGGTATGTGGAGATTCTCATCGGCTAAACACCTCTTGAGATTGGACACGTGAAAAGTTGGATGAACATTTCCAAGTTCAGGAGGTAACTCAAGTCTGTAGGCTACCTTACCGATTCTTTCGACGATCTTGAATGGTCCAACATATCTAGGTGCAAGTTTTCCTTTCTTTCCAAATCTGATCACACCTTTCCAAGGTGAGACCTTAAGTAATACTCGATCACCGACTTGAAATTCCAAGGGTTTGCGTTTTGGATCCGCGTAACTCTTTTGACAGCTTCTAGCTGTCTGAAGGTTATCACGAACTTTCTTAATCTTGTCAGTTGTCTCTAAAATGAGGGCAGGTCCAGTAAGTTGAGCCTCGCCAATCTCAATCCAGCAGACTGGTGAATGACATTTTCGACCATAGAGAGCCTCGAAAGGAGCCATTTTGATGTTGGTGTGATAACTGTTGTTGTAGGAGAATTCAATTAACGGAAGATGTGAATCCCAACTACCACCAAAATCGATAACACAATCTCTAAGCATATCATCCAGAGTCTGGATTGTTCTTTCAGATTGACCATCCGTTTGCGAATGATAAGCTGTGCTCAGATTAAGTTGGGTTCCCATAGCAGATTGCATGGTTCTCCAAAAATGAGAAGTGAAACGAGCATCTCTGTCAGAAATGATGTTCAAAGGAACACCATGTCGAGCTACAATTTCATCCACATAGATTTTAGCAAGTCTGTCAGTAGGAAAGTCCTCACGAATTGGTAAGAAATGTGCTGACTTAGTAAGACGATCAACGACTACCCAGATGGCATCATGACCTTTCTTTGTGCGTGGAAGTTTGGTAACAAGATCCATAGTAATGTTTTCCCATTTCCAAACTGGGATCTCTGGTTGCACCAATAAACCAGAAGGACGCTAATGTTCAGCCTTAACCTTAAGACAATTAAGGCATTTTGATACGTATAAGGCAATGTCTTTCTTCATACCAGGCCACCAATAATGAATACGAAGATCCTTATACATCTTATCTGAGCCCGGATGAATAGAATAACGAGACTTATGGGCTTCATCCATAAGCAAGGTACGAAGATCATCCTGGCTTGTGACCCACAAACGGTCCATGAAGTAATACGATCCATTGTCCTTCAGTTCCAGATCAGGTGTTATGTGATAGGGAAATTCCTTATCCATAAAACCTTGTGAAACACAAGATTGTTGAGCCTGAGAAATGCGTGCTTGGATATCGGATCGAGCTTGAATAACAGATTGAACACGTACACAATGAAGCTTAGTACGTTCCTTACAACTCAATGCATCAGCTACGACATTCGCCTTACCAGGATGGTAGCGAATTTCGCAGTCATAGTCGTTTAAAAGCTCAACCCAACGTCGTTGCCTCATGTTGAGTTCTTTCTGGTTGAAGATATGCTGAAGACTTTTGTGGTTCGTGAAAACCACACATTTTGTACCGTACAAATAGTGTCTCCAGATCTTAAGAGCGAAGACAACTGCACCCAACTCAAGGTCATGAGTGGTGTAGTTCTTCTCATGTATCTTCAACTGCCTCGATGCATATGCTATGACTTTGTTCCTTTGCATCAGGACACAGCCAAGACCCAATTTAGATGCATCGCAATAAACGACGAAATCATCATTGCCCTCAGGCAAAGTTAGAACAGGCGCGTCGCAAAGCTTCCGCTTCAAGTGTTGAAAAGCTTCCTCTTGTTTGAATCCCCAGTCAAAGGGTTTGTTCTTCTGAGTTAGAGCAGTTAGAGGAACTGCAATCTTTGAGAAGTTCTCAATGAAGCGGCGGTAATAACCCGCTAGACCAAGAAAAGAACGAACCTCAGTAGGAGTAGTAGGCGTATCCCAATCCTTAATTGCACTGATCTTGGAGGGATCTACATGAATACCTTGTTCGTTGATGATATGTCCTAAGAATTGAACTTCTTTAAGCCAGAATTCACACTTGGAGAATTTGGCGAAAAGTTGCTCTTTCTTTAGGAGTTCCAGAGTAAGACGAAGATGTTGCTCGTGATCAGCTCGCGTCTTAGAATAAATCAAGATGTCGTCAATAAAAACAATGACGAACTGATCCAAATAAGGTTTGCAGACCCTATTCATTAAGTCTATGAAAACAGCAGGAGCATTAGTCAAACCGAATGGCATGACTGTGAACTCGTAATGCCCATACCGAGTGCGGAACGCCGTCTTGGGAATATATTCTTCATGCACACGAAGTTGATGATATCCGGAACGTAGATCAATCTTCGAAAAATAAGAAGCGCCCTGTAACTGATCAAAGAGATCATCTATGCGACGTAGGGGATATCGATTCTTGATGGTAAGCTTGTTAAGCTCACGATAATCGATACACATCCTAAAGGATCCATCCTTCTTTTTGACAAAAAGAACGGGAGCACCCCAGGGTGAAAAGCTGGGACGGATAAAACCTTTGTCAGAGAGCTCCTGAAGCTGCTTAGACAACTCTTGCATCTCAGACGGTGCAAGACGATATGGAGCTCTGGCAATGGGATTTGTACCAGGTACTAGATCAATGCGGAACTCGACTTGGCGTGCTGGGGGTAGACCAGGTAACTCTTCAGGGAATACTTCAGAGTAATCCCGAACGACAGGAATATCTGAAATAGACTTACCCTTGCCTTTATCTGCTGTAACATGTGCTAAGAAAGCCACATAGTTCTTCCGCAGATACTTCCGACCTTTAAAACAAGACATGAGCTTAAGACCACCAGACGGTTTCTCACCTTGAACCTGTAGGATCTCGCCTGTCGAAAGCGGTACACGAACGATCTTCTCGAAACAAACTACCTCCGCGTGATGCTTGGATAACCAATCCATTCCCACAATAACGTCGAAGCTTCCAAGTTGCATAGGCGTGAGGTCGATAGGAAAAAGATGGTCGTTAAGATTCAACTGGCAGTTGCGTAGAACATAATCAAGAACAATGGGTTCACCACTAGCAACTTCTACTGTCAAGGGTTTTCCTAGTTTCGTTCTAGACACGCGAAGCATTAGCTCAAAAGACAATGACACAAAACTCTTGTCGGCACCCGAATCAAAAAGAACAGATGCAGGCTGATTATTAATAAAGAACGTACCGTTCACCACATTATCGTCCGCCTGCGCCTCTTGGGCATTCATGTTGAAGACTCGTCCTCGAGCCTGAGCCTGATTCTGGTTAGCCAGCCTTGGGCACCGATTTCTGTAATGGGTCAGATCCCCACAGTTATAACAAGAACCTGGTGGGTAGTGTGGTCGTGCAGCTTGACCCTGTTGCGGAGCAGGATGCTGAGCAACTTGTTGAGCCGGGTTCTGAACTGCGCGATTCTGAGCAAACCGACAAACATCGGCAAGATGACCTGACTTCCCACAGTTAGTACAGAAACGGCACTGATGTTGCGGCTGATGGTGACTGTTGCATCTATTGCACAAAGGTGCATTCCCTGAATAAGGCATCTTTGCTGGAGGCTGTGCGGGTTGGTTGAGAGCTGTCTGGTTAGCTTGGGCAGTGACAGCATAGTTTTGGGAAGCCTTACGCTTCCTTGCCCTTTTTGATGAACCAGAATCCTTTCCATTCTTGTTTTGACCTTTCTTGCTATCTTCCTTGTCAGACGACTGTTTCTTGCCCTTGTCATCCTTCCTGTGTAATTTATTCTTCCGAATCTGCGACTCAGTCAATGTCGCTGATAACTCGATCGCCTGACGGAGTGTGGCAGGGTTACTACCAGTAATGATGTCTTGCACTGAGTCAGGTAGGCCGTCGATGTACCTTTCGATAGCCTTGTCGAGTGGGGTAACCATAGTCGGGCAAAGCAGACTCAACTCCTCAAACCTATCAGTATATGCCCTATGCTCGCCACTATCTTGTTTCAAGTCATCAAACTCCTTCTCCAACGCTCATTGTTCATGACGAGGACAAAACTCCCTCATCATAAGAGCTCTAAGTTCAGCCCATGTCTGTGCTAGAGCAACTTCTGCACCACGGTCTCTCATAACCCCGTTCCACCATGTGAGAGCCCTCTTCTGAAACACGCTCGAAGAAAACTTGACCTTGCGATTATCCAGACACTGCACGTGGCGGAAAGTATTCTCAATGCTCTCGAACCATTGAAGAAGCCCAGTCGCTCCTTCAGAACCACTAAACTTGAGTGGTTTAGCCGAGTTAAAATCCTTGTATTTGCATGGAGCATTGTTATTGTTGTTGGCTTGGTGCCATTGAGCGAAGAGATTTGGGAACTGAGCAGCCATCTGCTGCGTAATAATTTCTGCCAGTTCGGCAGTCGCTATCTGGTTCTCGCGTCGAGGAGGCATTCTAAAAGAGGAAATCATGAAAGGAAACGAGTGAGATGATTGGATGAAGAGAATGAGATGAAACAAAATCAACAAAAGCAACGATGGTGGTCATTTGTCCGCATTACCAAGCAAACAAATGACACACAGTGACTAATCAAAGTAAATGGATCAAAAATAATGTATCATGAAGACATGCTCGCCTATAAGTGAACACTCATCCCAAGAATTCCCCGGTAAGCACAACTGGTCTCGCGTCTGATGAGATATATACGAAATGCTTGCCTAGACAGAAAACCCAGAATACAGGCATTCACTCTTCCAGTTTGCACGTGTTCACATTATTTAAAACCCAAAAACTTGACGAGATTTTGAAAATTTGAAGGCACAAGGCCAAAAACCAAACTGGAAGGGTTCAAAACCTTACAAAAGAGGGTTCAAAACCTTGTATTAAATCATCCAAAAACAGATGATTGTTTTTCAAAAATCGTTTTGGAAAATTTGGTTTTTGTTTTGATAATTACCTAAGGATAGGTGATGTACATGTTTTAAGATCTAAACACAAGATAACCTGTGTTAGGGTCCTAGAAAGGTTATAGTCTAGGTCAAAGAATTACTAATAACCTAATTCCCTATAACCATTGGCTCTGATACCAACTCTTCTGTTACACCCCGACCACGTATAACATACAAAACGTGGCGGAAAACGTCGGGGAGTGTTGTAACAGAATTAATTGTTTCATAACCATGGCATTCAAGGTTGTATTTTATTTATAAACATAAGAGTTACATTGTCTTAAACATGAAATAAAGAGTTCAGAACATAATTAAACTAAGTCTATCTTCATTTTATGTCTCTAAGGCACAGGTCCGCCCCAGTGTCACGATCATCATCCTACGGAAAAGCTCCTGAAAACACATGTGAAAATAGGTACGTCAGCATAAAAATGCCTGTTTGATACATAGGTTTTGTGAAAATAGGATTCATGACTTATAAGTTTAGGAAAAGTTGTGTAATAACAGTCAGTCATGAACCTTGTAAGTTGTTTTGTTTTGTAAATCATTAAAAAGCAATGATATGTATAAATAAGAGAATAATGTAAGGTTAAATGAATAACCAAGTAAAAATGATTTGTATAAGATAAGTTGTTTTGTAAATCAATGTCTTCTGAAAATAAGATGTTTATGTAAAATGTAATATGTCAAATATTGAAATGATTTCAATAACGCTACGACATGTAATGTCATACAAACACTTATATATAGGAAGTACCAGCGGCGTATCCACCATGCTTGTATCATATTACACACGCCTCGTTACTCAAATCACTTACTCAAACCAACCATCAATGTAAATTGTTCATGAATAAATGAATTGTCATGTGTTAATGTGTAAACCATATTGAAATGTCTATGTCCAATATAAACCACTAAATGTGTATATCAATGTCAAAATGTTTATGTTAATGTAGATCATGTAATGTGTACCCAAAAGTATCATGTATGGTAAGTGAAATATATCAACTAAACCATATGTAAAAATGCACAAAAACAAGGTATTGATGTAAAACATAGTTTAAATCAAAGTTATGTTTTGTGGAACAAATGCATGTTATACTGATACAAACATTTATGCGGTATTGTGAAAATGCATACATCCAAGCCTTGAGACTGTGGCGATAAACCCTTAAACAAATTAAAGGTTTATCTAAGTTTTGTATATCGAATTCGGTCATTCCTTCCAATCCAAACAAACCCAGGATTTCAGGAACGGGAGTTGTCAATTCCTATGGTACCACTACCTACTAACGAACGGCGTAGCTAATGTTAATGAATGTATTGTTCCATTGTAAACAACCCAAATGTCATAACAAAATGTAAGCATGTGATGAAAACAACTGTACTAAGTATGCACACAATGGACATACATAGCATGAAATGTAATGTAAACAATGTACTAAGTATGCATACAATGGACATACATAGCATGAAATGTAATGTAAAACAATGTACTAAGTATGCACACAATGGACATACATAGCATGAAATGTAATGTAAAACAATGTACTAAGTACACACACAATGGGTATACATAGCATGAAATGTAATGAAATCATGTACTATAATGTACTAACGAACATAGCAGGTATATGATGTGAAAACATGGAAAGCATGGAAGTAACAAGTAGGCACATGTGTTTCACCCCAAAATAGTTTGAAAACAGTAAAAGAGGGGTCTATGTACTCACTTGGGATTGCTCAGAAGTCCTAAGATAACCACCAAGCAATGCTAGAGATCACGGAATCAAACGGCACCTAATATAGGTAACTATGTTAATAAACCGGACCTATATCGGAAGATTTAGATAGAATGAGGGTTCGTAAACCAAACGAGTATGGAGACTCGTGTCATATGGTTTAACAAAGCCTACATACTAATTGAAACCTAACTTAAGTGCTTACGACCCATTACGACCCGTTTAGGTAGCTTATGCTACTTTAACGCGTCGCTCGCGTGAAACGCGTTCGGACCGCTTAACTAGTCCTATGACAAGTAACATATGCCTTAACATGTCTAATATTGTTGTCAAATCAGTTTAGATGTCAAAAGTTATGTCACATATGTTTAAAATAAATTTGGCATCAAAGGGGTATTTTGGTAATTTACCTAAGGCATATAAACTACCTATCATACAACTACTTAAACGAAGCGACCATAAGGTATAACCTCGGAAGGTTATTCCCTATATACTATGGTCACCTAATGTGTTTGGTCAGATCCTAATGATCGACCAAATGGGTCGGGTTCGAAGGTATAAGCGATTTATTAGATCGCTTACCCTTACGACCCTAGACAACGTGGTAATCAGTAGGTATAGTCACAAGGGACTATAACCATCATGATTACAATCATGTTGCGAAGTTCAAACAAACTTCGCATTGACCATAAACTGGTCAATGCAGAAAGTCAAACAAAGTTTGACTTTCGGACTCGAAAAACTATAAAAGAACGAAGGAACACTTACGAAGGGTCCCCGAATGCTAATCTAGATCAAAATAGCTCAGGTATGAAACAAAGGTTTCAACTTAGAGCACATTAGATCAGATTCTTGTGAGGAAAAGTGAAGGGTGGAGGTGGGTATTTATAGTTTTTGGTTCACCGTTAAGATCATTTCTTGGAAAAGGGGGCACGATCTAAGCCGTACACTTGTTGGAAAGTTGTGGTAACTCATTTGCCATCCACCATAAGAGTTTGACACTTGGCACTTGGCCTTTGGAGAGTGTTAAGGGCTGTTAACAGCTGAAAAAAAAATGTTTTGCTGCATCTGGCCCCTACTTACGGACCTAGTTTGGCAGATTTACAGTTTCAGTCCCTGCAACCTCAAAACTTGGTTTTCGATGCGTTTTTTGACACGTTTAAGCCCCGTTAACCTAATTTCAAAGCTCTAAAATGAAGTTAAAGTATAGGGAACTTAAAATGTGTTCAAAAATATCTCGGGTGTCGGTTCGTTTAGCCGTACGGTTACGTTGTTCGGTTAATTACGACGGAATGCGCATAAGCGCGAAAAATGATCCAAATGGCGTGACGAATGGATTTTTCTTATGCCAAAAACTAAAATAAAATATTTTAGTGCTTACATAAATTTTTGGATGTCCGGATGTATTCAGAACGTAAGTTATGCGCGAAAATGCAAACTTGTGCACTTTTTTGACGCTTTTAGTCCCTGAATGACCCCAAAAGTTTATTTTAGCATACCGAACCCCTCAAAGCCTATTTCTAAGCTATGTAAAGGATATTTATGGTATGTTTAACTTATGGTCATGTTTCGGAATGTTCGTTACAGTTCAAATTGGCATACTTTCACAGTTTGTCAAGTTTAGTCCCTGTAAGCGAATTAACTTGTTTTTGCCATACCAAAGCCTTCAAAACTTATTTCTAAGTTATGTAAGGTTTGTTTAAGGTATGTTAAGTATATGTTGATGTTCCAGAGTATTTTTCGCATTAAACTGACTACGTTTACGCACCAGTTTGCGTATAAATCTCCAGAAAGCGATGTAGAGTTTGAAATTGGATAAAAGTCAAAACATGAAACATGTAAAACATAACCAAACAAACATTGGGATCAAATGACATTGTTTTATTGATAATAGTACTGTTCATAATGATTACAAGCACAGATGTTACATGCTCTGTGAATTCTGAAATAATTTTACCAACTCCCACTGAGTTTTGTGGCCTCTCATATTCAGTTTCAATGCTTTCCCAAGCTTTTAAATGGTTCGCTTGAACCCAATTCTCGAAACGTTTCTTCCATCCATGATAGTCTTCAATTCCCATAAGTTTCGGGGGGGTTTTTGCATTGTTCCGGTTTCATTCTCCATGTTCATGTTCTTAGCAATGTCAACCGGAGTAGTCGGTGTTCTTGCAAAAGCATTGTAAAATTCAGAATCCATGTTTCGGTATCGAAGAAATTCTCAAACAAGCTTTCAAACGAACTGGTTCACCTCGTAAAACACCTGAATGACAAACAAACAAAACAATCAGTTTAAACGAAATGAATATGTAAAATTGTGTTGATGAAATCAATCTAAGACTCGTGTCGAAGATTTGTGGACTCGTTTCAATGTTGATGACGTGAGATCGCTGAATGAATGAACTTTGCCAAAAAGATATGAATTCAATTGAGCCGATTAAACTTGATATAGAACACTTTCAACTGGGCTGACAACTAACAAATGATTGGGCTGTTAAAAATGATGAACCTTGGGCCGAAGACTTTCAATCTTTGAACAAGTACCGAACAATTAGATTGGGTTGCATATAAGAAATGTCAAAAGACTATGATTGGGCTGAATGATATGAATCACGTAGGCTGAATGAAATGAACTTGGGCTGATAACCTTTGACTTTAACAACTTATGCACGTGAACCAAACAATTTGATTTAACCACACCTTAAATTTATCTCATGAATATTTACTCCACTTCTGACAAATGATCACATGAAACTAAGAATCACATGGACTGACACAAATATTCCTTAAGCCTCTACAATCACATGTTCCAATGACTTAGTGGGCTGACAAAATTTACTTTTAAACAAATGCACATGGACCGACAATTGTGATAACTACTCAATTCCCATTGGACCACAAAATCCACTAAATCAAGACTTTAAAGTATGCATGAATTGATCAGACTTCAATATTATCGAAACTTATAAAGTCACATGCGATCACAAATGATTCTTATCACCTCATGTAAACTGACACAAACATGTGATTTCTTTTCTCAATATACTGACACAAGACATGTGGTTTCTATTCCCAACCAACTGACAACCTTGATTAATGATTCACAATACACGATGCACTTTCAAACAGTTCACACTTTAAAGTTTTGGAGCGGAATCAGACAAGTATGTTGGAGCGGAATCTCAAACTTAGCAGTTTGGAGCGGAATCAGCAAAATTCTGGAGCGGAATCAAACCATTCGTTAACTTTTGGAGCGGAATCAGAAAATCTCTTGAGCGGAATCAGAGAAAACTCAAGTATTTTCGAGCGGAATCACTTCGGACATCATTTTTACCCATTTTTAGTCCGAATTTTAACGTGTAACTTTCCAGGATTTGTTAATATGATGTTTTACAAAATCTGTGAAAAAATGAACTGATTTTGACCGTTAAAAATTTCTGAAATGAAGAAAGAATGGTGTAGAAGACAGAAAAACAATGATATTCAGCTGAATTCGACAGAACTCCTCGTACTTGGCTCTGATACCAATTGTAGGATCGTATACGGACCTGAATGAGTCTTTCCAAGGAGTGTTAATCAGTTTCAGGTGCGGAAAACAAGAAACTGATGTAGAAACAACAAGCAATTCACTTTAAACACACTTTTGTATTGATATCTAACAGATTATATGCAAACGTCACACCGGCAGCACCTCGGTATGGAAATCAAGAACTTGTCTAATGATTTCGCTCCTGCTAATCTATATATAGTGTTCTAATTTTCTCCCGAAATGACATAGAACCGTAGGAGCGGAATTAGAACTTGTGATTTCGGGCGAAATCACCTACATGTGAGTTGGAGTGAAATCAGCCACTAAAGTACAATTTTATTTCAAACGTGCATATGTGGTAGTGATGATGCAAGCACTATGTCACTTGGATGATGTCATCATCAATAATGATGACATCATTCTTGTTCCGAACCGCAACGAACCTAAGACTCGATATAAGACGAAGACGACAGATGTATGCACCAACAGCATAGAACAAACTTTTAAGGTTCTTAATCAATATGAGCAACCAAATAAGGAGTCTCCTAAAGACCCACCTCTTGAGCTCAAAGAATTTCCAAAAGGTTTGGAATATGCTTTTCTAGACAAAGATGGTAAATTACCTGTAATTATTTCATCTTAATTAGATAGTTTAGAAAAAGAAAATTAATTAGTCTTTTGAAAAAACATAAAAATGTGATCGCTTGGAAACTTGTAGACATAAAAGGAATTAGTCCTTCCATGTGCACGCACAAAATTTTAATGAATGATGACTACAAATCGGTAATACAGCCACAACGTCGAGTAAATCCAAATGTTCAAGAAGTGGTTAAAAACGAAGTCATCAAATTACTTGACGCCGGACTTATTTATCCTATCTCCGATAGTCCTTCGGTAAGTCCCGTCCAAGTAGTTCCAAAGAACGGAGGTATGACGGTAATAACTAATGAAAAGAATGAACTAATACCAACGAGAACCGTCACATGATGGAGAGTATGTATAGATTATAGACGATTAAATGAAGCGACGAGAAAAGATTATTTTCCTTTACCCTTCATTGATCAAATGTTAGAAAGATTATCCGGTCATAAATTTTATTGTTTCTTGGATGGTTTTTCAGGTTACTTTCAAATCCCGATAGCACCCGAAGACCAAGAAAAGACAACCTTCACATGTCCCTATGGAACTGTTGCTTATCGACGCATGCCGTTTGGTCTATGTAATGCCCCCGCAACATTCCAACGTTGCATTGTAGCCATCTTCCACGACATGATAGAAAAGACAATGGAAGTCTTCATGGACGACTTTTCTATCTTTGGAGATTCATACGACCAATGCCTCGATAACCTTGAACGAATGCTATCCCAATGTGAGGAAACTAACCTCGCCCTTAACTGGGAAAAATGCCATTTCATGGTAACGGAGGGAATAGTACTCGGTCACAAAATCTCAAGCGAAGGAATGGAGGTGGATCGAGCCAAAATAGATACCATTTCTCGACTACCGCCTCCATCCTCCGTTAGAGCTATCAGAAGTTTCCTAGGGCATGCCGGATTTTATAGGCGGTTTATCAAAGACTTTTCTAAAATTTCAAGGCCTCTAACAAAATTACTTGAAAAAAATGCCCCTTTCATCTTTGACAAGGATTGCAATCAAGCATTTCTAACCTTAAAGGAAATGCTAGTCAATGCACCTATCATGATAGCGCCTGATTGGAAATTTCCTTTCGAAATCATGTGTTATGCCAGTGACTTTGCAGTTGGAGCTATCTTGGGACAAAGAAAAGAAAAGCATTTTCACCCAATTTATTATGCTAGTAAAACACTTAACGATGCACAAGAAAATTACACAACAACTGAAAAAGAATTACTAGCTGTGGTATTTGCTTTTGATAAATTTCGTTCTTATCTTGTTCTTTCTAAAACTATAGTCTACACAGATCATGCAGCCATTCGATATCTCTTCAAAAAGCAGGACGCAAAACCACGTTTGATTCGGTGGATTCTACTCTTCCAAGAATTTGATATTGAAATCAAAGATAAAAGAGGAGCAGAAAACACCACAGCAGATCATCTTTCACGCTTAGAAGAGCCAGCTTTGGAGGCAACCAGGGACGAGCAAATCAACGAAAAATTTCCAACGAAGTCCCTAGAAATGGTGGAATACAAGGAAGAACCATGGTACGCCGACTATGCTAACTACCTAGCTAGCGGTATAGTCGCTAAGGGTTGGCCACATCATCAAAGAAAAAAATTCTTTGCCAATGTGAAACACTATTTTTGGGAAGATCCATATCTTTTCAAAATGTGTGCCGACCAACTCATCCGACGATGCGTACATGGTAGTGAAGCATGAAGAATTCTCCGCCATTGTCACGAAGGTCCATATGGAGGACATCATGGTGCCGCGAGTACCGCACGAAAGGTAATTGATTCAGGATTTTTTTGGCCATCCATTTACAAAGACGCCCAAAGTCTTGTCAAGACTTGTGATGCGTGCCAAAGAACATGTAATATTTCTTCCAAAAACGAAATGCCAAAAAATGGCATTCTTGTTTGTTAGATTTTTGATGTGTGGGGACTCGACTTTATGGGACCTTTCCCACCGTCAAAAGGAAACAAATATATACTTGTGGCAGTAGACTACTTGTCTAAATGGGCCGAGGCCGAGGCACTTCCAACAAACGATGGAAGAGTCGTGGTAAGATTTCTGAAGAAATTATTCTCTCGTTTTGGCACACCTAAAGCATTAATAAGTGATAGAGGTACCCATTTTTGCAACCATCAACTTGAAATTTTTTTAGCAAGATATGGGGTCTATCACCGGGTCTCAACAGCATATCACCCTCAAACAAACGGACAAGCCGAAGTGACTAATAGAGGTTTAAAACGAATACTCGAAAAAACCGCAGGGTTAAATAAAAAGGAATGGACAGATAAATTAGATGATGCTTTATGGGCTTTTCGAACTGCTTATAAAACAACAATAGGTACAACCCCATATAAGCTTGTCTATGGAAAAAGTTGTCACTTACCAGTAGAAATTGCACACAAAGCCTACTGGGCAATTAAAAATGTAAACTTAGATTTAGAATTTGCTAGTAAAAATCGATTTTGTCAATTAAATGAATTAGACGAGCTTAGGAATTATGCTTACTCAAAGTCAGAAATTTACAAGGAAAGAATGAAAAACTTACATGATAAATATATTAAAACTAATGAATTTCGAGTGGGAGATCTAGTTCTTTTGTTTAATTCACGACTTCGATTGTTTCCTGGTAAATTAAAGTCTAGGTGGTTAGGACCTTTTTCCATCACCCATATTTTCCCACACGGTGCAGTAGAAATTAAATCTCGGAATGGACCTCCATTCAAAGTCAATGGCCAACGGCTGAAACTCTATCAAGGGTTCATTGAGGATGAAGAAGCGGAGATCTCGCTTCAAACGGTCGAAGAATGAAAGCAACAACATCATACTTGGTAAGTTACGAACGATTGGGACGACATCTAAATCGGTAAGTTTTCTAACCAAAGTTTTTGGGAAACAAGGGCACTCACACGAGCACTAAAAAATAATAAAATATATATATATATATATAATAATTTGCTCGGCACGAGGCCGTGTCCGCTGGACACGGGGCCGTGTCCGCGCTACTGTCGGGATATATTCCCTTTTTCATAACAGTTACTTCATTCCACACGCCCCGTTTCCCCGAAAACGCTCTGGTTCCAGGCGATTTTCCACAGATTTTCGACGTCTCCTATCATTCTAACAACATCAAGGTATGATTCTATCACTATCATTAGTTAGATTTAGCATTTGCATGTAGTTAAAACTTCAAAAATTTGGGGAAAACTCTAGGGTTCATGAACTACACCCGGATCAAACCTCAAATTTTTGCTTTAATCTTTTAGCATTTAGTTAGATTAGTGTTAAAGGAAGTAAATCCACTTGTATTGTTCATAGATTTGCCCGATTTCTCATAAAAACCCCAAACCCTTGTTTTTGAATCGAAAAAGATAAAATTGAATGGGTAAACGGGTTGTTTTGGGAAAAACGGCACTTGGGGTTTCATTTTCGGGGGAAACCGCACCTATTGAACCAAAAATTTTCATGTTTTCGAAACCGGGTCGAAAAATGATGTTTTTGAGTAACAGACGCCTAGACACGGGGCCGTGTCCACTGAACACGGGGACATGTCCAGCATACTGGTTGCAGTTTTGTCCGAAAACTCTAATGTTTCGTTCTAATTTTTGGTGTATTCTTTCAGATGGCAAGGAAGTTCACAAGGTTTAACGCAAATGAGCTCGATGCTAGGGCTAGATACGATGTACTTCAAACAAGGCCGGAGGAATACCCAAGGAAAGCATGCACGGATTTGTTAGCATTGGTAAACCAACTCGACCGCTTCAACAACCTTGTCACAGGACCACTAAGAGTCGCTTTAACAACTCGACTCTGTTCCGTCCACGAATGCACTTTGGAATTCTATAGCACCTTCACATTTAACTCAAGGTGCGACCCATTCGACAATGATGGGGTAGCATTCCGATGTGGTGGAACTAGGTATTCGATCTCTATGGCACAATTTGGGTCGATTGTCAGGTTGTATGCGGAAGAAGATGCAGGTAACGAGGAAAACACTGGAGGAATGCGAGAGATAGATGAGAACGATCGCCAAGCCGCGTGGGCTCAGATTGGTGAAGGGCATTTCAATCCGAGCGGCACTAAGAGCACGAAACATGCATAGGCTCCTCGGCTACTCTCTTAGTCAAAGACATGATAGCGGCGGCGTCGTTGGGTTAAGAGATTTAGTTGTCCTCCACTGCATCCATAACCGCAGGCACCTTGATGTTCCGTTCCTCATGCTCCGAAACATGCATCATAACCACCTTGCTACTACACCAACCCCTATCTTCTTTGGGGGATGGGTGTACCGTCTCTTCAAGCACTTCACCAACATACCTAGGTCATTCGGAAGGAGCCCATGGTCGGGTAGGGTAGATATACACATCTGCCGCTCAATGAACCTAATCTATGAGGCTGAAGACGGGACGGTTAGCTTCCAAAGGATGCAAGGGCATGCATGGAACCCGCAAGAGGCACTTGTCCTTCACGCTCCACAACATCATCAGTACCAGTACCAGCCCCATGGTGATCCAGGCCAGTCCTCCTCAGGAGGCGGTTTTCCTAACTTCCAAAGTTTACATGATTTATTGCAGGAAAACCTCATGTGCACCAGGAACACCTACAATATAGCAAGCAACACGTACAACCGGGTTGGGGCGATCGAGAGAAACATATCCGATATCCAAGATGATATTGGAAATATCCGGGAGTACATTGCGGGGCATGATGGAGATGATGATGATGACGACGAGGACATGGATTAGGCGGGAGGAGCGGAGGAAGAAGTGGTTGGTTGGTGATTCCACAGGTTAACCTTTTATCTTGAACAATTTCCGGCCTGCGTGCCGTGTGTCGAACAATTTACTTTCCTTTAACTCTTTTGTTTTCTGCATTTTTTTTTCTTTTCTTTTCTAACTTTGTGATGGATGGGATGTTGAACATTGGTAATCTAGGATGTTTGCTATGTTTTGGAGTAGTGTTTATTGATAAAACAGGTACATACGAGGCTTAGAGCACTAAACCTTAGTGCTACTAAAGCCGGGACAGGAAAACCAGAACCAGAAACCTGTTTCTCAACCTTGCAGACTGTCTACACGGGGTCGTGTCCAGCCAACACGCCCCCGTGCCCACTACCCCAGACCTACTATTTGTCTAAATATGCAGACTTTTGCCAGACATGGGGTCGTGTCCAGCCAACACGCCCACGTGTCCACCTTCTGTAAGTTTTCGTTACTGGCACCTGCACACGGGGCCGTGTCCACCAAACACGGGGCCGTGTCCACCGAACACGGGGCCGTGTCCAGACGTCCAGTAACACAAATTTTTGCTTTTTCACACCTTTTTACACATTCAATCAACCTAAAAATATATTTTTGGGACACATTGAGGACAATGTGTAATTTAAGTGTGGGGGGATGCTAAAACCTTGAATCTTGCAAGTCCTAATAACAAGCCTTACACAAAACTCTATTGGAACCGCTAATCACCCCAAATTTTTTCAAAAATTTTAATTTTTTTTTTTACTTGTCTAGGTTTAATTTGGGAATTTCAAAATTCTAAAAAGGTTATATTTTTACAAATTTACAACCGATAGCGTCGTGATAAAAAAAACCAACATAAGAAAATTATGAAAAGGCATGACAAGCTTAGTTAAAATTTAATGATATATACTTGATCACATAAAAACCCATTCCCACAAAAGTGAGTTTTGAGCCTTTATTGAGCATACAAATACATATCTTTAAATTAAATGCTCATTTTTTGTTTCTTGTGTGAATAGCCGCTTGGTTCTTACAACTCTAGAACTTGCCACGATGATACATTCCCGGTCCTTACCAACTTAAACCCGAGTAAGTAAATGATGGAGGCATTAGGACTAACCCTTTTAATTTCTACACCATTATTTTCTTTTTTTTACCACCTACCCAAAATCCCCCTAGTTAACCCCTTTGAGCCTAAAACTTTTCATTTCATAACCCAAACCAAACACCCTTTCACCCACCAAAACCTTTTTTATTTTTAACCCTTTGTTTTAGTAACAAGCTCGTTTTTCGTTTGACTTTCAAAAAAAATGTGTTGGTGATGAAGCAAAAAAATAAACAAACAAGTTCATCAAAAACAACTTTGTTTGAATAATAGCTTCATCAAAATAAAAATTGCAAAAATAAAAAGACTTTCGAAAACCGACGCTTGTAACGTTTTTTCGCCCTTTTCTACTAACCACTAACCACTAACCCAACCACCTACCTTTAACCCAAGCCTAACCGTTCACCCAAAAAGTCCTCTTGATATTTACAAAGGTTTATAGTTAAAAAGGAGGAGGATTCACTAAAATACATATTCGGCCGAGGGTCGAGTGATCCCCCGTGAGGTATGTGAACTTGTATATAA
Organism: Helianthus tuberosus; assembly: GCA_030545235.1. NCBI lineage: Eukaryota > Viridiplantae > Streptophyta > Magnoliopsida > Asterales > Asteraceae > Helianthus > Helianthus tuberosus. The sequence continues at coordinate 2,204,774 of JARYGA010046293.1, forward strand.
ATAGAATTTTAAAGATGCATTTATACCCTAATAAGTAATTTATCTTATGAAAAGTTTTAAATAAATTATGATGAATAGGCTTGTAAATAAATAAAAATAAAACTTAAATAAAGAATCTTGGAAATCCCGACACTCTATGACAAACCCAAAAACCTTCTTTTCTACCAATCCCATTTGGGAGTGTAAAGCCATATTATAAAGAGTTTTGCTTGAGGACAAGCAAAGATTCAAGTGTGGGGGTATTTGATGTGTGCAAAATGCAACATATAAATTACATCAATTGTCGCATAAAACTAACCCTTTTTTAGTACTAATGTTGGAAAAAGTGTGTTTTTGTCTTCCTTTTGTATTTTCAGGATTAAATGAGCTCAAATTAACAAAAGAAGCAAAAAGGCAGCTAAATCTAACATAAATACAAGAAAAGGAATAAACGTGGCATGCCCGACCTCCCCGAAAGCATCTTCCCAAGCAAAACAAGAAAACAGTAGGCTGAACACGCCCCGTGCTCAATGAGCACGGGGGCGTGCCCAAGTGTCAGCATAAAAGACAAAGTTATAGAAGCTTCCATCGCCCACCACGGGGCCGTGCTTAGCGGACACGGGGTCATGGTCAACTACAAGATTCGTAGAATACAGGCAAATCTTGATAGTATAGATATGTTTCTGCACACGGGGTCGTGCCCAGCGGACACGTGGCCGTGGTCAACTAATAAAGACAAGAGCAATTAATGAAGAAAGAGAAGGATGTGGAGACGGGGTCGTGCCCGAGCTTCTGTTCAGCCTGTAAATAGGAGTGCTTGGCTTAAGCTCAAACCATCCCTTGGCACACCACCTCTCCCACACTTCACCCACCACCCACCACCACCATAACACCATCATCCACCACCATCATCCATTGTCCATCATAGAGTGTGTGAGTCTTCTCGGGATCCAAGATTGATCGTAAGAGTTCTTGACAATCAAGGCCATGTTTGCCTAAGTCTCTTACATCACTTGGTGAAGACAAAGTGTCTAGTGTAATACTTTTTATTTTTAATCTTTTCGCACTTTTTAATTGGTTATGTATTAATGACTTTAATAACTAGTTTCTTATGTTGAAGGTGATTCTTCCTTATCGTTTGTCCATGGTGTCTTGGCATTATTTTACTGTCTATATAAAATAAAAGATTTTCACCATTCATATCTCCACGGTCTATATGGAGGTATGTTGGCTACCTGGTCGGGGGTTAAGGGAACGGTTTGGTAAGAGTCTTGCCATCGTTCAGTGTATAGATCCTGCAAAGGACCTGGGTCAAATTTAGTAGGACCTCCTTCAATACTTAACGATATTGGATGGCGGGGATCCAAACTCTTTGACCCCCTCATAAGTTAAACTACTATTAATACTTTAACCCAGCTACTTAGGACTGTATCCCTGCTGACTCAGACTACTTAGCCGAGGGTAACGTCACCTTCAAAAGAGGGGCCTACCACATTATGCATTAATAACTTAATTAATTATCTTTCAATAATCCGACCCTTTAGGATTGTATCCTTGCTGACTCAAACTACTGGGTTGAGGGTAACGTCACCTCCAAAAGAGGGGCCTACTACAATAACTAAGATAATCTCTTAAATAGTGCAAAAGTGCGGAAATAATCAAAGGTTACACTAAACATGAGTCGGAGCCAAGTGATTCATCTTGTCTATCTGTTTTTCTTTTATTTTTATTTTTCAGCATTTTAGTTAGTTTTTATTTTTTCTTAGTTTAAAACCTTTTTCTAAACTTTTGATTTGATTAGACGTTGAGGATAAACCGGTACTAAAAGCTCTTGTGTCCTTGGACGACCTCGGTATCTTACCAACACTATACTACGCTCACGATGGGTGCACTTGCCCATATGTGTGTTTAGTGTTAGTAAATATCGTGTTTTATAAATTTAAAACTTGGCTAAAGAAAGTGTAGAAGGGCTTAAAATATACTTAAACTTATATACACACTTCACACGCATCACAATGTAAATAAAGGATTTATTTATAAACAACAATAATAATAACAACAACTGTTTCATGGATCATGACAACAAAAGAAAATAATACACAAGGCTTGATTATTTTCTAAACAGCGTTGTCTCCTGTCGGTCAGATACTCATCCCTGCGCTGGATTTGCATTAGCAAGCCTTGGGCAATTCCTACGAAAATGGCCCATCTCACCACAGTTGTAGCAAGACCCTGGTGGAAAACGAGCTTGAGCAGGATTGTTGCCAGCTTGATTTGGTGCAGCTGCGGTTGGGCAAACCCTTGCTGTATGACCTATAAGTTCACAAATTTGGCATTTGCGGCACTTCACACCAGCATGATGATGAAGGTTACATTGATTGCACAAGGGTGCAGTTCCGTTGTACGGCTTTCTAGCAGGGGGTTGAGCTGGTTGGTTGGGGATGGCTTGATCATTGTGTGCAACTAAAGCGAAGTTCTGAGAAGCCTTTCGCTTCTTTGACTTCTTAGCGGATCTAGTCTGTTCATCCATGGTCTTTGATTCCTCGATTGGTTTCTTGTCACCCTTTCGAAAAAGTTTACCTTTCCTGATCTGAGATTCAGTCAAGGTTGCAGATAGCTCAATGGCCTGTCTAACTGTAGTAGGGTTGCTACCAGTCATAATGTCTTGTACTGAGTCAGGGAGGCGATCAATGTATTTTTCGATTGCCTTATCCAAAGGCGTGACCATGTTTGGGCATAACAGACTTAACTCCTCATAACGGTCCGTGTAGGCTCGATGCTCACCGCTATCTTGCTTAAGATGATCAAATTCCCTTTCTAGAGACCTTAGCTCATGACGAGGACATAATTCCTTCATCATAAGAGCCCTAAGCTCGGCCCAAGTCTGTGCTAAAGCAACCTCAACACCACGGTCTCTCATCACCCCGTTCCACCATGTATGAGCCCTCTTCTGAAACACACTGGAAGAAAACTCGACCTTGCGATTATCAGGACACTGAACGTGACGAAACGTACTCTCAGTGCTCTCGAACCATTGTAGGAGCCCAGTTGCTCCTTCAGAACCACTAAACTTGAGTGGCTTAGCCGAATTGAAACTCTTGAAATTGCATGGAGCATTATTGTTGTTGTTGGCTTGGTTCAGTTGAGCAATAAGATTTGGGAAAGCGGCAACCATTTGCTGCGTGATGATTTCTGCCAGTTCGGCATTCGCTATCTGATTGTCGCGTCGAGGAGGCATTCTAAAAGGAGGGAAACATGAAAGGAAACGAGCGAGATGATTAGATGAAAAGGATGAGGTAATACAAAATTTGACAAAAGCAAAGATGGTGGTCATTTGTTTGTTACCACAAGGCAAACAAACGACACATTTTGACTAATCAAAGTAAATGGGTCAAAAATAATGTATCGCGAAGACATGCTCGCCTATAAGTGAACACTCACCCCAAGAGTTTCCAGGTAAGAGTGACTGGTCCGATTATGTGGATTTGTACGAACACTCTAGCCTTAGACAGAAAACCCACGGTACGGGCATTCACCCTTCCAGTTTGCACGTGTTCACACTATTTAGGACCCAGAACTTTGACGAGATTTTGAAAACTCAAAGGAGTTCAAAACCTTATAATAGAGGGTTCAAAACCTTATAATAGAGGGTTCAAAACCTTATAATAGTGGGTTCAAAACCTTACAACAGAGGGTTCAAAACCTAGTAATCAATCATCCAAGAACAGATGATTAATTTTCAAAGCGGATTCGGAATTGACGCCCCCGTTGTGGTTATCACCTAAGGATAGGTGACGGTTTTTGTTTTTAAAAAAAAAATCTAAACGCAAATCTTCTTGCGTTAGGGTCCAAGAAAGGTTATAGTCTAGGTCAAAGCATTACTAATAACGTAATTCCCTATAACCATTGGCTCTGATACCAACTTTTCTGTCACACCCCAACCACATAAAACAACAAAACGTGGCGGAAACCTCAGGGAGTGTTGTAACAGAATTAATTGTTTCACAACCATGGAAATTAAAGTTTCGTTTTATTTATCAAACAAGAGAGTTACATTTTCTTAAAACAAGAGACAAAGAGTACATAATATAATTAAACTAGTTCTAGCTTCATTTTAAGTTGCTAAGGCACGGGTCCGCCTATGTTTGACTTGATCATCCTATGCAACAGCCCCTTAAACATATGTGAAAATAGGTACGTCAGCATAAAAATGCCTGTGAGATACATAGGTTTCGTGAAAATAGGATTCATGACTTGCGTTTAAAGAAACTGTTTAATAAAAAGTAGCCATGAATTTTGTTGAGTGTTTCCTTTCATAAATCATTTGAAAAGTGATAAATAAACCAAATGATATATATGTATAAAAGAATAATGTATGGTTAAGTGAATAACCATATAAAATGAGTTTGTATAAGTTAAGTTATTTGTAAAACGATGTTTATGTGAAGATTGTATTGTAGATGTAATATGTCTAAACTAAAATAGTTTAAATAACGCTACGATATGTAATGCCATAAAAGCACTTATATATAGGAAGTACCAGCGGCATATCCACCATGTTTTTATCGTATTACACGTCGCCTCGTTACTTAAATCACTTACCCAAACAACCACCAAGATGAAATGTTTAACAATTGCAGAAATGTTTATGTACGGTCAAATACGGTTCACACGGTTCAACAGTTACACACGGTTCATATAATCAAATGGTTACAATGGTTCACATAGTCAAATAGTTACAAACGGTTCTAAATGTAATATAATGTGTTCATATGCTGGATGAGCATATGCAACAAAATGCAATGTAAAAGAATGTGTCCATATGTTGAGTAAACATATGTAACTAATGTAATGTAAATCAATGTGCTAGCATGCTCAGTCAACATACATAGCAGAAATGTAAAGTAAAACAATGTACTAAGTATGCTTAGTAAACATACATAGCGAAACAATGTTATGTATATCATGTACTATAAATGTACTAATGAGCATAGCAAGTATATGATGTGAAAACAGGAAAGCACGAAAGTAACAAGTAGGCACATGTGTTTCACCCCAAAACGTTTGAAAAACAGTAAAAGAGGGGTCTATGTACTCACTTGAGATTGCCTAGAAGTCCTTGTGTAACAACCAAACAATGCTAGAGATCACGGAAATCAAACGGCACCTAATATAGGTAACTATATTAATAAACCGGACCTAAATCAGAGGATCAGATAGAATGAGGGTTCGTAAACCAAACGAGTATGGGATCTCATGTAATATGGTTTAACAAATCCTACATACTAAAATGAAACCTAACCTAAGTGCTTACGACCCATTACGACCTGTTTAGGTAGCTTATGCTACTTTAACGCGTCGTTCGCGTAAAACGCGTTCGGAATGCCTAACTAGCCCTATGATAAGTAAAATATGCCTTAACATGTCTAATATTGTTGCTAAATCAGTTTAGATATAAAAAATTATGTTACATATGCTTAAAATGAATTTTGGCGTAAAAAGGGCATTTTGGTAATTTACCTAAGGCATATAAACTACCTATCATGCGACTAATCAAACCTAAGTGACCATAAGGTATAACCTCGGAAGGTTATTCCCTACGCTATTATGGTCACTTAACATGTTTGGTCGGATCCTAATGATCGACCAAACGGGTCGTGTTCGAAAGTCTAAGCGGGTGTTTAGTCCGCTTGACTTTCGGCTCCACACAAGCCCTAATCTAAAAAAAATGACGAGCTAAACATTCTAGAACATGTTTAGTTAAGTTAGAAAACAGGTTTTGATATCAAAACAAACGGTTTTGATATCCTAGAGTAGTTTGGTTACAAAATACGCGAGAAAACGCATTTTGGCCGAAACTACGACTCGTCACTGAGCCTAGATAACGTGGTAATCAATAGGTATAGTCACTAGGGACTATAACCATCATGATTACGCTCACATTATGAAGTTCAAACGAACTTCGCGTTGACCATAAACTGGTCAAAGCAGAAAGTCAAACGCAGTTTGACTTTAACGATAAAAACGAATGAAAAGAACGAAAGAATACTTATAGAAGGTCCACGCAAGCTCTTGATCCGATTTATTCTCAGGTATGAAGCATAAACTTCAACTTAGAAAGCCAAAATCAGATTCAAGTGTGCTTTGAGAGGAAGTGAGGTTGGGTATTTATAGGAATTCAAGAACCGTTAAGATCGTTCATCAAAAACTGAGCTTTGATCTGGACCTTACATGTGTGCCCATGGTTTTCTAAAACCATGGGAGCCCCTAATAAGACTATGTTCATTGAATACCAACCCATGGTATTGCAAAACCAGGGGTTAAAACCATCAACACTTCAAAATGGACTAGGTTCATTGAATCTGCCAGAAATTTTCAAAAATGGTCCCTCCACTTGTAAAACTTGATTTTTGGCACTTTTAAGCCCCGTTAACCCCATTTCAAGGCTCTAAAATAAAGTTAAAGTATAGGGAACTTAAAATATGCTCAAAAACATCTCGGATGTCGGTTCGTTTCGTCGTACGGTTGCGTTATTCGCTTAATTACGACGGAAGTCATAACGAACGCAAAAACGATCCAAATTAAGTGACGAATGGAATTTTAGCATGCCAAACACTAAAATAAAAATTTTTAATGCTTACGTAAATTTTTGTATGTCCGGATATATTTAGAATGTGACAACCCTCACTAAACCAGGTATCCGTACAACTTAATTAATAATTAATTACTGCTTAATTACTGTGCTTGTTTGAAATTACTGATGAACTGCTACTTGATTTCTGATACATGCATATACCTGCATCATACTTTACTTACCGTCACTACATTATTTACATGCTGAACCTTAGTGACAAACATGATGCACAAAAAGCACAGTAGCACTATAAATGGATAACCTATTGAACATGCTGATAAAGCCAGCATCAGGCAGACACTGCCTCTAAGGCCTGTATGAGCCAGAAATATTTTGCTACACTAGTGGTGAGTGTAGGGATACAAGGGTTGTAGAACTGCGTCTCTAGGAATAAGTTTCAATGACTGGATGTGCCTAAAACGTGCTCTAAGCACAAAACTCAGCACTTTACATAATAATTCAGATTTTAGCTAACTAATAAAGTGCCAAAACATGAGAAAAATATTGCTAGACACTTTCCAAAGTGTCAGAAATAAGTTGTGTCACTAAAAAATGGTATTAACAACACTTTAAAGCTTTGTTAACGCTTTAACGGATTACTATCCAACCGAACAACCGGACTGTACCCGAAACCTGAAAATATTGTTATTTTCATTATTCATCTTTTTCTGAGCCAGTTAGGGTCCCTGAATACCCTAACACCCATTGTAACGTGTGACACACAACTAACCGGGTTAAGCACTTAACTAACTTACTTAACCTAACTAGTATCCTAACTAATGGTTGGATTCGAACTAGACCCCCCCCCCTCTTAACCAAACCGTCCCCATGAGGGGGACACACTTGTCCTTTTTGTTGATTATTATATTAAGTGTGCTTAATATCTCTATGACATAGTATCCATTGGTTAACGATCTTGTGATTGTCTATAAGTTAGATGCATAACACAACATAACACCACAAGTCAAAACACAACTCAAAACTCTCTCCTCTCTCTCTCAAGGCTTCGGCCGAACATCCCCTTATACATCCATCATATTTTCGGCTTCCATCATCACATTCCAAGATCATTCTAGTATCAAGGATCGCATATAAGGAGTCTTGGTGCAATCGGAAGGCGAAGGACCTCACTCTCTTGCTTTTATCCACCCTATTTGCGTCTAGATTCTTCCCTAGCCTCGAGCTAGTGGTATGTTGCTTAAATCACCTTCTTGAACTATTTTAAAGTGGTTAATATGATTTGTAACGGTTAAAACTCGTTAACATACAAGATGATACATGAAAGCCTACTTAAAACACTAAAAATGGTGGTTAAAAGCTCATATGTTGTGTAAAACTTGTAGTATTTGATTTGAGTAATTATTTGGACCCGATCTATGTTGTGGTAGCTCGGATCATCATTTAACCCGGTTTAGTCATGATCTTGGATTATGACATAAAGCTTGTTTAAGTGTAACAAGGGTTAGAAGATGAAACTCTATCACACACGAATCATGAACTTGTGTAAAAGTGTTTTAGTTTGTACAATAGTGTTTAAAACTAGTAGATCTACGTATCTACAAGTGGTATTTTCAAAGGACCACGTGTCAAGAGAAAACATATTTTTAAAGACAGATCTTACACTAACAAGAATGGTTTTTAGAACACACAAGTGTGTAAACACTTGTGTAACACAAAGTTTTGGCAAAATAACTATTTTTGAAAAAGATGACGAGAAGTTGTAAAGATGGAACTTCCCTAAAAACGAGGTTTTTACAAAATCGGATAGTTTTATGTAAAGATCCACTAAAAGTAATGGGATTTACTTCATAGTTTGAATAAATCACAAGTTCATGAAGGTTATGCGATTTATATATATATTGACTAGTTGTGATTTGAACATTGTTTTGATTGAATGATAAAAATGGTTGGTTTGATTTATAAAAGAAAATGATACGCTTGAAAGCGTGGCCACCTCCAGTTACATAGGAAACTCTGGCGAAATTTTTCCAAAAACCTAACACTTAGAACTATTTTCACTATAAGTGTTAGAAATACTTTTCGACTTGTTTTCAAACTATAGATTTCGCCACAACTATTTACAAAATACCGGAGGTGGGATTTCACAAAATAAAACGTGACACATATATATATTTAGTATATGTTTTTCACAACATCACTTGTATAAGTGTTTATGATTATTTTGTGAACTACGTAAATATTATTTTTAGAGTAAAAATAATGTTACTAAGTATTATTTTGGGAAAATCACATGTATCAAAATATAATATTTTTGAGAAGAATATTTATATTTTGGGAGTTAGAAATAAAATATATTAAGTGAGACTTAATAGGGTAATCCGAAGTATATGAACACACATGTATTAAATCCCCCATCCTTGGGAAGGAGAATGACTACCAAGTATATACAGAAATTAAACACAAAATAGTTGCCTAACTATTTCCCAAAAACTTAAACCATAAAGCTAAGGCACGGCCGTCCGTCTAATAGAATTAGTACGTGTAGGTCGTCACACAGCTGTTTGATTTGGAGGCATACTTGGTAGAGACGCACCACGGTGAGTTCATGTCCCCCTTTTCTCTAACTGTTTTCAGTTTTCTTAACTGCGGGGGTGAAATACATGTTACTTTGATTACAAGTACTTTATACATGGTATGGTTAGCATAAGGAGGTTTACTACTTAGATCATGTGAGTGGGTAGGAGCAATATGAGGCCATTAGTCCTCATGGCGGGACCGAGGGACAGGAGCAGTAGATCTATCTGGGTGTAGCGAGCCCAGCCCCAGGCCAAACTAGAAATGGACCTCGGGGTGACTTTGTCCACATACTAATGCCGTGGTGAAATCTACTAGGTTTGAGTCTCCCTATTTGCACTTCACATATATCAGTGGCCTTGCAAACCATTGGTGATCTCAATTCCCTTATTTGCTACATACCAAGACTATTTTTATACTCACAAAGGTTTACTTACTCACTTACACATGAACTCGCTCAACATTATTGTTGATTTTTCAACTTACATGTATTTCAGGAAATTAAAGATCTGGCGCGGTATGTTATGTTTTCCCGCTGCATAAGGGTTCCAAGGTCATCCCAGTTTAGGAAATGTGACTCTTTCCTGGACAAGTCACAAATCTTAAACTGCGTTCATTTCATGTTGATGTTTATGTTTTTCAAGACAATGTTTTATGTTATGATGTTGTAAGTATATAAGACAATGGTATGTTACTCTGGTTTTAAAACTTAATCAAATGGATGATCTTGCATGATTTTATTTCATATAGCTTTGTTATGATTAAGCTATGGTATTAAGAAGTCACACCAAAATTAACCATGCGTCCGCAAAGCCAGGGTGTGGCAGCTTGGTATCAGAGCTCTGATCATAGCGAACTAGGATTCCTTCTCGAGTCTAGACTATGATCACTAGGGCTCTCACGAAAACATTTTTACTGCATACCACTTAAGTCCAGATCCAAAACTTTTTACAAACAAATGTTGAGCACATTTTATTTATTATTTATAGGCTCAGTCTAGAAAGGCTGAGGCTCGGTCTGGAAGGCCGAGGCTCGGTCTGGGAGATCGAGGTAGTTGGCTAGTGGGACTAGGAGAATTGGCTAGTGGAACTAGGAAGAGCAGTCTGAGAGGCTGGGAGAATTGGCTAGTGGGACTAGGAAGAGCAGTCTGAGAGGCTGGGAGAATTGGCTAGTGGGACTAGGAAGAGCAGTCTGAGAGGCTGGGAGAATTGGCTAGTGGGACTAGGAAGAGCAGTCTGAGAGGCTGGGAGGCTAGTGGGACTAGGTGAATTATTTGGATGCTTACTTGGTGACTTATGTGATTATTTGATTGTATGATTGACTGTTTGTGCATGTTCGTGTTTATGTTACAGACACCATGGACACCTCTGGCACAGGTGACTCAGACACCACCGGACCTAGACCTATAGTCTCAGATGACCTAGAGCCTTCAGAGCACGAGGTCCACACATCCGACGTTACTAGCACGGACGAGGATGATTTCCAGCCCTTTGCTTTACCTGATGGTGCTGATGAGCTCGCTGATGGCCCTTTGGCCGGGGACCTACCGTTAGTGGAGATCCCTGCTCCCATACCCTTAGTTGTTTATCCTGCTTATGATTTGCTTCTCGACGCCGACGATGATTGCGACGTCGATCTGTTTGATGACGAGCCCTTAGAGGATGAGGTTCAGGGCGAGGCCCTTCTTCCTGCTGGAGATCTTTTGTTGATCGCAGATGCTCCCGCTGAGGAGTCACCTGCTCACTCACCGGTCCCAGACTCTTTCGAGTCTGTGGCCTCCGCACCTTCACATACTCAGAGTGCGCAGCACTTTTCTCATGGATCAGATCCCGACCAGGCATCCTCTGTTGCCCCTATTCCTAGTTTTACTTTCGACCACGATGATGTGGAGGATTCCGATCCTGTCTTTCCCCCAGTATTCGACCCAGATGAGGATATAGAGTTTATACCCATGGATCAGCCTATGGAGGATCCAGTCGACCCAGTTGATCCCATCGATCCCGAGTTTGATTTTGAGATGGCCTTTGATGAGCCCGAGCAGCCACTAGACCCTGCTCCTGACCCAGTGCTTGAGCATGACCCTGCTCATGCTGGCATGTTTATTGAGCCTGTCGTTGCTGACCCACCTATCGATGATCACCCTATAGATGCTCCGTTGATGGAGGGCGATCATGTTATTGCTGCTGATCATGTTGATCCCCCACTTTTTGCTGATGCACCAGTTGACCCTCTTGTTGCACCTCACCATGATCTTATGCCAGTTCAGTTTGATCGTGCGCTTTTTGAGGCACATGTGGACCCACGAGACGAGCACGCCCAGTGTGGGTGGATTCCTGCTGATGACGAGGTTCCACCTATTCCTCCTCATATCGCTGATACCCGTCACATTAATACCTCTTTTCTTTTCCTCGGTTTACACCTCCAGCACGACCTGGAGAAGGTTCTTCGGCTCACCCTTTTGGACACGTACCGGTATCTATCCCTGCTATACCACCGTCTGCTACTTTTCCCCCTGTTTCCCCATTTCATGTGGCACCTTTTGATCCCACCAGTGAGCCGTTTCTCTGGGCGTCACCTTCTGCCATGCCACCGACTGACCCCTACCATTCTTTCCACATGGGGTATACTATTGAGGACGTTTTGATGTCTTTTATCGCCCAGCACGAGGCACACACACACAGCGCATTCAGGAGCTTGAGAGAGCCCAGCCGCCGCCATGTCAGTGCCAGGGTCAGACCCACTCTCCTTTGCAGCCCTCTCGACCTGTATCACCAGACTATGCTGCACGCCTTTTTGCCCTGGAGCAGCAGGTTGCTTCATTCTTACGCACCCAGAGAGCCATGGAGGAGGACTGGCTCCATTTGCGCCGCTTGTTTTACACTCACTTTCCCCCTCCTCCACCGCCATCCGTGTAGAGCTCTTTAGTACCGTATAGGTAGACATTGGTGAGAAGACGGCGAATGCTTTTGACTGCACAGCATTTTTGGAGACTACATTTTGATTCTGACTTTTGTTGACATGTATTTGATGTATTGACACAGATTTAATATTTTTTTGGACTAGGGTGATGTAGCCCTTAGTCGACTGATGTTGTATGACGCTGTGATGTACTTGTACGCTTACTATGTGGTCTCGATATATGGCAATCGCAGTATTCTCATCATACTTGATGCTTGATTTGATTATTTATATTCTATGACATGGGATGTTGTGTGATTGATGTTTGTAACATGGGATGTTGTGTGATTGATATGATTATAACATGAGATGTTATGTACTATTACTATCATTATATACGTACGCTACATTATGACCTGACTTACGTACTATAACATGGGATCTTTACTATGGCCTGACCAACATAAACCATCTTTTAGAAGATGCCGCCGAGACGTGAGACACACATGCCTACCAATGAGGCGGAACTCCAGCAAATTATCGCTGCTGCCATTGCATAATACGCCGCCTCTCAAGGAGGGACTAGTGGAAGCAACTCTGGCAACACTGGCAACAACAATAATCCACCTCATGGTAATACCAAGTCATTTAGACCTACCATGACCTAATTGGATATCTTTAGCAATGATGCTAATGCCGATCGTATGTTATAACGTATGTGCAGGATGCACCTACAAGCAGTTTCTAGACTGCAAACCGGTCAACTTTGATGGCACAGGAGGTGCTGTCGCCTTTGTTCGTTGGGCTGAGAAAACTGAATCTGTTCTTCGCATGAGCAAATGCGCACTAGATCAGCAAGTCACCTATATCTCAGGGCTACTCTTGGATGGAGCCCTCTCTTGGTGGAATTTGCAAGTACAGACACTTGGTGAAGCTGCTGCCTACGCGCTAACCTGGACCGAACTGAAGGAACTTATGCGCAAAAAGTACTGCTCTCGCGTGGAAATCCAGAGATTGGAAACCGAGTTCTGGCATTTGAAAATGGAGGGTCCAAAGATCGCAGAATACGTTCAAAGGTTCCATGACTTATCGCATGTGGTACCCTACATGGTCACTCCGGAGTTCAAGCGGATTGAACGTTTCATTTGGGGGTTAGCTCCTCAAATCATAAGCATGGTGACCTCATCCAAGCCTGCGACCATTACTGAGGCAATCGATCTGAGCGTGGCTCTCACAGAGGAGGCCATTCGCCTGAACAAGTTTGATGATGCTGAGCTTAAGAAGAAAGAGACTTACGTCGAGTCATCAGGAGGTAACAAACGGAAGTTCTCAAACTTCAAGCAGGGCGCCAGTGTGGCGGTTAAGAAAGGAGGATCAGGCACGCCAGCTCAGGTTACAGCTGGTAGTGGAAAGAAAGGAAAAGGATATCAGGGCACCCAGCCCAAGTGTTATACCTGTCAACGCCACCATACTGGCCATTGTAGTGTGAAATTATGCGAAGCATGTGGAAAGCCGGGCCACTTGAAGGATTCTTCTTGGGCTAGTGCCGGCCGGGGAGGCCAAGGAGGATTTGGGAATAGGAATAATAATCGTGGTGGTAATCGCCCACAAGGAAACAATGGAGGAAACGGGAATCGAGGCAACTTTGCGAACCAAGCGGGTAATGCGAACCAAAACATCAACCAAGCTGGAAATGGAGGTGGAAACGGGCAAAGACTTGGATGCTTTAACTGTGGTGATATTGGGCATTTTAAGAAGAACTGCCCAGAGTTGAACCAAGCCCGTGGAAGAGTGTTCCAAATCGAAGCAAGGGAAGCGCGCCAGGACCCCAATGTCGTTACTGGTACGTTCCCTGTAAACCAGCGCTATGCATCCGTTTTATTTGATACCGGTGCCGATTATAGCTTCGTGTCGTTAGAATTTAAGAATATGCTTGGTTTAGCCGCTAATAAGTTAGATATTCCCTACTCAATCGAATTGGCTAATGGAAAGTTAGTAGAAGCCAATGAAGTTATCAGAGGTTGTGTGATCGAATTGGGAGAGCGTGAGTTTGCTCTCGATCTACTACCAGTCCAATTAGGAAGCTTCGACGTGGTGGTAGGAATGGATTGGTTATCAGGAAACAAGGCTGAGATAGTTTGTCACGAAAAGGTTGTTCGTATCCCGACCGAGGATGGCGAAACGATTGTGGTCCACGGGGAGAAGCGTGATACGCCGTTAAGAATTATCAGCTGCCTGAAGGCACGAAAGTGTTTGCAGAAGGGATGTGTTGCCTTCCTGGCACACATTGTGGATAAGAAGGCTGCTGAGCCAAGAATCGAAGACATCCCTGTCGTGAGGGAATATCCAGAAGTCTTCCCAGAGGACTTACCTGGACTGCCACCTCAGAGACAAGTAGAGTTCCGCATTGACTTAGTTCCAGGCGCCGCGCCTGTGGCTAAGGCACCTTATAGACTTGCCCCGTCTGAAATGCAGGAACTATCGACACAACTTCAAGAGTTGTTAGACAAGGGTTTTATCCGACCAAGCTTCTCGCCTTGGGGAGCTCCGGTCCTGTTTTTCAAGAAGAAGGACGGTAGTTTTCGTATGTGCATCGACTACCGGGAGCTGAACAAACTGACGATCAAGAATAGATATCCTCTGCCAAGAATTGATGATCTGTTCGACCAACTGCAAGGTTCAAGTTTTTATTCAAAGATCGATCTGCGATCTGGATACCATCAGTTAAGGATACAAGAGGAGAGCATCCCAAAGACAGCCTTCAGAACTCGTTATGGACACTACGAGTTCCGTGTTATGCCGTTTGGTTTGACAAACGCACCTGCAGTCTTTATGGACTTGATGAATAGAGTTTGCAAGCCATACTTGGACAAGTTCATGATTGTGTTTATCGAAGACATCTTGATCTATTCAAGAACAAAGGCTGAGCACAAGCAGCATCTAAGAGCTATTTTGGAGTTGCTAAAGAAGGAACAGTTGTATGCCAAGTTCTCCAAGTGCGAATTTTGGCTACGTGAAGTCAAATTCCTTGGGCACGTGGTAAATGGAAATGGAATCCATGTGGATCCAACCAAGATCGAAGCGATTAAGAATTGGGAAACACCAAAGACGCCAACCGAGATTCGACAATTCTTGGGTTTGGCTGGCTACTATCGAAGGTTCATTGAGGATTTTTCGAAGATCGCTCAACCATTGACGCTCCTCACGCAGAAAGATAAGAAGTTTGATTGGGAAATCAAATAGGAGGAAGCATTCCAGATACTGAAGGATAAGCTCTGCAACGCGCCAATCTTAGCACTACCGGAAGGTACAGATGATTTCGTGGTATACTGTGACGCTTCGCGTCAAGGATTGGGTTGCGTGTTGATGCAACGCCAAAAGGTTATTGCTTACGCATCGCGTCAATTGAAAGTGCACGAAAAGAACTATACCACACATGATTTGGAACTTGGCGCAGTGGTTTTTGCATTAAAGATCTGGAGACACTACCTTTATGGTACAAAGTGTACATTTTTTACAGATCACAAGAGCCTATAACACATATTCAACCAGAAGGAGCTGAATATGAGGCAAAGACGTTGGGTTGAGTTGTTGAACGATTACGACTGCGAGATAAAGTATCATCCAGGGAAGGCGAATGTAGTCGCCGATGCCCTAAGTCGAAAGGAGAGGATCAAGCCCATAAGGGTTAGGGCTTTAGAAATGATTATCCGAACCGATCTTTCCTTGCGCATTCGTGCCGCGTAGAAAGAAACTCTCAAGGAAGGAAACCTTGAAGAAGAATACCTCCGTGGGATGGAGAAGCTTTTGGTACCAAACGAGGAAGGAACGTTATGTTTTGAGAAAAGAATTTGGGTTCCTCTGTATGGTGATCTAAGGAAAGTTATTTTTGATGAAGCTCACAAGTCGCGGTACTCTATCCACCCTGCAGCGGATAAGATGTACCAGGATCTCAAGGATTATTATTGGTGGCCTAGGATGAAAGGCGATGTAGCTGTTTATGTGAGCAAATGTTTTATATGTGCCAAGGTTAAAGCCGAATACCAGAAGCCTTCAGGACTTCTGCAACAACCTGAGATTCCCAAGTGGAAATGGGAACAAATCTCAATGGATTTTGTTACAAAGTTGCCAAGAACGCCAAGAGGTCATGACACTATCTGGGTGATAGTTGACCGCCTAACGAAGTCAGCACACTTCTTACCTATCAGAGAGAAGGATAATACGAGCAAGTTGGCCGAAATATACATGAGAGAAATCGTTGCACGTCATGGAGTGCCCCTCTCGATCATCTCTGATAGAGACGGAAGGTTTGTGTCAAGGATATGGCAATCCTTCCAAGAAGCCTTTGGCTCACAATTGAATCTGAGCACTGCGTTTCATCCGCAAACCGACGGGCAGAGCGAGCGAACGATACAGACTTTGGAAGACATGCTGAGAGCATGTGTTATGGATTTGGGCGGTAGCTGGGATAAGCATTTGCCTTTGGTCGAATTTTCATACAACAACAGCTACCACACCAGTATTGGTGTCGCACCATTTGAAGCCCTTTACGGACGCAAGTGCCGATCACCCCTATGCTGGGCTGACGCAGGTGATAGGCAGCTTGCTGGTCCCGAAATCGTCCAAGAGACGACGGACAAGATTGCGCAGATTCTAAAACGCATCGAAGCAGCTCGCCATAGACAGAAGGCCTATGCGGATCCAAACCGAAAACACGTGGAATTTCAAGTTGGAGAAATGGTTTTATTGAAGGTTTCACCCTGGAAGGGTGTGGCACGCTTCGGAAAGCGTGGGAAGTTAAATCCGCGCTACATTGGTCCTTTCAGAATTTTGGAAAGAATAGGACTAGTAGCATACAAGTTGGATTTACCTACTAAACTGAATGGTGTTCACGATACATTTCATGTATCCAACCTGAAGAAAAGTCCAACTCAAGATGACATTGCCATTCCCATCGACGAGATTCATGTTGACGACACGCTCCATTTCGTTGAAGAACCGGTTGAGGTTACGGATTGAAAAGTAAACAAGACCCGCCGGAGCAGTGTCAAGCTCGTCAAAGTTCGTTGGAACGCCAGACACGGTCCTGAATACACCTGGGAGCGTGAGGACCGGATGAAAGAGAAATACCCCCACCTATTTCCTAAGAACCCAGCATCTACAAGCAGAACTTAAAATTTCGGGACGAAATTTTTCTAACGGGGGGAGAATGTGACAACCCTCACTAAACCAGGTATCCGTACAACTTAATTAATAATTAATTACTGCTTAATTACTGTGCTTGTTTGAAATTACTGATGAACTGCTACTTGATTTCTGATACATGCATATACCTGCATCATACTTTACTTACCGTCATTACATTATTTACATGCTGAACCTTAGTGACAAACATGATGCACAAAAAGCACAGTAGCACTATAAACGGATAACCTATTGAACATGCTGATAAAGCCAGCATCAGGCAGACACTGCCTCTAAGGCCTGTATGAGCCAGAAATATTTTGCTACACTAGTGGTGAGTGTAGGGATACAAGGGTTGTAGAACTGCGTCTCTAGGAATAAGTTTCAATGACTGGATGTGCCTAAAACGTGCTCTAAGCACAAAACTCAGCACTTTACATAATAATTCAGCTTTTAGCTAACTAATAAAGTGCCAAAACATGAGAAAAATATTGCTAGACACTTTCCAAAGTGTCAGAAATAAGTTGTGTCACTAAAAAATGGTATTAACAACACTTTAAAGCTTTGTTAACGCTTTAACGGATTACTATCCAACCGAACAACCGGACTGTACCCGAAACCTGAAAATATTGTTATTTTCATTATTCATCTTTTTCTGAGCCAGTTAGGGTCCCTGAATACCCTAACACCCATTGTAACGTGTGACACACAACTAACCGGGTTAAGCACTTAACTAACTTACTTAACCTAACTAGTATCCTAACAAATGGTTGGATTCGAACTAGACCCCCCCCCCCTCTTAACCAAACCGTCCCCATGAGGGGGACACACTTGTCCTTTTTGTTGATTATTATATTAAGTGTGCTTAATATCTCTAAGACATAGTATCCATTGGTTAATGATCTTGTGATTGTCTATAAGTTAGATGCATAACACAACATAACACCACAACTCACAACACAACTCAAAACTCTCTCCTCTCTCTCTCAAGGCTTCGGCCGAACATCCCCTTATACATCCATCATATTTTCGGCTTCCATCATCACATTCCAAGATCATTCTAGTATCAAGGATCGCATATAAGGAGTCTTGGTGCAATCGAAAGGCGAAGGTCCTCACTCTCTTGCTTTTATCCACCCTATTTGCGTCTAGATTCTTCCCTAGCCTCGAGCTAGTGGTATGTTGCTTAAATCACCTTCTTGAACTATTTTAAAGTGGTTAATATGATTTGTAACGGTTAAAACTCGTTAACATACAAGATGATACATGAAAGCCTACCTAAAACACTAAAAATGGTGGTTAAAAGCTCATATGTTGTGTAAAACTTGTAGTATTTGATTTGAGTAATTATTTGGACCCGATCTATGTTGTGGTAGCTCGGATCATCATTTAACCCGGTTTAGTCATGATCTTGGATTATGACATAAAGCTTGTTTAAGTGTAACAAGGGTTAGAAGATGAAACTCTATCACACACGAATCATGAACTTGTGTAAAAGTGTTTTAGTTTGTACAATAGTGTTTAAAACTAGTAGATCTACGTATCTACAAGCGGTATTTTCAAAGGACCACGTGTCAAGAGAAAACATATTTTTAAAGACAGATCTTACACTAACAAGAATGGTTTTTAGAACTCACAAGTGTGTAAACACTTGTGTAACACAAAGTTTCGGCAAAATAACTATTTTTGAAAAAGATGACAAGAAGTTGTAAAGATGGAACTTCCCTAAAAACGAGGTTTTTACAAATTCGGATAGTTTTATGTAAAGATCCACTAAAAGTAATGGGATTTACTTCATAGTTTGAATAAATCACAAGTTCATGAAGTTTATGCGATTTATATATATAATGACTAGTTGTGATTTGAACATTGTTTTGATTGAATGATAAAAATGGTTGGTTTGATTTATAATAGAAAATGATACGCTTGAAAGCGTGGCCACCTCCAGTTACAGAGGAAACTCTGGCGAAATTTTTCCAAAAACCTAACACTTAGAACTATTTTCACTATAAGTGTTAGAAATACTTTTCGACTTGTTTTCAAACTATAGATTTCGCCACAACTATTTACAAAATACCGGAGGTGGGATTTCACAAAATAAAACGTGACACATATATATATTTAGTATATGTTTTTCACAACATCACTTGTATAAGTGTTTATGATTATTTTGTGAACTACGTAAATATTATTTTTAGAGTAAAAATAATATTACTAAGCATTATTTTGGGAAAATCACATGTATCAAAATATAATATTTTTGAGAAGAATATTTATATTTTCGGAGTTAGAAATAAAATATATTAAGTGAGACTTAATAGGGTAATCCGAAGTATACGAACACACATGTATTAAATCCCCCATCCATGGGAAGGAGAATGACTACCAAGTATATATAGAAAATAAACACGAAATAGTTGCCTAACTATTTCCCAAAAACTTAAACCATAAAGCTAAGGCACGGCCGTCCGTCTAATAGAATTAGTATGTGTAGGTCGTCACACAACTGTTTGATTTGGAGGCATACTTGGTAGAGACGCACCACGGTGAGTTCATGTCCCCCTTTTCTCTAACTGTTTTCAGTTTTCTTAACTGCGGGGGTGAAATACATGTTACTTTGATTACAAGTACTTTATACATGGTATGGTTAGTGTAAGGAGGTTTACTACTTAGATCATGTGAGTGGGTAGGAGCAATATGAGGCCATTAGTCCTCATGGCGGGACCGAGGGACAGGAGCAGTAGATCTATCTGGGTGTAGCGAGCCCAGCCCCAGGCCAAACTAGAAACGGACCTCGGGGTGACTTTGTCCACATACTAATGCCGTGGCGAAATCTGCTAGGTTTGAGTCTCCCTATTTGCACTTCACATATATCAGTGGCCTTGCAAACCATTGGTGATCTCAATTCCCTTATTTGCTACATACCAAGACTATTTTTATACTCACAAAGGTTTACTTACTCACTTACACATGAACTCGCTCAACATTATTGTTGATTTTTCAACTTACATGTATTTCAGGAAATTAAAGATCTGGCGCGGTATGTTATGTTTTCCCGCTGCATAAGGGTTCCAAGGTCATCCCAGTTTAGGAAATGTGACTCTTTCCTGGACAAGTCACAAATCTTAAACTGCGTTCATTTCATGTTGATGTTTATGTTTTTCAAGACAATGTTTTTTGTTATGATGTTGTAAGTATATAAGACAATGGTATGTTACTCTGGTTTTAAAACTTAATCAAATGGATGATCTTGCATGATTTTATTTCATATAGCTTTGTTATGATTAAGCTATGGTATTAAGAAGTCACACCAAAATTAACCACGCTTCCGCAAAGCCAGGGTGTGACATAGAACGTAAGATATGCGCGAAAATGCAAACTTGTTCACTTTTTGACGCTTTCAGTCCCTGAATGACCCAAAAGTTTATTTTAGCACACCGAACCCATCAAAGCCTATTTCTAAGCTTTGTAAAGGATATTTATGGTATGTTTAACTTATGTTCATTTTCCGGAATGTCTGTTCTAGTACGAATTGCCATACTTTCGCAGTTTGTCGAATTTAGTCCCCGTAAGCGATTTAAACTTGATTTTGCCATACCAAAGCCTTCAAAACTTATTTCTAAGTTATGTAAGGGTTATTTAAGGTATGTTAAGCCTATTTCACTATTCCGGAGTGTTTGTTGCATTAAACTGGTTATATTTACGCATCAGTGTGCGTTTAACCTTCCAGAAAGCGATTTAGAGCCCGAAATCGAACAAGAATTGACATGTGCAAACGATACACATATTTATACAAATCCCAAGTATGAAACACAAATTTCATTGATTTGGTTTTTGTTTGATGGTCGCAGTGACCCAGGTGTCACAACAAAGTTCATTTGAACTTTGCAACGTGAGCGTAATCACGATGGTTATAGTCCCATGTAACTATACCTACTGATTACCATGTCGATTAGTCGAAGTGACGAGTCAAAGTTTTGGTCAAAATACGTGTTTATGCGT
Organism: Helianthus tuberosus; assembly: GCA_030545235.1. Classification (NCBI taxonomy): domain Eukaryota; kingdom Viridiplantae; phylum Streptophyta; class Magnoliopsida; order Asterales; family Asteraceae; genus Helianthus; species Helianthus tuberosus. The sequence continues at coordinate 2,226,006 of JARYGA010046293.1, forward strand.
ATTTTGCAACGAAGCTATTTTTGGGTATCAAAACACTTTGTTTTGATATCAAACTTGTTTTCAAACTTAGTTAAACATGTTTTAACATGTTTAACTCGTCACTTTTAGTCTAGTGCTTGTTTAGGGTCGTAAAGTCAAGCGGTCTAAACCACCGCTTAGACTTTCGAACCCGACCGTTTGGTCGATCATTAGGATCCGACCAAACATATTTTGTAACCATAGTTGTATAGGGAATAACCTTCCAAGTTTATACCTTATGGTCACTTCGTTTAGTTAGTTGTATGATAGGTAGTTTATATGCCTTAGGAAAATGACCAAAATTCCCTTTCTATGTATAATTTCATTTTAATCATATGTAACCTAAATTTTGTCACTTAAACTGATTATGCACCATATTTAAACATGTTAGGGCATATAATACTTTTCATAGGACTAATTAGGCTACTCGTTTGTGCTTTTGCGCAAATGACGCGTTAAAAAGTAGCGTAAGCTACCTAAACGGGTCATACTGGGTCATAAGCACTTAGGATAGGTTCCGATTTAGAATGTAGGCCTTGTTAAACCATATTATATTAGTTCCAATACTCATTTGGTTTACGAAACCTCATTCTATCCGATCTTCCGATTTAGGTACTATTTATTTAACATAGTGATTCTATACTAGGTGCCACTTGATTCCTTGATTTCCGAGCTTTGTTAGGACACTTAGTCAAGATACTTTCAATCTCAAGTGAGTACATAGTCCCCTCTTTTACTGCTTTCAAATGTTTTGGGGTGATACATATATGCCGATACGCTATTTTCATGATTTCGACTATATGATTACACATGCATAGTACTATCTTTTGACGAATTGAACTATTATCCATGGCTTAAACTCTGATTTCCAAAGTTTGTTAGAACTATTTGTTCATTTATACTGTTACTTATACATTCATTAACAATGATTGTCACACCCCCAAAATCCACACGCGGAGTACCACCGCTTGGAGGCGTGACATGACCAGGATCAAGCCACCAATCATATTGAACATAAGTAAATAGTAAAAGTCATTCATCAATACGATAGGTGTTTCCAAACCAAACATAAACAAGTGTATGGCGGAAGCAATAATGTAAGACCCAACATAAGTTTAAGTATAAAATGTCATAATGTTTAACAACACATTCACGATCCATGTCCACAACGACCGTGCCTCCCGTGCAAGCTCCAAAAGTACCTAAGGTCCTGCAAGGCATGTAACAGAGAGTCAACAACTAGTTGAGCGAGTTCACAGTTGGTTATTTAGATATTATGTTCGTATCGCAAATCGTATGCTCATTTAGTAATCATGTATCTTATGTAATGGTATCGCGGCCCTCTAGGCATGTTTGCGAAGTTTAGTGGGGGTTTCCCATATGTTCTCTAGACTAGGTATATTTGTATCGCGGCCCTCCAGGCATGTTTGCGAAGATGAAAGTATAGTTCGCGGCCATTCCAGGCATGTTTACGAAGATTGTTCTAGTATCGCGGCCGATCCCGGCATGTGTGCGAAGAGAAGTATATGTATCACTAGTCTAGTAGTATCTACCATTGACCTTCCTCTCCCGAGGCCTATGGTATGTAATTCCGATAACTCTTAAGCATAAATAATCAATCAACCCATTCCCAACCCCGGGAATCCCATGCCTTGGTAGAAGTGTGAACTCACCTTGTTTAGCTCTGTATGCTAAACTATGTGTTCGCAAGTAATCAATCAAATCCTATAGTGCACGTATGTTCAGTCAGTACATGTTTGTAAGATTTTGCATGCAATCACTATCACAGAAATATCACAGAGTGTGTCTAGCAATTTGCATTCTTGTATCATGTAAACAGTTAGTCCAATTTATGCAAATTCATCTTCCTCATAATAGCCTTCTCAATTAATTCCAACATAGTTGACCAACATCACAGTTAACAAAGCTAGTATGCTTAACTGAATTAACATATATATACAGGGGTATACGGTTAACAAAATTAACATATAATAGAACTGGTAACTAACTGTGTCACATGTTTTACTTAACTAAGTTACATATTTAACAGAATGTCATCCATGAATCTTACATAGTGAGTAAAGTTAACTGAGTTAATGAACTTAACTCAGTTAGTAGGCTAAACATAGTTACATAACTAACAGAGTTATTATATGTAATTTAATAAGTTAACAACTTAATAAATTTAACCAGTTAACAAGATAACAGTTGGGCCGAAATCACTAGCTAGCTGAAAACCCTTATTTAGCCGAAATCCCTCATGTGGCGAAATCACTTAAGTGGGCCGAAAACATATCTGGGCCGAAATCCACATGAGCCGAAATCCCCCTAAGGGACGAAAACCCTCATGGGCCGAAATCTATTCTGGGTCGAAATCATCCTTGGGCCAAACACACTTGGGCCGAAATCACATAAGTGATTTCGTCCAGTTTCAAGATATGGGGGTGTTTTCGTTAGCTTCATCATCTTCACCAACACTCACTGTAACTTAAACCCAGCAACTAAAATCTTATTACAGTTACATGATTAATCATTTACAAGTCATATAATAAATCATTGATATGTAATATATGATTTGCCAACATCATATGATACCAGGATCCCAATTTAATCAGTTTATCATTCATTAACATACACCCACTGTTGATCAAAACATCAAATATACAGAAAGTTTATAGATAATAATTATCTAACAAGCACACAATGATCAATCACATAATCACATATATAAATATATACATACATCATGATTAAACATCCAATAATCATACGATATGCAACTAAAACAACTGAATCATGAAATCACTAACCAAGGATTAAACAGAGGTTTTGGCTTCAAATGAGGAATTCTGTATGTTGGGTTTCAGAGGTAGAGAGAGAAACAAAGTGATAAGGTTGCCAAGTGAGAAACTTCTCCGTGAAGATTGTTTATAAAATAATTATATAAATATCTTAATACTGGGCCAAGGCCCATCCCTTGTTTTCGTTGGTCCACTAGTGGACGAAAACACACAAGGTGTTTTCACCACTAGGGTGATTTCATTGATGTGTGGGTGAGGGTGTTTGGCCTAACAGATGCCTTGTGTAAATTATACAACACATAAATTAAATTTAAGACATACCTTATAGAACATATCAATCACATTACGATTTTACGTTTTTCAAATGTAAGCGTTGTGAAACAAACAAGTCGAGTAACAAACAACATAAAAAAAATTAACGTGCAAATAATGCGAAGATGGAAATCTTGGAAACGTGAGTTGTCACATTGTCCCCAACTTGGAAGAAATTTCGTCCCGAAATTTAGCATGCGGTTACTGAGGAAGCTAGGTAAGCTATCATTTACTGGTTTTCCTGGGGTGTCACATCATCCCCCCGTTGATTTGGAATTTCTTCCCGAAATTCTATAGTAGCTTCAGCCTCAGTAGTAGTTGCATTGTTTTCGAACAACTGGGGATATTTGAGTTCCATTTGGTCTTCGCATTCCCATGTAAACTCTAGGCCGCGACGGGAGTTCCAACGAACTCGAACAAGAGGTATTCTGGTGTTCTTGAGGACCTTAACATCCCGGTCCGTGATTTCAACTGGTTCCTCGACGAAATGCAACTGTTCGTCGATAGTGAGCTCCTTCAAAGGAACTATGAAGGTCTCATCCGACAGACACTTCTTCAGATTCGACACGTGAAAGACGTTGTGAACTGCACTGAGTTCAGCTGGTAAGTTCAGTCTGTAGGCCACTTTGCCTATTTTCTCAATAACTTCAAATGGTCCAACGTATCGTGGATTGAGTTTGCCCCTTTTGCCAAAACGAACAACACCCTTCCAGGGTGAAACTTTGAGTAACGCTCGATCCCCAACTTGGAATTCGAGTAGTTTCCTGTCTTTATCGGCGTATGCTTTCTGACGGTCACGAGCTGCCGCCATGCGTTGTCGTATTTGAGCAATCTTCTCAGTAGTATCAACTACCATTTCTGGACCTGTGATCTGACTGTCACCCACCTCTGCCCAATAAAGAGGTGATCGGCATTTACGCCCGTACAATGCCTCAAATGGAGCAGCTTTAATGCTGGTGTGGTAACTGTTGTTGTACGAAAATTCCACAAGTGGCAGATGTTTTTCCCAGCCCTTGCCAAAGTCAATTACGCACGCCCGAAGCATGTCTTCTAGAGTTTGAATAGTGCGCTCAGACTGCCCGTCTGTCTGAGGATGATAAGCTGTGCTCATGTCTAAACGAGAGCCAAAAGATTTGTGCATTGCTTGCCACAGTTCTGAAGTAAAACGTGCATCACGATCAGAGATAATAGAGGTGGGCACCCCGTGCCTCGAGACAACTTCTTTAAGATATACGTCTGCTAGAGTGGAGAACTTATCCGTTTCCTTGATAGCCAAGAAGTGAGCAGACTTTGTGAGTCGATCCACGATCACCCAAATAGTATCATTCCCACGTTGAGATCTAGGTAGGCCAGTAACAAAATCCATGGAAATTTGTTCCCATTTCCATTGTGGTATCTCAGGTTGTTGGAGTGGGCCTGATGGTTTCTGATATTCCGCTTTGACTCTCGCACAAGTCAAACACTTGCTAACGTAAGTTGCTATGTGGGCCTTCATGCTAGGCCACCAATATGTAGTTCTGAGGTCGTGGTACATCTTATCCGAACCAGGATGTACTGAGTAGCGAGACTTATGAGCTTCATCCATTACAAGCTCGCGTAAATTACCATAGAGTGGGACCCAGATGCGTCCTGTTACATAGTAGGCGCCGTCTGCCTTTTGTTCTAACCGTTGTCTTGAGCCGCGTAGGGCTTCAGACCTGACGTTTTCCGGTTTCAATGCTTCTACCTAAGCATCTCGTATCTGTGAAGGAAGACTGGACTGAATAGTGAGTTGCAACGCTCATACACGCCTAGGTGTAGTATCCTTTCGACTGAGGGCGTCGGCCACCACATTGGCTTTTCCCGGATGGTACTTTATAGCACATTCGTAATCGTTCAGTAACTCGACCCATCGACGTTGTCGCATGTTCAGCTCTTTCTGCTTGAAGATATACTCAAGGCTCCTGTGATCGGTGTAGATGGTGCATTTAGTGCCATACAGGTAATGTCGCCATATCTTGAGCGCAAAAACAACGGCTCCCAGCTCTAAATCGTGTGTAGTGTAATTCCGTTCGTGAATCTTAAGTTGGCGCGAAGCATAAGCAATAACTTTATCCCATTGCATCAACACACATCCAAGACCTTGAATAGATGCATCGCAGTAGACTACAAAATCGTCCGTGCCTTCAGGCAATGAGAGGATAGGTGCGCTACAAAGTCTATCCTTTAAGTGCCGAAACGTTGTTTCCTGTGTATCACTCCAACGGTAAGCAACACCTTTCTGTGTCAGTAATGTAAGCGGCTGTGCAATCTTTGAGAAGTCTTTGATGAACCGTCTGTAATAACCCGCCAAACCCAAGAATTGGCGTATTTCTGTCGGTGTGCGAGGTGCAGGCCAGTTCTTGATCGAATCTACCTTGGATGGATCGATATGAATCCCATCCTTGTTCACCACATGGCCTAGAAAGTGGACTTCACAAAGCCAGAAGTCGCATTTTGAAAACTTAGCGTACAGTTGTTCCGTTCGAAGGAGTTCCAGAATAAGTCGTAAATGCTGCTCATGTTCCTCCCGATTCTTCGAATAAATCAGGATGTCATCAATAAAAACAATAACAAACTTGTCAAGGTAAGGTTTGCACACCCTGTTCATAAGATCCATGAAAACCGCAGGCGCGTTCGTTAGCCCGAATGGCATGACCAAAAACTCGTAATGGCATTAGCGAGTTCTGAATGCTGTTTTGGAGACGTCCTCATCCCGAACTCTCAGTTGATGGTAACCTGACCTCAGATCAATCTTCGAGTAATAGCTCGACCCTTGCAACTGGTCGAATAAGTCGTCGATGCGTGGAAGAGGATAGCGATTCTTTACGGTCACCTTGTTTAGTTCGCGGTAATCTATGCACATACGAAAGGTACCGTCTTTCTTCTTCACAAATAATACTGGAGCTCCCCAGGGCGAAGAACTAGGACGAATAAAACCCTTTTCCAATAGTTCTTGCAATTGCTTAGACAGTTCTTCCAGTTCAGTTGGAGCTAAGCGATAAGGCGCTCGAGCTATAGGTGCTACTCCTGGAGCTAGCTCGATCTGAAATTCGACCTGGCGATGGGGCGGTAACCCAGGTAACTCTTCAGGAAACACTTGAGGAAAGTCGCGTACAACAAGAATATCCTCTAACTTCTTCTCTTTCGCCGATGTATCTGTAACGAGTGCTAAAATAGCTGTGTGGCCCTTTCGCAGACACTTCTGAGCCTTCAAGAAGGAGATGATGCCACTCACGACACCACTCTTATCGCCTTGAACTTCGAGAGGTTCTTTGCCAGTACGGGGAATAAGAATGATCTTCTCCTTGCATAAGATCTCTGCTTGCTGTTGGGATAACCAATCCATACCAATGACGATATCAAAACTACTCAGAGTTAGAGGAATGAGATCGATAGAGAAAGTCTGACCAGCGAGGATAAGATTACAACCCTGAACTATGTGTGTGGCTTCTAGACTTTTACCGTTAGCTAACTCTATGACATGTTTGGTGTTTAAAAGCGTTGGTGCGCGTTTAAGCATTTCACTAACCTTCAGAGATATGTAACTGGTATCCGCACCCGAATCAAATAATACAGTAACATAAAAGTCGTCGAGAAGAAACTTACCCATAACCACATGAGGATCGTTCCTTGCGTCACTCTGACCAATCACAAATGCACGACCCTTAGCACCATTGTTGTTGTTGTCTCCCCCATTGTTGTTCCCACTGCCCTGATTATTGTTGTTGTTCTGATTCTGATTTAACTGGGGGCAGTTCCGCTTGAAGTGACCTTCAGCCCCACACTGAAAGCATGCCTTATTTCCTTGCTGTTGTTGCTGTGGCTGGTTTCGTGGAACGGGTGGTTGTTGTTGCTGGTTCTGATTCGCAGGCCTTGAGCTCCTGCAATCTTTAGCCTCATGACCTACCCTTAGACATCTCTGACAGCGGCCTTTACGACACTGACCACTGTGGTGTTTGTTGCACCTGTTACACAGTGGATGAATTCCCCGATATCCACTCTGCCCCTGACCACCAGACGATTGCTGACTCGGACTCTGGTAATCACTAGTCTTGCGCTGCTGCTGTGCTTGAGACTGTACAGTAGCTGAACCCCTGCTGGAATCCCCTTCCCATTTCCGCTTGTTGTCACTGGGAGTAGCAGGAGTAGTTGAAGTGGTAGCGATAGTAGTAGCGCTAATTCGTTTAGGCAGCTTGTTCTGTTCCACTGCTTGATCGGTGAGGCGATGAGCTAGCTTGACGATCTGCTGAATGGTGCCAAGATTTGCTGAGGTTACGTGACTTTGAATCTCCGGCACCAGACCATTGAGATACAGTTCGATACGCTTAATGGGAGGGTCTACCATAGTAGGACACAAAATAGCCAACTCATTCGATCTTCTGGTGTACGCTTCAATTTCTGACCCCGTCATTTTCAAGTGGTAAAACTCTACCTCCAGCTTATGAATATCATCACGGCTACAGTATTCCTCTTTGATCAACTCCTTGAAATCATTCCAGGGTGTGGCGTTAGCAACAGCCAACCCTAACATCTGAACTTGCGCATTCCACCAAGTCAGCGCAATGCCTTCTAGAGTACCAGTGGCGTACTTCACCCTGCGAGCCTCAGGGCATTCACACATTTCAAATACGGACTCGAGCTTTTCAAACCAGTGGAGGAGTCCAACCGCTCCTTCCGTGCCACTAAAAGTAGTAGGACGACAGTCCATAAAAGTCTTGAAGGTGCAAACAGGTGGCTGAGCGTGCTGACCTGTTGTGTATAAGAACCAGGACAAGATTAAGCACAAGAGTTGTTTTAGGAGTGTAGGATCTAAAGATCCTAGTGTGAGTTACAACTACAGGGTATACCTCCTTCTTGTGCGGCTGCAAGTTCCGCAGCAACTCGTTCGTTAATAAGAGCCGTCAACTGGGCTTGTGTCATGTTAATGCGTCCAGCCATGATCTTCATAGCAAATATGACATAAGTGAGAGAGGTTCGCGAGTAGTACAATGACAGAAGAGAGTAAGCACACAAGTGTTCTCATGCAATAGTGTTACGTTTATCTAAGCATACCCTGAGCAAAGTTCTATGCAATTCTAGCAAGTAGGCAATAAGACATGTACCATATTACCTAGAGTGATGAGTCTTGCACGTGGAGTGAGGCGTCGTTGTGGATCGTTGAGCACTGTTTCGGTTACAGTCTGGTTTTAATAAAAACGTTTTCCCCTTATTAAAACCGAGTTCTCTATAACCAATGGCTCTTATACCAATCTGTCACACCCCCAAAATCCACACCCGGAGTACCACCGCTTGGAGGCGTGACATGACCAGGATCAAGCCACCAATCATATTGAACATAAGTAAATAGTAAAAGTCATTCGTCAATACGATAGGTGTTTCCAAACCAAACATAAACAAGTGTATGGCGGAAGCAATAATGTAAGACCCAACATAAGTTTAAGTACAAAATGTCATAATGTTTAACAACACATTCACGATCCATGTCCACAACGACCGTGCCTCCCGTGCAAGCTCCAAAAGTACCTAAGGTCCTGCAAGGCATGTAACAGAGAGTCAACAACTAGTTGAGCGAGTTCACAGTTGGTTATTTAGATATTATGTTCGTATCGCAAATCGTATGCTCATTTAGTAATCATGTATCTTATGTAATGGTATCGCGGCCCTCTAGGCATGTTTGCGAAGTTTAGTGGGGGTTTCCCATATGTTCTCTAGACTAGGTATATTTGTATCGCGGCCCTCCAGGCATGTTTGCGAAGATTAAAGTATAGTTCGCGGCCATTCCAGGCATGTTTACGAAGATTGTTCTAGTATCGCGGCCGATCCCGGCATGTGTGCGAAGAGAAGTATATGTATCACTAGTCTAGTAGTATCTACCATTGACCTTCCTCTCCCGAGGCCTATGGTATGTAATTCCGATAACTCTTAAGCATAAATAATCAATCAACCCATTCCCAACCCCGGGAATCCCATGCCTTGGTAGAAGTGTGAACTCACCTTGTTTAGCTCTGTATGCTAAACTATGTGTTCGCAAGTAATCAATCAAATCCTATAGTGCACGTATGTTCAGTCAGTACATGTTTGTAAGATTTTGCATGCAATCACTATCACAGAAATATCACAGAGTGTGTCTAGCAATTTGCATTCTTGTATCATGTAAACAGTTAGTCCAATTTATGCAAATTCATCTTCCTCATAATAGCCTTCTCAATTAATTCCAACATAGTTGACCAACTGTCACACCCCGACCACGTGTAACATACAAAACGCGGCGAAAACATCGGGGAGTGTTGTAACAGAACTAATTGTTTCATAACCATGGCATTCAAGGTTGTATTTTATTTATTAAACAAGGGTGTTACATTGTCTTGAACAGTAAGCAAAAGAGTTTATAACATAATTAAACAAGTCTATCTCCATTTTTAGTCTCTAAGGCACAGGTCCGCCCTAGAATCATGATCAACATCCTACGGAAAAGCTCCTGAAAACACATGTGAAAATAGGTACGTCAGCATAAAAATGCCTGTGAGATACATAGGTTTGTGAAAATAGGATTCATGACTTGTATTTGAGAAAATGTTTAGTCTTGAACCTTGTAATTTGCTTTGTCTTGTAAATCATTTGGAAAATCGATAAGATCAGTTAATAGGTATGAGTAATGTAAGGTTAAATGAATAACCATGTAAAATGAGTTTGTATAAGATAAGTTGGTTGTAAAACAATGTCTTATGAAAAGTATGTTATTTGTATAAAATGTTATATGTATCAAACTGAAATGATTTAAATAACGTTACGCTATGTAATATTATACAAACACTTATATATAGGAAGTACCAGCGGCGTATCCACCATGTTTGTTTCATATTACACACGTATCGTTACTCAAATCACTTACCCAAACAACCACCAATGTAACTTGTTCATGTACAAACCAATTGTCAAGTGTTATTGTGTAAACCATATCAAAATGTCTATGTCCAATGTAAACCACCAAATGTGTATATCAATGTCAAAATGTTTATGTTCAATGTAGATCATGTACTGTGTAACCAAAATGTCATGTATGGTAAGTGAAATGTATCAACTAAACCATATGTAAAATGCACAACAACAAGGTATTGAAGTAAAACTTAGTTTAAATCAAAGTCATGTTGTGTGTAACAAATGCATGCTATACTGATACAATGCACTAAGTATGTACTCAAATGAACATACATAGCGTGAAATGTAATGTAAAACGATGTACTAAGTAATGCACACAATGGGCACACCTAGCATGAAATGTGATGTAAAACAATGTACTAAGTAATGCGCACAATGGGCACACCTAGCATGAAATGTAACGTAAAACAATGTACTAAGTAATGCACACAATGGGCACACCTAGCATGAAAAGTAATGTAAAACAATGTACTAAGTAATGCACACAATGGGCACACCTAGCATGAAAAGTAATGTAAAACAATGTACTAAGTAATGCACACAATGGGCACACCTAGCATAAGATGTAACGAAATCATGTACTATAATGTACTAACGAACATAGCATGTATACGATGTGAAAACAGGAAAGCATGAAAGTAACAAGTAGGCACATGTGTTTCACCCCAAAACAGTTTGGAAAACAGTAAAAGAGGGGTCTATGTACTCACTTGAGATTGCTCAGATGTCTAAAGATAACCACCAAGCAATGATATAGATCACGGAATCAAACGGCACCTAATATAGGTAACTATGTTAATAAACCGGACCTAAATCGGATGATTGGATAGAATGAGGGTTTGTAAACCAAACGATTGTAGAGACTCGTGTCATTTGGTTTAACAAAGCCTACATACTAAATGAAACCTAACATAATTGTTTACGACCCATTACGACCTGTTTAGGAAGCTTATGCTACTTTAACGCGTCGTTCGCGTGAAAAGCGTTCGGACCGCCTAACTAGTCCTATGACAAGTGTTATATGCCTAAACATGTTACATAATCAGTTATGTGACAAAAGTTTAGGTTACATATGCTTAATTACCAATTATACATGAAAAGGGTATTCTGGTAATTTACCTAAGGCATATAAACTACCTATCATACAACTACTTAAACGAAGCGACCATAAGGTATAACCTCGTAAGGTTATTCCCTATATACTATGGTCACCTAATGTGTTTGGTCGGATCCTAATGATCGACCAAATGGGTCGGGTTCGAAAGTATAAGCGATTGTTTAGATCGCTTACCTTACGACCCTATATAAGCACTAAACTAAAAGTGACGAGCTAAGCATGTTAAAACATGCTTACCTAAGTTTAGAAAACAGGTTTGGTATCAAAACAAATGGTTTTGATACCCATAAGTAGTTTGGTTACAAAATACGCAAGAATACGTATTCTGACCGGAACTACGGCTCGTCACGGAGCCTAGATAACGTGGTAATCAGTAGGTATAGTCACTAAGGACTATAACCATCGTGATCACGCTCACGTTATGAAGTTCAAACGAACTTCGCATCGACCATAAATTGGTCAATGCAGAAAGTCAAACAAAGTTTGACTTTCGGACTCGAAAAGCAATAAAAGAACGAAAGAATACTTACGAAGGGTCCCCGAATGCTAATCTAGATCAAAATAGCTCAGGTATGAAACAAAGGTTTCAACTTAGAGCACAAATGATCAGATTCTTGTGAGAAATGTGTGCAAATGTGATGGTATTAATAGATTTCGGGTAACCGTTAAGATCGTTTCATGAAAACCGTGCTCGAATCTCATGCGTACATTTGTCAAAATGTTATGGTTACTGAAAATGGCCTATTAAGAGCTGAAAGGGCAAGTTTAGAACTTGTGGTTGTGGTTTAATCAGCTGATAATCTGCTGACTGTTTGTTATTATCTGATCTGCAGAACCCATACGCATCGTAGGGCAAAAAGTGCTACGCATCGTAGCCATACAAGTTTGGCAGATTTACACTTTTGGTCCCTGTTATGCAATAAGGTCATTTTCGACACGTTTAAGGCCCGTTAACCCCATTTCAAAGCTCTAAAATGAAGTTAAAGTATAGGGAACTTAAAATGTGTTCTAAAATATCTCGGATGTCGGTTCGTTTGGCCGTACGGTCACGATGTTCGCTTAATTACGACGGAATACGCATAAGCGCGAAAAACGATCCAAATGACGCGACGAATGGATTTTTCTTATGGCGAACACTAAAATATAATATAGTCATGCTTACATAAATTTTTGGATGTCCGGATGTATTCAGAACGTAAGTTATGCGCGAAAATGCAAACTTGTGCACTTTTTGACACTTTTAGTCCCTGAATGACCCAAAAGTTTATTTTAGCATACCAAACCCCTCAAAGCCTATTTCTAAGCTATGTAAAGGATATTTATGGTATGTTTAACTTATGGTTATGTTCCGGAATGTTCCTTACAGTTCAAATTGACATACTTTCGCAGTTTGTCATATTTAGTCCCTGTAAGCGAATTAACTTGTTTTTGCCATACCAAAGCCTTCAAAACTTATTTCTAAGTTATGTAAAGGTTATTTAAGGTATGTTGAGTATATGTTGATGTTCCGGAGTATTTCTCGCATTAAACTGCGTACGTTTACGCACTAGTTTGCGTATAGCTCTCCAGAAAGTGATGTAGAGTTTGGAATTGAACAAAAGTCAAAATATGAAAAATGTAAAACATAACAAAACAAACATTGGGATCAAATAATATTGTTTTATTGATAATAGAACTGTTCATAGTGATTACAAGCACAGTTGTTACAGTCTCCCCTACTTGTGGAAATTTCGTCCCGAAATTTATTTAGAGGAAACTCGTGGAAAAAGATGTGGATATTTCGCCTTCATTTGATCTTTGCATTCCCAAGTAAACTCAGGTCCACGCTTTGCTTCCCAGCGAACTTTGACCAAAGGAATGCGCTTGCGTTTAAGCCACTTGACTTCACGTTCCATGATTTCCACTGGTTTCTCAACAAATTTCAGTGTTTTGCCAACACGAATTTCGTCAAGCGGTATGGAGAAGTTTTCATCAGCTGAACACCTCTTGAGATTGGACACGTGAAAAGTTGGATGAACATTTCCAAGTTCAGGAGGTAACTCAAGTCTGTAGGCTACCTTTCCGATTCTTTCGACGATCTTGAATGGTCCAACGTATCTAGGTGCAAGTTTTCCTTTCTTTCCAAATCTGATCACACCTTTCCAAGGTGAGACCTTAAGTAATACTCGATCACCGACTTGAAATTCCAAGGCTTTGCGTTTTGGGTCTGCGTAAATCTTCTGACGGCTTCTAGCTGCCTGAAGGTTATCACGAACTTTCTTGACCTTGTCAGTTGTCTCTAAAATGAGGGCAGGTCCAGTAAGTTGAGCCTCGCCGATCTCATTCCAGCAGACTGGTGAACGACATTTTCGACCATAGAGAGCCTCGAAAGGAGCCATTTTGATGCTAGTGTGATAACTGTTGTTGTAGGAGAATTCAATCAATTTAAGATGTGAATCCCAACTACCACCAAAATCGATCACACAAGCTCTAAGCATATCCTCCAGAGTCTGGATTGTTCTCTCAGATTGACCATCCGTTTGCGGATGATAAGCTGTGCTCAGATTAAGTTGGGTCCCCATAGCAGATTGCATGGTTCTCCAAAAATGAGAAGTGAAACGAGCATCTCTGTCAGAAATGATGTTCAAAGGAACACCATGTCGAGCTACAATTTCATCCACATAGATTTGTGCAAGTCTGTCAGCAGGAAAATCCTCACGGATTGGCAAGAAATGTGCTGACTTTGTAAGACGATCAACGACTACCCAGATGGCATCATGACCTTTCTTAGTGCGTGGAAGTTTGGTAACAAGATCCATAGTAATGTTTTCCCATTTCCAAACTGGGATCTCTGGTTGCACCAATAAGCCCGAAGGACGCTGATGTTCAGCCTTAACCTTAAGACAAGTAAGGCATTTTGATACGTATAAGGCAATGTCTTTCTTCATACCAGGCCACCAATAGTGAATACGAAGATCCTTATACATTTTATCTGAGCCCGGATGAATAGAATAACGAGACTTATGGGCTTCATCCATAAGCAAGGCACGAAGATCATCCTGGCTTGGGACCCACAAACGGTCCATGAAGTAATATGATCCATTGTCCTTCAGTTCAAGAGCAGGTGTTATGTGGTAAGGAAATTCCTTATCCATTAGACCTTGCGAAACACAAGATTGTTGAGCTTGAGAAATGCGTGCTTGGATATCGGATCGAGCTTGAATAACAGATTGAACACGTACACAATGAAGCTTAGTACGTTCCTTACAACTCAATGCATCAGCTACGACATTCGCCTTACCAGGATGGTAGCGAATTTCGCAGTCATAGTCGTTTAAAAGCTCAACCCAACGTCGTTGCCTCATGTTGAGTTCTTTCTGGTTGAAGATATGCTGAAGACTTTTGTGGTTCGTGAAAACCACACATTTTGTACCGTACAAATAGTGTCTCCAGATCTTAAGAGCGAAGACAACTGCACCCAACTCAAGGTCATGAGTGGTGTAGTTCTTCTCATGTATCTTCAACTGCCTCGATGCATATGCTATGACTTTGTTCCTTTGCATCAGGACACAGCCAAGACCCAATTTAGATGCATCGCAATAAACGACGAAATCATCATTGCCCTCAGGCAAAGTTAGAACAGGCGCGTCGCAAAGCTTCTGCTTCAGGTGTTGAAAAGCTTCCTCTTGTTTGTATCCCCAATAAAAGGGCATTTTCTTCTGAGTTAGAGCAGTTAGAGGAACTGCAATCTTCGAGAAATTTTCTATGAAGCGGCGATAATAACCCGCTAGACCAAGAAAAGAACGAACTTCAGTAGGAGTAGAAGGTGTATCCCAATCCTTAATCGCACTGATCTTGGAGGGATCAACATGAATACCTTGTTCGTTTATAATATGTCCCAAAAATTGAACTTCTTTAAGCCAAAATTCGCACTTGGAGAATTTGGCGAAAAGTTGCTCTTTCTTTAGGAGTTCCAAAGTAAGATGAAGATGTTGCTCGTGGTCAGCTTGCGTCTTAGAGTATATCAAGATATCATCAATAAAAACAATGACGAACTGATCCAAATAAGGTTTGCAGACCCTATTCATTAAGTCCATGAAAACAGCAGGAGCATTAGTCAAACCGAATGGCATGACTGTGAATTCATAATGCCCATAACGAGTGCGGAATGCTGTCTTCGGAATGTCTTCTTCTTGCACCCGAAGTTGATGATATCCAGATCGCAAATCAATCTTCGAAAAATAAGAAGCGCCTTGTAACTGATCAAAGAGATCATCGATGCGAGGTAGGGGATATCGATTCTTGATGGTAAGCTTGTTAAGCTCCCGATAATCGATACACATCCTAAAGGATCCATCCTTCTTCTTGACAAAAAGAACGGGAGCACCCCAAGGTTAAAAACTAGGACGTATAAAACCTTTGTCAGAGAGCTCCTGAAGCTGTTTAGACAACTCTTGCATCTCAGATGGTGCAAGACGATATGGAGCTCTGGCAATGGGATTTGCACCAGGTACGAGATCAATGCGGAACTCGACTTGGCGTGCTGGAGGTAGACCAGGTAAATCTTCAGGGAACACTTCAGAATAATCCCGAATGACAGGAATATCTGAAATAGACTTACCCTTGCCTTTATCTTCTGTAACATGTGCTAAGAAAGCCACATAGTTCTTCTGCAGATACTTCCGAGCTTTAAAACAAGACATGAGTTTGAGACCACCGGTAGGCTTCTCACGTTGAACCTGCAGAATCTCGCCTGTCGAAAGCGGCACACGAACAATCTTCTCAGAACAAACTATCTCTGCGTGATGCTTGGATAACCAATCCATTCCCACAATAACGTCAAAGCTTCCAAGTTGCATAGGCGCGAGGTCAATAGGAAAAAGATGGTCGTTAAGGTTCAACTGGCAGTTGCGAAGAACAGAATCAAGAATAATGGGTTCACCACTAGCAACTTCTACTGTCAAAGGTTTTCCTAGTTTCGTTCTAGACACGCGAAGCATTTGCTCAAAAGATAATGACACGAAACTCTTATCGGCACCAGAATCGAAAAGAACAGATGCAGGCTGATTATTAATAAAGAACGTACCGTTCACCACATTATCATCCGCCTGCGCCTCTTGGGCATTCATGTTAAAGACTCGGCCTCGAGCCGGAGCCTGATTCTGGTTCTAGTTCTGGTTCTGGTTGGCTAGCCTTGGGCACCGGTTTCTGTAGTGGGTCAGATCCCCACAATTGTAACAAGCACCTGGTGGGTATTGTAGTCGTGCAGCTTGACCCTGTTGCTGAGCAGGAGGCTGTGCAACTTGTTGAGCCGGGTTTTGAACTGCGCGATTCTGAGCAAACCGACAAACATCGGCAAGATGACCTGACTTCCCACAGCTAGTACAGAAACGGCACTGATGTTGCGGCTGATGGTGACTGTTGCATCTATTGCACAAAGGTGCATTCCCTGTATAGGGTTTCTTTGCTGGAAGCTGTGCGGGTTGGTTAGGAGCTGCCTGATTAGCTTGGGCAGTGATAGCAAAATTTTGGGAAGCCTTACGCTTCCTTGACCTCTTCGAAGAACCAGAGTCCTTTCCATTCTTGTTTTGACCCTTCTTGCTATCCCCTTTGTCAGCCGACTGTTTCTTGCCCTTGTCACCCTTCCTGTGTAACTTGTTCTTCCGGATCTGCGACTCAGTCAACGTCGCTGATAACTCAATCGCCTGACGAAGTGTGGTAGGGTTGCTACCAGTAATGATGTCTTGTACAGAGTCAAGTAGGCCGTCGATATACCTTTCGATAGCCTTGTCGAGTGGGGTAACCATAGTTGGGCAAAGCAGACTCAACTCCTCAAACCTATCACTATAAGCCCTGTGCTCACCACTATCCTGCTTCAAATCATCAAATTCCTTCTCCAAAGCTCGCTGCTCATGACGAGGACAGAATTCCCTCATCATAAGAGCTCTTAGTTCAGCCCATGTCTGTGCCAAGGCAATCTCAGCACCCCTATCTCTCATAACCCCGTTCCACCATGTCAAAGCCCTCTTCTGGAATACGCTCGAAGCAAGCTCGACTTTGCGATTATCCGGACACTGCACGTGGCGGAAAGTATTCTCTATGCTCTCAAACCACTGAAGAAGCCCAGTTGCTCCCTCAGAACCACTAAATTTGAGTGGTTTAGCCGAGCTGAAATCCTTGTATTTGCATGGAGCATTATTGTTGTTGTTGGCTTGGTGCCATTGAGCAAAGAGATTTGGAAATTGAGCAGCCATCTGCTCCGCAATAATTTCTGCCAGTTCGGCAGTCGCAATCAGATTGTCGCGTCGAGGAGGCATTCTAAAATAGGAAACATGAAAGAAATGAGTGAGATGATTGGATGAAAAGAATGAGATGAAACGAAATCAACAAAAGCAAAGATGGTGGTCATTTGTCCGTATCACAAAGTAAACAAACGACACACAGTGACTAATCAAAGTAAATGGATCAAAAATAATGTATTTCGAAGACATGCTCGCCTATAAGTGAACATTTATCCCAAGAATTCCCAGGTAAGCACAACTGGTCTCGCGTCTGGTTGAGATGTATACGAAGTGCTTGCCTAGACAGAAAACCCAGAATACAGGCATTCACCCTTCCAGTTTGCACATGTTCACATTATTTATAACCCAAAACATTGACGAGATTTTGAAAATTTGAAGGCACAAGGCCAAAAATTTTAGTCAAACTGAAAGGGTTCAAAACCTTATAATAAATCATTCAAAAACAGATGATTGTTTTTCAAAAATCGTTTCGGAATTTTTTTTTTTTTTTTTATTTTTGTTTTGGTAATCACCTAAGGATAGGTGATGTACATGTTTTAAGATCTAAACACAAATAATTTGTGTTAGGGTCCTAGAAAAGTTATAGTCTAGGTCAAAGCATTACTAATAACCTAATTCCCTATAACCATTGGCTCTGATACCAACTCTTCTGTCACACCCCGACCACGTGTAACATACAAAACGCGGCGGAAACATTGGGGAGTGTTGTAACAGAACTAATTGTTTCATAACCATGGCATTCAAGGTTGTATTTTATTTATTAAACAAGGGTGTTACATTGTCTTGAACAGTAAGCAAAAGAGTTTATAACATAATTAAACAAGTTTATCTCCATTTTTAGTCTCTAAGGCACAGGTCCGCCCTAGAATCATGATCAACATCCTACGGAAAAGCTCCTGAAAACACATGTGAAAATAGGTACGTCAGCATAAAAATGCCTGTGAGATACATAGGTTTGTGAAAATAGGATTCATGACTTGTATTTGAGAAAATGTTTAGTCATGAACCTTGTAATTTGCTTTGTCTTGTAAATCATTTGGAAAATCGATAAGATCAGTTAATAGGTATAAGTAATGTAAGGTTAAATGAATAACCATGTAAAATGAGTTTGTATAAGATAAGTTGGTTGTAAAACAATGTCTTATGAAAAGTATGTTATTTGTATAAAATGTTATATGTATCAAACTGAAATGATTTAAATAACGTTACGCTATGTAATATTATACAAACACTTATATATAGGAAGTACCAGCGGCGTATCCACCATGTTTGTTTCATATTACACACGTATCGTTACTCAAATCACTTACCCAAACAACCACCAATGTAACTTGTTCATGTACAAACCAATTGTCAAGTGTTATTGTGTAAACCATATCAAAATGTCTATGTCCAATGTAAACCACCAAATGTGTATATCAATGTCAAAATGTTTATGTTCAATGTAGATCATGTACTGTGTAACCAAAATGTCATGTATGGTAAGTGAAATGTATCAACTAAACCATATGTAAAATGCACAACAACAAGGTGTTGAAGTAAAACACAGTTTAAATCAAAGTCATGTTGTGTGTAACAAATGCATGCTATACTGATACAAACATTTATGCGGTATTGTTAAAATGCATACATCCAAGCCTTGAGACTGTGGCGATAAACCCTTAAACAAATTAAAGATTTATCTAAATTATGTATATCGAATTCGGTCATTCCTTTCATCCCCTTTCCCTGGGATGTCCGGAACGGGAGTTGTCAATTCCTATGGTACCACTACCTACTAACGAACGGCGTAATTAATGTTAATGAATGTATTGTTCCATGTTAAACAAACCAAATGTCATAACAAAATGTAAGCATGTGAAAACAATGCACTAAGTATGTACTCAAATGAACATACATAGCGTGAAATGTAATGTAAAACGATGTACTAAGTAATGCACACAATGGGCACACCTAGCATGAAATGTGATGTAAAACAATGTACTAAGTAATGCGCACAATGGGCACACCTAGCATGAAATGTAACGTAAAACAATGTACTAAGTAATGCACACAATGGGCACACCTAGCATGAAAAGTAATGTAAAACAATGTACTAAGTAATGCACACAATGGGCACACCTAGCATGAAAAGTAATGTAAAACAATGTACTAAGTAATGCACACAATGGGCACACCTAGCATAAGATGTAACGAAATCATGTACTATAATGTACTAACGAACATAGCATGTATACGATGTGAAAACAGGAAAGCATGAAAGTAACAAGTAGGCACATGTGTTTCACCCCAAAACAGTTTGGAAAACAGTAAAAGAGGGGTCTATGTACTCACTTGAGATTGCTCAGATGTCTAAAGATAACCACCAAGCAATGATATAGATCACGGAATCAAACGACACCTAATATAGGTAACTATGTTAATAAACCGGGCCTAAATCGGATGATTGGATAGAATGAGGGTTTGTAAGCCAAACGAGTGTAGAGACTCGTGTCATTTGGTTTAACAAAGCCTACATACTAAATGAAACCTAACATAATTGTTTACGACCCATTACGACCTGTTTAGGAAGCTTATGCTACTTTAACGCGTCGTTCGCGTGAAAAGCGTTCGGACCGCCTAACTAGTCCTATGACAAGTGTTATATGCCTAAACATGTTACATAATCAGTTATGTGACAAAATTTTAGGTTACATATGCTTAATTACCAATTATACATGAAAAGGGTATTCTGGTAATTTACCTAAGGCATATAAACTACCTATCATACAACTACTTAAAAGAAGCGACCATAAGGTATAACCTCGTAAGGTTATTCCCTATATACTATGGTCACCTAATGTGTTTGGTCGGATCCTAATGATCAACCAAATGGGTCGGGTTCGAAAGTATAAGCGATTGTTTAGATCGCTTACCTTACGACCCTATATAAGCACTAAACTAAAAGTGACGAGCTAAGCATGTTAAAACATGCTTACCTAAGTTTAGAAAACAGGTTTGGTATCAAAACAAACGGTTTTGATACCCATAAGTAGTTTGGTTACAAAATACGCAAGAATACGTATTCTGACCGAAACTACGGCTCGTCACGGAGCCTAGATAACGTGGTAATCAGTAGGTATAGTCACTAAGGACTATAACCATCGTTATGAAGTTCAAACGAACTTCGCATCGACCATAAATTGGTCAATGCAGAAAGTCAAACAAAGTTTGACTTTCGGACTCGAAAAGCAATAAAAGAACGAAAGAATACTTACGAAGGGTCCCCGAATGCTAATATAATCAAAATTGCTCAGGTATGAAACAAAGGTTTCAACTTAGAGCACAAATGATCAGATTCTTGTGAGAAATGTGTGCAAATGTGATGGGTATTTATAGATTTCGGGTAACCGTTAAGATCGTTTCATGAAAACCGTGCTCGAATCTCATGCGTACATTTGTCAAAATGTTATGGTTACTGAAAATGGCCTATTAAGAGCTGAAAGGGCAAGTTTAGAACTTGTGGTTGTGGTTTAATCAGCTGATAATCTGCTGACTGTTTGTTATTATCTGATCTGCAGAACCCATACGCATCGTAGGGCAAAAAGTGCTACGCATCGTAGCCATACAAGTTTGGCAGATTTACACTTTTGGTCCCTGTTATGCAATAAGGTCATTTTCGACACGTTTAAGGCCCGTTAACCCCATTTCAAAGCTCTAAAATGAAGTTAAAGTATAGGAAACTTAAAATGTGTTCAAAAATATCTCGGATGTCGGTTCGTTTGGCCGTACGGTCACAATGTTCGCTTAATTACGACGGAATACGCATAAGCGCGAAAAACGATCCAAATGACGCGACGAATGGATTTTTCTTATGGCGAACACTAAAATATAATATAGTCATGCTTACATAAATTTTTGGATGTCCGGATGTATTCAGAACGTAAGTTATGCGCGAAAATGCAAACTTGTGCACTTTTTGACACTTTTAGTCCCCGAATGACCCAAAAGTTTATTTTTGCATACCAAACCCCTCAAAGCCTATTTCTAAGCTATGTAAAGGATATTTATGGTATGTTTAACTTATGGTTATGTTCCGGAATGTTCGTTACAGTTCAAATTGACATACTTTCGCAGTTTGTCATATTTAGTCCCTGTAAGCGAATTAACTTGTTTTTGCCATACCAAAGCCTTCAAAACTTATTTCTAAGTTATGTAAAGGTTATTTAAGGTATGTTGAGTATATGTTGATGTTCCGGAGTATTTCTCGCATTAAACTGCGTACGTTTACGCACTAGTTTGCGTATAGCTCTCCAGAAAGTGATGTAGAGTTTGGAATTGAACAAAAGTCAAAATATGAAAAATGTAAAACATAACAAAACAAACATTGGGATCAAATAATATTGTTTTATTGATAATAGAACTGTTCATAGTGATTACAAGCACAGTTGTTACACCAACATCACAGTTAACAAAGCTAGTATGCTTAACTGAATTAACATATATATACAAGGGTATACGGTTAACAAAATTAACATATAACAGAACTGGTAACTAACCGTGTCACATGTTTTACTTAACTAAGTTACATATTTAACAGAATGTCATCCATGAATCTTACATAGTGAGTAAAGTTAACTGAGTTAATGAACTTAACTCAGTTAGTAGGCTAAACATAGTTACATAACTAACAGAGTTATTATATGTAATTTAATAAGTTAACAACTTAATAAATTTAACCAGTTAAAAAGATAACAGTTGGGCCGAAATCACTAGCTAGCCGAAAACCCTTATGTAGCCGAAATCCCTCATGTGGCGAAATCACTTAAGTGGGCCGAAAACATATCTGGGCCGAAATCCACATGAGCCGAAATCCCCCTAAGGGACGAAAACCCTCATGGGCCGAAATCTATTCTGGGTCGAAATCATCCTTGGGCCAAACACACTTGGGCCGAAATCACGTAAGTGATTTCGTCCAGTTTCAAGATATGGGGGTGTTTTCGTTAGCTTCATCATCTTCACCAACACTCACTGTAACTTAAACCCAGCAACTAAAATCTTATTACAGTTACATGATTAATCATTTACAAGTCATATAATAAATCATTGATATGTAATATATGATTTGCCAACATCATATGATACCAGGATCCCAATTTAATCAGTTTATCATTCATTAACATACACCCACTGTTGATCAAAACATCAAATATACAGAAAGTTCATAGATAATAATTATCTAACAAGCACACAATGATCAATCACATAATCACATATATAAATATATACATACATCATGATTAAACATCCAATAATCATACGATATGCAACTAAAACAACTGAATCATGAAATCACTAACCAAGGATTAAACAGAGGTTTTGGCTTCAAATGAGGAATTCTGTATGTTGGGTTTCAGAGGTAGAGAGAGAAACAAAGTGATAAGGTTGCCAAGTGAGAAACTTCTCCGTGAAGATTGTTTATAAAATAATTATATAAATATCTTAATACTGGGCCAAGGCCCATCCCTTGTTTTCGTTGGTCCACTAGTGGACGAAAACACACAAGGTGTTTTCACCACTAGGGTGATTTCATTGATGTGTGGGTGAGGGTGTTTGGCCTAACAGATGCCTTGTGTAAATTATACAACACATAAATTAAATTTAAGATATACCGTATACAACATATCAATCACATTACGATTTTACGTTTTTCAAATGTAAGCGTTGTGAAACAAACAAGTCGAGTAACAAACAACATAAAAAAATTAACGTGCAAATAATGCGAAGATGGAAATCTTGGAAACTCGAGTTGTCACAATGATCAAGCCGATTGGTAGTACGATATAGCGCTATAGGACTAGACACCCCATTCCTGTTGTATGGAATGTCAGAAACCAAAGTTTTAACCAAATAGAATTGCCTTTATCGTATTTCTATAGTCTCTAAAGTGTAGTTTGATGCACTAAGGTTTGAATGTATTACCAAATCGCGATATATGGTATATTTCGATATACTACCAACGTGGTACTGTTTTGCTAAAGCATAATTTGATATGCTATTGTTTACTAAAGTATAGTTTGATATACTACCAAACCACGATTTAGGTATGTTCCGATATACTACCAACGTGATATTATTTACTAAAGTGTAGTTTGATATACTACCAACTTTGCTATTTCATAAACCAAAGCATAGTTGATATGCTACTTCTAAAACCAAAGTACGATTTGATATGCTACCAATGCTTATATTCTTAAACCAAAGTATATTTATGATATACTACCAAGTCTATTATTTTAGAGAACAAAGTATATTTTGATATACTATCTGTAAAACTATTTTATAACTAAAGTATATTTAGATATACTACTTATCCACTTATCTCAAAACCAAAGTATATTTTTTTGTATATACTATAAACCTTTTACCAAAACGACGCATTATAGAAAAAAAACTTTTACAAGGATTCATGGCTATTTTTGAAAACATAAAACCTTTTCTTGTGTTATCCAAATCCATGAATCAAATTCACAAATCCTATGTTACTCACAGGCATTTTTATGCTGACTGTCACACCCCCAAAATCCACACGCGGAGTATCACCGCTTGGAGGCGTGACTGACCAGGATCCAGCCACCAATTATGTGGAACAAGCATATAAGTAATTATAAAAGTCCAACCAACACAATTAGTGTCCAAAACAACATAGTTTAAGTTATGAGCGGAAGCATAATGTTTAAAAACCAAAACATAAGTTGAAATATCCAAAGGTCTAACATGGCACACAGCTGTCCATGTCCCACAACGACTCTTCCTTGTGCAAGCTCCAGCTAAGAACCTATTGACCTGCAAAGCATGTAGTAACGAGTCAACAACAAGTTGAGTGAGTTCACGGTTGGGTGTTCGTTTTAAGTTGTTCCAAAAACAGTTTCCTTTAACTGGCATCCTGCCGTGGGGGTTACCCCATAGTTGAAAACGTGATTTGTTTAACCCATTTACTCTGGCAATCCAGCCGTGGGGGCTACCCCATGATAGTTATCTGGCATTTCGGCCGTGGGGGCTACCCCCTGTATACACTAGACTCGTTACCATATCGACTACTGACTGAAGTCATGTTTAAGTTCCCTGAACTGTAAATGTCTATCATCGTTGACGTGCCCAGATCCATTAGTTCACGCCCGTCCTCTGCGGCACGGTGTGAGGCTTGTCAGAACTAAATAGCGCTATCTAACTAATGACCCGCTCGCCATTGGCCCGGCGATTAAGTCGATATAAAATAGGAGGGACTTCATGATAGAGAGTTTTGGTCTAGTAAAGTTATCTGTCCGTGAGGACGAGGAATTACATTCCTGAACCAGTACTGTCCTACCCAAGAAAGGACGAGGAATCCATATTCCTTAGCCCCATTCCCAACCCCTGGGAATCCCATGCTTTGTAGAGTGTGAACTCACGTTGGTTTGCTCGGCAGATACACAGAAAGATCAAGTCTAGCAGCTAGTGGTCAACCACGTCCTAACATGGTTACCATACAAGTCAGGTTTTGGTTTCAAGTGGTGCACATAATTATCACGTAAGATAGCATATAAGGAACACACACAGATCATGGCAACATACATCATCATGTTCAACAATTAATAACGTATTTAAGATTGGGCTCGCACAAGCCTAATGACCTTGTGCAAGTCATCCGTCAGAGCCCAATACTACCCGACCCAAAAATCATAAAGCCCAAATACATCTACATGCGTATTCACGGCCCAACATATCAGCAAATGATCCATCTTGTGCGATCCACACCTCTTATGCGATCGGCCTTGTTACCCAGCCCAATACATATAAACATACGGCCCAACAACAAACAAGCAACAAACAATCTTGTGCGACTCAAGTACCCTTGTGCGATTCGGTTAATCCGGCCCAAACATATACCCGACCCAATAGTCAATTAACATTTCACTTGTGCGACTAGACAAGACTTGTGCGACTGGTCATGACTTGTGCGACCCGGAGTCTTGTGCGAGTGGACCTCTTGTGCGACCAAGAGGTCTTGTGCGATCAGATTAGACATCTGAATATCTTGCCATTCGGTTACAACCATTTAACCATTTCCAAATTTACAATAATCAATCAACAGTTTCCTTGTTATCCAAACAACCTACAATCGATCAAACTAAGCA
Source organism: Helianthus tuberosus (assembly GCA_030545235.1). Lineage (NCBI taxonomy): Eukaryota > Viridiplantae > Streptophyta > Magnoliopsida > Asterales > Asteraceae > Helianthus > Helianthus tuberosus. Next base: position 2,251,651 of record JARYGA010046293.1, read on the forward strand.
ATCTAGCATCTAATTCATATGAACCCTAAATGAACACATAATCAATATATGAACAATAATCATAACACCAGCCATATTAACGTGATTCATAATCTCGATCACTAGTAAACATCCTATTTTTTTTAAACATATCTCAGCCGAATAAACAAACATTTGGTTTCTCCCTCAATAGTAACAATCTAATTTATACTAATACAAAACAACTCATTCGAATTCAAACCCATGTAAAACCGATTACATACAACCAATCACTAGTACACATCTCGATCTAGTTATACATATGTGAGCCGATTTTAGAGACATTAAAATTAATAGTTTACTTCATCATCAATCACATATATATATATATGGCACAAACACATCGGTCCAATAGAAAGCTTTCAAAAATGTTTTCCATTCTTTTGATTAATACACCTCACATGGTCATCAGACCATCACGTGAAGACATGGCAACAACTATGTAATTCTAATGTTTATTAATTAAACCTACCCTCTTTAGTGGATCTGACAATTATTACTACCCATTTATCATTACATGAAAGTCATCAGTCATCATCAATGTCATGCCATATGTTTTCATATTGAATATTACTAAGATTGATCAACATCAGGCTCTATCATGCAGATTATTTAATCTATATTTATCAAGAATCATAGCCGCATGCAATTGAGTTCAAATCAAAAACTAAATCAAATAAGGACAACACACTAACCGATCGATGTAGCGTATGAGGGTTGTGCTAGACGAGAAGGTAAAGCTTCAAGAGAGAGAGGGAGGCTGCCGTCGACCTTGAAGGAGGGTGAGAGAGAGCTAGGGTTTGTGTGTAAGGTGATTTGCAAAATATGAGGAGTATACCCTATCTCCTAATTGTTATGCGACATATGGGAGTTGTGGGCCGAACCCAAAGTATGGCCCGAATGGGCTTGTGTTGTGTGATCAGTTCATTCGATACATACATACATTACACATAAACAGATATCATTCCATTAATTATCAAGTTCACATAATCCCAAAGTGTTCACGTACGATACATTAAGCACATAGATAAGTTCGGAAATACGAGTTGTCACATTATCCCCAAGTTGAAAGAAATTTCGTCCCAAAATTTAGCACGTACTCACTGAGGAAGCTAGTTAAGTTGCATGGTTTTCCTGGTTTCCCTGGGGTGTCACATCCTCCCCCCGTTGATCTGGAATTTCGGGCTTCGGCCTCAGTAGTGGTTGCACTGTTTGCAAATAGTTGGGGATACTTTTGTTTCATCTGATCTTCGCGTTCCCAGGTGAACTCTGGGCCGCGACGTGAGTTCCAACGAACTCGAACGAGAGGTATTCTAGTACGCTTGAGGACCTTAACATCCCGGTCCGTGATTTCAACTGGTTCCTCGACGAATCGTAGCTGCTCGTCGATGGTGAGCTCCTTCAAAGGAACTATGTGGGTCTCATCTGACAGACACTTCTTCAGATTTGACACGTGAAAAACATTGTGAACTGCACTGAGTTCTGCTGGTAGGTTCAGTTTGTAGGCCACCTTGCCTATTTTCTCAATGACTTCGAAAGGTCCAACGTATCGTGGGTTAAGTTTGCCCCGTTTCCCAAAACGAACCACACCCTTCCAGGGTGAAACTTTGAGTAGTACACGCTCCCCAACCTGGAGCTCTAATGGTTTTCTGCCCTTATCGGCGTAAACTTTCTGACGGTCACGAGCTGCCGCCATTCGTTGTCGTATCTGAGCAATTCGCTCTGTAGTGTCTACCACAAGTTCTGGAGCAGTAATCTGATTATCCCCTACCTCTGCCCAACAAAGGGGTGACCGGCATTTTCTCCCATACAATGCCTCAAACGGAGCAGCTTTAACGCTGGTGTGGTAGCTGTTATTGTATGAAAATTCTACCAGTGGCAGATGCTTTTCCCAGCCGTTGCCAAAGTCAATTACACATACCCTAAGCATGTCTTCTAGGGTCTGGATAGTACGTTCTGACTGCCCATCCGTTTGTAGGTGATAAGCTGTGCTCATATCTTAACGTGAGCCAAAAGACTTGTGCATTGCTTGCCACAGTTCCGATGTAAAACGTGCATCTCGATCCGAGATAATAGAGGTGGGCACCCCGTGCCTCGAGACAACTTCCTTTAGATATACGTCTGCTAGGGTGGAGAATTTATCCGTTTCCTTGATAGCCAAGAAGTGAGCAGACTTTGTGAGTCGATCCACGATCACCCAAATAGTATCGTTACCACGTTGAGATCTAGGCAGGCCAGTAACAAAATCCATAGAAATTTGCTCCCATTTCCATTGTGGTATCTCTGGTTGTTGAAGTGGGCCTGAAGGTTTCTGGTATTCTGCCTTGACTCTCGCACAAGTCAAGCACTTGCTAATGTAAGTTGCTATGTGGGCCTTCATGCTAGGCCACCAATATGTGGTTTTGATATCGTGGTACATTTTATCCGAACCAGGGTGCACTGAGTAGCGAGACTTGTGTGCCTCATCCATCACAAGCTCTCGTAGGTTGTCATAAAGTGGGACCCAAATGCGTCATGTTACGTAGTAAGCACCGTCTTCCTTCTGTTCTAAGCTTTGCCTTGAGCCGCGTAGGGCTTCAGCCCTGACGTTTTCTGGTTTCAATGCTTCTACCTGAGCATCTCGTATCTTAGAAGGAAGACTAGACAGTATAGTGAGTTGTAAAGCTCGTACGCGCTTAGGCGCAGTGTCCTTTCGACTGAGGGCGTCAGCCACAACATTGGATTTGCCCGGGTGGTACCTGATCGAGCATTCGTAGTCATTCAGCAGTTCGACCCATCGTCGTTGTCGCATATTGAGTTCCTTCTGTTTGAAGATATGCTCGAGGCTCCTGTGATCAGTGTAGATAGCACATTTGGTACCGTACAGGTAATGTCGCCATATCTTAAGTGCAAAAACAACAGCTCCCAGCTCTAAATCATGTGTAGTGTAGTTCTTTTCATGAACTTTGAGTTGGCGTGAAGCGTAGGCTACAACTTTATCCCGCTGCATCAATACGCAACCAAGACCCTGAATGGATGCGTCGCAGTAAACCACGAAGTCGTCTGTGCCTTCTGGCAATGAAAGGATAGGTGCACTACAAAGTCTATCCTTTAAGTGCTGAAACGCTAACTCCTGTGCATTTCCCCAACGATAAACAACGCCCTTCTGCGTTAGTGAAGTAAGAGGCTGTACAATCTTGGAAAAATCCTTAATAAACCTCCTGTAGTAACCTGCCAATCCCAAGAATTGGCGAATTTCCGTTGGCGTACGAGGTGCAGGCCAGCTCTTGATCGACTCTACCTTGGATGGATCAACGTGAATCCCATCCTTGTTCACTACATGGCCTAAGAAATGGACTTCACGAAGCCAGAAGTCACATTTTGAAAACTTGGCGTACAGCTGTTCTGCTCGAAGAAGTTCCAAAATGAGTCGTAGATGTTGCTCGTGTTCCTCCTGACTCTTCGAATAGATCAGGATGTCGTCGATGAAAACTATGACAAACTTGTCTAGGTACGGCTTGCACACTCGATTCATCAAGTCCATGAAGACCGCAGGTGCGTTTGTCAGCCCAAAAGGCATGACCAAGAACTCATAGTGGCCATATCGAGTTCTAAAGGCTGTTTTGAAGACGTCCTCTTCCCGGACTCTCAGCTGGTGATATCCTGATCTCAAATAAATCTTTGAATAGTAGCTCGACCCTTGCAACTGGTCGAACAAGTCGTCAATGCGTGGAAGAGGATAGCGATTCTTCACAGTCACCTTGTTCAGTTCACGGTAGTCGATGCACATTCTGAACGTACCGTCTTTCTTCTTCATAAATAGCACTGGAGCTCCCCAGGGCGAAGAGCTAGGACGAATAAAACCCTTATCCAAGAGTTCTTGTAGTTGCGTAGAGAGTTCTTTCAACTCTGATGGAGCTAAGCGATAAGGTGCACGAGCTATAGGTGATGCTCCAGGAGCTAGCTCGATGTGAAACTCGACCTGTCGATGAGGCGGAAGGCCAGGTAATTCCTCAGGAAATACCTCAGAATAGTCGCGTACAATCGGAAAATCTTCTATCTTCTTCTCTTCCTTCGAGGAGTCTGTAACGAGAGCTAAAATAGCAGTGTGGCCCTTTCGCAAACACTTCTGGGCCTTAAGGAAAGAGATGATGCTCACAACAGCACCACTTGAATCATAAGTGGTTCATCACCTGAACGGGGAATACGGACAATCTTCTCGTTACAAATAATCTCTGCTTGATGTTGGGGCAACCAGTCCATACCAATAACGATGTCAAAACCATCATACGTTGGGGTCATTCCTAGCATCACCCTGACCAATCACAAACACTCGACCCCTAGCACCATTGTCGTCGTTATTACCCCCGTTGTTGCCTCTATTATTGTTCATGTTTCCTTGGTTGTGGTTCTGATTCTAGTTCTGGTTCAACTGTGGACAGTGTCTCTTGAAGTGACCTTCAACACCACACTGATGGCATCCCTTGATACCCTGATGTTGCTGCTGATTTTGTGGAGCTTGGGGCTGCTGTTGTCGGTTCTTGTTTGCAGGACTTGAGCTTCTACAATCTTTGGCTTCATGACCAAGCTTGTTGCATTTCTGACAACGATCTTTGTTGCACTGCCCGCTGTGGTGCAAATTACATTGATTCCATCTTGCCCTTGACTACCAGAAGGTTGCTGATCAGGACTCTGGTAGTCATCGATCTTTCGCTGTTGTGCCTGGGACTGTATCGTAGTCGAACCCTTGCTGGAGGTTCCATCCCACTTCCGTTTGTTGTCACAGGAAGTAGCAGAAGTAGTAGTAGTAGTAGCACCGATACGTTTAGGCAGCTTGTTCTGTTCCACTGCTTGGTCTGTGAGACGATGAGCAAGACAAATAACATCCTGGATAGTAGCAAGGTTAGCAGAAGTCACATGACTTTGAATCTCTGGTACTAAGCCTTTGAGGTACAGCTCAATGTGCTTGATGGGAGGATCCACCATAGTTGGACACATCACTGCCTGTTCATTGGACCGTTTCGTGTACGCTTCTATCTCCGACCCCGTCATCTTTAGGTTAAAGAATTCCACTTCCAGCTTGTGGATATCATCACGGTTACAGTATTCTCGCTTGATTAGTTCCTTAAAAATCATTCCATGGGGTGGCATTAGCAGCCGCCAGCCCCAGCATCTGAACTTGCGCGTTCCACTAAGCTAGCGCAGTGCCTTCGAGAGTACCAGTGGCATATTTCACCCCACGAGCCTCGGGGCATTCACACATTTCGAAGACTGACTCGTGCTTCTCAAACCAAATGGAGGAGTCCAACGGCCCCTTCAGTGCCACTGAAAGTACTAGGACGACAATCCATGAACATCTTGAATGTGCATACAGGTGGCTGAGCGTTCTGACCTCCTGCCTGAGCGGCTGCGAGTGCTGCCGTAACTTGTTCGTTGATAAGAGCCGTCAGCCGGCTTGAGTTAGGTTCTCACGTTCCTTCATGATCTTCTCATCGAAAGAAACACAAGTAGGAAAGGTGTCGTGAGTGTGCGTAAGTGTGTAGTGAAAGTAGGGAGCAAGCACAAATGTCTTTTCAAACTATAGTTGCTATGTTTATCTAAGCATACCATGAGTAAAATTCTATGCAATCTAGCAAGTAGGCAATATAAACATAAACCATATCGCCTAGAATGTCGAGCCTTGCACGTGGAGTGAAGCGTCGTTGTGGATCGTAGAGCATTGTACAGGTTATAGTCTAGTTTTAACAAAAACATTTTCCTTTATTAAAACCAAGTTCTCTATAACCAATGGCTCTGATACCAATCTGTCGCACCCCCAAAATCCACACGCGGAGTATCACCGCTTGGAGGCGTGACTGACCAGGATCCAGCCACCAATTATGTGGAACAAGCATATAAGTAATTATAAAAGTCCAACCAACACAATTAGTGTCCAAAACAACATAGTTTAAGTTATGAGCGGAAGCATAATGTTTAAAAACCAAAACATAAGTTGAAATATCCAAAGGTCTAACATGGCACACAGCTGTCCATGTCCCACAACGACTCTTCCTTGTGCAAGCTCCAGCTAAGAACCTATTGACCTGCAAAGCATGTAGTAACGAGTCAACAACAAGTTGAGTGAGTTCACGGTTGGGTGTTCATTTTAAGTTGTTCCAAAAACAGTTTCCTTTAACTGGCATCCTGCCGTGGGGGTTACCCCATAGTTGAAAACGTGATTTGTTTAACCCATTTACTCTGGCAATCCAGCCGTGGGGGCTACCCCATGATAGTTATCTGGCATTTCGGCCGTGGGGGCTACCCCTTGTATACACTAGACTCGTTACCATATCGACTACTGACTGAAGTCATGTTTAAGTGCCCTGAACTGTCAATGTCTATCATCATTGACGTGCCCAGATCCATTAGTTCACGCCCGTCCTCTGCGGCACGGTGTGAGGCTTGTCAGACCTAAATAGCGCTATCTAACTAATGACCCGCTCGCCATTGGCCCGGCGATTAAGTCGATATAAAATAGGAGGGACTTCATGATAGAGAGTTTTGGTCTAGTAAAGTTATATGTCCGTGAGGACGAGGAATTACATTCCTGAACCAGTACTGTCCTACCCAAGATAGGACGAGGAATCCATATTCCTTAACCCCATTCCTAACCCCTGGGAATCCCATGCTTTGTAGAGTGTGAACTCACCTTGCTTTGCTCGGCAGATACACAGAAAGGTCAAGTCTAGCAGCTAGTGGTCAACCACGTCCTAACATGGTTACCATACAAGTCAGGTTTTGGTTTCAAGTGGTGTACATAATTATCACATAAGATAGCATATAAGGAACACACACAGATCATGGCAACATACATCATCATGTTCAACAATTAATAACGTATTTAAGATTGGGCTCGCACAAGCCTAACGACCTTGTGCGAGTCATCCGTCAGAGCCCAATATTACCCGACCCAAAAATCATAAAGCCCAAATACATCTACATGCGTATTCATGGCCCAACATATCAGCAAATGATCCATCTTGTGCGATCCACACCTCTTGTGCGATCGGCCTTGTTACCCAGCCCAATACATATAAACATACGGCCCAACAACAAACAAGCAACAAACAATCTTGTGCGACTCAAGTACCCTTGTGCGATTGGGTTAATCCGGCCCAAACATATACCCGACCCAATAGTCAATTAACATTTCACTTGTGCGACTAGACAAGACTTGTGCGACTGGTCATGACTTGTGCGACCCGGAGTCTTGTGCGAGTGGACCTCTTGTGCGACCAAGAGGTCTTGTGCGATCAGATTAGACATCCGAATATCTTGCCATTCGGTTACAACCATTTAACCATTTCCAAATTTACAATAATCAATCAACAGTTTCCTTGTTATCCAAACAACCTACAATCGATCAAACTAAGCAATCTAGCATCTAATTCATTTGAACCCTAAATGAACACATAATCAATATATGAACAATAATCATAACACCAGCCATATTAACGTGATTCATAATCTCGATCACTAGTAAACATCCTATTTTTTTTAAACATATCTCAGCCGAATAAACAAACATTTGGTTTCTCCTTCAATAGTAACAATTTAATTTATACTAATACAAAACAACTCATTCGAATTCAAACCCATGTAAAACCGATTACATACAACCAATCACTAGTACACATCTCGATCTAGTTATACATATGTGAGCCGATTTTAGAGACATTAAAATTAATAGTTTACTTCATCATCAATCACATATATATATATATATATATATATATATATATATATATATGGCACAAACACATCGGTCCAATAGAAAGCTTTCAAAAATGTTTTCCATTCTTTTGATTAATACACCTCACATGGTCATCAGACCATCACGTGAAGACATGGCAACAACTATGTAATTCTAATGTTTATTAATTAAACCTACCCTCTTTAGTGGATCTGACAATCATTACTACCCATTTATCATTACATGAAAGTCATCAGTCATCATCAATGTCATGCCATATTTTTTCATATTGAATATTACTAAGATTGATCAACATCAGGCTCTATCATGCAGATTATTTAATCTATATTAATCAAGAATCACAGCCGCATGCAATTGAGTTCAAATCAGAAACTAAATCAAATAAGGACAACACACTAACCGATCGATGTAGCGTATGAGGGTTGTGCTAGACGAGAAGGTAAAGCTTCAAGAGAGAGAGGGAGGCTGCCGTCGACCTTGAAGGAGGGTGAGAGAGAGCTAGGGTTTGTGTGTAAGGTGATTTGCAAAATATGAGGAGTATACCCTATCTCCTAATTGTTATGCGACATATGGGAGTTGTGGGCCGAACCCAAAGTATGGCCCGAATGGGCTTGTGTTGTGTGATCGGTTCATTCGATACATACATACATTACACATAAACAGATATCATTCCATTAATTATCAAGTTTACATAATCACAAAGTGTTCACGTACGATACATTAAGCACATAGATAAGTTCGGAAATACGATTTGTCACATTATCCCCAAGTTGAAAGAAATTTTGTCCCGAAATTTAGCACGTACTCACTGAGGAAGCTAGTTAAGTTGCATGGTTTTCCTGGTTTCCCTGGGGTGTCACACTGACGTACCTATTTTCGCATATGTTTCAGGTGCTGCTACGTGATGACTGTTGATGCATGCTACACATAGGATGGTCTCGTGCCTTAGCGACTTTAAAACTTGAGAGACAATTATTTGTATTTATCTGATTTGTAATAAAACAATGAGTTCATTAATGAAATAAAACCAATCTTTAACCACCATGTGTTGTTAAACAATGATTATGTTAAGTCACTCCCTGACGTTTCTGCCGCGGTTTGTTGTTTTACACGGTCAGGGTGTGACATGTCTTGCTGCCGTCGTACGTGGGGGAGGGGGAATTAGGGTTTGCTATTTTTTTTTAAATTCACACATATCACACATGCACAAAATAAAACACATAATGGGTCTTGGGCTTTGGTTTGGATTTAGGGCCGAAAACACAAGGGAGTCGATTTGGGTCGTACCCCATGAGGGTTTTAAGTTCGGGTCGCGCTAAGACATTACGGAATACATAAATCGTCATACATAATTTCCCTACGTTATCCGGATCATCGTTAAATATATACACATAGTTAGCATTTAATTACTCACAACGTAATAAACATAAATAGAATAAACGAGAACGGTGAACGGTTCTAACCTCGAAATTACGAGTTGTCACAGCCCGCCTGGCACGACCCCGTGGCCTTCAGTCTCTCTCATCTTCATTAACTGCAGTGTCAGACCTTGTACTAACATGACCTCGTGTGTTAACGGCACGGCCCGTGGCCAATGTACTTGTTGTACTATCTCAGATTCTGTAAATATTAGAGTTGACCACACCCCGTGTTGCCTTAGCACGACCCCGTGTCGAGTTCCTAATTTATCCTTTGTTGTTCTCTTTTTCTTTTGCAGAGAATTCTCACTGGGCACGGTGCCATGCCAAAGCTTCTGATCTTGTTATTTCCTTGGTTTGGATGTGGACGGGGCTTGGCAAGTTATGTTAATCCTCCTTAATTGTATTTTATGTTGGTTTTTGAAGCTATTTTGCTCCTTTCATACGTTTAAGCTCTTTTAACCCTGTAAATTAAAAAGGAACAAAGAAACAAGCTTTTTCCAACATTAGTACCAAAAAAGGGTTGATTTTAAGCCGTATTTAATATAATTTATATGTTGTATTTTACGCATATCAGTTACAATACACGACAAAATCATCGGTACCTTCTGATAGGGATAAGATAGGTGCACTGCAGAGTTTCTGTTTTAACAATTGGAAGGCAGACTCCTGGGCATCACCCCACCTGTAAGTGGTACCCTTTTCTGTCAGAGTAGTGAGAGGTTGGGCAATCTTGGAAAATCCCTCAATGAATCTATGATTATAACCCTCTTGTAACAATCCTCAATAAACCGACACTCTCGAATATTTCTGACACCCTATAATATTTTAAATTGCCCAATATGTCTTTAAATATAACCCGTATGTGAAAACCGAACCCGAAATATATTAAATAGTATTTAAAATAAATAAAAACTAAAATTATAAGTTGAGGCGGGCCGCGTAGGACCCACCCCAACCTTACGCGGGCGGTATGAATGTGACACCTGGGTCACTGCGACCATCAAACAAATACCAAGCCAATGAAATATTGTATTTCATACTTGGGATCTGTATAAATATGTGTATCTTTTGCACATATCAACTTTTGTTTGATTCCAAGCTTTAAAACACTTTCTGGAAGGTTATACGCGCACTGATGCGTAAATATAACCAGTTTAATGAAACAAACACTCCGGAATAGTGAAATAGGCTTAACATATGTTAAATAACCTTTACATAACTTAGAAATAAGTTTCGAAGGCTCTGGTATGGCAAAATTAAGTTAAATCGCTTACAGGGACTAAAGTTGACAAACTGCGAAAGTATGCCAATTTGAACTGTAACAGACATTCCAGAACATGGACATAAGTTAAACATACCATAAATATCCTTTACATAGCTTAGAAATAGGCTTTGAGGGGTTTGGTGTGCTAAAATAAACTTTTGGGTCATTCAGGGACTAAAAGCGTCAAAAAGTGCACAAGTTTGCACTTTCGCGCATAACTTACGTTCTGAATACATCCGGACATCCAAATATTTATGTAAGCACTAAAATATTTTATTTTAGTGTTTGGCATAAGAAAAATCCATTCGTCACGCAATTTGGATCGTTTTTCGCGCTTATGCGCATTCCGTCGTAATTAAGCGAACATCGCGATCGTACGACCAAACGAACCAACATCCGGCATATTTTTGAGCATGTTTCATGTCCACAATGTTTAGGCATCATTTTAGGGCCTTAACGTTGGCTTAACGGGCCTTAAACGTGTCAGAAATGGCTTTAATGCATAACAGGGACCAAAACTGTCATTTTTGAAAGTTTGTTTCTGACCAGACAGGCCAGGCAGCCCGCGTAAGTTTAGTGAGTCCCCTTACGTGGCCTGTTTCAGCTTCCCAGATCAGATAAGATCAATTTAACAGCAGATTACAGCTGTTAGGCACTCCCACCTCAATTCCACTTGTCCCTTCCTGATTATGAGGGGCCAATTTTGGGTACCATAGTGTTCCAACAAGTGTAAGGTTGAAATTGAAGCACGGTTTCCAAGAAATGATCCTAACGGTGGTCCATTTACTATAAATACCCACCTTAGTTTTCACATCTTCCTCACAAATCTGATCAAAAGTGCTCTAAGTTGAAGCCCTTGCTTCATACCTGAGTTATTTGGATCGAGATTAGCTTGCGGGGACCCTTTGTAAGTGTTCCTTCGTTCTTTTAACGCTTTTCGAGTCCGAAAGTCAAACTATGTTTGACTTTCTGCGTTGACCAGTTTATGGTCAACACGAAGTTCGTTTGAACTTCATAACGTGAGCGTAATCACGATGGTTATAGTCCCTAGCGACTATACCTACTGATTACCACGTTATCTAGGCTCATTGACGAGTAGTAGTTTCGGCCAAAAATGCGCATTCTTGCGTATTTTGTAACCAAACTACTCTTAGGTATCAAAACCGTTTGTTTGGATACCAAACCTATTTTCTAAACTTAGGTAAGCATGTTTTAACATGCTTACCTCGTCACTTTTAGTTTAGTGCTTATACAGGGTCGTAAAGGTAAGCGATCTAAACAATCGCTTATACCTTCGAACCCGACCCGTTTGGTCGATCATTAGGATCCGACCAAACACATTAGGTGACCATAGTATATAGGGAATAACCTTCCGAGGTTATACCTTATGGTCGCTTTGTTTAAGTAGTTGTATGATAGATAGTTTATATGCCTTAGGTAAATTACCAAAATGCCCTTTGAACGCCAAAATTCATTTTAAGCATATGTAACATAACTTTTGGTATCTAAACTGATTCGGTAACAATATAAGACATGTTAAGGCATATTTTACTTATCATAGGACTAGTTAGGCATTCCGAACGCGTTTCACGCGAACGACGCGTTAAAGTAGCATAAGCTACCTAAACGGGTCGTAATGGGTCGTAAGCACTTAGGTTAGGTTTCATTTTAGTATGTAGGCTTTGTTAAACCATATTACATGAGTCTCCATACTCGTTTGGTTTACGAACCCTCATTCTATCCAATCCTCCGATTTAGGTCCGATATATTAACATAGTTACCTATATTAGGTGACGTTTGATATCCGTGATCTCTAGCATTGTTTGGTTGTTACTCAAGGACTACTAAGCAATCTCAAGTGAGTACATAGACCTCTCTTTTACTGTTTTCCAAACATTTTGGGGTGAAGCACATGTGCCTACTTGTTACTTTCATGCTTTCCTGCTTTCACATCATATACTTGCTATGTTCATTAGTACATTTATAGTACGTGATTTCATTGTGTTTTGCTATGTATACCCATTTTGTGCATACTTAGTACATCGTTTTACATTACATTTCATGCTATGTATGCCCATTGTGTGCATACTTAGTACATTGTTTTACATTACATTCTATGCTATGTATGTCCATTGTGTGCATACTTAGTACATTATTTTACATTACATTCTATGCTATGTATGTCCATTGTGTGCATACTTAGTACATTTATTATTCATCACATGCTTACATTTTGGTATGACATTTGGTTTGTTTAAATGGGACAATGTACATTCATTAACACCGATCATGCTGCTCGGTAGTAGGTAGTGGTACCATAGGACTTGACAACTACCATTCCTGAAATCCCGGGTTTGTTTGGATTGGAAGGAATGACCGAATCCGACTACATTTCTAGGTGGACTTTAGACTTTGTTCTAGGGTTTATTCTACAGTCGCAAGGCTTGGATGTATGAATTTTTACAATACCGCATAGATGTTTATATCAGTATAGCATGCATTTGTTCCACAAAATATAACTTTGATTTAAACCATGTTTTACTTCAATACCTTGTTTTTGTGCATTTTTACATATGGATGAGTTGATATATTTCACTTACCATACATGATATTTTGGATACACATTTCATGATTTACATTAGACATAAACATTTTGACATTGATATACAAAATTCATGATTTACATTAGACATAGACATTAGACATGGTTTTCACACAAACATTTTGACATTTGATTATACATAAACATTTTACTTTGGTGGTTTGGTTTGAGTAAGTGATTTAAGTAACGAGGCGTGTGTAATATGATACAAGCATGGTGGATACGCCGCTGGTACTTCCTATATATAAGTGCTTGTATGGTATTATATATGGTAGCGTTATTTGAATCATTTCAATTTAAGACATATAACATTTTATACAAATAACATACTTTTCACAAGACATTGTTTTACAAACAAACTCATCTTACATGGTTATTCATTTAACCTTACATTTATTTATACATATCATCTGATCTTATTGTTTTCCAAATGATTTACAAAACAAATCAATTTACAAGGTTCATGACTAAACTTTATTAAACATTTTCTTAAACTTACAAGTCATGAATCCTATTTTCACAAAACCTATGTATCTCACAGGCATTTTTATGCTGACGTACCTATTTTCACATGTGTTTTCAGGAGTTGATGCATAGGACTTATCGAGACATACTTAGGCGGACTCGTGCCTTAGGGACTTAAAACAAAGCAAGAACTAGTTAATTTGTGTTATGTACTCTTTGTTTCTTGTTTAAAACGATGTAAACTCTCTTGTTTGATTAATAAAATGAAACTTTAATTGCCATGGATTTGAAACAATTAATTCTGTTACAACACTCCCTGACGTTTCCGCCACGTTTCGTTGTCTCACGTGGTCGGGGTGTGACAGAAAAGTTGGTATCAGAGCCAATGGTTATAGGGAATTAGGTTATTAGTAATAATTTGACCTAGTCTATAACCTTCCTAGGACCCTAACGCGAGTTTACTTGCGTTTAGTCATAAAACGATACCTTCACCTATCCTTAGGTGATAACCACAATGAGAACACAAAGTTCGAATCTGCTTTGAAAATTAATCATCTGTTTTTGGATGATTGATTACTAGGTTTTGAACCCCTTTGAATTTTCAAACTCTCGTCAAAGTTTTTGGTCCTAAATAGTGTGAACACGTGCAAACTGGAAGAGTGAATGCCTGTACCCTGAGTTTTCTGTCTAAGGCTAGAGTGTTCGTACAAATCCACATAATCGGACCAGTCACTCTTACCTGGGAACTCTTGGGGTGAGTGTCCACTTATAGGCGAGCATGTCTTCGTGATACATTATGAGGATCTAATTGCTTTGATTCAGCCTTTGTGTGTCGTTTGTTTGCTTCGTGGTTCAAACAAATGACCATCACCCATGATTTTGATCGGTAATTGTAACATCCTATTCTTACACAATGCCATTTCATTTGTTTTCTCTTTTGTTTCCCCTTTTAGAATGCCTCCTCGACGCGAGAATCAGATAGCGACTGCCGAACTGGTAGAAATCATCGCGCAGCAAATGGCCGCTGCTTTCCCAAATCTCATTGCTCAATGGAACCAAACCAACAACAATCATACTCCATGCAATTTCAAGAGTTTCAATTCGGCTAAGCCACTCAAGTTTAGTGGTTCGGAAGGAGCAACTGGGCTCCTACAGTGGTTCGAGAGCACTGAGAGTACGTTTCATCACGTTCAGTGTCCTGATAATCGCAAGGTCGAGTTTGCTTCCAGTGTACTTCAGAAGAGGGCTCTTACATGGTGGAACGAGGTGATGAGAGACCGTGCTGCTGAGGTTGCTTTAGCACAGACTTGGACCGAGCTTAGGGCTCTTATGATGAAGGAATTATGTCCTCGTCATGAACTAAGGGCTCTAGCAAGGGAATTTGATGATTTGAAGCAAGATAGCGGTGAGCATCGAGCCTACACGGACTGTTATGAGGAGTTAAGTCTGTTATGCCCAAACATGGTCACGCCTTTGGATAAGGCAATCGAAAAGTACATTGATGGCCTCCCTGACTCAGTTCAGGACATTGTTACTGGTAGTAACCCCACTACAGTTAGACAGGCCATTGAGCTATCTGCAACCTTGACTGACTCTCAAATCAGGAAAAGTAAACTTTTTCGAAAAAGTGACAAGAAACCAAGTGAGGAATCAAAGACCATGGATGAACAGACTAGATCCCCTAAGAAGTCAAAGAAGCGAAAGGCTTCTCAGAACTTAGCCATGGTTACTCACAATGATCAAGCCGTCCCCAACCAACCAGCTCAACCCCCTGCTAGGAAGCCATACAATGGAACTGCACCCTTGTGCAACCAATGTAGCCTCCATCATCATGCCAATGTAAAGTGCCGCAAATGCCAAACTTGTGGACTTATAGGCCATACAACAAGAGTCTGCCCAGCTGCAGCTGCACCAAACCAAGCTGGCAACAATCCCGCTCAAGGTCGTTTTCTACCAGGTTCTTGTTTCAACTGTGGCGAGATGGGTCATTTCCGAAGAAATTGCCCAAAGCTTGCTAATGCAAATCCAGCACAGGGATGAGCATCTGACTGACCAGAAGACAACATCGTTTAGAAATAATCACGTCTTTTGTATTATTTTCTTTTGTTGTCAAGGTCCATGAAACAGTTGTTATCATTGTTTATAAATAAATCTTTTATTTACATTGCAATGTATTTATGTGGTTGTATGTATAAAGAACATATCCCCTACAATACCGACAAGCAAGGAATCGTATTCCTTGAAAAGCAAACTACCCCCAAAATTTTTCCATCTTATGATCTCTTGCGTTTTCCACGAAATTCCTAAGTACCCGTTTCTTCTAAGGAAACGAAGTACAAGGCGCAAGTTACAACACTGGACGAATACCCAAAGTACCACTATAAATCCTTAATAAGGGTACCTATGGATATTTCCGTAAATCCTAAAATTGTTGTGTTCCTTAATTCGAATATTACGTTTCTTTGAAAACAAAATCGAATTTTTGGGAGATCATCCTATCTTTTCAGATAGATCCCAGAGGACATTGAAGTCCAGCGACTGGTTTCCTGGTGTACCTTGAATATCCATATTCAATCACTAACAAGTTAATAACAAATTAATAACCGAGTTAAACAACTATGTGATTATGTGCTTATGTGTTCCCTTTTATGTTTTTGGTGTAATCCAAGTTTTTGTTATCCAAATCCTCGTAGAATCTTCCATATCATTCATATAAGGGATTCATAGTAGGATACCCAAAGGTACTATCTAATATCCTAAATGGACTTCTACGTTGTAGTTAAGTCCCTTGGATTATAAAGTACTACTCCATAATTAGACCCCTTGAGTGGTCTAGTTAAACAAATTGATCCAAAAATCTGGTTAGGAACATCATGTGATGATATAGCTGAAAGGACTCCTTGGTGGCCTAATTAAAAAGATCATCTGTCGATCAAATTAAAAGGACCCTATGGTAGTCTAGTCACCCTCATCACAGGTTTGATTTTTCTTCCCCTAAACATTACAAGACAAACTGTGTTGACTGTGCAAGGAATTACGTAATTATGGATGCATACATAATTATGGAATTTAGTGCACAGAAACCACAACAAGTTTTTTCATGTGTCTAGAGTTAACTCTATTCATTTCCATTTCTGAAGAAGCACCCATTGAAAATGAGTCTGTTTGTTCATTTTTGTTTCTGAAGATTGTCCGTTGAGGAAATGAATATCCGTTTGATTATCCTTTTTCATTTCCATTTCTGATGAAGCACCCGTTGAAAAAATACTCCGTTTATTCATTTTTGTTTCTGAAGATTGTCCGTTGAGGAAATGAATATCCGTTTGAATATCCTTTTTCATTTCCGTTTCTGAGGAAACACCCGTTGAAAATGACTCTGTTTGTTCATTTTCATTTCTGAAGATTGTCCGTTGAGGAAATGAATATCCGTTTGATTATCCTTTTTCATTTCCATTTCTGATGAAGCACCCGTTGAAAATGACTCTGTTTGTTCATTTTCGTTTCTGAAGATTGTCCGTTGAGGAAATGAATATCCGTTTGATTATCCTTTTTCATTTCCGTTTCTGAGGAAGCATCCGTTGAAAATGACTCCGTTTGTAAATTTTCATTTCTGAAGATTGTCCGTTGAGGAAATGAATATCCGTTTGATTATCCTTTTTCATTTCCATTTCTGATGAAGCACCCGTTGAAAATGACTCCGTTTGTTCATTTTCGTTTTTGAAGATTGTCCATTGAGGAAATGAATATCCGTTTGATTATCCTTTATCATTTCCGTTTCTGAGGAAGCACCCGTTGAAAATGACTCCGTTTGTTCATTTTCTTTTCTGAAGATTGTCCGTTGAGGAAATGAATATCCGTTTGATTATCCTTTTCCATTTCCATTTCTGATGAAGCAACTGTTTAAAATGACTCTGTTTGTTCATTTTCGTTTCTGAAGATTGCCCGATGAGGAAATGAATATCCGTTTGATTATCCTTTTCCATTTCCATTTCTGATGAAGCAACTGTTGAAAATGACTCCGTTTGTTCATTTTCGTTTCTGAAGATTGTCTGATGAGGAAATGAATATCCGTTTGATTATCCTTTTTCATTTCCATTTCTGATGAAGCAACCGGTGAAAATGACTCCGTTTGTTCATTTTCTTTTCTGGAGATTGTCCGTTGAGGAAATGATTACCCGTTTGTTTATTCCTTCATTTCCGCCTCTGAAGAATACTCGTTGAGGAAAATGACTTCGTCCATTCATTTTCGTTTCTGAAGAGTATCCGTTAAGGAACTGACAGGATTATGCCTTGCATATCTCTGGTGGTTATTTGACACGAAGTCAAAGATAGACTCCTACGAATAAATTTCGGGACGAAATTTCCTAAAGTATGGGAGACTGTGACACCTGGGTCACTGCGACCATCAAACAAATACCAAGCCAATGAAATATTGTATTTCATACTTGGGATCTGTATAAATATGTGTATCTTTTGCACATATCAACTTTTGTTCGATTCCAAGCTTTAAAACACTTTCTGGAAGGTTATACGCGCACTGATGTGTAAATATAACCAGTTTAATGCAACGAACACTCCGGAATTGTGAAATAGGCTTAACATACCTTAAATAACCTTTACATAACTTAGAAATAAGTTTTGAAGGCTCTGGTGTGGCAAAATTAAGTTAAATCGCTTACAGGGACTAAAGTTGACAAACTGTGAAAGTATGCCAATTTGAACTGTAACAGACATTCCGGAACATGGCCATAAGTTAAACATACCATAAATATCCTTTACATAGCTTAGAAATAGGCTTTGATGGGTTCGGTGTGCTAAAATAAACTTTTGGGTCATTCAGGGACTAAAAGCGTCAAAAAGTGCACAAGTTTGCACTTTCGCGCATAACTTACGTTCTGAATACATCCGGACATCCAAATATTTATGTAAGCACTAAAATATTTTATTTTAGTGTTTGGCATAAGAAAAATCCATTCGTCACGCAATTTGGATCGTTTTTCGCGCTTATGCGCATTCCGTCGTAATTAAGCGAACATCGCGATCGTACGACCAAACGAACCAACATCCGGCATATTTTTGAGCATGTTTAATGTCCACATTGTTTAGGCATCATTTTAAGGCCTTAACGTTGGCTTAACGGGCCTTAAACGTGTCAGAAATAGCTTTAATGCATAACAGGGACCAAAACTGTCATTTTTGAAAGTTTGTTTCTGACCAGACAGGCCAGGCGGCCCGCGTAACTTTAGTGAGTCCCCTTACACGGCCCGTGTCAGCTTCCCAGATCAGATAAGATCAATTTAACAGCAGATTACAGCTGTTAAGCACTCCCACCTCAATTCCACTTGTCCCTTCCTGATTATGAGGGGCCAATTTTGGGTACCATAGTGTTCCAACAAGTGTAAGGTTGAGATTGAAGCACGGTTTCCAAGAAACGATCCTAACGGTGGTCCATTTACTATAAATACCCACCTTAGTTTTCACTTCTTCCTCACAAATCTGATCAAAAGTGCTCTAAGTTGAAGCCCTTGCTTCATACCTGAGTTATTTGGATCGAGATTAGCTTGCGGGGACCCTTTGTAAGTGTTCCTTCGTTCTTTTATCGCTTTTCGAGTCTGAAAGTCAAACTATGTTTGACTTTCTGCGTTGACCAGTTTATGGTCAACACGAAGTTCGTTTGAACTTCATAATGTGAGCGTAATCACGATGGTTATAGTCCCTAGCGACTATACCTACTGATTACCACGTTATCTAGGCTCAGTGACGAGTCGTAGTTTCGGCCAAAATGCGCATTCTTGCGTATTTTGTAACCAAACTACTCTTAGGTATCAAAACCGTTTTTTTGGATACCAAACCTGTTTTCTAAACTTAGTTAAGCATGTTTTAACTTGCTTAGCTCGTCACTTTTAGTTTAGTGCTTATACAGGGTTGTAAAGGTAAGCGATCTAAACAATCGCTTATACCTTACCCGACCCGTTTGGTCGATCATTAGGATCCGACCAAACACATTAGGTGACCATAGTATATAGGGAATAACCTTCCGAGGTTATACCTTATGGTCGCTTTGTTTAAGTAGTTGTATGATAGGTAGTTTATATGCCTTAGGTAAATTACCAAAATGCCCTTTGAACGCCAAAATTCATTTTAAGCATATGTAACATAACTTTTGGTATCTAAACTGATTTGGTAACCATATTAGACATGTTAAGGCATATTTTACTTATCATAGGACTAGTTAGGCATTCCGAACGCGTTTCACGCGAACGACGCGTTAAAGTAGGATAAGCTACCTAAACGGGTCGTAATGGGTCGTAAGCACTTAGGTTAGGTTTCATTTTAGTATGTAGGCTTTGTTAAATTATATTACACGAGTCTCCATACTCGTTTGGTTTACGAACCCTCATTCTATCCAATCCTCCGATTTAGGTCCGGTATATTAACATAGTTACCTATATTAGGTGCCGTTTGATATCCGTGATCTCTAGCATTGTTTGGTTGTTACTCAAGGACTACTAATCAATCTCAAGTGAGTACATAGACCCCTCTTTTACTGTTTTCCAAACATGTGTTTAAGCCCATTTCCGACACTTCTAAGGCCCGTAAAGCCAACTTTAAGGCCCTAAAATGATGCCTAAACATTGTGGACATGAAACATGCTCAAACATATGTCGGATGTTGGTTCGTTTAGCCGTACGAACGCGATGTTCGCTTAATTACGACGGAATGCGCATAAGCGCGAAAAACGATCCAAATGACGAAACGAATGGATTTTTCTCATTCCAAACACTAAAATAAAATGTTTTAGTGCTTACATAAATTTTTGGATGTCCGGATGTATTCAGAACGTAAGTTATGCGCGAAAATGCAAACTTGTGCACTTTTTGACGCTTTTAGTCCCTGAATGACCCAGAAGTTTATTTTAGCACACCAAACCCCTCAAAGCCTATTTCTAAGCTATGTAAAGGATATTTAGGGTGTGTTTAACTTATGGCCATGTTCCGGAATGTCTGTTACAGTTCAAATTGGCATACTTTCGCAGTTTGTCAACTTTAGTCCCTGTAAGCGATATAACTTGATTTCGGCATACCAAACCTCCCAAAACTTATTTCTAAGTTATGTAGAGGTTATTTAAGGTATGTTAAACCTATTTCACTATTCCAGAGTGTTTGTTGCATTAAACTGGTTATATTTACGCATTAGTGCGCGTATAACCTTCCAGAAAGCGATTTAGAGTTTGAAATCGAACAAGAGTTGATATGTGCAATCGATACACATATTTTTACAAATCCCAAGTATGAAATACAATATTTCATTGGTTTGGCATTTGTTTGATGGTTGAAGTGACACAGGTGTCACAATTTAACCTTACATTTATTTATACATATCATCTGATCTTATTGTTTTTCAAACGATTTACAAAACAAATCAATTTACAAGGTTCATGACTAAACTTTATTAAACATTTTCTTAAACTTACAAGTCATGAATCCTATTTCCACAAAACCTATGTATCCCACAAGCATTTTTATGCTGACGTACCTATTTTCACATGTGTTTTCAGGAGTTGATGCATAGGACTTATCGAGACATACTTAGGCGGACTCGTGCCTTAATGACTTAAAACAAAGAAAGAACTAGTTAATTTGTGTTATGTACTCTTTGTTTCTTGTTTAAAACGATGTAAACTCTCTTGTTTGATTAATAAAACGAAACTTTAATTGCCATGAATTTGAAACAATTAATTCTGTTACAACACTCCCCGACGTTTCCACCATGTTTCGTTGTCTCACGTGGTCGGGGTGTGACAATGAAGGTTGAAACCTGAATTCGTTGATTCTTTAAGTTCAGGCGGGCCGCGTAAGACCCTTGATCAGTCTACGCGGGCCACGTGAGATAAAATTGTGGCGCAACCCGGTGATGACACGTGTCGTCATCGTGTCGAGCCTAGTAGATGACCCGGACAAGCTACCATGTTGACCAGGGTTGACGTTGCCTTATGTTACGCGAGCCGCGAGAGAACTGAGATCAACACCTATATAAGAAAGCAACGGGTTTTCGTTTTCCGTCGTTCATTTCTTTCATTCTCAATCTCAATTTCTGATAGTAGAGATAATACGCGGGTATTATACCCCCCTAATTAGCGAAGTTCTGCTCCATTGTAAGTATTATAACCCCTGGATACGTATTAGATACGCTGCCCGATTGATCTAGGATTCCTTAATGGCTGTCGTGGTTCTGCCCGACGTAGTCATTGGAATGCCGTCTCGGGGAGGGTATTGCTAATGTTAAAATGAGTTATTATACTAACACGTGTACATTTGTGTAAATTTTAGATTATCACCAGGAAACCCTTATGAAAAATCTAAGATAGCAATGTGAGTAATCTCCTTTTTGTTAACAGTTTTTACAAACCTCAACTATTTTCAAATGCAATTTAGCAGTGATTGAGTCTTTGTAATTCTTCAATTACTGCCGGTTTGTTGGGGTTTTATATACAAAATGTACTACACTGTGAGTAGTAAGTCGGGATGACAATACGTTACCATTGGACAATGAGTTAGCCAATGTGTAATATGACCCACAAGTAAGGATTGACAGTACTAATGGAGTAATTGTGTAGATATAAACATTGTAATCGCTCTCAATACTGTTTAAATTTAATTAAGAGTTAAATGGTTGGTTGGTCCATGTGGTTTGCAAAAATTTCACACTTGGTCCCAGTGGTTTACTAATTACACTCGTGGTCCCAGAACTTGTCAAAAGTGCACTCTCTTGGTCCCCAGCCCTAACTTCAGTTAAATTTCTCAATTAAATATGTGTGAAATGACCATATTACCCTTGAACAATTAAAAACCTAAGCTCAATCATCATCATCATCATCATCATCTTCATCACCATCATCATCTGCATCATCTTCATCATCTGTTCTGATCCATTAAAAAACCCACTGCGAAATTCAATAAACAAATTTAATACCCACATAACAATCCCACTAATTAATTTCAAAAATTCAAGAACATATCATCATAAAGGTTTTTCATAACCATAGAAAAAAATAATGATCTTTCATACCTGGATTCACCTGAACTGAAATCAGTGAAATTATGCAACTTTGTTCGTTAATCAGCGCTGAATGATAGTTGATCAGAGGTCAACGAAGGTTAATCGTAGGCCAATCGGTGGTTGGTCGATAATGGAGTCACCACCGCCTGTACCTCCACCGTCACCGCTGTGAGCGACGGCGCTACCGTCGTTCCACCATCTTCTCCGATCTCTTCTCTCTCTTGTCGTCTCTCTCCTCTCTCTTCGCTTCTGAACTCCGATCTCTTCTGATCTCCGATCTCTTCTCTCTCTTGTCGTCTCTCTCCTCTCTCTTCGCTTCTGATCTCCGATCTCTTATTATCTCCAATCTTCTGATCTCCGATATCTTATCTCTCTTGAAGATGATGATGGTGATGAAAATGATGATGGTAAAGTCAAAATGTGTGGTTAGTTAGGGTTATGGTGAAGAAGAAAGGGGGTAATCAGTTGAGGATGAGCAAGTGTTTAGGGATAAAGTTCTGGGTTTTTGTTGAAGATGATAAAGTTGAAGATGATAAAGTTCTGGATATAAAGGGGGTGTTTGCAAATGTGTATATGTTGAAGATGATAAAGTTCTGAGCAAGTGAAGGGTATTTTGGTCATTTAACATGGACTTAACTGAGAAATTTAACTGAAGTTAGGGCTGGGGACCAACCGAGTTCATTTTTTACAAGTTTTGGGACCACGAGTGTAATTAGTAAACCACGGGGACCAAGTGTGAAATTTTTGCAAACCATAGGGACCAACCAAGCATTTAACTCTTTAATTAATGTTTCTTGATTAAACTGGGATTCACTCACCAGTATTTCCCACTGATAAATGTTTTTAAAACGCGTTTCAGGTAACACAATGTGGAAGCCAAATTAGAAGCCAGCTGGACAGCACTGAAGGCTTGGAAAAGTGGCTATAAAAGTTACCTAAATAAAGAAGGCGTTTTAATTCAAATAAAATGGGATTTATCCCTGTAAATCAGCTTGTAATAAAAACTTGGGTTTTATCCCAATGTGTTTATTTATATAAGTGGTGGTATTTTACTCTGATAAACATTTCCTAACTACGATCCTGATGAAAAATTCTGCTGCCAAATTAAATGACACACGATACCACCGAAACTGGCTCGCGGCCGCCCGTTCCCGGGGATCAGGGATCGGGGGTTGCGACAGAAGGTGGTATCAGAGCTAAGCCACTGATTCAGCCACCGAGGTGTTCTGCTGACATCAAAAAGTAAGTGTTAGGAAATAAATTACGGAAATATGTGCAAAATTGCAATTATTTGTTATGTGTTATTTGACTATTTGTTAGTTTACAGTATGAGCGACCAAGGACCATATGACGCGTATTGTCAATTGTCTGGTTCGATTAGAAGCGAAGGCACATCCTCTTCTCAGCCTGCCCTCTCAGGGTACTCTGCTGATACGGAAGAAGGAATCTTTATGTTTAAGGCTCAGTCAGAAGAGCCATTTCCTCATAAAAAGAGGGGATGGTTCAGTAGAGGGGCACACGAGCGTAGAAAACGCATGAAAAAGTTGCAAGATCAGAGGGTATTAGCAGCAGCCAAGAGAGAGACAGATGCCTATGCCCAGGATATGATAAATAGGGGTATAGCTAACATCCACATACTAGCAACCACTGCAGCTGACCCAAATCTGGAACAAATAATAGCACCCCAACCACATCCACCAATCCTAGACCAACCCATGGAGATAGAAAACCCCGAAAACCAAGTGGAGATGCATGACTTCAATCCAGAAGAAATCCCTAGGGTACCAGCACCAAACCCCCTAGACCCAAATTACGACCCCTGGTGGGACGACAATAGGGACTTTGTGCAACGTTACCCGATACATGGAGACACACCCTAGACCCAAACCCCCTAGACCCAAAACATAGGAGCCTATACAGGTATGGACCCTTTAGATCCCTGTTACCATGATGAATATATTAGGGAGATCTTAGAAGATCCTTACAGATTTCAGGCACTTTCACCCCCATATCAGGAACCCGCACCTCAGATTCCGAACCCAGTCCTAGAACCTGCACCCCCAATGAGTGCAGAAAACGTACAAGAACTTAGGACATTTAGTGAGGAAATTTTAGAAAGCAGTGAGAGAATGAGACAGGTGGGAGAGCGTCTCGTATGGAAATATGATGAGCGCAATATGGATTTTTGGATGAATCCATATCCATGAATGTGATGGTGAGATGGTAATAGTAATAATAATAAAATAATAAAATATGTGTGATCGGATGCCTACTATTATTTATTTCTGTTGGTATTGTAATTTTTATTTCAGTACTGGTATGTAATAGATAATAGATGAATAGAGTAAAGTCGCAATGATCGACGCTTTTGGATAAAATGCGTGTGATGTGATTAACTATATTAATATTATTTTGTGATAATAATATGGAGTAAATGTTTAAAATTCAGATGGTCGACGAAGGAAATCAAGGAAATCTGAATAATGATAACCAGAGTAACATTAACGTGGTTAATGAGAATCCGAGCATCAATAACAATGGAAACCAAATGGATAATAGTGCCGTTCAACACATAGTGGCACAAGGAATTATAGATGCAATGCCATTTATTATTCAAACGGTTCAAGAAGCGAATAATAAAAGTAAACATAGCAGTAAGCGACCAATTGAACCAGAACACAACGTGAATAATGGACCCATACTTCAAGTGCCCATTCCCAAAAGAAGAAGAACCGTGTCTTACGGTTGTTCTTACAAAGAATTTTGGTCTTGCAAACCAATAGAATTCTCGGGCAATGAAGGACACATTGCAGCTCTACGCTGGATAAAGAAGACTAAGGTTGTTTTAAAAATAAGCAACTGTGCTGAAGAAGACAAAATAATGTTTGCTTCTAATTTGTTTAAGAACTCAGCCTTAGAATGGTGGAACACTATCCTCCAATCAAGAGGAAGTGATAAGGTTTACAACATGGAATGGGAGGAATTTAAGAATATGGTAGAAAGAAAATTCTGCCCTCCTAATGAAAAGGAATAGATAGCTAATAAGTTCCTAAACTTAAGAATGACCGGGGTAGATAGTAAGGGTTATACTACCACATTCTTTGAATATGCTAGAATAGTGCCAACCCTTGCATCACCTAAACCAGTGTTAATCTCCCGTTACATTTAGGGATTAATTGGAGAAATTAGACATGTAGTCAAGGCAGCTAGACCTCAAACCATAGAAGAAGCTGTAGAACTAGCAAATACCTTGACAGATGAATTTGTCCGTACTAGAGAAGAAGACCAGAGGAAAAACCTAGCCCAAATACTTACTCAAGAATTCCGTTCTGGGAATTACAACCGTAGGAATATGGGTTCTACCTCTGCACCTTTCTGCAAGGTCTGCAAGAAAAAGCATTCGGGAAAATGCTCTACTCTTTGCAATTATTGCAAGATGCCAGGACACAAAGAAGAAAACTGCAGAAAGAAATCCAGTAATGGATTATGCTACAACTGTGGAGAAAAATGTCATATCAGGCCAAACTGTCCAAAACTAGCCCCAACTGCAGACAATAAGAACACTAAAAATGCTAGAGCATTTGTTCTGACTGCAAATGAGGCAAAGATGATTCCAGATGTCATAGCTGGTATGTTTTTAGTTAATGATGTTGTTGGTAAAGTATTATTTGACTCTGGTGCAAACCAAAGTTTCATTAATACATCATTTTGCAAACTCCTTAATCCGCCATTAACTAAACTACCACAAGAATGTCTAGTAGAGATAGCTAATGGAGAAACAGTTAGGATTTCTGAAATCTTGCAAGGAGCAAGAATAGAAATTTTAAACCAAAAGTTTATGGCAAACCTTTATCCCATGAATCTGGCAGGATTTGATATCGTTTTAGGAATGGAATGGTTAATAGCCAATAAAGCCAGTATTATATGTGATCAAAAGTCAATTCTAGTAAATTCACCAAAAGGTAAAATGATCACAATTAAAGGAGATAATCCCTCTAGGTCCACAAAATTCATCTCTGTGATGAAAACTGCAAGTTATATAAGAATAGGTTCTATAGTGTATTTGATTTTCATAATCACTAACACTAAAAGAAAAGAACTAAAAGACATTCCAGTAGTGTCCCAGTTTTCAGATGTTTTTCCAAAAGAATTACCAGGACTACCACCAGACAGAGAAGTTGAATTCAGAATTCACCTGTTACCAGGTGTTGGTGCACTAAATGTCTGATGACTACGTCTGAGTTGAGTCTTAGGTCTAGATAGGTTAGATTGGAGCTCGGAAATGAAATAGTGGTTTTAGATTGTAATTCGCTCCAAATGACATACATGTCATTTGAAGCGAAATCCGGTCTTTATGTGATTCCGCTCCAAATAGGTCGAAGTAGTTAATTCCGCTCCTGAAGTAATCATGTGATTCCGCTCCTGATGTTTCTTGTTAATTCCGCTCGTAATACTCATGTCAGTAGGAGCGGAATTGGGGCATCTATAAATAGGGTCTGGCTGTTGTCATTTGTAACTTTGGAGCGAAATCAGGTCATAGTGTTGGTGTCGAAACTCTGTCAAAATTACATCAGAAACACTTGTAAAGCTTGTAATCAGTAATAGAAGGAAGTTAAAAAGATCTGAGCTGTTTGTGACTTCGTTTACGTTGATTCCGCCTTCGTATTTGAAGATGAACTACCTTAAACTGACTGTTTAGGGTCTCAACAACGGTCCAACAAGTGGTATCAGAGCTCAGGACGAGGAGTCCATACCATAGCAGCTTGATTCTACCAGAATTTCTCATTTCTACTCACTTCTTCTTATATTTTTCTGATTTGAACGCGTTCCAACGGTCGGAATGGCTTGATTTTCGAGTATGTTGTGTAAAACTTAGAATTAACAAACCCTACAAAGAATCAGTTTAAAATTCGAAGTAAAAATGGTAAAAATAACCTAAAAACCTGATTCCGCTCGTAAAGTTCTTCGCTAATTTCGCCCTAAAAGGTTAATTCTGCTCGAGATTTAATTGTTGATTTCGCTCGTAATCAGAAAAATCTGATTCCGCTTGTGAGACATTTTCTGATTTCGCTCAAAATCAGAGTTTTTTCTGATTCCGCTCGAAATCAGAATTTAGCTCGAGAGTTACATTCTGATTCCGCTCGAAATCAGAATTTAGCTGATTTCGCTCATAAGCTGATTTCACTCGAAATTAGTTGTTTATCAAAACTTCAAAAATTTTCTAAGTGTTTGCTGATTTTTTCAGGTACGTACAAGATGGATGATTTCAATCCGTTCTATGATGTTTTTGCGTTTGCCAGAGACGGTGGAAATGATACATCTTCGAGTAACACCAATGAGAACACACCGAATCAAAAGAAAAAGCTATCGGATGCATTGGAGGTTGAAAGTGCTTTCGGAACCTACAACAAACCCCCGAAGCTGATGGCTATCAAAGATTACAGTCGGTGGGCCAAGAAGTTTGAAGATTGGTTGATGGCTTTTGCTTTTCCTAGCTGTAAGAGTCTAAAAAATGGATATCAAAATGGCAAAAAAGGTGAAACCTTAACAACAAATGAGGAGATAGATTTGTTTGTTGCTGAGCAAAAATGTATTGCGTTGCTGTTTCAGTCCGTCAGAGAAGATATAATATCTTTGATCGAATACTCTAGTGCTACAGATCTCTGGAACAAATTGAAAAACAAATGTATAGGAAGCGAAGAAATTGTGAAAAACAAAAAGAAACTACTTAGAAAAGAGTTTGATTTGTTTGGGTGTTTAAAGAATGAATCAGTTTGTAAAATGATTGAAAGGTTTGGGCATCTGAAGCTGGAACTGGCGAGACACGACATTGTTAATTCTCGAGAAGAGCTAGTCGACAAATTGTTTGATGCATTGCCAGATGAGATGGATTGGCAATATTATGCGTTGATGCTAAAGAATACTATCAAGCCACCAGAAGATTTGACAGTTGACTTGCTGATTAAAAGATTAGAAAGTCACGAGTTGGAGTTAAAGAAAACACACAAAGTCAATCATTCGTCTTATCAGCAAAACTTGGATTTGTATTATCCAAAGAGTATGATGCCAAAGAACACATCTCCCAAGACTGCGTTTTCTGCTGAAAATGTTTCCAAAACAAGCAAAGAAAGTCAAAGCAGTGGATATCACAGTGAATCTTCATCAAATTCAAACCAGTCTGATGCAAAGAATTTATTTCAATGCAACATCACTGTAGACTTAAAGAATGCTCAGAATTTCAGCGAGGAGTCTGCCAAACAACAGATGGTTTTCCTAGCATCTGTGCTAGAATCTTATGAAAGTCTTGTAGCAGGGAAGATAGGCAACACCAACTTGACAAAAGAAGATTATGATCAGATAGATCCTGAGGAGATGGAACTAATCGACATAAGGTGGTGTATGGCCAGTGCAGTTCGTCGAGCACAGCGTTTCATGGAGATAACTGGGAGGAAGTCAATTGGTGGACCATCTACCAAGTTGGGCTTTGATAAGTCTAAGGTGACGTGCTTCAAGTGCAAACAGAAAGGTCACTTTAAGCGTGAATGCAGAAATGCGTATGCTGATGAATCTGAAAACCCGTTCAGAGAAGATTACTACAAGAAGGCGATTTATCATCAGAATAAATCAGAACCGCCAAGGATGAAGTAGCTTGAGGATAACAAAGAAAAATCTAGAGCTCTTTCAGTGATTCACGACGATGAAGGTTACGACTGGAGCGAGTTGTTACCTGAGGACGATGCGGTTGGATATGCATTTGTCACACCCCCAAAATCCACCTGCGGTGTATCACCGCTTGGAGGCGTGACTGACCAGGATCCAGCCACCAATCATATTGAACAAGCATGTAAGTAAGTATAAAAATCCAACCAATACAATTGGTGTCCAAACAAAACATAGTTTAAGTTGCAAGCGGAAGCATAACGATTAAAATCAAAACAAAATATAAGTTCAAACGTTTCAATGTTTCACATGGCAAACAGCTGTCCATGTCCCACAACGACTCTTCCCCATGCAAGCTCCTGCTAAACCTATTGACCTGCAAAGCATGTAGTAACGAGTCAACAGCAAAGTTGAGTGAGTTCACTGTTGGGTGCCGGTTTTAGTTATTCCAAAAACAGTTCCCTTTAACTGGCATCCTTGCCGTGGGGGTTACCCCATAGTTGAAAACGTGTTTTGTTTATTCCCGTTTACTCTGGCACTCCAGCCATGGGGGCTACCCCATGATTAATTATCTGGCTCTCTGGCCGTGGGGGGTACCCCATGTATGTACTACTAGACTTGTTACCATATCGACTGCTGACTGTAGTCATGTTTATGTGCCCTGAACTGTCAATGTCTATCATCATTGACGTGCCCAGATCCATTAGTTCACGCCCGTCCTCTGCGGTACGGTGTGAGGCTTGTCAAACCTAAATAGCGCTATCTAACTAATGACCCGCTCGCCATTGGCCCGGCGATTAAGTCGATATAAAAAGGAGGGACTTCGTGATAGAGTTTTGGTCTAGTAAAAGTTAACTGTCCATGAGGACGAGGAATTATAATCCTGAACCCGTACTGTCCTACCCAAGAAAGGACGAGGAATCCATATTCCTTAACCCATTCCCAACCCCTGGGAATCCCATTCTTTGTAGAAAGTGTGAACTCACCTTAGGTTAGCTCGGCGGATAAACGAAAGGTCAATCGAGCTGCTAGAGGTCAACCACGTCCTAACATGGTTACCATACAAGTCAGGTTTTGGTTCAAGTAGTGCACGTATGTTTACACATAAGCTAACAAGTTACGAACATGTATTGATCATGGCAAACACGTAAATCACTCAAATAGTCATAACATATCCGAACCTTGTGCGATCAAAAGATTGGGCTCGCACAAGTCTAACGGCCTTGTGCGAGTCACCCATTGAAACCCAGTAGTACCTGGCCCAATAACATGCAACCCAATCAATACGGCCCACTATTAAACGAATAAACAGCTTGTGC
The DNA here is from genome assembly GCA_030545235.1 of Helianthus tuberosus. NCBI lineage: Eukaryota > Viridiplantae > Streptophyta > Magnoliopsida > Asterales > Asteraceae > Helianthus > Helianthus tuberosus. Next base: position 2,282,192 of record JARYGA010046293.1, read on the forward strand.
GATTCAATTCATCTTGTACGATTATAAGATGTCTTGTGCGATTTGTGTCATTTGTGCGATTGTTCTTTTGGGCTTTGAGGCCCAACAGTTATCAAAACATAACTTGTGCGATCCATTTCACCATCCGAATTTTATGCCATTTAGTTACAAATAAATCAACAGTCTCCAAATTTCCATTCGGTCAATTCAATCATTACTAACAGTTTCCAAACCAACAATAATCGATCAACAAAGGCTCTAACATCAATTCTTATGAACCCTAAACATAATCAAAACATGAACAATAAACATAACACTTAAACATATTAACAGTTTCAATGATAACGCCTACATCCAACTATTCTATCAGTCTGATTACATGTAATGGTCCAAATAGGTGTGTATGAAATTCGTTATACCTTGCCATATCACAAGCAATTTAATTACAATATCCATTTAACAAAACACATATTTGAAATCAAGCAATCATTCGGTTCATGTGTATAGTCACATATCCCAACCCCAACAACAAGACATCATTTAATTCCCATCACATTGATAACTTTGGCTACTCTGACAACACACATGGGCCGCCCACTTGCTTGTTTAAAGTTATCCCCTTTGACTAAACAAACATTCTATTGGACCGATAATATGCTTCTGTCATCTAATTTAATGTTCACATATATTCCAACCAACATGTTAACATGCATAACTCACAGAATGTTTATTAACTTTAACAAGTGGGTGATAAATATACTAACCAAAGAATTAAGTGTACCAGTAATGGAGGGATAAGTCTTCGCAGAAAAGAAAGGCTTCGAGGACAAGGTAGTTACCGCCGATTCAAGAAGAGAGAAAATAGAGTACTAGGGTTAATATGGTTTCCAACTACACGTACATATTCCTAGATCTACCTTTAAGCGACATTTACAAATATTGGGCCAAGTTATTCAGGCCTGGTGACATGTGTGTGGGCCGAGGAGAGTGGTAAGGAACCAAAGCCCAAAGGCTTGTATGATCGGGTTGTTGTTGTGCGACCCGAGTTTATATAATCACATAATCATAACAACATAACATTCAATTAATCAACAAAGTTCCCATAATCACATAACGTAACATTCAATTAATACCTCATATATCGTAATCACATATTGTTCACACAAGTTACATCAAAGTACAAAGAAGGTTCTAAAATACGAGTTGTCACAGCATTCATGGCAAAATCTGAAACTGTTCCTTGGAAAGATGACAGAACTGAAGAACAGAAGTATGGTTACAGAAAACAGTTAGCTATAAACAAAATGATCAGAATATCTGGTATTTTTTATGAGGCAAAAAGTGCAAATAGATGGGATCCAGACAGGGAGTGTTATCTTGCCCCTATGGAAACATTGCTGTTGATCATAAAACTCTTGATTTGGAAACGATAATCCAAGAGTATAAAATTGAAGATGATTATTGACAAAAGAAATGGTGGGGAAGCGGTGAAGATGATGAGAAAGAAAAGAAGGAGAAAGAAGAGAAAGAGAATGGACAAAAATACTACTCACTTCACCGACAAAGAATGTTTGATCTTGAAGCCATGATTTGTTATCCCTGAAGAATGGATTATCATGCGGGCACCAAGAGTCAATGATCTGTACGTGTTGGACATGAGCATAGCTACTACAACCACGGGTCAGGCTCATTGTTTTGTGTCTAGAGAAACGGAGAAAGAATCGAAGTTGTGGCACCGGAAGATGGGGCATATACATCTTAGAAAAATGAATCAATTGGTACACAATGATTTGGTTCTTGGAGTTAATATCAAAGGTTTTCATCTGGAAGGGGAGTGCATTAGTTGCATCAAAGGCAAGCAGAAGAAAAAGTCACACCCTAAAAAGCAAGTCAATTCAGTTTCCAGACCGTTAGTGAGACTACATATGGATTTGTTTGGTCCAGTAAACGTCAAAAGTATTATAGGGGATCTCTACTGTCTTGTGGTTACTGATGATTATTCCAGATTTTCGTGGGTTTCATTCTTGAAATCGAAAGATGAAACATTTGATAGTTTGATGGCGTTGTTCAGAAAGATTGAAAATCTGTACCAAAGGCGTATCAGAAGAATAAGAAGTGATAATGGTACTGAATTCAAGAACAACAAGATGGAAGAATTTTGTGAACAAAGAGGTATATTGCATGAGTTTAGTGCTCCGTACACTCCGCAGCAGAATGGAGTCGCAGAACGCAAAAACAGGACGCTAATCGAAACGGCCAGAACAATGCTTGCTGATTCAAAGCTACCGATAAATTTTGGGCAGAAGCAGTTTCCGCCGCATGCTATACGCTCAATAGAGTTCTCACAGTAAAGAAATTCAACAAAACACTCTTTGAGTTGACCAATAATCGCAAACTGAATCTGAAGTATCAGGAACCGTTTGAGTCACCCTGTACTGTTCTAGAGCCTTTTGGAAAGTTTGGTCCGAAGAGTATTGAAGGGATATTCATAGGTTATGCAAGTCCATTACGACGAGTCTTCGTTCCAAGTCTGAAGCGGATTATTGAAGCTCCAAATGTTGAGTGTCAGGGGTATACTATGTCGTCTCAAAATCCCAGTGACTCATGGCGTTTTAATTACGATAAACTGTGGAATTCGTTTGACATGGAAGAAGAGAAGGAAGAAGAAGAGGATTTCTTTGATGAGTTGGATATTCTAAGAGAGTATGAAGAATCGCAGGAAAGGTTTCCAGCTGAGTATTCAAGAAGACCGCAACGAGCTTCAAATGATGATGAAGCAGGTCCAAGCAATGCTGGTGAACATGATGATGTCCAACAAAATGAAGTTTCTCAAGATAATCAGTCGACACAGAATGATAATCAGGAATCTGAGAACATGCCAGTGTTTGATCGTGGTGATTCAGATTCTGAGGGGGAGCAAATTCAGATTTCAGGTCAAACAAACCCAGTCAGTGAACAAGATGCAAATCAGAATGTTACTAATCTGGAAGGTGATGTCGATGTTCAAGGCGAAGTAATGCCACGAACTCTTTCATATCATCCAGAGGAATTGATCATTGGAGAATTGCAGACAGGTGTTTGCACTCGAAGACAGATTGATAAAGGGCTTACATGTTTTTATACAAAAGTTGCGCCTTTGCAAACTGAATTCTCATTGAGTTATTTTATCTCGCAGGTTGAACCAAGGACTTATAAAGAGGCGCTTACAGAAGATTCTTAGGTTAATGCAATGCAGGAGGAGTTGAGTCAATTCGAAAAATTAGGAGTGTGGAAGTTAGTGGATTTGCCAGATGGTCAGAGGAAGATAAATACCAAGTGGGTGTTCAAGTGTAAGAGAGACGATAGAGGAGTTGTGGTTCGTAACAAAGCTCGACTCGTAGTCCAGGGTTTCAGTCAGCAGGAGGGTATAGATTTTACCGAAGTGTATGCTCCTGTAGCTCGACTAGAAGCTATCAGAATCTTTCTAGCATTTGCATCATGGAAAATCTTCAAAGTTTATCAGTTAGATGTTAAATCGGCGTTCCTTTATGGGAAGGTAAAAGAGGAGGTTTATGCCGGTCAGCCACCGGGCTTCACCGATCCACTTCACAAAGACAAGGTCTACTTGCTAGACAAAGCGCTGTATGGTTTAAACCAGGCCCCGAGAGCTTGGTACGAGACATTGTCTCAACACCTACTAGCCAACAGCTTCGTTCGAGGAAAAGTGGATGCCACTCTCTTCACTAAAGAGGTCGACGGACATCTTTTGATAGTTCAAATTTACGTGGACGATATCATATTTGGGTCAACAAATGAGGATCTATGCAAAGATTTTGAACGAGTAATGAAGCAGAAATTCGAAATGTCATCGATGGGTGAGATAAAATTCTTTTTGGGTCTGCAGGTTGATCAACTACCCAAAGGAATTTTCATACATCAAACGAAGTACGTTCATGATATCTTGGAGAAATTCGAGATGTCAGTTTCTACTCCAGCAGCCACCCCATTAGCAACGAATCATGGGATAAACCCTGATCTCACCGGAGAGAAGGTAGATGAAACGATGTATCGTTCCATGATCGGATCGCTGATGTATTTGACAGCTTCAAGACCCGATATCATATACCCAACCTGCCTCGCAGCAAGATTTCAATTTAACCCAAGCGCATCGCATATGGTGATTGTGAAAAGGATATTACGCTACCTGAAAGGAACTCCATCGTTGGGGTTGTGGTATCCAAGAGAAGGCGATTTTACGCTCGAAGGTTATTCCGATTCCGATTTCGGATGCTGCAAAGTTAATGCTAAATCAACAACAGCAGGGTGCCAGTTCTTTGGACCACGATTGGTCACTTGGCAATGCAAAAAGCAAACCTCTGTGGCTTTATCCACATGTGAAGCGGAGTATGTTTCTGCTAGCAGTTGCTGCTCACAGATTTTGTGGATCCAGCAACAGATGCGCGACTACGGTTTGCAATTTCTAAACACCCCTATCTTTGTTGATAATGAGGCAGCGATTAACATTACTAAAAATCCAGTACATCACGCTAAAACCAAACACATTGAAATTCGTCATCACTTCATTAGAGATTGTTTTGAGAAGAAGTTGATACGAATTGAGAAAATCCACACTGATGAGCAAAAAGCTGATTTACATACCAAAGCTTTTGATAAAGCACGTTTTCAATATTTGCTAAAATTGAATGGTATGAAGCTTTTATCGGTGTTGGAGGAGATAATTGGCGTTGATGAAGGAGACATTGTAGATGATGTTGAGAAGCAATCTGCAATCTGAAAATTACCCTATACTCCCCTTATTGAAAACGTGGGACACACCATTGCAGATTGCTTCTCAACATCATCTACAATGTCTGTAAGACTGAATATCGGGATCTGGATACGGGAGTATATTCAAGAGGTGGGACACACGTATAAGTTCAAGTCTCTAAAACACTAAATCCGTATCCTGGACAGATTGAAATTTGTGTGAGAATTTAAGTGGATCAGTATATCGACAATCTAAGCGAATTGTTTAATTCTGAGTATGTAATTGAAGCTTAATGGTACTTGTGATTTGTCGAATAGCTGATATGATTCCCTAACACGCTCATAAAAAATATGTTTGTAAATAGTTTATCTTTTATTTCATTTTAGTTCTGCATTTTATTTCTAGTTTAGAAACTTTTTTAAAAATTCAAAAAGATTTTATATTTCTGCTTTATTTTTGACAAACCAAAGTGGAGAGTTGATCTTCGGATTCGAAAGCTGAAAGCAGATGCAGAAGATTTCTGGACTGGAGGATGAGTCGTGAGCTAAACATGATAAGTTTGAGATGTTGAACAGTTTAAAGCAAGTTCATTAATTTGAAACTTGTAATTTTCAAAAAATCAAATTGAACAAAATGTCAGTGTGTATTATCTCTGATCAACCAAGGTCATTAAATTGGACTTGGTAGATTAATTGAGTAATCAGAGTCATTAATTTGGACCCGAGTACTTAAGTGGATTTCTATCACTGAAGATTAAATGGTAAGTTTTGATTTGAAAGTGTTATTATCATATATCTTATATTTGGGTAGAGTATATGCAGGTTTCAGGAATCTCCATGGCAATGAAAAAGTCAAAGATTGAACCAGAATTAGAGCCCTAGTCTACCGAGAGGGGGAGTCTGTGAAAGGGGGAGTCAGATTCTGGATCAATAATCAAAGGGGAGATTGGAGATAGAGCTAGGATAAGATCTGAACCTGTGTGAAGAAAGAGTTTTTGCTATGAGAAGATAGAGTTGAAAAAGACCAAGACTGAAGACTCAATGCCGAAGACTTCGTCAACATCCAAGGGGGAGTCTGTTGGTGCACTAAATGTCTGATGACTACGTCTGAGTTGAGTCTTAGGTCTAGATAGGTTAGATTGGAGCTCGGAAATGAAATAGTGGTTTTAGATTGTAATTCTGCTCCAAATGACATACATGTCATTTGAAGCGAAATCAGGTCTTCATGTGATTCCGCTCCAAATAGGTCGAAGTAGTTAATTCCGCTCCTGAAGTAATCATGTGATTCCGCTCCTGATGTTTCTTGTTAATTCCGCTCGTAATACTCATGTCAGTAGGAGCGGAATCAGGGCATCTATAAATAGGGTCCGGCTGTTGTCATTTGTAACTTTGGAGCAAAATCAGGTCATAGTGTTGGTGTCGAAACTCTATCAAAATTACATCAGAAACACTTGTAAAGCTTATAATCAGTAATAGAAGGAAGTTAAAAAGATCCGAGCTGTTTGTGACTTCGTTTACGTTGATTCTGCCTTCGTATTTGAAGATGAACTACCTTATACTGACTGTTTAGGGTCTCAACAACGGTCCAACACCAGGAACAGCACCAATTGCCAAAGCACCTTACCGTTTGGCACCCGTAGAAATGCAAGAATTAAAGAAACGATTAGATGAGTTGCTGGAAAAAGATTTATACAACCAAGTTCGTCGCCATGGGGAGCGCCAATACTGTTCGTTAAAAAGAAAGACGGATCGATGCGTATGTGCATTGACTACCGTGAATTGAACAAGGTCATGATTAAGAATCGGTACCCATTACCGAGAATCGATGATCTGTTCGACCAACTGCAAGGAGCTCGATTTTTCTCTAAAATCGATTTAAGGTCAGGATATCATCAATTAAAGGTACAGGAAGAGGATATTCCTAAAACCGCATTTAGAACGAGGTATGGTCATTATGAATTTACTGTCATGCCATTTGGTTTAACCAATGCCCCAGCTGCATTTATGGACACGATGAACCGAATATGTAAGACATATTTGGATAAATTCATAATTGTCTTCATAGATGATATTCTAATTTATTCTAAGAATAAAAAGGATCATACAAAGCATTTGCACGCACTTCTAAGTTTATTAAGAAAGGAAAAGCTTTACACTAATTTTTCAAAGTGCGAGTTTTGGTTAGAACAGGTACAATTTCTTGGACATTTAGTTAATCATGAAGGAATTCATGTGGATCCCACAAAGATCGAGGCAATCACTAATTGGAAAACCCCTGAGTCACCAACCGAGGTTAGAAGTTTCTTAGGATTGGACGGTTATTATAGAAGATTTATTCAAGATTTTTCTAGAATAGCCATTCCTTTAACTAAGTTAACTTGTAAATCTGTTAAGTTTGAATGGGGATTAAAACAAGAAGAAGCTTTTAGAATTCTTAAGCAAAGATTAACTAATACACCCATATTAGCGTTACCAGAAGGAACTGAAGACTTTGTAGTCTATTGTGACGCTTCTAAGTTAGGTTATGGATGTGTATTAATGCAACGCCAAAAAGTTATAGCATACGCCTCTCGACAACTTAAGAATCATGAAGAGAATTATTCAACCCATGATCTAGAATTAGGAGCTATAATTTTTGCTCTTAAGATTTGGAGATATTACCTTTACGGTAGTAAGTTTACCATATTCACAGATCATAAGAGTTTAAGGTATGTTTTCGAGCAAAAGGAGTTGAATATGAGACAAAGACGCTGGATGGAGATGCTTAGTGATTATGATTGTAATATCCAGTATCATGAAGGAAAAGCAAATGTAGTGGCAGATGCTTTAAGTCGAAAGTATCATGAAAATCCAAAAATGGTACATTCTCTTAAATTAAATCTACAAGTAGATTTAAATGATCAGATAAGAGAAGCACAAGAATCAGTAATCAAGGATGATACTGAAAAGCTAAAAGGTATGCTAAAAGAATTAGAACAAGGAATAGATGGAATATGGAGATTCCATAAAAAGAGAATGTGGAAACCTAAATTAGGAAACCTACGTCATCGTATATTAGAAGAAGCCCATAAGTCTAAGTATACGATGCATCCAGGAAATGATAAAATGTACCAGGATTTAAGGAAAAAATTCTGGTGGATAGGAATGAAGAAGGATACAGCAGCTTATGTTTCTAAATGTTTAACTTGTTCACAAGTTAAAGCTGAACACCAGAAACCCTCAGGTTTGTTACAGCAATTAGAAATGCCAGTATGGAAATGGGAATTAATAACAATGGATTTTGTTACTAAATTACCCAAAACAAGGAAAGGTAATGATACAATCTGGGTGATTGTAGATAGGCTAACTAAGTCAGCTCATATCCTACCAATGAAGGAAACTTTCAGTATGGAACAACTAGCTAAATTATATGTAAATGAAATTGTTTCATTACATGGAATTCCTTTATCAATTATTTCTGATAGAGATAGCCGATTTACCTCTCATTTTTTATCAAGTTTCCAAAAAGCCATGGGAACTAAGTTAAAACTAAGCACAGCTTATCATCCTCAAACGGACGGACAAAGCGAAAGGACAATTCAGACAATGGAGGACATGCTTAGAGCTTGTGTAATTGATTTCGGAGGTAATTGGGATGATCACTTACCTTTAATAGAATTTTCTTATAATAATAGTTATCACACAAGTATCAATGATGCACCATTCGAAGCACTTTATGGACGAAAGTGCCGAACCCCAGTCTGTTGGGCAGAAATTGGGGAAAAGCAACTATCTGGACCTGAGATAGTGCAGGAAACAACCGACAAGATTATTCAAGTCAAGGAACGACTGAAAGCAGCACGTGATCGACAAAAGAGTTATGCTGATAACCGACGCAAACCCTTGGAATTTCAAGTAGGAGATAAAGTATTGTTGAAGGTCTCTCCTTGAAAAGGAGTGGTAAGATTCATCAAAAGAGGGAAGTTAAGTCCCAGGTATGTTGGACCTTTTGAGATTATTAGAAGAATAGGACCTGTAGCCTATCAGCTACAACTGCCAGAGGAAATGGCAGGAATACATGATGTGTTTCATGTATCTAATCTCAAAAAGTGTTTAACTGATGAATCACTAATAGTACCTCTTAAGGATATAGAGGTAAATGAACAACTCAAGTTTATAGAAAGGCCTCTACAGATTGAAGACAAGAAAGTCAAGAATCTCAAACATAAGAGATTAGTTCTGGTCAAAGTAAAGTGGGACTCCAAAAGAGGACCTGAGTATACATGGGAGCTTGAATCTGAAATGCAAAGGAAATATCCACACTTGTTCCAGTAGATCTCGAGGACGAGCTCTAAAACAAGGTAGGGAGGATGTAACAATCCTGAATAAACCGACACTCTTGAATATTTTCGACACCCTAGAATATTTTAAATATAACCCGTATGTGAAAACCGAACCCGAAATATATTAAATAGTATTTAAAATAAATAAAAACTGAAATTATAAGTTGAGGAGGGCCGCGTAGGACCCACCCCAACCTTACGCGGGCGGTATGAAGGTTGAAACCTGAATTCGTTGATTCTTTAAGTTCAGGCGGGCCGCGTAAGACCCTTGATCAGTCTACGCGGGCCGCGTGAGATAAAAATGTGGCGCAGCCCGGTGATGACACGTGTCATCATCGTGTCGAGCCAAGTAGATGACCCGGATAAGCTACCCCGTTGACCAGGGTTGACGCGGGCCGCGTAAGGCCTTGCCTTGTGTTACGCGGGCCGCGAGAGAACCGAGATCAGCACCTATATAAGAAAGCAACGGGTTTTCGTTTTCCGTCGTTCATTTCTTTCATTCTCAATCTCAATTTCTGATAGTAGAGATAATACGCGGGTATTATACCCCCTTAATTAGCGAAGTTCTGCTCCGTTGTAAGTATTATAACCCCTGGATACGTATTAGATACGCTGCCCGATTGATCTAGGATTCCGTAATGGCTGTCGTTGTTCTGCCCGACGTAGTCATTGGAATGCCGTCTCGAGGAGGGTATTGCTAATGTTAAAATGGGTTATTATACTAACACGTGTACATTTGTGTAAATTTTAGATTATCACCAGGAAACCCTTACGAAAAATCTAAGACAGCAATGTGAGTAATCTCCTTTTTGTTAACAGTTTTTACAAAACCTTAACTATTTTACAATGCAATTTAGCAGTGATTGAGTCTTTGTAATTCTTCAATTACTGCCGGTATGTTGGGGTTTTGTATACAAAATGTACTACACTGTGAGTAGTAAGTCAAGATGACAATACGTTACCATTGGACAATGAGTTAGCCAATGTGTAATATGACCCACAAGTCAGGATTGACAGTACTAATGGAGTAATTGTGTAGATATAAACATTGTAATCGCTCTCAATACTGTTTAAATTTAATTAATGTTTCTTGATTAAACTGGGATTCACTCACCAGTATTTCCCACTGACAAATGTTTTTAAAACGCATTTCAGGTAACACAATGTGAAAGCCAAATTAGAAGCCAGCTGGACAGCACTGAAGGCTTGGAAAAGTGGCTATAAAAGTTACCTAAATAAAGAAGGCGTTTTAATTCAAATAAAATGGGATTTATCCCTGTAAATCAGCTTGTAATAAAAACTTGGGTTTTATCCCAATATGTTTATTTATATAAGTGGTGGTATTTTACTCTGATAAACATTTCCTAACTACGGTCCTGATGAAAAATTCCGCTGCCAAATTAAACGACACATGATACCACCGAAACTAGTTCGCGGCCGCCCGTTCCCGGGGATCAGGGATCGGGAGTTGCGACACCTCTAGACCAAGGAATTGGTAGATTTCAGTTGGAATTTTAGGTGCAGACCAATTTTGCATGGATTCAATTTTGGCAGGATCAACATGTATTCCAGCTTCATTAACTACATGCCCAAGGAAATGCACTTCCCGAATCTAAAAGTCACACTTCGTTAGTTTTGCATAAATAAATGCTCTGTGTGCTCCTCCTTAGTCTTAGAGTAGATCAGGATATCGTCTATAAATACGATGACAAACTTGTCAAGGTAGGGTTTGCACACGCGATTCATAAGATCCATGAAGACCACTGGTGCATTGGTTAACCCGAACGACATGACTAGGTACTCGTAATGGCCGTACCGAGTTCTGATCGGACTCTCAACTGATGATAGCCCGATCTTAGATCGATTTTAGAATAAAAACTAGAACCTTTTGTTTGGTTGAACAAGTCATCAATTCGGGGAAGTGGATACGATTCTTAATAGTCACCTTGTTCAGCTCCAGTCAGGCATTATACCCCTTTATCTCAGAATGGTAGCGTCTTGTCACATTCATGCAGAGGAAATGGAAATTTTTTATAGGTATCAATTATGATATTTCGGTTGCAGTTGGTTGTAGTAGATGGCCATCTTTCGGTCAACGAGGTAGTAAACACGAAACAAAAGGGTCGATAAAGTATATATAAGTATGGCTCATTGCTCCTAGAGTAATGTTCTCAAAGAGAGATTTAATCAAGCGGGGATTCATGCACAACAGAGTTAGACAAGAACTATAGTGTTCATGAAGCACAACGGAATAAGACGTGAAAACATACCAAAGTGTAGCCGCAATGTCACACCCCCAAAATACCACGTGCGGAAACCCCCACGAGGCATGTGATGTACCAGGATCTAGCCACCAATCACATCGAACTCACACAAGATTTAAATAAAAACTTTCATTTATTATGATGAAGTATTACATTACATAAAGTTTAACTCAACGCATACAGCGGAAGCATAAACCATCAGTTATGTATTTAGTAAACCAAGTGTGTGAAAATTAATAGACTTGTCCCATGTTTCCATGCGGCACGACCCATGACCAGTCCAGCATCCCAGACAGCAAGTTCCACATTCCACATATCAATAACCTGCGAGCATGCACACAAGTATATCAGACAACGCTGGTGAGTTCATAGTTTTATGAAAACGTTTGGTTACCAAGTGTTTAATCCAGTTTAATAACAACTCCGATAGTGATGTTGATAATAACTCGAGTACCGTACAAGATGGCTTCCAGATTTTTTTGCCCGTCCCCAATACCCCCTATCTAAGCATTGGTCATGATTTAAGGTCATTAGTTCACACCTGTCACACCCCGACCGCGTAAAACAACAAATCGCGGCGGAAACATCGGGGAGTGTTGTAACAGAATTAATTGTCTCAAATCCATGGCAATTGAAGTTTTGTTTTATTGATTGAAAGTGCTACAATGTCTAAATAAACAAAGAAGTACAACACAATTAACTAGTCTTGCATCTTTTAATGTCACTAAGGCACAGGTCCGCCTAAGTATGTCTTGATAAGTCCTATGCTTCATCTCCTGAAAACACATGTGAAAATAGGTACGTCAGCATAAAAAATGCCTGTGAGATACATAGGTTTTGTGAAAACAGAATTCATGACTTATGTTTGAGAAAATGTTTAGTCATGAACCTTGTAATTTGCTTTGTCTTGTAAATCATTTGAAAAACGATAAGATAAGATGATATGTATAGATAAGTGAATAATGTATGGTTAAAGGAATAACCATATAAAATGAGTTTGTATAAGATAAGTTGTTTGTAAATCAATGTCTTGTGAAAAGTATGTTACTTGTATAAAATGTTCTATGTCTCAAACTGAAATGATTCAATTAACGCTACGACATGTAATACCATACAAACACTTATATATAGGAAGTACCAGCGGCGTATCCACCATGTTTGTATCATATTACACATGCATCGTTACTTAATCACTTAATCAAACCAAACCACCAAATTAATGTTTAACAATTGTAGAAATGTTTATGTATTGTAAGTAATGTAAAGTTAAACGAATAACCTTATAGTAGCATATCAAAAGTATACTTTGGATTTATAAGTAACATATTAAACTATGTTTTGGTTTCATAAGTAACATATCAAAATATGCTTTGGATGTGATAAATAACATATTAAACTATGTTTTGGTTTTGTAAATAACATATTAAAATATGCTTTAGATGTTTAACAAAATATATGTTGGTTTGTACAATACCACACATGAGAGTATATAAAAATATACTTTAATAGTGTGATTTAAGAATTCATTCAGACCTGGTGCATCAAAATACACCTTTGAGACTATAGAAATACCACAAAGGCAATCCCTATTTGGATGGAGCAACAAATTGGTTTCAGACATTCCATGACAACAGGAATGGGGTGTCAAATCCTATAGCGCTATATCATACTAACAATCGGTCTGGTGAACATAAAATAAGTACAATTCAACAGTTTATTTTATGTTCTTTGAGAAATTAATGTTTAAACCATAGATAGTCATTTAGTTTGTCAAAAGATAGATAATAACTTGTATGATCAAATGTCAAAAGGTAAGTATGTGATGAAAACAGATGTACTAAGTAATGCACACAATGGGCACACGTAGCATGAAATGTAATGTAAAACGATGTACTAAGTACGCACTCAATGGGCATACATAGCATAAACTGAAATGAAATCATGTACTATAATGTACTAATGAACATAACCGATATATGATGTGAAAACAGGAAAGCATGAAAGTAACAAGTAGGCACATGTGTTCCACCCCAAAAACAGTTTGGAAAACAGTAAAAGAGGGGTCTATGTACTCACTTGAGATTGCTCAGAAGTCCTAGGATAACCACCAAGCAATGCTAGAGATCACGGAAATCAAACGGCACCTAATATAGGTAACTATGTTAAATAACCGGACCTAAATCGGAAGACTGGGTAGTATTAGGGTTTGTAAACCAAACGAGTGTGGAGACTCGTGTGATATGGTTTAACAAAGCCTACATACTATTTGAAACTTAACCTAAGTGTCTACGACCCATTACGACCCGTTTAGGTAGCTTATGCTACTTTAACGCGTCGTTCGCGTGAAACGCGTTCGGACCGCCTAACTAGCCCTATGACAAGTGTTATATGCCTAAACATGTTACATAATCAGTTATGTGACAAAAGTTTAGGTTACATATGCTTAATTACCAATTATATATGAAAAGGGTATTCTGGTAATTTACCTAAGGCATATAAACTACCTATCATACAACTACTTAAACGATGTGACCATAGGGTATAACCTCGGAAGGTTATTCCCTACCTACTATGGTCACCTACTGTGTTTGGTCGGATCCTAATGATCGACCAAACTGGGTCGGGTTTGAGGTATAAGCGATTTATTAGATCGCTTACCCTACGACCCTAGACAACGTGGTAATCAGTAGGCATAGTCCCAAGGGACTATAACCATCGTGATTACAATCACGTTGCGAAGTTCAAACGAACTTCGCATTGACCATTACTGGTCAATGCTGAAAGTCAAACAAAGTTTGACTTTCTGACTCGAAAAGCAGTAAAAATAAGGAAAAGAACGAAAGAATACTTACGAAGGGTCCCCGAATGCTAACCCAGATCAAAATAGCTCAGGTATGAAACGAAGGTTCCAACTTAGAGCTTTCTTAATCAGATTTGTGGGTTTTGGGGTTGTGGGTGGATGGGTATTTATAGAAAAGGTAGAGCCGTTAGGATCGTTTCTTGAATATCGTGCCACGATCCGAGCCGAACACTTGTCACAAAGTTGTGGTGGCTAGAAACTTGTTCTTATCTGCTGACTAGACCCGTTTAAAATGTGTGGACACGAATCGATCAGCTGCAACTTGCTAAAAAGACATTGAATCTGGTCAGATCAGTCACTCGCGTAGCGCTACGGATAGAGCCTTAGGGCTCGCGCTACGCTAGTGCCTATCTGATTCAGAATTGTTTCAAAAGTGACAGGTTTAGTCCCTGCACCCCTTTTAAGCGATTTTCGATGCGTTTGAACCCCGTTAACCTCATTTCAAGGCTCTAAAATGAAGTTAAAGTATAGGGAACTCAAAACATGTTCAAAAATATCTCAGATGTCGGTTCGTTTGGTCGTACGAACGCGATGTTCGCTTAATTACGACGGAATGCGCATAAGCGCGAAAAACGATCCAAAAGACGAAACGAATGGATTTTTCTTAAGGCGAACACTTAAATATAATGTAGTCATGCTTACATAAATTTTTGGATGTCCAGATGTATTCAGAACGTATGTTATGCGCGAAAATGCAAACTTGTGCACTTTTTGACACTTTTAGTCCCTGAATGACCCAAAAGTTTATTTTTAGCATACCGAACCCCTCAAAGCCTATTTCTAAGCTATGTAAAGGATATTTATGGTATGTTTAACTTATTTTCATGTTCCGGAATGTCTGTTATAGTTCAAATTGGCATACTTTCGCAGTTTGTCAACTTTAGTCCCTGTAAGCGATTTAACATGTTTTTGCCATACCAAAGCCTTCAAAACTTATTTCTAAGTTATGTAAAGGTTATTTAAGGTATGTTAAGCCTATTTCACTATTCCGGAGTGTTCGTTGGATTAAACTGGTTATATTTACGCATCAGTGCGCGTATAACCTTCCAGAAAGCGATATAGTGTTTGAAATCGAACAACAATTGATATGTGCAAAAGATACACATAATTTTACAAATCCCAAGTATGAAATACAATATTTCATTGGTTTGGCATTTGTTTGACGGTTGAAATGGCTCAGGTGTTACAGTCTCCCCTACTTTAGGAAATTTCGTCCCGAAATTTAGTTTTAGAGGAAACTTGTGGAGACAGCTGTGCCGGTTTTGCCTTCAGACAAATCCATTGAGCCCTTAAGTAAAACTCTGGGCCATGTTAGGATTCTTAGCAAAGATGTCAACCCTCAAATTTAAGTCATTGTAGTAACAAAACATGGAGTTTTGAACTATAGACAGGAGAACAGTTCCCGTGAAGAATTACCATAGGAAACTTGTGTGTGCTTGAAATCAGAATTGGGTAGTGTGAGAATGAATGACATTGGTTAAGGTCCAAGACTTCTACCGTATCATTATTCTCGTCACTATAGATCTTAACACATGACAAAACTTCTTGTGGTTTCTCTGCACTGAATTGCATAATTATGTAGGCCTCCATAATTACGTAATCCCTTGCACAGTCCGCACAGTTCATTTCATAATGCGTAGAGAAAAGTCAATTGAATAAACATGAAGAGACCTGACTAGACCACCAAAGGATCTTTTCAATTAGATCAACGAACAGTCTTTTCAACTAGATCAACACATGACCTTATTAACTAGACCGTCGTACGATCTCCTTAAATAGACCACTTAAGGGATCTTTTCAATTATATCATCACATGATATTTCTAACCAGATTTTCAAATCAATCTGTTTAACTAGACCTCCTAAGGGGTCCAATTATAATATAGTACTTTAAAAATCCATGGGATTTGACTACTACGTAGAAGTCCATTAAGGATTTAAGATAGTAACTTTGGATATCCTATTAAGAATCTCTTATACAAGAAATGTAAGATTCTATGAGGATTTGGATGGATCACATACAACCATTATCATGTAAGAAAACACATAAGCACAAAATTAGTTAACTTGATTCTTTAATTTGTTATCTTTAGGTATAGATAATTAAAGCACACTAGGAATCCAATCCATGGATTTCATTTGGCACTTTAATCATTTCCAATGATCCATCTATAAAGATAGAAGGATTTTCAATAAGAGTCTGGCTTTGTTTCTTAAAAGAAACTAATGTTTAAGGTTCTTGGGGAGATCACAAGTGATCATAAAATGACAGAACCATACGAGTAGTTTGTATTTGGGTTGACATCATAAGGTTGTATCAAACATTCACACAATCGTATCAGTTTTGCAAAAATAAAAACGACGAATTTTTATTTATATAACAACTGACTTGTCTTTAAACGTCAAAGATAACAATCAAGGGAAATAACAAAACACTTGTTGTTCACTGCCGCATCATTGTTTCTGTTTGCCTTGTTGATGTTAAATGCTCATCCTCGCGCTGGAGGTGCGTTAACAAGCCTTGGGCAATTGTTTCTGTAGTGAGTAAGGTCACCACAGTTATAACATGACCCCGGAGGGAACCGTGCTTGAACAGCAGCAGGGTTTGCAGCAGCTTGATTTGCATATCGACAAACATTGATCAGATGTCCTAACCGCCCACAGTGGGTACATTTGTGACATTGCTCTTGCGCTAGATGATGACGGTTGCACTTGTTGCACAAAGGTGCGGTACCAACATAGTTTTGCCTTTTGCGAGGTTGTGCTGGTTGGTTTGGTGCAACCTGTTTGTCTTGAGCAGTTATCGCGCAGTTTTGAGAGGCCTTGCGTTTCTTCTTCTTGGGTACCTCATCCTGTTTTTCCTTTGGCTCAGTTGGAGCAGTCTTGTCAGATGGTCTTGGGTCGCCTTTTCGAAAAAGCTTTTTCTTCCTGATGTGGGATTCAGTTAGGGTGGCAGACAGTTCAATGGCTTGTCTGACAGTAGTAGGGTTGCTGCCAGTAACAATATCCTGAACTAGGTCAGGAAGACCATCAGTATATTTCTCGATCGCCTTATCCACAGGAGTAACCATAGCAGGACACAACAGGCTCAATTCTTCAAAACGGTCAGTATAGGCTCGATGTTCACCACTGTCTTGCTTCAAATCATCAAACTCCCTCTCCAAAGCTCGTAGTTCATGACGAGGGCAAAACTCCTTCATCATAAGAGCCCTAAGCTCAGCCCAAGTCTGTGCTAATGCAACCTCAGCACCGCGGTCTCTCATCACTCCGTTCCACCATGTGAGAGCCCTCTTCTGAAACACACTTGAAGAAAACTCGACCTTGCGATTTTCAGGACACTGAACGTGACGGAACGTATTCTCAATGCTCTCGAACCATTGAAGAAGCCCAGTTTCTCCCTCAGAACCACTAAATTTGAGTGGTTTAGCCGAGTTAAAAGTTTTGAAATTGCATGGGGCATTGTTGTTGTTGATGGCTTGCATCATTTGAGCATAAAGATTTGGGAAGGCAATAGCCATTTGCTGTGCGATGATTCCCGCCAGTTCGTCATTTGCCATCTGATTGTCGCGTCGAGGAGGCATTCTAAAAGAGGAAACATGAAAGGAAACGAGTGAGAGATTTAGACGAAAAGAATGAGATGAAACAAATCTGATGAAAGCAAGGGTAGTGGTCATTTGTTTGTTACTACAAAGCAACAAACGACCCGGTGAAAAGTAAATAGGTCAAAAATAATGTATTGCGAAGATATGCTCGCCTATAAGTGAACACTCATCCCAAGGATTCCCAGGTAAGCACAACTGGTCTCGCGTCTGATGAGATGTATACGAAGTGCTTGCCTAGACAGAAAACCCAGAATACAGGCATTCACCCTTCCAGTTTGCACGTGTTCACATTATTTAAAACCCAAAACCTTGACGAGAGTTTTGAAAACTCAAAGGGGTTCAAAACCATATAACAGAGGGTTCAAAACCTAGTAATCAATCATCCTAGAACAGATGATTAGTTTTCAAAGCGGTTTTGAAATTTATGTTCTTGTTGTGGTCGTCGCTTAAGGATAGGTGACAGTATTGTTTTATGACTAAACGCAAGTAAACTCGCGTTAGGGTCCTAAGAAGGTTATAGACTAGGTCAAAGCATTACTAATAACCTAATTCCCTATAACCATTGGCTCTGATACCATCTTTTCTGTCACACCCCGACCGCGTAAAACAACAAATCGTGGCGGAAACATCGGGGAGTGTTGTAACAGAATTAATTGTCTCAAATCCATGGCAATTGAAGTTTTGTTTTATTGATTGAAAGTGCTACAATGTCTAAATAAACAAAGAAGTACAACACAATTAACTAGTCTTGCATCTTTTAATGTCACTAAGGCACAGGTCCGCCTAAGTATGTCTTGATAAGTCCTATGCTTCATCTCCTGAAAACACATGTGAAAATAGGTACGTCAGCATAAAAATGCCTGTGAGATACATAGGTTTTGTGAAAACAGAATTCATGACTTATGTTTGAGAAAATGTTTAGTCATGAACCTTGTAATTTGCTTTGTCTTGTAAATCATTTGAAAAACGATAAGATAAGATGATATGTATAGATAAGTGAATAATGTATGGTTAAAGGAATAACCATATAAAATGAGTTTGTATAAGATAAGTTGTTTGTAAATCAATGTCTTGTGAAAAGTATGTTACTTGTATAAAATGTTCTATGTCTCAAACTGAAATGATTCAATTAACGCTACGACATGTAATACCATACAAACACTTATATATAGGAAGTACCAGCGGCGTATCCACCATGTTTGTATCATATTACACATGCATCGTTACTTAATCACTTAATCAAACCAAACCACCAAAGTAATGTTTAACAATTGTAGAAATGTTTATGTATTGTAAGTAATGTAAAGTTAAACGAATAACCTTATAGTAGCATATCAAAAGTATACTTTGGATTTATAAGTAACATATTAAACTATGTTTTGGTTTCATAAGTAACATATCAAAATATGCTTTGGATGTGATAAATAACATATTAAACTATGTTTTGGTTTTGTAAATAACATATTAAAATATGCTTTAGATGTTTAACAAAATATATGTTGGTTTGTACAATACCACACATGAGAGTATATAAAAATATACTTTAATAGTGTGATTTAAGAATTCATTCAGACCTGGTGCATCAAAATACACCTTTGAGACTATAGAAATACCACAAAGGCAATCCCTATTTGGATGGAGCAACAAATTGGTTTCAGACATTCCATGACAACAGGAATGGGGTGTCAAATCCTATAGCGCTATATCATACTAACAATCGGTCTGGTGAACATAAAATAAGTACAATTCAACAGTTTATTTTATGTTCTTTGAGAAATTAATGTTTAAACCATAGATAGTCATTTAGTTTGTCAAAAGATAGATAATAACTTGTATGATCAAATGTCAAAAGGTAAGTATGTGATGAAAACAGATGTACTAAGTAATGCACACAATGGGCACACGTAGCATGAAATGTAATGTAAAACGATGTACTAAGTACGCACTCAATGGGCATACATAGCATAAACTGAAATGAAATCATGTACTATAATGTACTAATGAACATAACCGATATATGATGTGAAAACAGGAAAGCATGAAAGTAACAAGTAGGCACATGTGTTCCACCCCAAAAACAGTTTGGAAAACAGTAAAAGAGGGGTCTATGTACTCACTTGAGATTGCTCAGAAGTCCTAGGATAACCACCAAGCAATGCTAGAGATCACGGAAATCAAACGGCACCTAATATAGGTAACTATGTTAAATAACCGGACCTAAATCGGAAGACTGGGTAGTATTAGGGTTTGTAAACCAAACGAGTGTGGAGACTCGTGTGATATGGTTTAACAAAGCCTACATACTATTTGAAACTTAACCTAAGTGTCTACGACCCATTACGACCCGTTTAGGTAGCTTATGCTACTTTAACGCGTCGTTCGCGTGAAACGCGTTCGGACCGCCTAACTAGCCCTATGACAAGTGTTATATGCCTAAACATGTTACATAATCAGTTATGTGACAAAAGTTTAGGTTACATATGCTTAATTACCAATTATATATGAAAAGGGTATTCTGGTAATTTACCTAAGGCATATAAACTACCTATCATACAACTACTTAAACGATGTGACCATAGGGTATAACCTCGGAAGGTTATTCCTACCTACTATGGTCACCTACTGTGTTTGGTCAGATCCTAATGATCGACCAAACTGGGTCGGGTTCGAGGTATAAGCGATTTATTAGATCGCTTACCCTACGACCCTAGACAACGTGGTAATCAGTAGGCATAGTCCCAAGGGACTATAACCATCGTGATTACAATCACGTTGCGAAGTTCAAACGAACTTCGCATTGACCATTACTGGTCAATGCTGAAAGTCAAACAAAGTTTGACTTTCTGACTCGAAAAGCAGTAAAAATAAGGAAAAGAACGAAAGAATACTTACGAAGGGTCCCCGAATGCTAACCCAGATCAAAATAGCTCAGGTATGAAACGAAGGTTCCAACTTAGAGCTTTCTTAATCAGATTTGTGGGTTTTGGGGTTGTGGGTGGATGGGTATTTATAGAAAAGGTAGAGCCGTTAGGATCGTTTCTTGAATATCGTGCCACGATCCGAGCCGAACACTTGTCACAAAGTTGTGGTGGCTAGAAACTTGTTCTTATCTGCTGACTAGACCCGTTTAAAATGTGTGGACACGAATCGATCAGCTGCAACTTGCTAAAAAGACATTGAATCTGGTCAGATCAGTCACTCGCGTAGCGCTACGGATAGAGCCTTAGGGCTCGCGCTACGCTAGTGCCTATCTGATTCAGAATTGTTTCAAAAGTGACAGGTTTAGTCCCTGCACCCCTTTTAAGCGATTTTCGATGCGTTTGAACCCCGTTAACCTCATTTCAAGGCTCTAAAATGAAGTTAAAGTATAGGGAACTCAAAACATGTTCAAAAATATCTCAGATGTCGGTTCGTTTGGTCGTACGAACGCGATGTTCGCTTAATTACGACGGAATGCGCATAAGCGCGAAAAACGATCCAAAAGACGAAACGAATGGATTTTTCTTAAGGCGAACACTTAAATATAATGTAGTCATGCTTACATAAATTTTTGGATGTCCAGATGTATTCAGAACGTAAGTTATGCGCGAAAATGCAAACTTGTGCACTTTTTGACACTTTTAGTCCCTGAATGACCCAAAAGTTTATTTTTAGCATACCGAACCCCTCAAAGCCTATTTCTAAGCTATGTAAAGGATATTTATGGTATGTTTAACTTATGGTCATGTTCCAGAATGTCTGTTATAGTTCAAATTGGCATACTTTCGCAGTTTGTCAACTTTAGTCCCTGTAAGCGATTTAACATGTTTTTGCCATACCAAAGCCTTCAAAACTTATTTCTAAGTTATGTAAAGGTTATTTAAGGTATGTTAAGCCTATTTCACTATTCCGGAGTGTTCGTTGGATTAAACTGGTTATATTTACGCATCAGTGCGCGTATAACCTTCCAGAAAGCGATATAGTGTTTGAAATCGAACAACAATTGATATGTGCAAAAGATACACATAATTTTACAAATCCCAAGTATGAAATACAATATTTCATTGGTTTGGCATTTGTTTGACGGTTGAAATGGCTCAGGTGTTACAACACCCATCCTCTCAGGTACGGTGTGAGGTTGCCAAGCCTAATAGCGCTATCAACTAATACCCCGTTACCTCTCAGGTAACTATTCGGTATAAGATGGGACTTAAGAATGATAGGATTGAGCGTATTATCTAACATTCCAGTTTTTACCCACAAGACGTATTCCTCTCAGGAATACCCAATTGATTTACCCAAAAACCTATCCATCTCAGGGATACCCAATGACTGTCCCAACCACCGGGACGCATGCTCAAGAGGAATGAACTCACCTTAGATTTGCTCGGTATGTTACGTTACATTACCCATTCCAAGTTAGTCAACCAAACCCTACCGTGGTTACCAAAGACCATTAGTTTCATATCCAGTCAACACACGTATTCCTCACACACACTATACAAGTAACGTACATGAGACACACATAACATACAAGCCTTAACTGTCAATTATACAATATGGCAACCAATTATCACCATGAATTCACATAGTGGATATTTGGTTCCCTTACAAGTTTACATCACAATTGCATGTCTTATAAAATACTTATCAGTCCATGACATCCAAGAACTTGCACGTAATGGGAATAATCATCTCCTAGGACATCGTTGGCATTCATGCCACACGTTCATATCACTAGTTTCACAGTCTAACATGTTATTCGCTACCATGTGCAGCCCAATTAATTTAGTGTGCGAGTACGTAATATCGATGAGGCCCAGTCCAGTGTCCATTCTAAAAATCATGTATGCGGCCTAGCAAGCAGTAATCACCTAATCAAGTGTGCGACTTTAAGCTAGTGTGCGATCCACAAAAACTTGTGCTACTCACCTACTGTGTGTGTGTGTGTGTTTCATTTTTGGGCCCGCGGCCCACCGGCTTGTACGAGGCCCAACGAATTGTGCGACCCAGACCCCTTGTGGGATCCAATGCATTTTGTGCGACTCAGAATTGGCCCGTGGCCCAGTGCATGTCTGGCCCGCTTAAGTAGTGTACAATCAACATTGTTTTGTGCGATTCCTTATTTCACCCAACCCAACACCAACAGCCCAGTACTAGTGCACGACTTATTAATTGTGCAGCCCACTAAGGAACAGCCCGCAACCCTTGTGCGACTGTCCTCTGGATGTGCGATCGGTACCTGGTTGTGCGACATGTATTATCTACTTGTACCAGGTAGACTTAATCATATGCGTGTGACATGAAGTTGTGCGACTCAACATAGAATGTACGATCATGGGGTTAGTACCATAGATCATGGAATGATTAGTTGAAATTTTCTATCATTAACTCCATCATAATTCCAGTGATTAATCCCCCCACTAATTCCGTTCTCATCAGTTACGATTTTGGGCCATTGTGCATGTCAATCTCTTCACAAAAATCAAAGCCATTCCTAGCACATGAATTCAAATCGCACAGCAATAACATTTATCATGATTTACAATCATTTAAACCAATCCTATCACCACATAATTCCTTTTACACAACCTCATCATTACGTAATTCAGTAATCATTATCCACTAGATTGACCATCATAATTATGTCAATAATTTTCTTTGTTATACAACCCTAACTCATAACTCAATCCTTGTTATTCAATTATCAGTAACGGATATTAACACTCTAAATTATATTCATGCTTATTACGAAATCATAGTTGTGAACATAATCAGAATTCATTAACACAATCAGTGAATCATCATACAAGTCGTTCATGAACAACAATCTAGATCCTGATTCTTTTCTGACACACATATAATAACAACACATGCTTCTAAATCCGATAATTATGAGCACAACACAAGTAATCAATCAAGAAATCATAACTAACAGGTTATAATACTAACCGAACGCAAGGATGCGAGGGATAACGTTTCGAGGATGGGAGGGCTTCGATGGGAAGGTTGCCGTCGCTCCAAGGGGAGTGTTAGGGTTTTACGTCCATGTATTCTTGTGAGATAATGAGAGAATCATGTACACTCTTGTTGTCACACCCCGAAATTATCAGAGCATTGGCGTGACTGGACTGGTATCTCCATTGCACAGCGGAAGCAATTAAGCCAAGACTTCTAGCAATTGAACGCCCACTAAGTACTCGACTCCACATGGTTCTCCTATTCCAACCGTGCCTTGTCTTAGAACTATAACCTGAGAAAGAAACATGCGAAAAAGTCAACATAAAGTTGAGCGAGTTCATAGTTTGTTCGTAAAAGATTTGAAATAAATCTTTTGAGTTGTGAAAGGTTTGAAATAAATCTTTGGTATTGTGAAAGATTTGAAATAAATCTTTGGAATAACCGGTTTTTGAAATAGTATTGAGAAAATGAATTTAAAAATCATTTTCTTGCCAAGTTATATGGAAAACGTTGTGTTTGTAACACGTTATGTTCATAAAACCATGTATTTGTAAAGCCTTGTATTTGTAATATTCGCATAACCGTCAATGCCCACCCTGACTTTGACTCCATACCCGCATAATGCTTTGAATTTGTATAAAACATGGTAGTTAATTTGTATGAACAAGAAGTTTCCGTAAGTATAAAATCCCTGGTATGAAGCAAATAAGGAAAAAGAGATCACCAATGGTTTGCAAGGCCATTGATATGTGTGAAGTGCAAGTAGGAAGACTCAAACCTAGCAGATTTTGCGTTGGGCACAAAGTCACCCCAAGGTCCGTTCATGGTTGGGCCTGGGGCTGGGCTCGCTACAACCAGATAGATCTACCGCTTACGTCCCTCGGTTCCTACAATGAGGATTAATGGCCTCCAGTTCCCGCCTACCCACTCACATGATCTAAGTAATAACCCTCCTTACGCTAACCATACCATGTATAAAAAAAAATAAAAATCCCTGGTCACCCTGACCAGATCCCTGGTCACCCTGACCAGATTCCTGGTTACCCTAACCAAATATCCCTGGTTACCCTAACCAAATCCCCGGTCACCCTGGCCGTATCATTCATATTTCGAAAATCAGCATTTATTTTGTAAAAACCGGTATGTTTAGTATAAACCTTTCGTAAATCATTTGAGTTCCTCGAAATCCCTTCGTAATATGATTTAGAAAATATGAGTTTTGTGTTTGTTCTAAACTTTGTATGTTTTTGCAAAACGTGCATGTCTTTCCACCCCGAAAACATTTATAAAAATGTAAAACCGTAAAAAGTGGGGTTATGAACTCACCTGAATATTCCTGTGCAAAGCTAGCTAATTACGACTCCTTGATGTCGTTTCCAAGACGAGACTCGCTAGCGTGCATTCTACAATATTCCTAACACGGAATATCTTATAAGTTTCTAAATAAACGCAGTATCTAAACTACGTGTCATCGAGCTCTACCGAATCGTTAATCGAACGATTCAACGGTAAATTGTCAACTTAAAAGAAGCGAATAAATTATACTCGTTAGCTCATTTTAAGAAGTCGTATGTTGATATAAAGGAATATTCGTATGAAAGTAATATATAATAAACTCGTATTATATATATATTGCGTCTTGTGTATATTTTTGCCAAAATATATGTATATGCCGTTTCGGCGTTCGTAATAAATATAAAATATTATACTTATTTTGCGATAGTATCATCGAGTAGTTCGAAGTTTGAAATAAATATAAAACTATATTTATTTTAAAAAAACAAATCCACGTCGTACGATGTTTGAAATAAATAGATAAGTTATATCTATTTTATAAAAGAATCGTTGTTTTTGTTTTACGTTTGAAATAAATATATAAAATATATTTATTTTATAAAGAATTGCCGTTTTCGTATGTTTGTAAAGTGTCGTCGAAAATATTATACACTTGTATATAAAGTGTCTTTATATTAAAAACGTGTTTCGTTTTACGGATTTTCTCGAAAAACGGGCAGAGTTTCCTCTGTTTTTGGACTAACCCGACAATAAAAAGTTGTCGTATTTTATCAAACTCAACAACAATCAAACAATATATCAAATTCGCCAATATTTCATAAAAACGTAAACGATAATCATGTCGGTTCGAGCTTGTTTCACACATAATATATAAAAAAATTAACAAATATTAAACGCGTGATTAATTTTATCGAGTCTTCAAGCCGAAACGTTGAGCCGCTTAACTGAGTTGACCGAGTCAACTGAGTTGACTTGGTTTGACCGCGTTGACCGAGTTGACTCGGTTGACCGAGTTGACTCGGTTGACCGAGTCGACTCGTTCCTCGAAACCCACAACTGAACAGATCTGTTGTTGACGTTTGTTGGCCGAACCGAAACAAAACCGAAATTGACCGAGCCTAGCTTGTTGACCTGAGATGAGTCTTGACCCGACACCTGAGACCACCTCTATTGTTGTGACAACAAAACCACCGAATCATCATCTTCAACAATCTTCAAAGAAATGTAGATGTATTAAGCAGGGGGGGTTGTTACCGTGAATCCGAGTCGCGAACCTCCACCACTGCCTCGTCGTCCACCGCCGTCGCTACTACCATCACCGGAACCACCACCTGAACCGGAGCTCGTCGGATAAACATTGACCACCGGATAACAGAACCGACCGGCGGTCCGAGGCTCCGACCGCCGGTTCCCTATCTTTTTTTTCTCGGTCTCTCTCTCTCTCATCTCCGCAGCTCTCTCTCTCTTCTCCGGTCTCTGATATGCCGCCGTACACCACCACCGGGTGGTGGCCGGCTCCTGCTTCTCCGATCCGCTTTGTGTGAGGGTGGAGGAGAAGGTGAGTGGGTGTTGCAGGTGGGGTGTCGGCCAGAAAGAGGGGAACCGAGGTTTCTGATTGAACTGATTTTGTGGGTTTGTTTGTGAGGAAAGTGTTTCCTCTGTGTTTGTATATCGAGAGAGAGGGTGAGGGCAGGAGATGAATTCTCTGTGTTAATTCTTGTGGGTGTGAGGTGAGATGGAGGGGTCTCCATTTATAGAACAAAGTGTCTTCTATGTCTATTGTGCATTCAAGTTACCTTCAGGTTGCTTGTGTTATTCTTTGAATAAAAATCTTATGTAGAGATCTCTTAAAGATTTAACAAAATCTAATATCTTAAGAGTAGGTTTTGGCTTGTGGGTTTTGGGCTTGGGCCCGGGGCCTACAAGCCCATCTCATGTGTAAGTAGTCCGTAATTCCTACGAGACCCGTTGCCAAATCCTGAACCCCGTTTAACGTCAAAATTTAAAATACACAAAAATACGGTCGGTAGTCATTGTTGTCGCGCCCGTTCGTCGATTACGGTAATAATCGCGAAAAATTGTATCGTTGCCGTCTTTAATCCATTTTTCGATCCGGTTCCGACTGTAGTCACTAAAATCAATTACGGAGCTAAATATAGCGTAAAAATTTAATCTTTGTCGGCGTTGTCAGTATTCTGTTCGGTTTCAATCCGTTGCCGTTTAACGTTTCACAGGTTTCTCTGTAACCCACCATTCGCGCACTGTAAATACGGATAGACGTTCCTAGGCACTCCAAAGGCCTAATTAAGTTAATTCGCGCTGTAAACACTATTCGTTATCGCGTTAATTACTTGTTAATCACGTAGTTAAGAGCCGTAAATCACGGGTTGTCACACTTGTGTGTATATGTTTTCGAGTAAGCAGGCCAGGCCCGCTTAGGTTCCGTTTTGGGCTCAATGGACTGGACCGAGAACAATCTAATAATCGTAGAGGAGATGTTCGGCCCATGTACCATGTGTACGATTCAACACGAGAGTGCGACTAGTTTCCTTAGTGATCTTGTTACCGTAATCTCTAACCAAGCCAGTTTACATAGAGTGCACAAACTTACAAAGTATACTAATGGATGAAACATAATAATACCAGTTAAACAATCATGGAATAAGGTAAAGCTAGTCTTGAAAGTTCAGGTTGCCACACGCAATCAATGTGTTTAACTTGATGCAATACATAAATGTGTTAGGATCATAGTAAGAATTTATCCGATGACAAGGATGTAGTTGGTCGTACGCAAGTGGTATAAAGTAGAAATACAGAGTGTTATTCATCGATGGAAGTGTTACGTTGAAGGTGTTGGCACAACAAGAAATAACCAGTGAAGAATGGTTGTAGCACGAGTTTGTAGTGTCAAGGTTCACTAAAACGTTTGTCAAAGTGTGACATTTGTGCCTTTACGACCATTTTACAATACCGAACAATTACGAATCTAATGAAATCTTGTGTTTCAAATTTGATATTGTATAATTACATGTGACATTTATACATATCAAATCTTGTACGATTTCGAACTCTCGATGTCACACCCCGACCGCGTAAAACAACAAATCGCGGCGGAATCGTCGGGGAGTGTTGTAACAGAATCATTGTTTCAAAACACACGGAAATTTGAAGTTTCGTTTTATTAAACATTAAATATTTACATCGTCTGGAAATCTAAATAAACAAGTTAAACGTAGTCTATCATTGTTATTAAGTCACTAAGGCCTCGTCCAGTCCTATGTGAGCATGCATCCTAGCAATCGACATCATTCAACAACACCTGAAACATATGTGAAAACAAAGTCAGCAAAGAAATGCTGGCGAGTACATAGGTTTTTGAGAGTGTCGGATTCATGGCTAGTTTACATGTTGCAATACTTAATTAAAAACCTTGTTTTGAAAAGTATTGTATTGCGACATAATTAACCAACTGAAATCAAGTTGGTTATAATTTATAAAATCTCGTAGCCATGATTCTTAACACAAAACATTTATTTAATAAAATTCTCGTTAATAATTCTCGTTAATAAAACTCGTTAATAAATCTTGTTAATAAAACTCGTTAATAAATCTTGTTAATAAAACTCATTAATAAATCTCGTTAATAAAACTCTTATGGTTTATATCATTTCGAAAACCTCGTTTGTGTGACATCGTTTCAAATCGTTTACCCAAGTGAACTAAATAACGCCACGGTATGCAATACGATGAAAACATATATATATATAGGAAGTACCAGCGGTGTATCCACCATGCTTTCATCACATTACACCCGTCCCGTTATCTAAACACTAACCAAAAACCAATCGTTTACCCAAATCGTTTAATTCGTTAAAAATCGCTTTAGTCGTTTAAATCATTCTCGTTTTAAATCGCGAAAACTACTTTTGATTGTCTCGCTAATAACATCCAAACTTTCACAACTCGCCTATCGCTTCTCGGATTAATAAACCACCAAAGGGTAAATTAACAATCATAGATTCAGTCGTTACCCACCTAACCCAAACATAACGATGGGTGCAGTCTGATAACGGGATTTGTCAGATCCTATGGTACCATAACCTAATACGGGTCGGTTCGGCCAAAACTAATGGATATTATTCGTTATGTAAATACAACCAACAAGTTTGTTTACTATATCGAAATCGTTATTAATTTAATATAAACCATTTTAATTGTTTTTGAAACCATTGTTATAATATTGAAAATCGTTTTGAAAACCCTCGTTAAAACATCGAAAAAATTTAACACATATGAATCACCCCAAAACAATTGAAAACAGTAAAATAGGGGAACTATGTACTCACCTGAGAATGCTTAGAGGTCTTGAACAACAACCAAGCAAAGCTAGAGGGAGCACGGAATTAATCGGTAACCTAATAACTATATAAATAAACCGGATCTAAGTCGGAAGATTGGATAGGATGAGGTTTTGTAAACCAAATGAGTATTGGAACTCATATGGCATGGTTTAACAAAGCCTACATTCTAAATCGAAACCTAACCTAAGTGCTTTCGACCCATTAAGGTAGCTTACGCTACTTTAACGCGTCGTGCGCGCAAAGCGCGTTCGAGACGTCTAACTAGTCCTATGACAAGTATTATATGCCTAAACATGTTGCATAATCGATTAAGTGATAAAAGTTTATGTTACATATGCTTAATTACCAATTATGCATGAAAAGGGCATTTTGGTCATTTATCTAAGGCATATAAACTACCTATCATAGAACTAATTAAACCTAAGTGACCATAAGGTATAACCTCGGAAGGTTATTCCCTATGCAACTATGGTCACTAAACATGCTTGGTCACATCCTATTGATCGACCAAACGGGTCTAGTTCGAAAGTCTAAGCGGGTGTTTAGTCCGCTTTGACATACGACTCTACACAAGCACTAAACTAAAAGTGACGAGCTAAACATGCTAAAACATGTTTAGTTAAGTTAGAAAACAGGGTTGGTATCAAAACAAACGGTTTTGATACCCAAAAGTAGTTTGGTTACAAAATACGCAAGAATACGCATTTTGGCCGAAACTACGACTCGTCACTACACCTAGATAACGTGGTAATCAGTAGGTATAGTCACTAGGGACTATAACCATCGTGATTACGCTCATGTTATGAAGTTCAAACGAACTTCGCATTGACCATAAACTGGTCAAGGCAGAAAGTCAAACGCAGTTTGAATTTCAGACTCGAAAAGCGATAAAATAACGAAAGAATACTTACAAAAGGTCCCCGCAAGCTATGATCCGATTTACTCTCAGGTATGAAGCATAAACTTCAACTTAGATAGCCAAAATCAGATCATTGTGGGTTTTTCAAGTGAAAGGAGATGGGTATATATAGGAAAACTAGAACCATTAGGATCGTTCATCGTAAAACGAGCTTTGATCTCATCTGTACACTTGTGCCCATGGTTTTGTGAAACCATGGGAGCCCATAGTTTCATTAAAACCATGTGCAAATGACAATTTTGGTCCCTGAACTCCAGAATCTTGCATTTCGGCTCATTTTTGACACGTTTAAGCCCCGTTAACTTCATTTCAAGGCTCTAAAATGAAGTTAAAGTATAGGGAACTCAAAACATGCTAAAAAATATCTCGGATGTCGGTTCGTTTGATCGTACGGTTGCGTTGTTCGGTGAATTACGACTTCCGTCGTAACGAACGAAAAAACGATCCAAATTACGCGACGAATGGAATTTTATCATGCCAATCACTAAAATAAAATATTTTAATGATTACATAAAGTTTTGGATGTTCGGATGTATTCAGAACGTAAGATATGCGCGAAAATGCAAACTTATGCACTTTTGACGCTTTTAGTCCCTGAATGACCAAAAAGTTTATTTTAGCACACCGAACCCCTCAAAGCCCATTTCTAAGCTATGTAAAGGATATTTAGGGTATGTTTAACTTATGGTCATGTTCCGGAATGTTCATTACAGTACAAATCGGCATACTTTCGCAGTTTGTCGAAATTAGTCCCTGTAAGCGAATAAACTTGATTTCGACACACCAAACCTTCCAAAACTTATTTCTAAGTTATGTAAAGGTTATTTAAGGTATGTTAAGCATGTGTCACTATTCTGGAGTGTTTATCGCGTTATACTGATTACGTTTACGCACCAGTTCGCGTATAACTTTCCAGAAATCGATTTAGAGCTCGAAATCGAACGAGAATTGATATGTGCAAATGATACACATATTTATACAAATCCCAAGTATGAAATACAATATTTCGTTGATTTGGTATTTGTTTGATGGCCGTGGAGGCACAGATGTCACAGTCTCCCCAACTTCAGGAAATTTCGTCCCGAAATTTATTTAGAGGAAACTTGTGAGAGCTTGAAACATGAAGTCGAAAAGATAAAACAACACTGGTTAGAGTTCTGAACTTCTAGTAACTTTAAATAACATTATGCTTGTAATGTAAGAGGGACACCTATATACAAGTATATGAAGCGCCATTGGTGCGTCCACCGTACCTCCATTACATTGTTCACGTTTCGTTATTCTTGTCACTATTGGTTCTTACACATGATAAACCTTACTGGGGTTCCTGTGCACTGAATTTCATAATTACGTACGCGTCCATAATTACGTAATTCCATGCATAGTCCACACAATGCATTTGATAATGTGTAGGGGAAAACCAAATAAACGAACCTGTGATGAGTGTGACTGGACCACCATAGGGTCCTTTCAGCTATATCATCACATGCCATTCTTAACCAGATTCTGAATCAATCTTTTAACTAGACCACTTAAGGGGTCTCCTTCGAATCATGGAATGGTACTATATATTCCAAGGGTCTTAACTACCACGTAGAAGCCCATTAAGGATTTAGGGTAGTACCTTTTGAATATCCTACTATGAATCCCTCATATGAAGATATGGAAG
Organism: Helianthus tuberosus; assembly: GCA_030545235.1. NCBI lineage: Eukaryota > Viridiplantae > Streptophyta > Magnoliopsida > Asterales > Asteraceae > Helianthus > Helianthus tuberosus. The sequence continues at coordinate 2,314,149 of JARYGA010046293.1, forward strand.
ATTCTATGAGGATTTGGATAACGAAAATCGGATAACACAAAAACATAAAGGAGAACACATAAACACATAATCACATAATTGCATAATTGTTTAATTTGACCTTTAATTTGTTATCTTTGGACACGGGTATTTAAAGCATACCAGGAATCCAATCCGTGGATTTTATTTGGCACTTTAAATATTATCAAGAATCTAACTATGAAGATAGGAAGATCTTAATAAGAATTCGGTTTGTCCTTATTGAGTTGTAATGTACATATTAAGGTGTACAAGGAATCCAATCAGGGCTCCGATTTGGGCGATAATCATTCACAAGGATTCTTAAAATAGAGCAACCCATCACTTTTCGTTTCGAGTTTAAGCTCGACTTGAAATGGTAGCTCATATTTTAATAAGCCTTCGTTTACACAAGATCGTTGTGCTTGAAAGACACGAGATTGAATATCATATAGGGTTTGAACAGAATGAAGCTTGACTCGCTCCTTTCGACTAAGCGCATCGGCTACGATATTCGCCTTACCAGGAAGGTAGCGAACCACGCAATCGTAATCGTTCAAGAGTTTAACCCATTGTCGTTGCCTCATGTTCAGCTCCTTTTGATTAAGAATGAGCTGGAGACTTTTGTGGTCTTGTGAAAACCACACACTTCGTTCCATAGAGGTAGTGTCTCCAGATTTTGAGAGCAAATGCCACAACACCTAACTCAAGATCATGAGTTGTGTAGTTCTTTTCGTGAACTTTCAACTGTCTTGATGTAATGTTATGACTTTACCTCATTGCATAAGAACATAACCAAGGCCTAGATTCGACGCGTCATAAAAGACAACGAAATCATCGTTTCCATTGGGCAAGGACAAAACAGGAGCATCACATAGCTTCCGTTTCAGCGTTTGGAACGTTTCATCTTGCCTAGGTCCCCACTCAAAAGGCTTATTCTTCTCAGTTAAAGCAGTGAGTGGAACCGCAATCTTCGAGAAATTTGAAATAAAACGACGATAATAACCAGCGAGACCAAGAAAAGAACGAATTTCTGTAGGTGTCGTTGGTGTATTCCAATCCTTAATAGCAGCAACTTTGGATGGATCCACGTGAATACCCTGCTCATTGACTATATGACCCAAGAATTGAACTTCTTCAAGCCAAAATTCACACTTGGAGAATTTAGCAAAGAGTTGTTCCTTCTTCAGGAGTTCCAATGTTAAGCGAAGGTGTTGCTCGTGCTCGGCTCGAGACTTCGAATAAATGAGAATATCGTCGATGAACACAATAATGAACTTGTCTAAATAAGGTTTGCAGTCCCTATTCATTAAGTCCATAAAGATAGTTGGGGCATTTGTCAAACCAAAAGGCATGACTGTAAACTCGTAATGCCCATATCTCGTGTGGAAAGCAGTTTTGGGAATATCTTCTTCGAGAACACGAAGTTGTTGATACCCAGAACGCAGATCGATCTTGAAAAAAAAACAGGTAGCACCTTGCAGCTGATCAAAGAAATCATCGATTCGAGGTAGGGGATATCGATCCTTGATGGTAAGCTTATCAAGCTTACGATAATCGATACACATTCGAAAAGATCCATATTTCTTCTTCACAAAGAGGACTGGAGCTCCCCTAGGGTGAATAATTTGATCGGATGAATCCTTTATCAGATAACTCTTGAAGCTGTTTCGATAATTATTGGATCTCAGATGGTGCAAGACGATAAGGTGCTTTCGCAATTGGGTTGGCATTGGGTACAAGGTCAAAATGAAACTCGATTTGACGAACTGGAGGCAAACCAGGCAGTTCATCAGGAAACACCTCTGGATAATCCCGAACATTCGGAATATCCTGAATACTCTTGCTCTTGCCTTTCTCCTCGGTGACATGTGCCAGAAAAGCAACATATCCTTTTCGTAAATAACTTTGGGCCTTCGTACACGACATGAGCTTCAATCCACCAGAAGGTTTCTCGCCGTGAACTTCCAGAACATAGCCAGACGAAAAAGGAATGCGAACAATCTTATCGAAACAAATCACCTCAGCATGATATTTGGTTAACCAATCCATCCTATGACAATGTCAAAACTTCCAAGTTGCATCGGTGTGAGGTCAAAAGGAAAAAAAGATGATTACTCAAATTGCCATTTCGTTTCTTAGAATGAAACGCACACTTAGCATCTTCGAGGAAATCATGAGCGACCATATGAACGAGAGAACTACAAATACGGTTCTTTTGGTGTAGGTATCATAGGGTATGCCATACACACATGCAACTATATGTGTACATCAGAATTGCAAATAAAGATTTATTTATAAACAAAATCAATTGTTTCCGAGTTCAAAGGAAAACACTAGAAACATAAACATAAGATTCAGATTATTCAAATCAGCAGCTTCTTCTAATCGGCCAAATGCTCATCCGTGGGTCGGATTTGCATTGAAAATCTTTGGGTACCTGTCGCTGACATAACCTGTCTCGTCATAGGTGTAGCAAATACCAGGAGGAAAATGAGCCTGTGCTGGATCTGCTTGAATTTGAACGGGGCTCTGAAAAGCTTGGTTTAGCACAGTGACTGAACGACAGTCTCGTGCCAAATGACCAATGAGTCCACAGTTGAAACATTTATGACATTTGACACTGGCATAGAGGAGGAGGTTACACTGATTGCACAAAGGAGCAGTTCCTAAGTACGACTTCTTGGCTGGTGGTGCTGCCACCTGGCTAGGTTTTGCTTGATTTGGTGTAACGGCTACGGGATCCTTTGGATGCTTCTTGGGTGGCTTCATTATTGAGACGAGACATGGCGATACCTAAATCCACAGTCTTCAGGATTACTTCGCCTATTCGCTGGGCAAATTTGGCAGTTTGCTCGGACATTTGAGTGTTGTTGTGATGAAGAGACATTCTAGAGGAAATGAAAGACATAGGAGAACATAAATGAAATTTTATCGGATAATTAAAACAGAACGACAACGCATAGAAATTGCGATCATTTGTTTGTTACCTAAGGCAAACAAATGAGACGGTGATTAATCAAAGTAAACGGGTCATATTAATGTATCACTGAAGACATGCACGCCTATAAGTGAACACTCACCCCAAGAGTTCCCAGGTAAGAGTGACTGGTCTGATACTGCGGATTTGTACGAACACTCTAGCCTTAGACAGAAAACTCAGGGTACAGGCATTCACCCTTCCAGTTTGCACGTGTTCACATTATAAGACCCAAACTTTGACGAGACTTTGAAAACTTAAAGGGTTCAAAACCTTACAATAAATCATCCTAGAACAGATGATTGGTTTTCAAAGCAGATTCAAAATTTGTGCTCTTGTTGTGGTTGTCGCCTAAGGATAGGTGACGGTATTGTTTTATGGCTAAACGCAAGTAAACTCGCATTAGGGTCCTAGGAAGGTTATAGACTAGGTCAAAGCATTACTAATAACCTGATTCCCTATAACCATGAGCTCTGATACCAACTTTTCTGTCACACCCCGACCGCGTAAAACAACAAATCGCGGCGGAATCGTCGGGGAGTGTTGTAACAGAATCATTGTTTCAAAACACACGGAAATTTGAAGTTTCGTTTTATTAAACATTAAATATTTACATTGTCTGGAAATCTAAATAAACAAGTTAAACGTAGTCTATCATTGTTATTAAGTCACTAAGGCCTCGTCCAGTCCTATGTGAGCATGCATCCTAGCAATCAACATCATTCAACAACACCTGAAACATATGTGAAAACAAAGTCAGCAAAGAAATGTTGGCGAGTACATAGGTTTTTGAGAGTGTCGGATTCATGGCTAGTTTACATGTTGCAATACTTAATTAAAAACCTTGTTTTCAAAAGTATTGTATTGCGACATATTTAACCAACTCAAATCAAGTTCGTTATAATTTATAAAATCACGTAGCTATGATTCTTAACCCAAAACATTTATTTAATAAAATTATCGTTAATAATTCTCGTTAATAAAACTCGTTAATAAATCTTGTTAATAAAACTCGTTAATAAATCTCGTTAATAAAACTCGTTAATAAATCTCGTTAATAAAACTCGTATGGTTTATATCATTTCGAAAACCTCGTTTGTGTGACATCGTTTCAAATCGTTTACCCAAGTGAACTAAATAACGCCACGGTATGTAATACGATGAAAACATATATATATATATAGGAAGTACCGGCGGCGTATCCACCATGCTTTCATCACATTACACCTGTCCCGTTATCTAAACACTAACCAAAAACCAATCGTTTACCCAAATCGTTTAATTCCTTAAAAATCACTTTAGTAGTTTTGATTGTCTCGCTAATAACATCCAAACCTTCGCAACTCGCCTATCGCTTCTTGCATTAATAAACCACCAAAGGGTAATTTAACAATCACAGATTCAGTCGGTACCCACCTAACCCACACATAACGATGGGTGCAGTCTGATAACGGGATTTGTCAGATCCTAGGGTACCATAACCTAATACGGGTCGGTTCGGCCAAAACTAATGGATATTATTCGTTATGTAAATACAACCAACAAGTTTGTTTACTATATCGAAATCGTTATTAATTTAATATAAACCATTTTAATCGTTTTTGAAACCATTGTTATAATATTGAAAATCGTTTTGAAAACCATCGTTAAAACCTCGAAAACATTTAGCACATATGAATCACCCCAAAACAGTTGAAAACAGTAAAATAGGGGAACTATGTACTCACCTGAGAATGCTTAGAGGTCTTGAACAACAACCAAGCAAAGCTAGAGGGAGCACGGAATTAATCGGCAACCTAATAACTATATAAATAAACCGGATCTAAGTCGGAAGATTGGATAGGATGAGGTTTTGTAAACCAAATGAGTATTGGAACTCATAAGGCATGGTTTAACAAAGCCTACATTCTAAATCGAAACCTAACCTAAGTGCTTTCGACCCATTGCGACCCATTAAGGTAGCTTACGCTACTTTAACGCGTCGTGCGCGCAAAGCGCGTTCGAGACGTCTAACTAGTCCTATGACAAGTATTATATGCCTAAACATGTTGCATAATCGATTAAGTGACAAAAGTTTATGTTACATATGCTTAATTACCAATTATGCATGAAAAGGGCATTTTGGTCATTTACCTAAGGCATATAAACTACCTATCATAGAACTAATTAAACCTAAGTAACCATAAGGTATAACCTCGGAAGGTTATTCCCTATGCAACTATGGTCACTAAACATGCTTGGTCGGATCCTAATGATCGACCAAACGGGTCTAGTTCGAAAGTCTAAGCGGGTGTTTAGTCCGCTTTGACTTACGAATCTACACAAGCACTAAACTAAAAGTGACGAGCTAAACATGCTAAAACATGTTTAGTTAAGTTAGAAAACAGGTTTGGTATCAAAACAAACGGTTTTGATACCCAAAAGTAGTTTGGTTACAAAATACGCAAGAATACGCATTTTGGCCGAAACTACAACTCGTCACTACACCTAGATAACGTGGTAATCAGTAGGTATACTCATTAGGGACTATAACCATCGTGATTATGCTCACGTTATGAAGTTCAAACGAACTTCGCATTGACCATAAACTGGTCAAGGCAGAAAGTCAAACGCAGTTTGACTTTCAGACTCGAAAAGCTATAAAAGAACGAAAGAATACTTACAAAAGCTCCCCGCAAGCTGTGATCCGATTTACTCTCAGGTATGAAGCATAAACTTCAACTTAGAGAGCCAAAATCAGATCATTGTGGGTTTTTCAAGTGAAAGGAGATGGGTATATATAGGAAAACTAGAACCGTTAGGATCGTTCATCGTAAAACGAGCTTCGATCTCATCCGTACACATGTGCCCATGGTTAAAAAACCATGGGAGCCCATATGCAAATGAGGGGAACAGCTGGAACAAGCTGGAATTTAGATTTTTCATTTTGGTCCCTTCCTAAGATAACTATGGCAGAATGACAATTTTGGTCCCTGAACTTCAGAATCTTGCATTTCGGCTCATTTTTTACACGTTTAAGCCCTGTTAACTTCATTTCAAGGCTCTAAAAGGAAGTTAAAGTATAGGGAACTCAAAACATGCTAAAAAATATCTCGGATGTCGGTTCGTTTGGTCGTACGGTGTCACACCCCCAAAATCCACATGCGGAGTATCACCGCTTGGAGTCGTGACTGACCAGGATCAAGCCACCAATCATATTGAACATTGTAAGTAATAAATAAAAGTTATTCATCAATACGAAAGGTGTTCAAAACCATAACATAGTTAAGCGTTTAGCAGAAGCATAAATATGTAATCCCAACAAAAGTTTAAACGTTTCAAATGTTTAGCATGGCACACAGCTGTCCATGTCCCACAACGACTCCTCTCCACTTCCATGCAAGCTCCATAGATTCCTAACGTCCTGCAAGGCATGTAACAGAGAGTCAACAACAAAGTTGAGCGAGTTCACAGTTGGTTGTTTAGTAATAAGTTCGTTTAACAAATCGTAAGTTCGTTTATAACCATGCCATGTATTACTAGGCCATTTGTATGTTCATCTAGTGGGGGCTTCCCATGTTGTAAGTTAAATTAGTGGGGGCTTCCCATACTGTAAGTTACTAGACTAGTTGTATCCATAAGTATCCTTCCCAATCCGAGGATAGTAGTAAGTATAAGTTTACGTAGGTTTTACGTAAGTGCCCTTCCCAACCGAGGACAGTACGTAGCGAGTACGTAGGTTTTAGCGCTGGTGTCCTTCCCCATCCGAGGACAACGGTACGCAGGATTTACATAGGTTTTAACACTAGTGTCCTTCCCAAACCGAGGACAGTACGTAGGCTTTACGTAGAGTTTGGCACAGGCATCCTTCCCAATCCGAGGACCGTGGTAAGTAGTCTAGTAGTGATGTAAGTACAAGTAATCATTCAATCCCATTCCCAACCCACCGGGGAATCCCATGCCTTGGTAGGAGTGTGAACTCACCTTGCTTTACTCGGTATGCTAATTATGTGCACACAAGAAATCAGTCAAGTCCTATATCAGGCACGTATTCTCAACCAGTTCAACTTCGTAAAGTTTCGTATGCAATCTATGACACAAAGTGTGCTTGGCAGTTAACATCATGTATCACGTAAGCAGTAGGTCAATATTATGCAATTCATACAATCTAATGTAGTTAACCAATAACACACTTTAACAGGGTTAGCAAGTTTAACTGGATTAACATATACCAACAAGGTTACACAGTTAACAAAGTTAACATCTAACAGAACTAGTAAACTAACTGTGTTACGTGCTTAACTTAACTGAGTTAAATAGTTTAACAGAGTTAACATGTTTAACTGAATTAACAACTAACAGAGTTAACAACTAAAAGAGTTTATAACTAACAGTACTAGTGTGACAAACATTGGACGAAATCACATGCATGGAGAAAACACCCATTGGCGAAAACACACGGCCGACGAAAACCCTTTACACGAAATCTCTTTGGACGAAAACCCTTTGGTTTTCGTCGGGCCTAAGTTGTGACGAAAACACAAGTGTTTTCGTCACAACCTTGTGTTTTCGTGGTTCCTGTGTTTTCGTGAGAAGATGTAACAGTTAAACCCAATCATCCCAATCATAACATCATCAACAGCCGACTCATGTATTCCTATAATTTACTATATTCGCTCTTGTCATCATTCAACCAGAACCATTTACATAATCACAACTTTTACTAAATCATCATGTAATTAAAATCAACACACAATCATCAGGTTATTCCTGGAGAGGCGCAACATAATCGCATAGCATTGGATCACAAGTGCCCTTATCATACAAATCAATTCAATCAAATCATCGATTCATATGCTTAGCAATAGTATCTAGACAATTACCAGTAGGCCACCACCATTGACTAGCATCCACTCCTTTAGATTAAATTAAACAATTGCCTACTATATTTAACCTAAATGCACAAATAATGGTCACATGTTCACTGACAATCGCATGCAAATCACAACACAATGGCTGACAAAAATTTAAGTGATCATTATCCATTAGACTTCACTTTCAAACATCTCACATGCAAGGGATCAGAATGATTTTACTAGTAATGATTTCACTTTCAATATGAGCTTATTAATCATGCATCAGGCTTTAATAACTATGCAACAACCTAACAATCCATACACTCGTTAATGTGCCAGCCATCAATCCAACAACATCATAGTGTTTAACAGTTATCCGGTGTTCTAGTTTATGCATTAATCAACTGACTATATACGATCACTATATCTCAAAGATTAACGAGCACCATTTAAAAATCACAAAGATCTAAACATTTGTTTATCAATCACCATCAGATCATATGATCATAACACCTCGTAATAGCAGTTAATATATGATGCCAACAAACAATTCATGATGATTTCAAACAAATATTTATCAATAGTGGATTACTAACCTAAGTAGAGAAGACAGTAAATCGATCGACGTATGGAACTCGAGTGCTCAAAACTACCGTCGGGTTTCAAAGGTGAACGAGAGAGTGTATGTGTGAGGTGATTAGGGTTTTGCTAATTAGTTATCGATCTCAAGCACTGGATAAAACAAAACCTATATTCAATCGTTATTGGGCCAAAGCCTGTCACACCCCGACCGCGTAAAACAACAAATCGCGGCGGAAACATCGGGGCGTGTTGCGACAGAATTAATTGTCTCATAACCATGGCATACAAAGTTTTATTTAATTATTAAACAAGGGTGTTTCATTGTTTCAAACAGGAAATTAAAGAGTTCAGAACATAATTAAACATAGTCTATCTTCTTTTAAAGTTTCTAAGGCACAGGTCCGCCCTAGTATCGTGATCAACATCCTATGGAAAAGCACCTGAAAACACATGTGAAAATAGGTACGTCAGCATAAAAATGCCTGTGAGATACATAGGTTTTGTGAAAATAAGATTCATGACTTATGTTTGAGAAAATGTTTAGTCATGAACCTTGTTATTTGCTTTGTCTTGTAAATCATTGAAAACAATAAGATCAGATGATATGTATAAGTAATTGTCAGTTAAATAAATGACCATGTAAAAAGATGTGTTTGTATAAGATAAGTTGTTTTGTAAATCAATGTCTTGTGAAAAGTATGTTATTTGTATAAAATGTTCTATGTCTCAAACTGAATTGATTCAAATAACGTTACGCCATGTAATACCATACAAACACTTATATATAGGAAGTACCAGCGGCGTATCCACCATGCTTGTATCATATTACACACGCATCGTTACTTAATCACTTAATCAAACAAAACCAACCAATGTAAGAAGTCTATGTTTAAACAAATTGTCAAATGTATTGAATAATATGTCAAGTGTAAATCATGTCAAATGTCTATGTCAATTATCCATGTCAAATGTCTATGTCAAATATCCATGTCAAATGTCTATGTCAAATATCCATGTCAAATGTCTATGTCAAAATGTCATGTATGGCAAGTGAAATGTCTCAACTAAACCATATGCACAAAAACAAAGCATTGAAGTAAAACTTGGTTTAAATCAAAGCTATGTTTTGTGTAAATGCATGCAACTATTTAATATGAACATTTATGTGGTATTGTGAATATGCATACATCCAAGCCTGGCGACTGTGGTGATAAAACCCTTTAAACAAATTAAAGGTCTATCTGTCTTAATGTCAACGAATTCGGTCATTCCTTTCTGTCCCCTTACCCTAGGATGTCCGGAACGGGAGTTGTCAATTCCTATGGTACCACTACCTACTAACGAACGGCGTAGCTAATGTTAATGGATATATTGTCCCATGTAAACAAACCAAATGTCATAACAAAATGTGAGCATGTGAAAACAATGCACTAAGTATGTAATCAAATGAACATACATAGCGTGAAATGTCATGTAAAACGATGTACTAAGTAATGCACACAATGGGCATACCTAGCATGAAATGTCATGTAAAACGATGTACTAAGTAATGCACACAATGGGCATACCTAGCATGAAATGTCATGTAAAACGATGTACTAAGTAATGCACACAATGGGCATACCTAGCAGGAAATGTCATGTAAAACAATGTACTAAGTAATGCACACAATGGGCACACCTAGCAGGAAATGTCATGTAAAACAATGTACTAAGTAATGCACACAATGGGCACACCTAGCAGGAAATGTCATGAAATCATGTACTATAATGTACTAACGAACATAGTATGTATATGATGTTAAAACAGGAAAGCATGAAAGTAACAAGTAGGCACATGTGTTCCACCCCAAAACAGTAAAAGAGGGGTCTATGTACTCACTTGAGATTGCTCAGTTGTATAAAGATAACCACCAAGCAATGCAAGAGATCTCGGAATCAAACGGCACCTAATGTAGGTAACTATGTTAATAAACCGGACCTATCTCGGAAGATTGGGTAGCATTAGGGTTTGTAAACCAAATGAGTGTAGGAACTCACTTGATATGGTTTAACAAAGCCTACATGCTAAATGAAACTTAACATAATTGTTTACGACCCATTACGACCCGTTTAGGAAGCTTATGCTACTTTAACGCGTCGTGCGCGTGAAACGCGTTTGGACCGCCTAACTAGTCCTATGACAAGTATCATATGCCTAAACATGTTACATAATCAGTTACGTGACAAAAGTTTAGGTTACATATGCTTAATTACCAATTATGTATGAAAAGGGTATTCTGGTAATTTACCTAAGGCATATAAACTACCTATCATATAACTACTTAAACGTCGTGACCATAAGGTTTAACCTCGGAAGGTTATTCCCTACACTATGGTCACCTAATGTGTTTGGTCGGATCCTAATGATCGACCAAATGGGTCGGGTTCGAGGTATAAGCGATTTATTAGATCGCTTACCCTACGACCCTAGACAACGTGGTAATCAGTAGGCATAGTCCCAAGGGACTATGACCATCGTGATTACAATCACGTTGCGAAGTTCAAACGAACTTCGCATTGACCATTACTGGTCAACGCTGAAAGTCAAACAAAGTTTGACTTTCTGACTCGAAAAGCAGTAAAAATAAGGAAAAGAACGAAAGAATACTTACGAAGGGTCCCCGAAAGCTAACCCAGATCAAAATAGCTCAGGTATGAAACGAAGGTTCCAACTTAGAGCTTTCTTAATCAGATTTGTGGGTTTTGGGGTTGTGGGTGGATGGGTATTTATAGAAAAGGTAGAGCCGTTAGGATCGTTTCTTGGAAAAGGGGAAAAGATCTAGTCCGTACACTTGTTGCAAGGTTATGGAAGCTTAATTCCATCCTTATCTAGTGACTAAGCAAGTGAAAACATGTGGTTAAGAATCAATTGGTTGCAACTTGTGTTAAAAACACTGAATCTGGTCCAGATAGGGGCTCGCGTGACGCTAAGGACCCTCGCGTCACGCTAGGCCCCTGTTTTGGCAGATTTTGCAGAAATGGTCCCTGCACTTTGTTTAAGCGATTTTCGATGCGTTTGAACCCCGTTAACCTCATTTCAAGGCTCTAAAATAAAGTTAAAGTATAGGGAACTCAAAACATACTCAAAAATATGCCGGATGATGGTTCGTTTGGTCGTACGAACGCGATGTTCGCTTAATTACGACGAAATGCGCATAAGCGCGAAAAACGATCCAAATGACGCAACGAATGGATTTTTCTTAAGGCGAACACTAAAATATAATGTAGTCATGCTTACATAAATTTTTGGATGTCCAGATGTATTCAGAACGTAAGTTATGCGCGAAAATGCAAACTTGTGCACTTTTTGACACTTTTAGTCCCTGAATGTCCCAAAAGTTTATTTTAGCACACTAAACCCCTCAAAGCCTATTTCTAAGCTATGTAAAGGATATTTAAGGTGTGTTTAACTTATGGTCATGTTCCGGAATGTTCGTTACAGTTCAAATTGACATACTTTCGCAGTTTGTCATATTTAGTCCCTGTAAGCGAATTAACTTGTTTTTGCCATACCAAAGCCTTTAAAACTTATTTCTAAGTTATGTAAAGGTTATTTAAGATATGTTGAGTATATGTTGATGTTCCGGAGTATTTCTCGCATTAAACTGAGTACGTTTACGCACTAGTTTACGTATAACTCTCCAGAAAGCGATGTAGAGTTTGAAATTACATAAAAGTCAAAACATGAAAAATGTATAACATAACAAAACAAACATTGGGATCAAATAACATTATTTTATTGATAACAGAACTGTTCATAGTGATTACAAGCACAGTTGTTACAGTCTCCCCTACTTGTGGAAATTTCGTCCTGAAATTTATTTAGAGGAAACTCGTGGAAAAAGATGTGGATATTTCGCCTTCATTTGATCTTCGCGTTCCCAAGTAAAATCAGGTCCACGTTTTGCTTCCCAGCGAACTTTGACCAAAGGAATGCGCTTGCGTTTAAGCCACTTGACTTCACGTTCCATGATTTCCACTGGTCTCTCAACAAATTTCAGTGTTTTGCCAACACGAATTTCGTCAAGCGGTATGGAGAAGTTCTCATCAGCTGTACACTTCTTGAGATTGGACACGTGAAAAGTTGGATGAACATTTCCTAGTTCAGGAGGTAACTCAAGTCTGTAGGCTACCTTTCCGATTCTTTCGACGATCTTGAATGGTCCAACGTATCTAGGTGCAAGTTTTCCTTTCTTTCCAAACCTGATCACACCTTTCCAAGGTGAGACCTTAAGTAATACTCGATCACCGACTTGAAATTCAAAGGCTTTGCGTTTTGGGTCCGCGTAAATCTTCTGACGGCTTCTAGCTGCCTGAAGGTTATCACGAACTTTCTTGACCTTGTCAGTTGTCTCTAAAATGAGGGCAGGTCCAGTAAGTTGAGCCTCGCCAATCTCATTCCAGCAGACTGGTGAACGACATTTTCGACCATAGAGAGCTTCGAAAGGAGCCATTTTGATGCTAGTGTGATAACTGTTGTTGTAGGAGAATTCAATCAATTTAAGATGTGAATCCCAGCTACCACCAAAATCGATCACACAAGCTCTAAGCATATCCTCCAGAGTCTGGATTGTTCTCTCAGATTGACCATCCGTTTGTGGATGATAAGCTGTGCTCAGATTAAGTTGGGTCCCCATGGCAGATTGCATGGTTCTCCAAAAATGAGAAGTGAAACGAGCATCTCTGTCAGAAATGATGTTCAACGGAACACCATGTCGAGCTACAATTTCATCTACATAGATTTGAGCAAGTCTGTCAGTAGGAAAATCCTCGCGGATTGGCAAGAAATGTGCTGACTTTGTAAGACGATCAACGACTACCCAGATGGCATCATGACCCTTCTTTGTGCGTGGAAGTTTGGTAACAAGATCCATAGTAATGTTCTCCCATTTCCAAACTGGGATCTCTGGTTGCTCCAATAAACCAGATGGACGCTGATGTTCAGCCTTAACCTTAAGACAAGTAAGGCATTTTGATACGTATAAGGCAATGTCTTTCTTCATACCAGGCCACCAATAGTGAATACGAAGATCCTTATACATTTTATCTGAGCCCGGATGAATAGAATAACGAGACTTATGGGCTTCATCCATAAGCAAGGTACGAAGATCATCTAGGCTTGGGACCCACAAACGGTCCATGAAGTAATATGATCCATTGTCCTTCAGTTCCAGAGCAGGTGTTATGTGATAAGGGAATTCCTTATCCATCAAACCTTGTGCAACACAAGATTGTTGAGCCTGAGAAATGCGTGCTTGAATATCGGATCGAGCTTGAATGACAGATTGAACACGTACACAATGAAGCTTAGTACGTTCCTTACGACTCAATGCATCGGCCACGACATTCGCCTTACCAGGATGGTAGCGAATTTCGCAATCATAGTCGTTTAAAAGCTCAACCCAACGTCGTTGCCTCATGTTGAGTTCTTTCTGATTGAAGATATGCTGAAGACTTTTGTGGTCCGTGAAAACCACACATTTTGTACCGTACAAATAGTGTCTCCAGATCTTGAGAGCAAAGACAACTGTACCCAACTCAAGATCATGAGTGGTGTAGTTCTTCTCATGAATCTTCAACTGCCTCGATGCATAGGCTATGACTTTGTTCCTTTGCATAAGAACACAGCCAAGACCCAATTTTGATGCATCACAATACACAACAAAATCATCATCACCCTTAGGCAATGATAGAACAGGCGCATCGCAAAGCTTCTGCTTCAGGTGTTGAAAAGCTTCCTCTTGTTTGAATCCCCAGTAAAAGGGCATTTTCTTCTGAGTTAGAGCAGTTAGAGGAACTGCAATCTTAGAGAAGTTTTCAATGAAGCGGCGATAATAACCCGCTAGACCAAGAAATGAACGAACTTCAGTAGGAGTAGTAGGTGTATCCCAATCCTTAATCGCGCTGATCTTGGAGGGATCTACATGAACACCTCGTTCGTTGATAATGTGTCCCAAAAATTGAACTTCTTTAAGCCAAAATTCGCACTTGGAGAATTTGGCGAAAAGTTGCTCTTTCTTCAGGAGTTCCAGAGTAAGACGAAGATGCTGCTCGTGATCAGCTCGTGTCTTAGAGTAAATCAAGATGTCATCGATAAAAACAATGACGAACTGATCCAAATAAGGTTTGCAGACCCTATTCATTAAGTCCATGAAAACAGCAGGAGCATTAGTCAAACCGAATGGCATGACTGTGAATTCATAATGCCCATAACGAGTACGGAATGCTGTCTTCGGAATGTCTTCTTCTTGCACCCGAAGTTGATGATATCCAGATCGCAGATCAATCTTAGAAAAATAAGAAGCACCTTGTAACTGATCAAAGAGATCATCAATGCGAGGTAAAGGATATCGATTCTTGATGGTAAGTTTGTTAAGCTCACGATAATCGATACACATCCTAAAGGATCCATCCTTCTTCTTTACAAAAAGAACGGGAGCACCCCAAGGTGAAAAACTAGGACGTATAAAACCTTTGTCAGAGAGCTCCTGAAGCTGCTTAGACAACTCTTGCATCTCAGACGGGGCAAGACGATATGGAGCTCTGGCTATGGGATTTGCACCAGGTACGAGATCAATACGGAACTCGACTTGGCGTGCTGGAGGTAGACCAGGTAAATCTTCAGGGAATACTTCAGAATAATCCCGAACGACAGGAATATCTGAAATAGACTTACCCTTGCCTTTATCTTCTGTAACATGTGCTAAGAAAGCCACATAGTTCTTCTGCAGATACTTCCGAGCTTTAAAACAAGACATGAGTTTGAGACCACCGATAGGCTTCTCACCTTGAACTTGCAGGATCTCGCCTGTCGAAAGTGGCACACGAACAATCTTCTTAGAACAAACTATCTCTGCGTGATGCTTGGATAACCAATCCATTCCCACAATAACGTCAAAGCTTCCAAGTTGCATAGGCACGAGGTCAATAGGAAAAAGATGGTCGTTAAGATTCAACTGGCAGTTGTGAAGAACAGAATCAAGAATAATGGGTTCACCACTAGCAACCTCTACTGTCAAAGATTTGCCTAGTTTCGTTCTAGACACGCGAAGCATTTGCTCAAAGGACAAAGACACGAAACTTTTATCGGCACCAGAATCGAAAAGAACAGATGTAGGCTGATTATTAATAAAGAACGTACCGTTTACCACATTATCGTCAGCCTGTGCCTCTTGGGCATTCATGTTAAAAACTCGGCCTCGAGCCGGAGCCGGATTCTGGTTCTGGTTCTGGTTCTGGTTCTGGTTGGCTAGCCTTGGGCACCGGTTTCTATAGTGGGTCAGATCTCCACAATTGTAACAAGCACCTGGTGGGTATTGTGGTCTTGCAGCTTGACCCTGTTGCGGAGCAGGAGGCTGAGCAACTTGTTGAGCCGGGTTCTGAACCGCGGGATTCTGAGCAGATCGACAAAAATTGGCGAGATGGCCTGATTTCCCACAGTTAGTACAGAAACGGCATGGAAGTTGCGGCTGGTGGTGACTGTTGCATCTATTGCACAAAGGTGCATTCCCTGAATAAGGTCTCTTCGCTAGAGGCTGTGCAGGTTGGTTGAGAGCTGCCTGATTAGCTTGGGCAGTGATAGCAAAATTTTGAGAAGCCTTACGCTTCTTTGACCTCTTCGAAGAACCAGAGTTCTTTCCATTCAAGTTTTGACCTTTCTTGTTATCTTCCTTGTCAGCCGACTGCTTCTTGCCCTTGTCACCCTTCCTGTGTAGCTTTCCCTTTCTAATCTGCGACTCAGTCAATGTCGCAGATAGCTCGATCGCCTGACGAAGTGTGGCAGGGTTACTACCAGTAAGAATGTCTTGTACCGAGTCAGGTAGGCCATCGATGTATCTCTCGATAGCTTTGTCGAGTGGGGTGACCATTGTTGGGCAAAGCAGACTCAATTCTTCAAACCGATCAGTATAAGCCCTGTGCTCACCACTATCTTGCTTCAATACATCAAACTCTTTCTCCAACGCTCGCTGTTCATGGCGAGGACAGAATTCCCTCATCATAAGGGCTCTAAGTTCAGCCCATGTCTGTGCGAGAGCAACTTCTGCACCCCGGTCTCTCATAACCCCGTTCCACCATGTCAAAGCCCTCTTCTGAAATACGCTCGAGGAGAACTCGACCTTGCGATTATCCGGACACTGCACATGGCGAAAGGTATTCTCTATACTCTCGAACCACTGAAGAAGCCCAGTCGCTCCCTCAGAACCACTAAACTTGAGTGGTTTAGCCTGGTTAAAATCCTTGTATTTGCATGGAACATTGTTGTTGTTGTTGGCCTGGTTCCATTGAGCAAAGAGATTTGGAAACTGAGCAGCCATCTGCTGCGCAATAATTTCTGCCAGCTCGGCAGTAGCTATCTGATTCTCGCGTCGAGGAGGCATTCTAAAAGAGGAAAACATGAAAAGAAACGAGTGAGATGATTGGATGAAGAGAATGAGATGATAAAAACAAGAATTGCAAACAACATAGATGGTGATCATTCGTCCGTATCACAAAGCAAACAAACGACACACAGTGACTAATCAAAGTAAATGGGTCAAAAATAATGTATAATGAAGACATGCTCGCCTATAAGTGAACACTCACTCCAAGAATTCCCAGGTAAGCACAACTGGTCTCGCGTCTGGTTGAGATGTATACGAAGTGCTTGCCTAGACAGAAAACCCAGAATACAGGCATTCACCCTTCCAGTTTGCACATGTTCACATTATTTAAAACCCAAAACGTTTGACGGGATTTTGAAAATTTGAAGGCACAAGGCCAAAAACCAATACTGAAAAGGGTTCAAAACCATAAAATAGAGGGTTCAAAACCTTACAATTGAGGGTTCAAAACCTTGTAAAAATTTATTCAAAAACAGATGATTGTTTTTCAAAAATCGTTTCGGAAAAATTTTGGTTCCTTGTTTTGTTAATCACCTAAGGATAGGTGATGTACATGTTTTAAGATCTAAACACAAGATAACTTGTGTTAGGTTCCTAGAAAAGTTATAGTCTAGGTCAAAGCATTACTAATAACCTAATTCCCTATAACCATTGGCTCTGATACCAACTCTTCTGTCACACCCCGACCGCGTAAAACAACAAATCGCGGCGGAAACATCGGGGCGTGTTGCGACAGAATTAATTGTCTCATAACCATGGTATACAAAGTTTTATTTAATTATTAAACAAGGGTGTTTCATTGTTTCAAACAGGAAATTAAAGAGTTCAGAACATAATTAAACATAGTCTATCTTCTTTTAAAGTTTCTAAGGCACAGGTCCGCCCTAGTATCGTGATCAACATCCTATGGAAAAGCACCTGAAAACACATGTGAAAATAGGTACGTCAGCATAAAAATGCCTGTGAGATACATAGGTTTTGTGAAAATAAGATTCATGACTTATGTTTGAGAAAATGTTTAGTCATGAACCTTGTTATTTGCTTTGTCTTGTAAATCATTGAAAACAATAAGATCAGATGATATGTATAAGTAATTGTCAGTTAAATAAATGACCATGTAAAAAGATGTGTTTGTATAAGATAAGTTGTTTTGTAAATCAATGTCTTGTGAAAAGTATGTTATTTGTATAAAATGTTCTATGTCTCAAACTGAATTGATTCAAATAACGTTACGCCATGTAATACCATACAAACACTTATATATAGGAAGTACCAGCGGCGTATCCACCATGCTTGTATCATATTACACACGCATCGTTACTTAATCACTTAATCAAACAAAACCAACCAATGTAAGAAGTCTATGTTTAAACAAATTGTCAAATGTATTGAATAATATGTCAAGTGTAAATCATGTCAAATGTCTATGTCAATTATCCATGTCAAATGTCTATGTCAAATATCCATGTCAAATGTCTATGTCAAATATCCATGTCAAATGTCTATGTCAAAATGTCATGTATGGCAAGTGAAATGTCTCAACTAAACCATATGCACAAAAACAAAGCATTGAAGTAAAACTTGGTTTAAATCAAAGCTATGTTTTGTGTAAATGCATGCAACTATTTAATATGAACATTTATGTGGTATTGTGAATATGCATACATCCAAGCCTGGCGACTGTGGTGATAAAACCCTTTAAACAAATTAAAGGTCTATCTGTCTTAATGTCAACGAATTCGGTCATTCCTTTCTGTCCCCTTACCCTGGGATGTCCGGAACGGGAGTTGTCAATTCCTATGGTACCACTACCTACTAACGAACGGCGTAGCTAATGTTAATGGATATATTGTCCCATGTAAACAAACCAAATGTCATAACAAAATGTGAGCATGTGAAAACAATGCACTAAGTATGTAATCAAATGAACATACATAGCGTGAAATGTCATGTAAAACGATGTACTAAGTAATGCACACAATGGGCATACCTAGCATGAAATGTCATGTAAAACGATGTACTAAGTAATGCACACAATGGGCATACCTAGCAGGAAATGTCATGTAAAACAATGTACTAAGTAATGCACACAATGGGCACACCTAGCAGGAAATGTCATGTAAAACAATGTACTAAGTAATGCACACAATGGGCACACCTAGCAGGAAATGTCATGAAATCATGTACTATAATGTACTAACGAACATAGTATGTATATGATGTTAAAACAGGAAAGCATGAAAGTAACAAGTAGGCACATGTGTTCCACCCCAAAACAGTTTGGAAAACAGTAAAAGAGGGGTCTATGTACTCACTTGAGATTGCTCAGTTGTATAAAGATAACCACCAAGCAATGCAAGAGATCTCGGAATCAAACGGCACCTAATATAGGTAACTATGTTAATAAACCGGACCTATCTCGGAAGATTGGGTAGCATTAGGGTTTGTAAACCAAATGAGTGTAGGAACTCACTTGATATGGTTTAACAAAGCCTACATGCTAAATGAAACTTAACATAATTGTTTACGACCCATTACGACCCGTTTAGGAAGCTTATGCTACTTTAACGCGTCGTGCGCGTGAAACGCGTTTGGACCGCCTAACTAGTCCTATGACAAGTATCATATGCCTAAACATGTTACATAATCAGTTACGTGACAAAAGTTTAGGTTACATATGCTTAATTACCAATTATGTATGAAAAGGGTATTCTGGTAATTTACCTAAGGCATATAAACTACCTATCATATAACTACTTAAACGTCGTGACCATAAGGTATAACCTCGGAAGGTTATTCCCTACACTATGGTCACCTAATGTGTTTGGTCGGATCCTAATGATCGACCAAATGGGTCGGGTTCGAGGTATAAGCGATTTATTAGATCGCTTACCCTACGACCCTAGACAACGTGGTAATCAGTAGGCATAGTCCCAAGGGACTATGACCATCGTGATTACAATCACGTTGCGAAGTTCAAACGAACTTCGCATTGACCATTACTGGTCAACGCTGAAAGTCAAACAAAGTTTGACTTTCTGACTCGAAAAGCAGTAAAAATAAGGAAAAGAACGAAAGAATACTTACGAAGGGTCCCCGAAAGCTAACCCAGATCAAAATAGCTCAGGTATGAAACGAAGGTTCCAACTTAGAGCTTTCTTAATCAGATTTGTGGGTTTTGGGGTTGTGGGTGGATGGGTATTTATAGAAAAGGTAGAGCCGTTAGGATCGTTTCTTGGAAAAGGGGAAAAGATCTAGTCCGTACACTTGTTGCAAGGTTATGGAAGCTTAATTCCATCCTTATCTAGTGACTAAGCAAGTGAAAACATGTGGTTAAGAATCAATTGGTTGCAACTTGTGTTAAAAACACTGAATCTGGTCCAGATAGGGGCTCGCGTGACGCTAAGGACCCTCGCGTCACGCTAGGCCCCTGTTTTGGCAGATTTTGCAGAAATGGTCCCTGCACTTTGTTTAAGCGATTTTCGATGCGTTTGAAGCCCGTTAACCTCATTTCAAGGCTCTAAAATAAATTTAAAGTATAGGGAACTCAAAACATACTCAAAAATATGCCGGATGATGGTTCGTTTGGTCGTACGAACGCGATGTTCGCTTAATTACGACGAAATGCGCATAAGCGCGAAAAACGATCCAAATGACGCAACGAATGGATTTTTCTTAAGGCGAACACTAAAATATAATGTAGTCATGCTTACATAAATTTTTGGATGTCCAGATGTATTCAGAACGTAAGTTCTGCGCGAAAATGCAAACTTGTGCACTTTTTGACACTTTTAGTCCCTGAATGTCCCAAAAGTTTATTTTAGCACACTAAACCCCTCAAAGCCTATTTCTAAGCTATGTAAAGGATATTTAAGGTGTGTTTAATTTATGGTCATGTTCCGGAATGTTCGTTACAGTTCAAATTGACATACTTTCGCAGTTTGTCATATTTAGTCCTTGTAAGCGAATTAACTTGTTTTTGCCATACCAAAGCCTTTAAAACTTATTTCTAAGTTATGTAAAGGTTATTTAAGATATGTTGAGTATATGTTGATGTTCCGGAGTATTTCTCGCATTAAACTGAGTACGTTTACGCACTAGTTTACGTATAACTCTCCAGAAAGCGATGTAGAGTTTGAAATTACATAAAAGTCAAAACATGAAAAATGTATAACATAACAAAACAAACATTGGGATCAAATAACATTATTTTATTGATAACAGAACTGTTCATAGTGATTACAAGCACAGTTGTTACAAAGCCCATTCCATGTTTTCGTTGGCCCCTTAGTGGACAAAAACAGTGTGTTCACCACAAAGGGTGTGGGTGTTTTCGGCTAGAGGGTGTTTGGTCAAAGTTCCACCTTTTCGTTATAAATGTATAATCCTAATATTAATAAAAAATATATTATTAATTATACACGTATAATGCACCCCATATACCTACAGACAGCACGTGTTACACATCAAGTAAATATGAAAACACACTTGCAAATAAGTAACAAGTTAAATCGAATAGAGACCTTGAAAACTCGGGTTGTCACATTATCCCCAACTTGAAAGAAATTTCGTCCCAAAATTTAGTACGCGGTTACTGAGGAAGCTAGTTGTGTTGTGTAGTTTTCTGGTTTTCCTGGGGTGTCACATCATCCCCCCGTTGATTTGGAATTTCATCCCGAAATTCTGTAGTAGCTTCAGCCTCAGTAGTGGTTGCACTGTTTCCGAATAACTGGGGATACTTGAGTTTCATTTGATCTTCTCGTTCCCAGGTAAACTCTGGGCCACGACGGGAGTTCCAACGAACTCCAACAAGAGGTATTCTGGTGCGTTTGAGGACCTTAACATCCATGTCCGTGATTTCAACTGGTTCCTCGACGAATCGCAACTGATCGTCGATAGTGAGCTCCTTCAAAGGAACTATGAGAGTCTCATCTGACAGACACTTCTTCAGATTCGACACGTGAAAGACGTTGTGAACTGCACTGAGTTCTGTTGGTAGGTTTAGTTTGTAGGCCACCTTGCCTATTTTCTCAATGATTTCAAATGGTCTGACGTATCGCGGATTAAGTTTGCCCCTCTTTCCAAAACGAACCACACCCTTCCAGGGTGAGACTTTGAGTAGAACCCGATCCCCGACCTGGAATTCCAGAGGTTTCCTACCCTTATCGGCGTAGCTTTTCTGACGGTCACGAGCTGCCGCCATTCGTTGTCGTATTTGAGCAATCCTTTCTGTTGTGTCTACCACAAGTTCTGGGCCAGTGATCTGACTATCCCCCACCTCTGCCCAACAAAGAGATGATCGGCATTTACGCCCGTACAATGCCTCAAATGGAGCAGCTTTAATGCTGGTGTGGTAGCTGTTATTGTACGAAAATTCCACAAGTGGCAGATGTTTTTCCCAGCCGTTGCCAAAGTCAATTACACACGCCTGAAGCATGTCTTCTAGAGTTTGAATAGTGTGCTCAGACTGCCCATCCTTCTGAGGGTGATAAGCTGTGCTCATGTCTAATCATGAGACGAAGGATTTGTGCATCGCTTGCCAAAGTTCTGAAGTGAAACGTGCATCACTATCGGAAATAATAGAGGTGGGCACCCCGTGCCTCGAAACCACTTCCATCAATTACACGTCTGCTAAAGTAGAGAACTTGTCTGTTTCTTTGATAGCCAAGAAGTGTGCAGACTTTGTGAGTCGGTCCACGATCACCCAAATAGTAGGGGGGGTAGTTGCACGGACCTCCCATCCGCCGTAGTATTGCAACTCCGCAAGCTAACAACGTCCCAATGTTGCCTGGCGGTGAGTACCCACGGTGAAGAGCCCCAACACCCCAATAGGGCATTGCCGGGAGTCGAACCGGTGACCTCAAGAAGAGGCTGGGTGGGACTGGCCAACTGGGCTACCCTAGAAGGTTCGATCACCCAAATAGTATCGTTACCACGTTGAGATTTAGGCAGGCCAGTAACGAAATCCATGGAAATTTGCTCCCATTTCCATTGTGGTATCTCTGGTTGTTGGAGTAGGCCCGATGGTTTCTGATATTCCATTTTGACTCTCGCATAAGTCAAACACTTGCTAACGTAAGTTGCTATATGAGCTTTCATGCTAGGTGATGCGTGTGAAGTGTTATATATATTAGGTGTATATTTTAAGCCCCTTTAACACTTATTTTAGCCAAGTTTTAAATTTATAAAACACGATATTTTACTAACACTAAACACACATATGGGCAAGTGCACCCATCGTGAGCGTAGTATAGCGTTGGTAAGATACCGAGGTCGTCCAAGGACACAAGAGCTTTTAATACCGGTTTATCCTCAACGTCTAATCAAAATAAAAAGTTTAGAAAAAGGTTTTAAACTAAGAAAAATAAAAACTAACTAAAATGCTGAAAATAAAAATAAAAGAAAAAAAACAGATAGACAAGATGAATCACTTGGTTCCGACTCGTATCTAGTGTAACCTTTGATTATTTCCGCACTTTTGCACATAATTAAGAGATTATCTTAGTTATTGTAGTAGGCCCCTCTTTTGAAGGTGACGTTACCCTCACCCCAGTAGTTTGAGTCAGCAAGGATACAATCCTAAAAGGGTGGATTATTGGAAGATAATGAATTAAGTTATTAATGCAATATTATGGTAGGCCCCTCTTTTGGAGGTGACGTTACCCTCGACTAAGTAGTCTGAGTCAGCAGGGATACAGTCCTAATGAGGGGATCAAAGAGTTTGGACTCCCGCCATCCAATACCGTGAAGTATTGAAGGAGTTCCTACTAACTTTGACCCAGGTCCATTGCAGGACCTCTAAACGCTGAACAATGGCAAGACCTTTACCAAACCGTTCCCTTAACCACCGACCAGGTAGCCAACATACCTCCATATAGACCGTGGAGATATGAATGGTGAAAATCTTTTATTTTATATAGACAGTAAAATAATTTCAAGACACCACGGACAAACGATAAAGAAAGATCACCTTCAACATAAGCAACTAGTTATTAAAGTCATTAATACGAAACCAAATAAAAAGTGCAAAAGATTAGAAATAAAAAGTATTACACTAGACACTTTGTCTTCACCAAGTGATGTAAGAGACTTAGGCAAACATGGCCTTGATTGTCAAGAACTCTTACGATCAATCTTGGATCCCGAGACGACTCACACACTCTACGATGGACAATGGATGATGGTGGTGGATGATGGTGTTATGGCGGTGGTGGGTGATGGGTGAAGTGTGAGAGAGGTGGTGTGCCAAGGGATGGTTTGAGCTTGAGCCAAGCACTTCTATTTATAGGCTGAACAGAAGCTCGGGCACGGCCCCGTGTCCACATCCTCTCTTTCTTCATTAAATGCAGCTTTGTCTTATTAGTTGACCACGCCCCCGTGTCCGCTAAGCACGACCCCGTGGTGCAGAAGAATCTTTGTACTATGCAGATTTGCTTGGATTGTGCGAATCTTATAGTTGACCATGGCCCCGTGTCCGCTGAGCACGGCCCCGTGGTGGGCAATAGAAGCTTCTACCACTTTGTCTTTTCTGCTGACACTTGGGCACGCCCCCGTGCTGGCTGAGCACGGGGCGTGTTCAGGCCTCTGATCTCTTGTTTTGCTTGGGAAGATGCTGTCGTGGGGTCGGGCATGTCACGTTTTGTTCCTTTTCTTGTATTTATGTTAGATTTTGATGTCTTTTTGCTTCTTTTGTTAATTTAAGCTCATTTAATCCTGGAAATACAAAAGGAAGACAAAAGCACACTTTTTCCAACATTAGTACTAAAAAAGGGTTAGTTTTATGCCTCATTTGATGAAATTTATATGTTAATATTTGAACACATCAAATACCCCCACACTTGAATCTTTGCTTGTCGTCAAGCAAAACTCTTTAATATGTGGTTATTTACACTCCCAAATGGAATGGGTAGAAAAGAAGGTTTTTGGGCTTGTCGTAGAGTGAAGGGATTTCCAAGATTCTTTATTTAGTTTTATTTTTATTTATTTACAATCCTATTCGTCATGATTTATTAAAAAACTTTTCATAAGATAAGTTACTTATTAGGGCATAACATGCCTTTGTAAAATTCTATTTATATACAAGTTCACATACCTCACGGGGATCACTCAACACTCGGCCGAAAATGTATTTTTGTGGATCACTCGAGAGCGGCATGGAACTTACTTCTACCATAGGCTTGCCAAGCAATCAATCCTCCTCCTTTTTAACTTATATGCCTTTGTAAATATCAAGAGGACTTTGTGGGTTAAGGGTTAGGCTAGGGTTAAAGGTAGGTGGTTGGGTTGGTGGTTAGTAGAAAAAGGGTTAAAAAGCGTAACAAGTGTCGGTTTTCGTATGACTTTCTATTTTTGTAACTTTTATTTTGATGAAGCTATTTATTCAAACAAAGTTATTTTTGATGAAGTTGTTTGTTTATTTTCTTTTGCTTCATCATCAACAAGTTTTTTTTTTTTTTTTTTTGAAAAGTCATATGAAGAACCGAACTTGTTACTAAAACAAAGGGTTAAAAATGAAAAAGGTTTTGGTGGGTAAAAAGGGTGTTTGGTTTGGGTTATGAAATGAAAAGGTTTAGGCTCAAAGGGGCTAACTAGGGGGATTTTGGGTAGGTGGTAAAAAAAAATAATGGTGTAGAAATAAAAAGGGTTAGTCCTAATGCCTCCATCATTTACTTACTCGGGTTTAAGTTGGTGAGGACCGGGAATGTATCGTCATGGCAAGTTCTAGAGTAGTAAGAACCAAGCGGCTATTCACACAAGAAACGAAAATGAGCATTTAGTCAAATGATATGTAAGTGTTTGCTCAATAAAGGCTCAAAACTTACTTTTGTGGGAATGGGTTTTTATGTGATCAAGTATATATAATTAAATTTTAACTAAGCTTGTCATGCCTTTTCATAATTTTCTTATGTTGGTTCTTTTTATCACGACGCTATCGGTTGTAAATTCGTAAAAATATAACCTTTTTAAGAACTTGAATTTCCCGAATTAAACCTAGACAAGTAAAAAAAATGAAAATTTTTGAAAAAAATTTGGGGTGATTAGCGGTTCCAATAGAGTTTTGTGTAAGGCTTGTATTTAGGACTTGCAAGATTCAAGGTTTTAGCATCCCCCCCCCCCACACTTAAATTACACATTGTCCTCAATGTGTCCCAAAAATAAGTTTTTAGGTTGATTGAATGTGTAAAAAGGTGTAAAAAGCAAAACTTTTGTGTTACTGGTTACCTAGACACAACCCCGTGTTGAGTGAACACGACCCCGTGCTCAGGTGCCAGTAACGAAAAACTTACAGAAGGTGAACACGGGGGCGTGTTGGTTGGACACGACCCCGTGTCTGTCAAGGTCTGCAGAAATAAAACAATCAGCAAGTTCAGGGGAGTGGGCACGGGGGCGTGTCGGATGGACACGGCCCCGTGTGGACAGTCTGCAAAGTTGAAAAACAGGTTTCTTTCGTCGGTTTTCCTATTCCGGCTTTAGTAGTACTAAAGTTTAGTACTCTAAGCCTCGTATGTACCTGCTTAATCAATAAACACCATACCATACCATAGCAAACATCCTACTTTTACCAAAGTTAACATCCATGTCAAAGTTAAAAGAAAAATAAATGCAGAAAATAAAGAAGTTAAGGAAAGTAAATTGTTCAACACTTGGCACGCAGGCCATCAATTGTTCAAGATTGAAAAAGGGTTAACCTGGGAAGTCATCAACCAACCGCTTCACCTCCGCTCCTCTCGCCACCTCCATAGCATCGTCATCATCATCATCGCCATCGTCCCCTCCATGGCGTGCAATGTGGTCTCGTATATATCCAACATCGTCTTGGATCTCGGATAGGTTTCTTTCGATAGCTCCGACCCGGTGGTAGGTGTTGCTCGCCATGTTATAGGTGTTCCTAGTGCACATAAGGTTTTCCTGCAACAAATCATGCAAACTTTGAAAGTTAGGAAAACCGCCTCCCGGGGAGGATGACTGGCCCAGATCACCGTGGGGTTGGTATTGGTACTGATGATGTTGCGGAGCTTGGAGGACAAGCGCTTCTTGCGGATTCCATGCATGACCTTGCATCCTTTGAAAGGTTACCGTCCCGTCTTCTGCCTCATAAATCAGGTTCATTGAGCGGCATATGTGAATGTCCACCGTACCCAACCATGGGCTCCTCTCAAATGACCTAGGTATGTGGGCGAAGTGCTTGAAGAGACGGTACACCCATCCCCCAAAGAAAATAGGAGTCGGTGCACTAGCAAGGCGGTTGTGATGCATGTTTCGGAGCATGAGGAACGGAACATCGAGCGGCCTGCGGTTGTAGATGCAGTGGAGGACAACCAAATCTCTTAACCCAACGACGCCACTACTTTCATGCCTTTGGCTAAGAGAGTAGCCGAGGAGCCTATGAATGTATCTGTATAGCGGATCCCTCAACTTCGTACTCTTAGTGCTGCTCGGATTGTAGTACCCTTCACCAATCTGAGCCCACATGGCTTGGCGTTCGTTCTCACCTACCTCTCTCACCCCTCCAGTATTTTCTTCGTTTCCCGCATCCTCTTCCGCATACAACCCGATAATTGCTCCAAACTGAGCCATAGAGATTGAATATTTCGTTCCGCCACATCGGAATGCTACCCCGTCATTGTCGAACGGGTCGCACCTCGAGTTGAATGTGAAAGTGCTATAGAATTCCAACGTGCATTCGTGGACGGAACGGAGCCGAGTTGTTAAGGCGACTTTGAGTGGTCCCGTGACAATTTTGTTGAAACGGTCAATCTGATTCACCAAGGTTAGCAAGTCCGTGCACGCTTGCCTCGAGTATTCCTCCGGCCTTGTTTGAAGAATCTCGTATCGAGCTCTTGCATCTAGCTCATTGGCGTTAAATCTTGTGAACTTCCTGGCCATCTGCAAGAATACACCAAAAGTTAGCATGAAACAGAAATATTTTCGGACAAAACTGCAAACAGCGGGCTGGACACGACCCCGTGTTCAGCGGACACGGCCCCGTGTCCAGGCGTCTGTTACTCAAAAATTTCATTTTTCGACCCGGTTTCGAAAACTTGGAAATTTTTGGTCCAATAGGTGCGGTTTCCCCCGAAAATGAAACCCTAAGCACCGTTTTTCCCAAAATATCCCGTTTACCCTATCAATTTTATCTTTTTCGGTTTAAGAACAAGGGTTTGGGGATTTTGTGAGAAATTGGGTGAATCTGTGAACAATACAAGTGTGTTTACTTCCCTTAACACTAATCTAACTAAATGCAAATAGATCTAAACAAAAATTTGAGGTCCGATCCGGATGAACATCAAGAACCCTATATTTTTCCCCAAATTTTTGGTGTTTTAACTACATGCAAGTAACTAATCTAACTACTAAAAGTGATAGAATCATACCTTGATGTTGTTAGAACGATAGGAGACGTTGAAATTCTGCGAAAAATCGCCTGGAACCAGAGCTTTTTCGGGGAAACGGGGTGTGTGGAATGAAGTAACTGTTTTGGAAAAGGGGATTTATCCCGACTGCAGCGCGGACACGGCCCCGTGTCCAGCGGACACGGCCTCGTGCCGAGCAAAGTTTTGAATATTTTTTTTTTAGTGCTCGTGTGAGTGCCCTTGTTTCCCATAAGCTTTGGTTATAAAACTTACCGCTTTATTTGTTGTCTCAATCGTTCGTAACTTACCAGGCATGATGTTTTATTCCTCCACTGTTTGAAGCGAGATCTCTTCTTCTTCATCCTCAATTAATCCTTGATAGAGTTTCAGCCGTTGGCCATTGACTTTAAATGGAGGCCCATTTCGAGATTTAATTTCTACTGCACCGTGTGGGAAAATATTGGTGATGGAAAAAGGTCCTAACCACCTAGACTTTAATTTACCAGGAAACAATCGAAGTCGTGAATTAAACAAAAGAACTAGATCTCCTACCCGAAATTCATTCGGTTTAATATGTTTATCGTGCAAATTTTTCATTCTTTCCTTATAAATTTCAGAGTTTGAGTATGCATAATTCCTAAACTCGTCTAATTCATTTAATTGACAAAATCGATTTTTACCAGCAAATTCTAAATGTAATTTTACATTTTTGATTGCCCAGTAGGCTTTGTGTGCAATTTCTACTGGCAAATGACAACTTTTTCCATAGACTAGCTTATATGGGGTTGTACCTATTGTTGTTTTATAAGCAGTTCGAAAAGCCCATAAAGCATCATCTAATTTATCTGCCCATTCCTTTTTATTTAATCCCACGGCTTTTTCAAGTATTCGTTGTAAACCTCTATTAGTCACCTCGGCTTGTCCGTTTGTTTGAGGGTGATATGTTGTTGAGACCCGGTGATAGACCCCATATCTTGTTAAAAAAAATTCGAGTTGATGATTGCAAAAATGGGTACCTCTATCACTTATTAAGGCTTTGGGTGTGCCAAAACGAGAGAATAATTTTTTCAGAAATCTTACCACAACTCTTCCATCATTTGTTGGAAGTGCCTCGGCCTCCGCCCATTTAGACAAATAGTCTACTGCCACAAGTATATATTTGTTTCCTTTCGATGGTGGGAAAGGTCCCATAAAGTCGAGTCCCCACACATCAAAAATTTCACAAACAAGAATGCCATTTTGTGGCATTTCGTTTTTGGAAGAAATATTACCTGTTCTTTGGCAAGCATCACATGTCTTGACAAGACTTTGGGCGTCTTTGTAAATGGTTGGCCAATAAAATCCTGAATCAAATACCTTTCGTGCGGTACTAGCGGCACCATGATGCCCTCCGTATGGACCTTCATGACAATGGCAGAGAATTCTTCGTGCTTCCCTACCATGTACGCATCGTCGGACGAGTTGGTCGGCACACATTTTGAAAAGATATGGATCTTCCCAAAAATAGTGTTTCACATTGGCAAAGAATTTTTTTCTTTGATAATGTGACCATCCTTTTGCGACTATACCGCTAGCTAGGTAGTTAGCATAGTCGGCGTAGCATGGCTCTTCCTTATATTCCACCATTTCCAGGGACTCTGTTGGAAATTTTTCGTTGATTTGCTCGTCCCTGGTCGCCTCCAAAGCTGGGTCTTCTAAGCGCGAAAGATGATCTGCTGCAGTGTTTTCTGCTCCTCTTTTGTCTTTGATTTCAATGTCAAATTCTTGGAGGAGTAGAATCCACCGAATCAAACGTGGTTTTGTGTCCTGCTTCTTGAAGAGATATCGAATGGCTGCATGATCTGTATAGACTATAGTTTTAGAAAGAACAAGATAAGAACGAAATTTATCAAAAGCAAATACCACAGCTAGTAATTCTTTTTCAGTTGTTGTGTAATTTTCTTGTGCATCATTAAGTGTTTTACTAGCATAATAAATTGGGTGGAAATGATTTTCTTTTCTTTGTCCCAAGACAGCTCCAACTGCAAAGTCACTAGCATCACACATGATTTCGAAAGGAAATTTCCAATCAGGCGCTATCATGATAGGTGCATTGACTAACATTTCCTTTAGGGTTAGAAATGCTTGATTGCAATCCTTGTCAAAGATGAAAGGGGCATCTTTTTCAAGTAATTTTGTTAGAGGTCTTGAGATTTTTGAAAAGTCTTTGATAAACTGTCTATAGAATCCGGCATGCCCTAGGAAACTTCTGATAGCTCTTACGGAGGATGGAGGTGGTAATCTAGAAATGGTATCTATTTTGGCTCGATCCACCTCCATTCCTTCGCTCAAGATCTTGTGACCGAGTACTATTCCCTCCGTTACCATGAAATGGCATTTTTCCCAATTAAGGGCGAGCTTAGTTTTCTCACATCGGGATAGCATTCGTTCAAGATTATCGAGGCATTGGTCGTATGAATCCCCAAAGATAGAAAAGTCGTCCATGAAGACTTCCATTCTCTTTTCTATCATGTCATGGAAGATGGCTACCATGCAACGTTGGAATGTTGCGGGGGCATTACATAGACCAAACGGCATGCGTCGATAAGCAAAAGTTCCATAGGGACATGTGAAAGTTGTCTTTTCTTGGTCTTCGGGTGCTATCGGGATTTGAAAGTAACCTGAAAAACCATCCAAGAAACAATAAAATTTATGACCGGATAATCTTTCTAACATTTGATCAATGAAGGGCAAAGGAAAGTGGTCTTTTCTTGTTGCTTCATTTAATCGTTGGTATTAATTCATTCTTTTCGTTAGTTATTACCGTCATACCTCCTTTCTTTGGAACTACTTGGACGGGACTTACCCAAGGACTATCGGAGATAGGATAGATAAGTCCGGCGTCAAGTAGTTTGATGACCTCGTTTTTAACCACTTCTTGAACATTTGGATTCACTCGACGTTGTGGTTGTATGACCGATTTGTAGTCATCATTCATCAAAATTTTGTGTGTGCACATAGAAGGACTAATTCCTTTTATATCTACAAGTTTCCAAGCTATTGCATTTTTATGTTTTTTCAAAAGGATAATTAATTTTTTCTTTTTCTACGCTATCTAATTTAGACGAAATAATTACAGGTAAATTACCCTCTTTGTCTAGAAAAGCATATTCCAAACCTTTTGGAAGTTCTTTGAGCTCAAGTGGTGGGTCTTTAGGAGACTCCTCATTTGGTTGCTCATTTCGATCAAGAACCTTAAAAGTTTGTTCTATGGCGACCTCTTCTTCAACAAAGTGGTCAATCTCTTCACTTGTATCGGGTGGTTCATCTTCATCTTCAATTAGGGGGTCATTATTGCCGAATGGATATTTCATTGACCGTTCGAGATCGACACTTCTTTTAAATGCCCCTAATTGAAGTGGTAGATTGTTGAACTTCCGGTTTTTCAAAGCTTCATGAGTTTTTACAAATGGTCGCCCCAACACTAGAGGAGCGTCATCGAGGATGACAAAGTCGGTCGGGATTACCATTTGATTTGTTTGAACCAAAACATCTTCAACTATACCGATTGATTTTATTACTTTCCGATTGGATAGAAAATGGGTATTTGAAGTGGAGAAAAATCACTAATACTTAATTTTTCGAAAATGTAGTTAGGCATTATGTTAACACAAAGATCTTTATCGATTGTGAAATTACTAATAAACGAATTTTGAAAGAAACATGGAACCGGTGTAATGTTAATTTCAAATGGGTCTTCTTTTATTAGCGAAGTTTGATCATTCGTTAACTTAACACTTACCGTTTCGTCAATTTTAGTGTTAGTGTTTAACTCTTTTAAAAACTTAGCATGAGTGGGTACTAAACAATGATTTTCAAAAGAAGGTGACAAGAGATTAATTTCTTCAAAATTAGACTCTTCTTGAATTTTAACGTTTTCGGACTCACCTTTTTCGTTGTTTAACTCATGTGTCAGTTTTTCACTTATTTGTTCTTCCATTTTTACACTTTCAGTTATCTCTTCATTTTTTAATTCTTCTCTTGCGCGGGACTCCTCTTCCCTTGCGCGAGCTTCTTTTATACAACGATCGATAACTCTAATGTGTTCTAATATCCTATCGGTTACTTCGGTTATAGAAAAAGAATCGGAATTTTCAAAGCTTGAATCCGGTTGTTCGATCCTTTGTTCCTCATAACACCCATATGAAGTAGATGGTTCGCACCATTGTTCTTCATTGTAAGCATATGATGGATAAGGTTCGTAGTTTTGTTCTTCATAATACTCATATGAGGTGGGTTGTTCACACCATGGTTCCTCATAATAAGCATATGAAGGTGGTGGCTCATATCTTGGTTCCTCAAAGTATGAGTAAGAAGGCTCATACCTTGGTTCATCAAAATATGAGTATGAGGGAGGAGGTTCATCCCTTTGGTCTTCATAGGATGTGTATGAAGTTGATGGCTCGTACCTGGGCTCCTCATAGTAGGTGTATGAATTGGATGGTTGATGTGAGCGATTATTTTGAACCGAGCGTGCGTTACGACAATTAGTGCAATAATTACCCCTATAATCATCCTCCTCATAGGTGTAGTTGTAACCTCTTGAGTATTGATCCATAAGAATCACTCAGCAGACCACAACCAAGTCTCGAGATCAGAAAAAAAAATAAAAACGGAAACAGAGGCTGGGCACGGCCCCGTGTTCAGTGAACACGGCCCCGTGCTCAGGAACTGTATCTGGGCGTTTTAATTAAATTTACTGATTTCGTTGAGCATGGGGCGTGTTCAATGAACACGGCCCGTGTTCAAGCTACTGTTACTGGGTGTTTTTATGAAAATGTGCAGCACGGCCCCGTGTTCAATGAACACGGCCCCGTGTACAGGCTACTGTAAATGCAAATCTAAACTAAAAGGCAGAAAAAATGTGCGCGCGTTTTAAAAAGGTTTTGAAAAACTGATTAAGCCGTCGATTTTAAGCTTTCTTAAAATCCTTGTGTCCCCGGCAGCGGCGCCAAAAACTTGATGCGTGTGAAGTGTTATATATATTAGGTGTATATTTTAAGCCCCTTTAACACTTATTTTAGCCAAGTTTTAAATTTATAAAACACGATATTTTACTAACACTAAACACACATATGGGCAAGTGCACCCATCGTGAGCGTAGTATAGCGTTGGTAAGATACCGAGGTCGTCCAAGGACACAAGAGCTTTTAATACCGGTTTATCCTCAACGTCTAATCAAAATAAAAAGTTTAGAAAAAGGTTTTAAACTAAGAAAAATAAAAACTAACTAAAATGTTGAAAATAAAAATAAAAGAAAAAAAACAGATAGACAAGATGAATCACTTGGTTCCGACTCGTATCTAGTGTAACCTTTGATTATTTCCGCACTTTTGCACATAATTAAGAGATTATCTTAGTTATTGTAGTAGGCCCCTCTTTTGAAGGTGACGTTACCCTCACCCCAGTAGTTTGAGTCAGCAAGGATACAATCCTAAAAGGGTGGATTATTGGAAGATAATAAATTAAGTTATTAATGCAATATTATGGTAGGCCCCTCTTTTGGAGGTGACGTTACCCTCGACTAAGTAGTCTGAGTAAGCAGGGATACAGTCCTAAATAGCCGAGTTATAGTATTAATAGTAGTTCACTTATGAGGGGATTAAAGAGTTTGGACCCCCGCCATCCAATACCGTGAAGTATCGAAGGAGGTCCTTCTAACTTTGACCCAGGTCCATTGCAGGACCTCTAAACGCTAAACAATGGCAAGACCTTTACCAAACCGTTCCCTTAACCCCCGAACAGGGAGCCAACATACCTCCATATAGACCGTGGAGATATGAATGGTGAAAATCTTTTATTTTATATAGACAGTAAAATAATTTCAAGACACCACGGACAAACGATAAAGAAAGATCACCTTCAACATAAGCAACTAGTTATTAAAGTCATTAATACGAAACCAAATAAAAAGTGCAAAAGATTAGAAATAAAAAGTATTACACTAGACACTTTGTCTTCACCAAGTGATGTAAGAGACTTAGGCAAACATGGCCTTGATTGTCAAGAACTCTTACGATCAATCTTGGATCCCGAGATGACTCACACACTCTACGATGGACAATGGATGATGGTGGTGGATGATGGTGTTATGGTGGTGGTGGGTGGTGGGTGAAGTGTGAGAGAGGTGGTGTGCCATGGGATGGTTTGAGCTTGAGCCAAGCACTTCTATTTATAGGCTGAACAGAAGCTCGGGCACGGCCCCGTGTCCAGTGGGCACGGCCCCGTGTCCACATCCTCTCTTTCTTCATTAAATGCAGCTTTGTCTTATTAGTTGACCACGCCACCGTGTCCGCTGAGCACGACCACGTGGTGCAGAAGAATCTTTGTACTATGCAGATTTGCTTGGATTGTGCGAATCTTATAGTTGACCATGGCCCCGTGTCCGCTGAGTACGGCCCCGTGGTGGGCAATAGAAGCTTCTACCACTTTTTCTTTTCTGCTGACACTTGGGCACGCCCCCGTGCTGGCTGAGCACGGGGCTTGTTCAGGCCTATGATCTCTTGTTTTGCTTGGGAAGATGCTGTCGTGGGGTCGGGCATGTCACGTTTTGTTCCTTTTCTTATATTTATGTTAGATTTTGATGTCTTTTTGCTTCTTTTGTTAATTTGAGCTCATTTAATCCTGGAAATACAAAAGGAAGACAAAAGCACACTTTTTCCAACATTAGTACTAAAAAAGGGTTAGTTTTATGCCTCATTTGATGAAATTTATATGTTAATATTTGAACACATCACTAGGCCACCAATATGTAGTTTTCAAGTCGTGGTACATCTTATCCGAACCAGGATGTACTGAGTAGCGAGACTTATGAGCCTCATCCATTACAAGCCCGCGTAAGTTGCCATAGAGTGGGACCCAGATGCATCCCGTTACATAGTAGGCGCCGTCTGCCTTTTGTTCCAACCGTTGCCTTGAACCGCGTAGGGCTTCAGCCCTGACATTTTCTGGTTTCAATGCTTCTACCTGAGCATCTCATATCTGAGAAGGAAGACTAGACTGAATAGTGAGTTGTAACGCTCGTACACGCCTAGGTGTAGTATCCTTTCGACTGAGGGCGTCAGCCACCACATTGGCTTTGCTCGGATGGTACTTTATAGCACATTCGTAATCGTTTAAAAGCTCGACCCATCGACGCTGACGCATGTTCAACTCTTTCTGCTTGAAGATATGCTCGAGACTCCTGTGATCGGTGTAGATGGTGCACTTGGTACCGTACAGGTAATGTCTCCATATCTTAAGCGCGAAAACCACAGCTCCCAGCTCTAAATCGTGCGTAGTATAGTTCTTTTCGTGAATCTTAAGTTGGTGCGAGGCGTAAGCAATGACTTTATCCCGTTGCATCAATACACAACCAAGACCCTGAATTGATGTGTCGCAGTAGACCACAAAATCATCTGTGCCCTCTGGCAATGAGAGAATAGGTGCGCTGCAGAGTCTATCCTTTAAGTGCTGAAAAGCTGTTTCCTGTGTATTACCCCAACGATAAGTAACGCCTTTCTGTGTCAGTAGTGTAAGCAGCTGTGCAATCTTTGAGAAGTCTTTGATGAACCTTCTGTAGTAACCTGCCAAACCCAAGAATTGGCGAATTTCTGTTGGTGTGTGGGGTGCAGGCCAGTTCTTGATAGAGTCTACCATGGATGGATCAACATGAATCCCATCCTTGTTTACCACGTGGCCTAGAAAGTGGACTTCACGCAGCCAGAAGTCGCATTTCGAAAACTTGGCGTACAGCTGTTCTATTCGAAGGAGTTCCAAAATAAGTCGTAAATGCTGCTCGTGTTCCTCCTGACTCTTAGAGTAGATCAGAATGTCATCGATGAATACAATCACAAACTTATCCAGGTAGGGCTTGCACACTCTGTTCATAAGGTCCATGAAGACTGCCGGTGCGTTTGTTAATCCGAATGGCATGACCAGAAACTCGTAATGGTCGTAGCGTGTTCTGAATGCTGTTTTGGAGACGTCCTCGTCCCGGACTCTCAGTTGATGGTAGCCTGACCTCAGATCAATCTTTGAATAGTAGCTCGACCCTTGCAGCTGGTCGAACAAGTCATCGATGCGTGGGAGAGGATAGCAATTCTTCACAGTCACCTTGTTCAGTTCGCGGCAATCTATGCACATCCTGAAGGTACCGTCTTTCTTCTTCACAAATAATACTGGAGCTCCCCAGGGTGAAGAGCTAGGACGAATGAAACCCTTATCCAAGAGTTCTTTTAATTGCTTGGACAGTTCTTCCAGTTCGGTTGGAGCTAAGCGATAGGGTGCTCGAGCTATGGGTGCTGCTCCAGGAGCTAGCTCGATCTGAAATTCGACCTGGCGATGAGGCGGTAGCCCAGGTAAATCTTCAGGAAACACTTAAGGAAAGTTGCATACTACTGGAATATCCTCTAACTTCTTCTCTTTCGTTGATGCGTCAGTAACAAGTGCTAAGATAGCGGTGTGGACCTTTCGCAAACACTTCTGGGCCTTAAGGAAGGAGATGATGCCAACCACGGCACCACTCTTGTCGCCTTGAACTTCGAGAGCTTCTTTACCAGAACGGGGAATACGAACAATCTTCTCCTTGCATAGGATCTCTGCTTGTTGTTGAGATAACCAATCCATACCAATGACGATGTCAAAACTACCCAGAGCTATGGGAATGAGATTGATAGAGAAAGTCTGACCAGCGAGGATAAGATTACAACCCTGAACTACGTGTGTGGCCTCTAGACTTTTACCGTTAGCTAATTCTATGACATGTTTGGTGTTTAAAAGTGTTGGTGCGCGTTTAAGCATTTGGCTAACTTTCAGAGACATATAACTGGTATCCGCACCCGAATCAAATAATACAGTAACATAAAAGTCATCGAGAAGAAACTTACCCATAACCACATTAGGATCGTTCCTTGCATCACCCTGACCTAGCACAAATGCACGACCCCTGGCACCATTGTTTCCATCATTGTTTCCCCCGTTGTTGTTCCCATTGCCCCGATTATTGTTGTTATTGTTCTGATTCTGATTTAACTGAGGGTAGTGTCTCTTGTAGTGACCTTCAGCTCCGCACTGAAAGCATCCCTTGTTACCTTGTTGCTGTTGCTGGTGCTGCGGTGTTTGCTGTTGCTGCTGACGATTCTGATGTGCAGGTTGTGAGCTCCTGCAATCTTTCGCTTCATGACCCATCTTGAGACATCTCTGACAATGAACCTTGTTGCACTGACCACTGTGGTGTCTGTTGCATCTGTTGCACTTTGGGTGATTTCCTCGATATCCACCCTGTCTTTGACTACCAGAAAATTGCTGACCAGGGCTCTGGTAGTTATCAGTCTTCCGTTGCTGTACCTGAGACTGGGCTGTAGCTGAACCCTTACTAGAATCCCCATCCCATTTCCGATTATTTTCACTGGGAGAAGCGGAAGTAGTAGCACTGATACGTTTGGGCAGCTTGTTCTGTTCCACTGCCTGATCTGTGAGGCGATGAGCAAGACGAGTAACATCCTGGATAGTAGCAAGGTTGGCCGATGTCACATGACTTTGAATTTCCGGTACTAGCCCTTTGAGATACAACTCAATACGCTTGATAGGGGGTCCACCATGGTTGGACACAAGATGGCCAGCTCGTTTGACCTTTTCGTATACGCCTCAATCTCTGACCCCGTCATTTTCAGATTAAAGAACTCCGCTTCTAACTTGTGGATTTCATCACGTGTGCAGTATTCTTGCTTGATTAGTTCCTTGAAATCGTTCCAAGGGGTGGCGTTAGCAGCTGCCAACCCTAACATCTGAACTTGCGCATTCCACCAAGTCAGCGCAATGCCTTCTAGAGTACCAGTGGCGTACTTTACCCTGCGAGCCTCAGCGCATTCACACATCTCAAATACGGACTCGAGCTTTTCAAACCAATGGAGGAGTCCAACTGCTCCTTCCGTGCCACTGAATGTGCTAGGACGACAGTCCATGAAAGTCTTGAAGGTGCAAACAGGTGCCTGAGCGTGCTGACCTGTTGTGTATAAGAATCAGGACAAGGTTAAACACAAGAGTTGGTTAGGAGTGTAGGATCTAAAGATCCTAGTGTGAGTTACGACTGCAGGGTATACCTCATGCTTGTGCGGCTGCAAGTGCCACAGCAACTTGTTCGTTAATCAAAGCCGTCAGCTGGGCTTGTGTCATGTTAACGCGTCCACTCATGATCTTCACAAGTAAGAGAACACAAGTGAGAAGTGCGTCATATCAATACGCAAGTGTGGAATGACAGAAGAGTGTGAGCATACAAGATTTCAAGTAGTAGTTGTTACGTTCATCTAAGAATACTATGAGCAATGTAATTATGTATTTAGCAAGTAGGTAATATAAACATAAACCATATCACCTATTGTGTCGAGTCTTACACGTGGAGCGAAGCGTCGTTGTGGATCGTTGAGCACTGTTCAGGTTATAGTCTGGTTTTAACAAAAACTTTTTCCCTTATTAAAACCAAGTTCTCTATAACCAATGGCTCTGATACCAATCTGTCACACCCCCAAAATCCACATGCGGAGTATCACCGCTTGGAGTCGTGACTGACCAGGATCAAGCCACCAATCATATTGAACATTGTAAGTAATAAATAAAAGTCATTCATCAATACGAAAGGTGTTCAAAACCATAACATAGTTAAGCGTTTAGCGGAAGCATAAATATGTAAACCCAACATAAGTTTAAACGTTTCAAATGTTTAGCATGGCACACAGCTGTCCATGTCCTACAAAGACTCCTCTCCGCTCCCATGCAAGCTCCATAGATACCTAACGTCCTGCAAGGCATGTAACAGAGAGTCAATAACAAAGTTGAGCGAGTTCACAGTTGGTTGTTCAGTAATAAGTTCGTTTAACAAATCGTAAGTTCGTTTATAACCATGTCGTGTATTACTAGGCCATTTGTATGTTCATCTAGTGGGGGCTTCCCATGTTGTAAGTTCAATTAGTGGGGGCTTCCCATAATGTAAGTTACTAGACTAGTTGTATCCATAAGTATCCTTCCCAATCCGAGGATAGTAGTAATTATAAGTTTACGTTGGTTTTACGTAAGTGCCCTTCCCAACTGAGGACAGTACGTAGCGAGTACGTAGGTTTTAGCGCTGGTGTCCTTCCCCATCCGAGGACAACGGTACGTAGGATTTATGTAGGTTTTAACACTAGTGTCCTTCCCAAACCGAGGACAGTACGTAGGCTTTACGTATAGTTTGACACAGGCATCCTTCCCAATCCGAGGACCGTGGTAAGTAGTCTAGTAGTGATGTAAGTACAAGTAATCATTCAATCCCATTCCCAACCCACCGGGGAATCCCATGCCTTGGTAAGAGTGTGAACTCACATTGGTTTGCTCGGTATGCTAATTATGTGCACACAAGAAATTAGTCAAGTCCTATATCAGGCACGTATTCTCAATCAGTTCAACTTCGTAAAGTTTCGTATGCAATCTATGACACAAAGTGTGCTTGGCAGTTAACATCATGTATCACGTAAGCAGTAGGTCAATATTATGCAATTCATACAATCTAATGTAGTTAACCAATAACACACTTTAACAGGGTTAGCAAGTTTAACTGGATTAACATATACCAACAAGGTTGCACAGTTAACAAAGTTAACATCTAACAGAACTAGTAAACTAACTGTGTTACGTGCTTAACTTAACTGAGTTAAATAGTTTAACAGAGTTAACATGTTTAACTGAATTAACAACTAACAGAGTTAACAAATAAAAGAGTTAATAACTAACAGTACTAGTGTGACAAACATTGGACGAAATCACATGCATGGCGAAAACACCCATTGGCGAAAACACACGGCCGACGAAAACCCTTTACACGAAATCTCTTTGGACGAAAACCCTTTGGTTTTCATCCGGCCTAAGTTGTGACGAAAACACAAGTGTTTTCGTGTGAACCTTGTGTTTTCGTGGTTCATGTGTTTT
Organism: Helianthus tuberosus; assembly: GCA_030545235.1. Taxonomy (NCBI): domain Eukaryota; kingdom Viridiplantae; phylum Streptophyta; class Magnoliopsida; order Asterales; family Asteraceae; genus Helianthus; species Helianthus tuberosus. The sequence continues at coordinate 2,354,298 of JARYGA010046293.1, forward strand.
CATGAGAAGATGTAATAGTTAAACCCAATCATCCCAATCATAACATCATCAACAGCCGACTCATGTATTCCTATAATTTACTATATTCGCTCTTGTCAACATTCAACCAGAACCATTTACATAATCATAACATATACTAAATCATCATGTAATTAAAATCAACACACAATCATCAGGTTATTCCTGGAGAGGCGCAACATAATCGCATAGCATCGGATCACAAGTGTCCTTATCATACAAATCAATTCAATCAAATCATCGATTCATATGCTTATCAATAGTATATACCAGAATGCCACCACCATTGACTAGCATCCACTCCTTTAGATTAAATTAAACAATTGCCTACTATATTTAACCTAAATGCACAAATAATGGTCACATGTTCACTGACAATCGCATGCAAATCACAACACAATGGCTAACAAAATTTAAGTGATCCTTATCCAATTGACTTCACTTTCAAACATCTCACATGCAAGGGATCAGAATGATTTTACTAGTAATGATTTCACTTTTAATATGAGCCAATTAATCATGCATCAGGCTTTAATAACTATGCAACAACCTAACAATCCATACACTCGTTAATGTGCCAGCCATCAATCCAACAACGTCATAGTGTTTAACAGTTATCCGGTGTTCTAGTTTATGCATTAATCAACTGACTATATACGATCACTATATCTCAAAGATTAATGAGCACCATTTAAAAATCACAAAGATCTAAAAATTTGTTTATCAATCACCATCAGATCATATGATCATAACACCTCATAATAGCAGTTAATATATGATGCCAACAAACAATTCATGATGATTTCAAACAAATATTTATCAATAGTGGATTACTAACTGTTAGGGGTCATTTTCTTAACGTATATATCAGGACCAATATCCTGCCTATGTTTGTTCATTTGTGACCAGGATGCTGGAAGAGGATATTGCTAACATCTTGGGCGATATCCTGAGGCTTATTGAATTAACCACGTGCAGGTTAAGGGCTGAGACTTGCTAACGCTCAAGAGGACTTCTTCTCCTCAAGACTCGGACGAATTTGTTGAGAGCGAGACGTTGAGCCCGAAAGACCAGGTCTACAACGTTCGAAGAAGGAATATTCGGTGGATCCCGCAAGTTTAGGATAGTTTGTTATTTTATCTTAACTATAAATAGATGGGGACGGATCAGCTTAGAACACACAATTTTTCACTAACACTCTCATACACTTACACTCTCTAGCTCATTGCAAACACCACACTTGTATTCAAGTTTCGTTGTAACACTTAGTCGATCCGTACCACATCCTGCACTGTATCCTGATTTTTGAAGCAATTGAAGAACAAGGCAGCTGCGATTGTCAGCTCCCGAGGTTTTATGCCGGCGATCTAGATTGATCAAGGGCTTTCCTCGTACATCTCGTGTCGTTTACTTTATTTTTGGTCATTGTTTGATCATAGATGCAGCTCTACATCTTGAGCCGTATCCTGAAACTGCTTTTACAAATCAACTTGATTAACATATTTTCGACACACATTTCTAGCACACTACCTCACTAAACTAATTTGATCACTTAATTACGTCGGTAATTTTTGACCAAAACAATTTGGCGCCCACCGTGGGGCAAGTGGTGCTCTCTTTACTAAAAAATTTTGTCAAATCGCTAATCGGTTTTCTATTTTCAAAACCTTTTGCCACATTGTCCATAATGGCCTCAAGATCAAACATGAGTTCCTCTACTGTGTCTGCTATGACGTCTGCTACTACTGGTTCGGTGCTTCCACCACCTCCTCCAAGAATGCCAGCCTCTACACAATCTCAAGATGTTATCCCTACTCGGAGTGTTCAGGGATCTGCTCCCGTTTTAGCTTCTAATAATGAAATTTTAACCTTATTTGGAAGTGTGCAGGAACAAATGAGGCAGCAGCAGGAAACAAACCAGATGCTTTTAAGGGAAATACAACTCCTGAAGTCTGGCTCGAGCAGATCTGCTGAGGATATTGTCACTCCATTACATCCCAGAACGTTGAACTTCAGCTCAGCTGTGATACATGTGTAACATCAGCACTTACCAGGGAACTTCAGAAGTTAAAGGACATGATATCTAGTGTACCTGGGGTGGTCCAGCCGATCCCGGAAGTGTCTCAAGATATCCACAAGATATCTCGTTTCGCGTATCCTATCTATGATGCTGAGATCCCAAAGAGATTCCAAACCCCCAACATGAAGCTTTATGATGGGACTACGGATCCTGAGGAGCATATTGCTCAGTATAGGGAAAGAATGGAGATTAACCCTATCCCTCCGGAGCTCAAGGAAGCGTGCTTGTGCAAGGGATTTGGTTCTACTCTAACAGGATCAGCCTTAAAATGGCTGTTAAACGTTCCTCCTCACTCAATTACTTCATTTGCTCATTTGGTCAATTTATTTAACAGTCAATTTTCTTGTAGTCGGAGTTTTGAGAAACTAACCAGTGATCTTTACAGGATAACTCAAGGGCCTCAGGAATCCTTGAGGGATTATGTGAACAAATTTAGTCGAGAATCCTTGGATATCCCACATCTTGATGTTGCAACAGCTGTGCAAGCTTTTAAGATGGGATTACAAAAGGATTCTCAGTTTTATCAGGATCTTGTAATGAATCCCTGCAGGAATCTCGATGAAGCTCGTAACAGGGCTTTGAGATATATCCGTCTGGAAGATGACAGGAAGATGCAAGAAAGGATGAACTCATCCAAAACTTATGAATCAACCAATAGGAAGTCAGAATCCTCGTTCAAGTCATATCGGCCTAAGCCGTATAGTAGAAATGAAAACAAAAGAGTGAACGTTGTCGAAGATGAGGATCCTGAAGAGTATCCTGAGTTGTCCGAATATTGCTTTTCTGTTAATATTCCTGAATTGATGTAAAATGAACAGAATAGTCATTTTCCACAACATCTTCAGAAACAAAAATGAACAGAATAGTCATTTTACATCTTCAGAAACAAAAATGAACAGAATAGTCATTTTACATCTTCAGAAACAAAAATGAACGGAATAGTCATTTTACATCTTCAGAAACAAAAATGAACGGAATAGTCATTTTACATCTTCAGAAACAAAAATGAACGGAATAGTCATTTTACATCTTCAGAAACAAAAATGAACGGAATAGTCATTTTTCATCTTCAGAAACAAAAATGAACGGAATAGTCATTTTACATCTTCAGAAACAAAAATGAACGGAATAGTCATTTTACATCTTCAGAAACAAAAATGAACGGAATAGTCATTTTACATCTTCAGAAACAAAAATGAACGGAATAGACTCTTGACACATGACAAAATTTGCTGTGGTTTCTGTGCACTGAATTCCATAATTATGTATGCATCCATAATTACGCAATTCCTTGCATAGTCCGCACAACTTGTCTTGAAATGTTTGTGGGGAGGATAATCAAACCTGTGATGAGTGTGACTAGACTACCATAGGGTCCTTTTAATTAGATCAACAAAGGATCCTTTTAATTAGACCACCAAGGAGTCCTTTCAGCTATATCATCACATGATATTCCTAACCAGATTTTTGGATCAATCTGTTTACCTAGACCACTCAGGGGTCTAATTATGGAATAGTACAATATAATCCGAGGGTCTTTACTATTACGTAAAATCCCATTGAGGATTTAATATAGTACCTTTGGATATCCTACTTTGAATTTCCTTATACAAAGATATGGAAGATTCTACGAGGATTTGAATGACAAAAACTTGGATTACACAAAGCATAAAAAGAAACACATAAACACATAATCATATAGTTGTTTAACTTGGTTATTAATTTGTTATCTTCGGACGCGGATACTTAAAGCACACCAGGAATCCAATTCGTGGATTTCATTTGGCACTTTAATTATTTCAAGAATCTATCTATGAAGATAGAATAATCTTAAAAGAAATTCGGCTTTGTCCCTATTGAATTGTGATGTACGTATTGAATCATACAAAGAATTCAATTAAGGACTCCGATGAATGATATCCATCCACAAGGATCTAATTATGAAGATAGAAAGATCCTACATGGATTTTGGAGTTTGTGTAACGAGAGGTGTTCCGACACCTTGCACTAGGCGTGCTTAATTCGATACACAAGGTAGAAAGTTCATGAGGTTGAGGCGCCAGATATGCCAAGCAACATATGAAGCAGAGTTTGAAGGTTGAGCAGCAGCAGGATTTGTAACAGCTTTGCTTTGGATTGCAAAGCGGCATATGTTAACCAAATGTCTCCATCGTCCACCGTGGGTACATTTGAAACAAGGTATTTGATTTGAATAATGACGATGGCATTGATTGCACCAAGGAGCAGTTCCCTTATACAGCTTCACCCCTGAGGCAAGTCATGGTGATAGCTAAGTCAACGGTCCTCTGAAGTACGACGCCTATTCGCTGGGTAAACGCAGCACCTGGTTCGGACATTGTTGTTGCGATGAAGAAGCATCTTGAAGATAACGAAAGGCATAGGAGGAAACAAGCGAAAGATAGTCAAAAGAAAATGACAAGGCATGTAGATTGTGACCATTTGTTTGTTACCAAAGGCAAAAAAATGAGACAGTGACTAATCAAAGTAAGCGGGTCAATATAACGTATCACGAAGACATGCTCGCCTATAAGTGAACACTCATCCCAAGAATTCCCAGGTAAGCACAACTGGTCTCGCGTCTGGTTGAGATGTATACGAAGTGCTTGCCTAGACAGGAAACTCAGAATACATGCATTCACCCTTCCAGTTTGCACGTGTTCACATTATTTAAAACCCAAAACCTTGACGAGATTTTTGAAAACTCAAAGGGGTTCAAAACTTTATAACAGAGGGTTCAAAACCTTATAACAGAGGGTTCAAAACCTTGTAATAAATCATCCTAGAACAGATGATTAGTTTTCAAAACGGTTTTGAAATTTATGTTCTTGTTATGATAGTCGCCTAAGGATAGGTGACGGTATTGTTTTATGACTAAACGCAAGTAAACTCGCGTTAGGGTCCTAAGAAAGTTATAGACTAGGTCAAAGCATTACTAATAACCTAATTCCCTATAACCATTGGCTCTGATACCATCTTTTCTGTCACACCCCGACCACGTAGAACATACAAAACGTGGCGGAAATGTCGGGGAGTGTTGTAACAGAATTAATTGTTTCAAATCCATGGCAATTGAAGTTTCGTTTTATTGATTAAAAGTGTTACAATGTCTTAACAAACAAGGAAATACAACATAATTAACTAGTCTTGTATCTTTTATTGTCACTAAAGCCCAAGTCTGCCTATGTGTATCTTGATCATCTTATGCAACAGCTCCTGAAAAACACATGTGAAAATAGGTACGTCAGCATAAAAATTCCTGTGAGATACATAGGTTTTGTGAAAAATAGGTTTCATGACTTATGTTTGAGAAAATGTTTAGTCATGAACCTTGTTATTTGCTTTGTTTTGTAAATCATTTGAAAATCGATAAGATCAGATGATAAGTATAAATAAATGTAAGGTTAAATGAATAACCAAGTAAAATATGTTTGCATAAGATAAGTTGTTTATAAATCAATGTCTTGTGAAAAGTATGTTATTTGTATAAAATGTTCTATGTCTCAAACTGAAATGATTCAAATAACGCTACGATATGTAATACCATACAAACACTTATATATAGGAAGTACCAGCGGCGTATCCACCATGCTTGTATCATATTACACACGCCTCGTTACTTAATCACTTACTCAAACCAAACTATCAAAATGAAATGTTTAACAAGTATAGAAATGTTCATGTATAGTCAAATACGGTTCACACGGTTCACAGATACAAACGGTTCACAGATACAAACGGTTCACAGATACAAACGGTTCACAGATACAAACGGTTCACAGATACAAACGGTTCACAGATACAAACGGTTCACAGATACAAACGGTTCACAGATATAAACGGTTCACAGATATCAACGGATCACAGATACAAACGGTTCACAGATATCAACGGATCACAGATACAAACGGTTCACAGATACAAACGGTTCACAGATACAAATGGTTCACAGATATCAACGGATCACATAGTCAGATGATTACAACGGTTCAATATGTAGTATAATTACAACGGTTCAATATGTAGTATAATGTGTTCATATGCTGGATAAGCATATGCAACAGAAAAGCAATGTAAAACAATGTACTAAGTATGCACATAATGGACATACATAGCATAAAATGTATTGAAATCATGTACTATAATGTACTAACGAACATAGCAGGTATATGATGTGAAAACGGGAAAGCATGAATGTTACAAGTAGGCACATGTGTTCCACCCCAAAACAGTTTGGAAAACAGTAAAAGAGGGGTCTATGTACTCACTTGAGATTGCTCAGTAGTCCTTGAGTAACAACTAACCAATGCTAGAGATCGCGGATATCAAACGGCACCTAGTATAGGTAACTATGTTAATAAACCGGACCTAGATCGGAAGATTGGGTAGCATTAGGGTTTGTAAACCAAACGAGTGTAGAGACTCGTGTCATTTGGTTTAACAAAGCCTACATACTAAATGAAACTTAACCTGAGTGATTTCGACCCATTACGACCCGTTTAGGTAGCTTATGCTACTTTAACGCGTCGTGCGCGTAGAACGCGTACAGACCGCCTAACTAGTCCTATGACAAGTGTTATATGCCTAAACATGTTACATAATCAGTTATGTGACAAAAGTTTAGGTTACATATGCTTAATTACCAATTATACATGAAAAGGGTATTCTGGTAATTTACCTAAGGCATATAAACTACCTATCATACAACTACTTAAACGATGTGACCATAGGGTATAACCTCGGAAGGTTATTCCCTACCTACTATGGTCACCTAATGTGTTTGGTCGGATCCTAATGATCGACCAAATGGGTCGGGTTCGAGGTATAAGCGATTCATCAGATCGCTTACCCTACGACCCTAGACAACGTGGTAATCAGTGGGCATAGTCCCAAGGGACTATGACCAACGTGATTACACTCACGTTGTGAAGTTCAAAAGAACTTCGCATTGACCATTACTGGTCAACGCTGAAAGTCAAACAAAGTTTGACTTTCGGACTCGAAAAGCAATAAAATAAGGAAAAGAACGAAAGAATACTTACGAAGGGTCCCCGAATGCTAATCCCGATTCAAGAATCTCAGGTATGAAACAATGGTTTCAACTTAGAGGTTCTCAAATCAGAATTCTAGTGATTTTAGCAATGGGGGGTATGGGGTATTTATAGGAATACCCGAACTGTTAAGATCGTTTCATGGAAAACGTGCCTTAATCCCATCCGTACATGTGTTGCAAAGTTATGGTGCTTAAATTCCATCCATACATGTGTTGCAAAGTTATGGTGTTTAGGTGCTTAAATTCCATCCATACATGTGTTGCAAAGTTATGGTGCCTAAATTCCATCCTTATCCGCTGACTAAGCATGTTAGAATGTGTGGTTGTGAATTAAACAACGGCTAATACATCGAATCTGGTCCCGAAAATGCAAAACTGATATTTCTTATGGCGAACACTAAAATAAAATATTTTAGTTCTTACATAAATTTTTGGATGTCCGGATGTATTCAGAACGTAAGTTATGCGCGAAAATGCAAACTTGTGCACTTTTTGACACTTTTAGTCCCTGAATGACCCAAAAGTTTATTTTAGCACACCGAACCCCTCAAAGCCTATTTCTAAGCTATGTAAAGGATATTTATGGTATGTTTAACTTATGGTCATGTTCCGGAATGACTGTTACAGTTCAAATTGGCATACTTTCGCAGTTTGTCAACTTTAGTCCCTGTAAGCGATTAAACTTGATTTCACCACACCAAACCTTCCAAAACTTATATATAAGTTATGTAAAGGTTATTTAAGGTATGTTAAGCCTATTTCACTATTCCGGAGTGTTCGTTGGATTAAACTGGTTATTTTTACGCGTCAGTGCGCGTATAACCTTCCAGAAAGCGATTTAGAGCTTGAAATCGGACAAGAGTTGATATGTGCAATCGATACACATATTTTTACAAATCCCAAGTATGAAATACAATATTTCATTGGTTTGGCATTTGTTTGATGGTCGCAGTGACACGGGTGTCACATTTAGAATGGGTTAAACCTTTAAACAAGCCCACAAAACCTAACCATATGGGGCTGAATTTTGTTGATTTGGGGCTGCCACATTTCTTTATTTTTTTTTAACCTTATAATGAGTAATTTTGTTAATTAAGTTGTGTAATAATATGCAACAATGTTTCCCCTAACTTGTAACAAGGTATAATATGAAATAAAACATGATTTAACTTGGTAAAAAGTGTGATGTATAAGTATGTAATATGTTTGTAAGTGACAAGTATATGTCACATATTAGATGATTAACCATTGTGTAAATACGCATATTATTGGGGGGTTTTTAAGTATCAACCATTTAAGGACAAGCATGGACATGTATCACAAATAAGTACCGTATGCGTATGAATCACGAATAAGGATTCGATGTACAATGAATTCGATCGTATGAGTATGTATGAATATGTAGAATGTGAAAAGAAATACGAATTTTATTTATGATCCAAGTATTAGATTTTACAAAAATTACCACGAAAAGTCGATTACAAGAATACAAGATTTCCAAAAATAGAAATACGAACAAAACTTTCTATAAATGGAAAGTACAAAAGAGCCGGGCGTTACACATAGACCCCTCTTTTACTGTTTTCCAAACATTTTGGGGTGAAACACATGTGCCTACTTGTTACTTTCATGCTTTTCATGCTTTCATATCATATGCTTGTTATGTTCAATAGTACACTTATAGTACATGATTTCATTGTGTTTTTGCTATGTATGTCCTTTGTTGCATACTTAGTACATCGTTTTACATTACATTTTATGCTATGTATGTCCATTGTGTGCATACTTAGTACATTGTTTTACATTACATTTTATGCTATGTATGTCCATTGTGTGCATACTTAGTACATTTGTTATTCATCACATGCTTACATTTTGGTATGACATTTGGTTTGTTCAAATGAGACAATATACATTCATTAACATTGATCACGCCATTCGTTAGTAGGTAGTGGTACCATAGGAATTGACAACTCCCGTTCCTGAACCCTAGGTTTGTTTGGGTGGAAGGAATGACCGAATTCGATAAACATAACACAGATAGACCTTTAAATTCATTTAGGGGTCTATCACCACAGTCACAAGGCTTGAATGTATGCATTTTCACAATACCGCATAGATGTTTGTATCAGTATAGCATGCATTTGTTCCACAAAACATAACTTTGATTTAAACCATGTTTTACTTCAAAACCTTGTTTTTGTGCATTTTACATATGGTTTAGTTGATATATTTCACTTACCATACATGATATTTTTTATACACATTACATGATTTGCATTAGACATAAACATTTTGACATTGATATACACAATTCATGATTTACATTAGACATAGACATTAGACATGGTTTTCACACAAACATTTTGACAATTGATTATACATAAACATTTTACTTTGGTGGTTTGGTTTGAGTAAGTGATTTAAGTAACGAGGCGTGTGTAATATGATACAAGCATGGTGGATACACCGCTGGTACTTCCTATATATAAGTGCTTGTATGGTATTACATATCGTAGCGTTATTTGAATTATTTCAATTTAGACATATAACATTTTATACAAATAACATACTTTTCACAAGACATTGTTTTACAAACAACTTATCTAATATAAACTCATTTTACTTGGTTATTTACTTAACCATGTATTATTCTTTTATACATATATATCATTTGGTTTATTTATCACTTTTCAAATGATTTACAAGACAAAGCAAATTACAAGGTTCATGACTAAACATTTTCTTAAACATAAGTCATGAATTCTATTTTCACAAAACCTATGTATCTCACAGGCATTTTTATGCTGACGTACCTATTTTCACATGTGTTTCAGGATATGATGCATAGGATTTATCAAGATACACTTAGGCGGACTTGGGCCTTAGTGACAATAAAAGATGCAAGACTAGTTATTTATGTTATATTTCTTTGATTGTCAAGACATTGTAACTCTTTTAATCAATAAAACAATATTTCAATTTCCATGTGTTATGAAACAATGATTCTGTTACAACACTCCCCGACGTTTCCGCCACATTTTATTGTTTTACGTGGTCGGGGTGTGACAGAAAAGTTGGTATCAGAGCCCATTGTTATAGGGAATTAGGTTATTAGTAATGCTTTAACCTAGTCTATAACCTTCCTAGGACCCTAACGCGAGTTTACTTGCGTTTAGACATAAAAAAATACAGTCACCTATTCTTAGGTGATAACCACAACAAGAACATAAATTTCAAAACCACTTTGAAAACTAATCATCTGTTCTAGGATGATTGATTACTAGGTTTTGAACCCTCTGTTATAAGGTTTTGAACCCCTTTGAATTTTCAAAACCTCGTCAAAGTTTGGGTCTTATAGTGTGAACACGTGCAATCTGGAAGAGTGGATGCCTGTACTCTGAGTTTTCTGTCTAAGGCTAGAGTGTTCGTACAAATCCACATAATCGGACCAGTCACTCTTACCTGGGAACTCTTGGGGTGAGTGTCCACTTATAGGCTAAAGCATGTCTTCGAGATACATTAATATGAGCCGCTTACTTTGATTAGTCACCGTTTCATTTGCTTGCCTTAGTTAACAAACAAATGATCGCAATTTCTATGCGTTGTCATTTTGTTTTATTTGCCGATAACACTTCATTTGTTTCCTCCTATATCTTTCTTCTCCTCCAGAATGTCTCTTCATCGCAACGATGCGCAGATACCCGAGCAGACTGCCAAATTTGCCCAGCGAATAGGCGAAGTAGTCCTGAAGACTGTTGAATTAGCTACTGCCATGTATCACCTCCATGATGAAGCCGCTCAAGAGTCACCAAAGGAGACAGAGGCCAAGCCTTCACCTAAACCAAAGAAACATAAAGCTTCAAAGAATCCCGCAGCGGTTGCACCAAAACAGGCAAGACATAGCCAAGTGACAGCACCACCAGCCAAGAAACTAATCAAGGAATCAAAGACCATGGATGAACAGACTGGATCCCCTAAGAAGTCAAAGAAGCGAAAGGCTTCTCAGAACTTCGCCCTGGTCGCTCACAATGGTCAAGCCGTCCCCAACCAACCAGCTCAACCCCCTGCTAGGAAGCCATACAAAGGAACTGCTCCTTTGTGCAAACGATGCAACCGTCATCATTCAAACCTCGTACCCTGCTTCAAATGTACCTACTGTGGACGGTGGGGACATCTGATTAACATATGCCGCTTTGCTATCCAAAACAAAGCTGCTATAAACATTGCTGCTACCCAACCACGAGCCAATCCTGCTCAAGCTCGCTTCCCGCCTGGATCGTGCTACAACTGTAGCAAGATGGGTCATTTCGTGAATAAATGCCCGAAGCTTGCTAAGGCAAATCCAACCCACGGATGAGCAGTTGGCTGATTAGAAGATGTTGTTGTCTTATGCTTTTGCTTCTTCTATTTTCTTGTAATGTGAAACAATCTGTTTTGTTTATAAATAAATTGTTGATCACAAATTCTGATATACAAGTGTAGTTACATGTGTGTATGGCATTTCCCTATAATACCTACATTTAGGAACTATGTTCCTTGCAAACTACTCTTGTGAATATTTCCCATTCTTGTGTTTACTCATGATTCCCATAGAAAATTCTAAGTACTCGTTTCATTCTAAGATACGAAGTACAGAAAATAAAGCAACATTATGAATAATCATGCTTCTGCACATCTGTGCCTTTGAATCCTTGGTTAGATAACTAAGGGTATTTTCAAATCTCATACCCATTACGTTTTGATTTTTCAACATACATAGTATGAGTGTTTCAAAAACAACCTTCATGATTTCAAAAACATTTTATATATAGTTCGAAAACGTTCTTAATACAATGTATTTACTTAACATATCAAATGCATGATTTCAAAAGCATTGTCTATGTTTTCAAAAACAACCTTCATGATTTCAAAATGTTATTAATACAGTATAATTACTTATATCAAGTGCATGATTTCAAAAGCATCAATCATGTTTTCAAAAACCTTATACATAATTTCAAAATTCATCTCGCATGATTTTAAAACATTTTTACCTAATACACCTACTTTATGATTTCAAAAGTATAAGGTTTCAAAAACATTAAACACATTTTTAAAAGAAACCCCATGCATAGTTTTCAAAATATTTTCCTCATACATTGACTTAACCTTCAAATGTCGCTTCATATGTCGCCTTGACATATCTAGCATCTCAACTTCATAAGCATTTTTTTTACTTCATGTTTTGACTTAAGCACATCCAGTGCAAGGTTTCAAAACATCTTCAACTTCTAAAACCAATATGGGATCTTTTTATCTTCACAATTAGACCCTTGTGGATGATTATCATTCAAATCAGAGTCCTTAATTGGATTCCTTGTGTACCTTAATTCGAACATTTCGGTTCCTTATAATCGAAATCTAATTTTCTCTTTAAAAGATCTTTCTATTTTTATAGTTAGATTCTTAGAAATATTTAAAGCACCAATCAAAATCCACTGATTGGATACCTGGTGTGCTTTGAATACATGAGCACAATTAGCAGAACAAATTAACAAAATGATAACAAATTAAAGATCAAGATAAACAATTTTGTGGTTATGTGTTTTTGTGTTATGTTTTTTTCCTCTTGTGGTTTTATTTTCATTATCCAAATCCTCGTAGAACCTTCCATATCTTCATATGAAGGATTCATAGTAGGATATCCAAAGGTACTACCTTAAATCCTTAATGGGCTTCTATGTAATAGTTAAGACCCTTGGATTATAGAGTACCATTCCATGATACATAAGAGACCCTTTTAGTGGTCTAGTCAAAAGATCGATTCAGGATCTGGTTAAGAATGACATGTGATGCTTTAGCTGAAAAGACTCATTGGTGGTCTATCTAAAGAAATCATTTATTGATTTGATTAAACGGACCCTATGGAGGTCTAGTCACGCTCATCGTATGTTTGTTCAATTGGTTTTCCTCTACACATTATAAGATACACTGTGTGGACGATGCAAGGAATTACGTAATTATGGATGCATACATAATTATGAAATTTAGTGCGCGAAAACCACAGTAAGAATTATCATGTGTAGGAACCTATAGTGGCAACAATAACAAAACATAAACAATGTAATGGAGGTGTAACACCCCTTTCTGCGGCGGAAGCACGAGGTGTGATCATGAAAGGTTCTCATTGCATACGAAAGGTAAACATACTACATGCTCATAAATTAGTTTCAAAATGTCAAACATTGCATAACCGAAAACATGGTTTAAGTGTTTACATCACAAGACAGCATTTTGTCTGACGAGTTTACAACTTTATTCAAAGATAAACAAAGCGACACCCAAGAGCATGAGTAAAACCGCGCGCACATCCATCCTAGTTACCTGAAATACATGTGAGTTTTTGGAAAAACGTCAACATAAAGTTGGTGTGAATTCATGCAGTTTTGTGTTGAACACGTTTGTATACTTTGTATGAAAACATAACGAGTATCTTGTGAAAATAAAGTATTCTTGTAGTGTAAACCGAATAAAGTATTCTTGTGGTATAAACCAAATAAGGTATTCTTGTGTAAATGAAGTATTCTTGTGGTATAAACCAAATAATGTATTCTTGTGTAAATAAAGTATTCTTGTGGTGTAAACCAAATAAGGTATTCTTGTGTAAATAAAGTATTCTTGTGGTGTAAACCAAATAAGGTATTCTTGTTTAGTTAATGGGTTGCAAGGCCATTAACGTGTGGCACTACATAGGAAGTCACCAAACCATAGGCATTTTTCTAGTTGTCGATTCACGACGGAGACACAAAAACACTCCTCGGTACTAGTGGTCACCAAGAGTGGGGCTGCCCGACTACCCGTTAGATCTAACCTTTTGTTCTGCGGTCTAAGTATGTACACGATTAATGGTGCTTATGGTACCCTATTCGTGACACTATTTCTCGTTTATGATACCAAGTACCAATTCTCGTTTATTACACCAAGTATCAATTCTCGTTTATTATATCAAGTATCAATTCTCGTTTATTATACCCAGTATCAATTCTCGTTTATTATACCATGTAACATGTATTTCACCCCCGAAGTTATAAAACTGAAAACAGTTAAGAGAAAAGGGGGAGCATGAACTCACAACTTTGCGTTCCTAGCGTCGTAAACTCCACCGGATTTGCTTAATTAACGTCGTAACCTATACGCGTTTTCTTAACGTTAGTCACTAGACTTGTGTCGCACAAGTACAGTCACTCTCTTTTGTGTATTTATTCTTGTGTTAAAAATATTCCATATTTTTAACTACGTATCTTACTTATATTATTTTCTTCAAAAATAAATATAAGTCTTTTGTGTTTTGCACTTTGCACCCGAATCATGTATCTTGTGTTTTGTATGTGTATTTCTATATTTCTACTCCTCATGAATATTTAGTGTATTTTTAAGTCTTAATACACTACCACATATAACACATACTATATACACTTAGCACAAAATTTGGTGATAAAATAATATATATTTTTCTCTCAAAAATATATACTTATTATCCATTTTTATTCTTGAAGAAATCCTCATTTCTTATCACCAAAAATTAGGGAAACCTTAGTAATACTCTTAAACACAGTTTTAGGGAATAAGTTTCTCAAAAACTTATATTTTTCTAAGTGTCAAAATTTATAAAAATTTTGACAGAGTTTCCCCTAAAAATGGAGGTTTCCCACGTTTTCAAAACGTGTGTTTATTTTCTTTTAAATCATCAACAATCAGCAACAACAATTATCAACAATAATCGTCAACAATATTCACTAATTTCATGAACTTGAATACTTACAAAAATGTGTAGTAACTTACTAGCACATTTAGTAAGTCTTGTTATCTTTAAAAATAAGTTTAATTCCTTAAAAACTTTATTTTTAAAGAATATGAAGTTTTACAACTTCTAGTCGGTTTTTACGAAAATTATTTCTTTGTTAAAACCCTTGTTACACAAGTATCCATACACTTGTTTGTTCACAAAGACCACTTTTGTTTGTGTAAGACCCGGTTTAGAACATGTGATTTCTTTAAAGTGTGGTTCTTCAAAAATACCACTTGCAGATACGTAGATCTGCTAGTTTTAAACACCATTTTACTGGTTAAATCACTTTTACACAAGTAAAATATTTTCACACAAGTTCATGCATCTTGTGTGGTAGAGTTTCGCCTTTAACCCTTGTATTTAGTCAAAAACGAGCTTATGTGAAGATACATGATCTTACAAAGTCGGGTTAAACGGAGATCCGAGCTACCACATCATAGATCGGGTCTCAATAATCACATATTTCAAGTCCTACGACTTTTACACAAGTTATATGCTATTAACCACCACTTTAAGTATTTTTAGTAGACTTTTAATCATCATCTTTCATTTTAACGAGATTCAACCAACACAAATCCTTTTAACCACTTTAGAATAGATTAAATACGAGTTCTAAGTGTTATACCTCTAGCTCAAGGCTAGGGAAGATTCTAAGCACAAATCGAGTGGGTAAAAGCAAGGTAGAGAGGTCCTTCGAGTTCCACTTGCACCGAGCTTCCTTAATCACCTTCTTGCACCTTATTACAAGCTTGGAATGGATGAATATGGATCGAAAATGGTGGTGGCTTGAGGGACCCTTATGGCCGTGAGCTAGAGAGGGGTAAGGTGAGAGTGTTTTGTTGGTGTTGAATGATAAGTATGAACATGGTCTTGTGGTTTTTATAATTATCTTCCAACATAGCATTGTCCTCTAGACAATATGTCCTCAAGATATCAAACATGATCTCATATTATATTCAAAGAAATCAAAGGGGTGTACCCTTGTCTAGGGCCGGTTAGGGGGGGGGGGGGGTAATTGGTTGGATTCTAACTAAATAGTTAGAGTATTAGTTAAGCTTAATTAGGTGATTAACTAGTTACTTGTATGTAGTGTTTTGTGACGGGTGTTAGGGTATTCGGGGATCCTAACTAGCTTAGAAAGATAAAAACAATGCTTCTAGCATTATTTTGGTATTCCGGGTAATGTCCGATTGTTCGGTTGCATACCGATTCGTTAAAGTGCTAAATTGCACCTTTTAGTGTTTAATAAGTATCTTTTTGTAACACTATCGATTCCCAACACTTAGGGAAATATTCTGGATAATAAAACGACATTTCTGCATAATATTTATATGTCTAAATGCTGAATTGAGCTGAATTTATATAAATTCTGCACTTAAAGTGCGTTTCGGGTGCTTTTTAGTGCTTATTTTTGCTTCCGGAGAGTATATGTATAAACCCTTGTTTGTACTCCTGGGTTTTAATGCATTCTTGTTGTCGGACCTACACCTAGGCCTCTATTTTAATGTCTGACTGCTTTCTGCAGTTCTGTTGACACATTGTGTCTTACCGGTGAGTTTACTATTATTCTGACGCAACGCTCTCGTTTATGCATAAAGCAATATTTTGTAGTATACAACATGCATGAATTCACTTGTTTAATCATGTGTTCAGACATTGCTGACACTTAAGCTCATAATTGCAGTCATAAAGCAATAACTAATGTGTACGGAAATTACCGGTTTGTGCCAGTTGTCACAGTCTCCCCCCGTTAAAAGAATTTCGTCCCGAAATTCAGGCTGAACTAACTCTCGCTGGAGTCTTCTTGAATAGGTGGGGATACTTCTTGTTGGTGCATATTCGGTGACAACAGCTTAATAGTTTGATTATTTAGTCTTTGGATATTTTGTATTGGGCTTAGCTTATTGGTTAGTGAGTTTATTATTGTAATGGGCTTGGAAAATGGCCTAGCCCAGTAGAAAGCCCAGTTCACAGACATGTGGTATATAAACATGTTTTGTGATTAGGGTTTAACAGGTTAGAGAATTTTAGAGAGAGAAAGTCTAGAGAGAGAGAGGAAAAACGAATTTAGGGTTTGTAGAGAAGATCACAGAGATAGGCTGTGAGGTTGTGAGGGTCTTGAGTTGATTGTAAAACGTTTTGTTTGGATAATCAATAGAGGACCCGTTTGATTGTGAAAGTCTGTTTCTACTTGTTTCTGTAATAAATCTGATCTAGAGGATTCCGCACTCTAGGTTAGATAAACAATTCTGTGAAAGATCCATACGAATAGGGGACCTACAATTGGTATCAGAGCATTAGGCTCTTGATTGCTCGGTTCAGAATTGTGATTGGCAGAAACCTGAAGAATTTCGAAAATTGTGAAAGTGAAAAATTAGGGTTTTCGATTTTATTGAGTTTTGATATATTTCTGCGAATTTGTGGCTATTTTGATCTTTCTGTGTTCTTAGTTTTGCTGATTTGCAGGTTTTCAGGATTGTTCGGGTTGTTTGGTTGACAAATTCGGCTGAACAGATTTGAAGATTCGAAGATTGTTCTTCGTGTTCTTCATAGTTTTCGGAAAATTGGACTGATTTTGCTGTTTCGATTTTGCAGGAACTGTTACGAAATCTTGGAAAATCTCAGAAAATTGAAAAAGATTGAATTTCCATAATCTGCCTGGCAAAATTAATAAATTCGCTGACAGGACCTGCGAATTTAACTGATCAGCAAAGTTATTGGCGAACTTGAAATCCAAAGGCGACTTTGGTAATCGTATAATTTTCCACAGCGAAATTATCACGGTTTCAGCGACTTTACCAGTCGTCATAATAGCGAACTGGTTACCCAGCGAAATTAATCTGAGCGAAATTGGCAGCGAATTTGACCAGCAAATTTAACATATCAGCGAAATTGACCAGCAAATTTAACTGATTTACCAGCGAATTTAATCAGTAACCAGCGAATTTAAGAGGTGGAATTTCAGTTGGCAAGCGTCGATAAAATTTCAGCGTTTTGCAAATAGAAATTGATCCGTAGTTCGTTTGACAGAACCGTTTGGACCGTTAGATTCCTTGGATTTTTAGGGTAAAAAAAAAAAAAAAAAAAAAAAAAACAGACTCTGGAAAATCCCGAATTCGGTTTTCGACATTATATATCATTGGATTTGTCTTTTCGAGACGATTCTAACGGTATACTTTGGTAAAAACAGTTTTCGGAGAAATTTTGTACGGTTTTATCAGTACGGTTACGCTAAAAACGTGTTTAAAGATGGTTAAAATGGAAAATGTTAGTGAGACTGTTAAACATTGGCCAAAGCTTACAAACATCAAAGAATATGCTGACTGGAAAGAAAAGTTTGAGTCGTTTATGAAGAGTGAAGATACTAAAATGTGGAGCTGTATGATCGATGGGTACTTTGCTCCCACACGTCGTGTTGATGGAAGAGTTATAGTGATGTCTTATGATAAGATGAATGAATCTGAGAAACGAGTGGTTGATGCTGAGAAGAAAGCTTTAGCAGCAATAAAGAAATCCTTGCCTGAGGGCGTTAAACATACCCTTAAGAAGTATGGAACTTCTCAAGAGCTGTGGGAAGCCCTGGAAAAACGTTATCAGATTCAATCAAAAGTGAATACTTGTGATCAAGCATTGGTGGCTGAGTTTGCAGCTGTGAAGATAAGAGAAGTAGCTGCTGGGGTTGAAGAGAAAAAGAAAGCAGATGAAGAGAATGATTTGAAAAAGGAAGCTGATAAGGAAACTGCTGAAAAGGTAGATGCAGAAGTTTCAAAATGCATGAATGGTGTGAATGAACTTACAACAGAGGTGAAGGTAACATCAGAACCTGTAAGTCATACATGTCTTAATTGCACTGAACTACAGGGTAAAGTTAACAGATTATCGGAACAAAACAAAATTCAGTTAGCTGAGTTAGAAAAGTTGAAAGAGTCAAATGTTCTTTTGATTAAACGAGAGTCAGATTGTTTAACAAAACTCAAATCAAATGAACAAGAAATCAGCAGTTTAACAAGCAAAGTCAATGAACTGTTACAGATCATTGATTTGGCTCGTGAAACTGTGAAGGACAAAACTAATGAATTTTCTGATAAGTGCAGGGAATTGGCCGTTGCACAAGACCAAATTCTTGAACTTAAAGGAAAGTTAGACAAGTTTGGAAAATCTTCATTAGTTAGGACTCAAATTCAAGCAAGTTTGAAAAAGAGTAATGATAAAAAGGGTTTGGGGTTTAGTAAAGCCTCATCTTCTAAAAATCAAGACTACTCTTTTTTACCCGATGAAAATGAGTTAATTGATTTTGTGCCTACTACACCAGCTGTAGTGGATCCGATAGCTGTGGACTTGCCAAGTAGTCCAGTTTCTTTGAAAGAATCTGTTGAGTCTGACAGTACACCTTATAAATCGGATGAGGATACTGAAGAAGAAAAGAAGAAAACATTTAAAAAGAGATTTAAGAAAAAGAGAAATTACAAGACAAAATCTTGTTTTAGATGCCACAACAAAGGGCACGTGGCGAGTTCTTGTCCTTTGAAGAAAAATAACCAAAAAGTTGATGAAGTTAAGAATGGGAATAGGGTTGGTTTAAATAATAATGTGCAACCACATTGTCAACGTAATCAACCAAGTTTTCAATCTAAGACTTCAACATCAAGACGATTTGATAGACCAAGAAGCAATTCTACACATTTTAGTCATTTTAATGGTAAATCAAATCAGTTTCAAAGTCAAAATAGAAATTTTGGATATCAAAATCGACACCATACTTTTGGTAATCGAAATTTTCAAAGAAGAAATGAATATAGGGGTTTTAATAACTCAAATGTTCAACAAGATCCAAAATTTTTTCAAAATTCATGGTATAATAATGGGAGAAAAAGGTATCAAGATAATAATTTTCAAAGGTCGGAAAATCCGAGATTTTATTGGAACTCTCGTGATCAAAGACCTAGTGGAAGTTATAAATCTTGTTCAACAACAACATCCAAGACACAAGTAAGGTGTGATGGATATTGGTTAGAAGCTTCGTATGTGGATTTACATGGTCAACCCAAAACCGGTCAGGTTTGGGTTGTTAAGTCTAACTGAGTTGTTGAGTGTGTGCAGGATGACCAAGAAGGACTGTTGAAGTGTTCGACAGTGGTTATTCCTGTAAAGTTTCTGAGGTGAATAGTAGGTTAACATGGGTAACGAACTATTTACTTTAGTGATGGTTATGATTTTTCTAAACTTCAAAAGTGAAAAACTTATTGTCAGATTAAAGTGGGAGTCTGTTTGTGTTTAAAATTCTGTTTTTGAAACTTGCTCCATAAAAACATAAATTTAGGGGGAGAAATTTCCCTAAGCCAAAAAGAGTTTAGTTAGTGCGTGTGTTTAGGGGGAGTAAGTTATTCTTTAAAAATAAAAAAAAATAAATAAAAATTTGAAAAAATCAAAAACATAAAAAAAATAGAAAATCAAAAATGAGTTATCACTGTGTGAAAAAGAAGAAATGATAGTACATCAGCAAGTTAGACTGTCACACTGAAACTGAAATTAAAATGCTTAAGTGTGATAGCAGCTTCATCATATGATGTACCAGTAGGCAAAAAGCATGAAATAATCAACTTACCAATGTGATATAAACTTAAATGAACTGTGTATGAGTGGGGAACACATCAGTGGTGTATGGTTTAATGACCTTAAATCTTGCGTTGATAGATTGCCAAAATCTGAAGTTTTGGGTCTTTATACTGTTATTTCATCTGGGGATATCAGGGGTGTCCTTCTGCTGCATCCAGATATATGCTGACCTAGACACACCCAGGATATCTTAAAAGAGCTAAAAATGCCAAAACCTTGAAAATGAAGAAGCTCTCAAAGAGAGTCATTCAAAAAGTGCAAAAAGCACAAATCATACCAAAAATGGTATCTGTCTTAGCCCTCGATAAGATATTATGGTCTCTCTGCTGTACGGAAGTACTGACCTGTTCACCATTTATCTATCGTTGAAAAATAAAACGGATGAATTCAGTATACTCACCTACTACGATGAATCTTTGTGCATACCTTGATCGTGGGGGTATATCCTGAAGTGGGACACACTAATATATCAGTAATAAAATTACCTTAACGTATCATATGGTAATGGTACTTGAAATGTTCATGCATTTTGTTTAAAAGGACAAACATACTGGTAATCGTCTTGGACTGATTTTCACGAAAAATTAAATAAAGAATTATCTAATAGTGTGAAACAGTTTGATTTTGTTGATATGATCTTCTTACCGGTGATTCTCACAAAAATAGAGTGTTTATTGCGTTTGTAAATAGTCTACTGCTTTCTTAAAATATCAAAAATACAAAAAAAAATTTTTAGAAAAGACTTCCATTTTAAACTGATGGGTTGTTGTTTTTGATGATAAGATAAAATATTGGTTTATCTTTAAATGTGAAAAAGACTAATGGTTTTTCGAGATACTTGCTTGTGTTGCTAAACAGATTGATGCAGTTATCAAAATGAAGTGCAGAATACAAGTAAAGTGCAGATTGAGAGTGAAGTAAAGATTTGTGAAGATGCATGGTAGGATCCTTCTACTACATTGCAGAAAGAGAGATATGGAAGAGTTGGAGCTTACTTGCTTAACCAAGGATTGCTAGCTAACTGATCTACAATGAATGAAAGTTTTGGAGATTGGAAGCATCAGCTAAGGGGGAGTCTGTTGATGTCAGAAGCTGTGTAGCTGACGCTATCCAAAGACCAAAAGAACACAAGATGTTTGAAGACAAAGTTACACTATGAAGCTATTGTCAAGGGGGAGTCTGTTGGTGCATATTCGGTGACAACAGCTTAATAGTTTGATTATTTAGTCTTTGGATATTTTGTATTGGGCTTAGCTTATTGGTTAGTGAGTTTATTATTGTAATGGGCTTGGAAAATGGCCTAGCCCAGTAGAAAGCCCAGTTCACAGACATGTGGTATATAAACATGTTTTGTGATTAGGGTTTAACAGGTTAGAGAATTTTAGAGAGAGAAAGTCTAGAGAGAGAGAGGAAAAACGAATTTAGGGTTTGTAGAGAAGATCACAGAGATAGGCTGTGAGGTTGTGAGGGTCTTGAGTTGATTGTAAAACGTTTTGTTTGGATAATCAATAGAGGACCCGTTTGATTGTGAAAGTCTGTTTCTACTTGTTTCTGTAATAAATCTGATCTAGAGGATTCCGCACTCTAGGTTAGATAAACAATTCTGTGAAAGATCCATACGAATAGGGGACCTACACTTCTTCTTGAACTGGTATTCACGCTCCCATGTGTACTCGGGTCCGTGCTTAGAGCTCCAACGTACTTTGACAAGTTTCACACTGCTCCTCCTGGTCTTGTTGACTTTCCAGTCAGTAACCTCAACGGGTTGTTCTGTAAATCGGAGGGCTTCATCAATATGCACTTCATCCAACGGGATGGTCACGTTTTCTTGCGTTGGACTCTTCTTCAGGTTGGATACATGAAACGTATCATGTACTCCATTAAGTTCTGCCGGTAACTCCAACTTGTATGCCACGGTACCAATTCTTCTCAATATTCTGAATGGTCCGATGTATCGTGGATTCAACTTTCCACGCTTTCCAAATCTGACTACGCCCTTCCATGGTGAGACTTTTAACAACACTTTGTCTCCCACCTTGAAATCTACCGATTTTCTATTTGGATCCGCGTAGCTCTTTTGTCGCTCTCGAGCCGCCCTAATGCGCTCTCGGATCTGCGCAATCTTGTCGGTTGTCTCTTGTACAAGTTCAGGACCAACCATACGTTTATCTCCGGCATCTGCCCAACATATGGGCGATCGGCATTTGCGGCCATACAGAGCTTCGAACGGTGCGGCTTTTATGCTTGTATGATAGCTGTTATTGTAGGAAAACTCAACTAAAGGTAGATGAGTATCCCAGCTGCCGCCTAGGTCCATGACACGTGCGCGAAGCATATCTTCTAACGTTTGTATAGTCCGTTCGCTCTGGCCGTCTGTTTGTGGGTGGAATGCCGTGCTCAGATCTAACTGAGATCCAAAGGCTTCCTGAAATGATTGCCAGATTCTTGAGACAAAGCGTCCATCTCTGTCTGAAATGATTGAGATTGGCACTCCATGACGTGCCACAATTTCTCTTAAGTATATCTCTGCTAGCTTTCCAGTGCTATCCTTCTCTCGGATTGGTAGGAAATGCGCAGACTTTGTTAATCGATCAACTATTACCCATATCATATCGTGCCCTCTCG
Source organism: Helianthus tuberosus (assembly GCA_030545235.1). Lineage (NCBI taxonomy): Eukaryota > Viridiplantae > Streptophyta > Magnoliopsida > Asterales > Asteraceae > Helianthus > Helianthus tuberosus. The sequence continues at coordinate 2,377,539 of JARYGA010046293.1, forward strand.
GGGTCCTGGGTAATTTCGTTATGAAGTCCATCGAGATTTGTTCCCACTTCTATACGGGAATCTCTGGTTGTTGTAGTAGGCCGGACGGTTTCTGATATTCGGCCTTAACCTTCGCACAGGTTAGGCATTTTCCAACATAGACAGCAACGTCGCTTTTGAGTCTCGGCCACCAATAGTACTCTTTCAAGTCTTGGTACATCTTGTCCGATCCTGGATGGATCGAATATCTCGATTTGTGGGCTTCATTAAGGATGACCTCACGTATGCCACCGCAGAGTGGAACCCAGATACGCTTCTTGAAGTATAAGGCTCCCTCTTCGTTTGGCACCATGTAATTCAATGCACCCCGGAGGTATTCAGCTTTACGGTTCTCTTCTTTAAGAGCTTCTTGTTGTGCATCTCGAATGCGTGCAGTGAGGTTCGTTCGAATCGTCATTTCCAATGCTCGAACCCTTAGGGTCTTAACCCTTTCTTTTCGACTTAGCGCGTCTGCTACAACGTTTGCCTTCCCAGGATGGTACTTAATCTCACAGTCATAATCATTCAGCAGCTCGACCCAACGTCGCTGGCGCATATTCAATTCCTTCTGATCAAATATGTGTTGTAGGCTTTTGTGATCTGTGAAGATTGTACATCGAGTACCATATAAATAATGTCACCAAATCTTCAAGGCGAATACCACTGCGCCCAACTCTAGGTCGTGAGTGGTATAATTTCTTTCATGAACCTTCAGTTGTCTTGAAGCGTAAGCGATGACTTTTTGGCGTTGCATGAGCACGCAACCCAAGCCTTGTCGTGAGGCGTCGCAGTATACCACGAAGTCTTCAGTGCCTTCGGGTAATGATAGTATCGGTGCATCGCAGAGCTTGTTCTTAAGTAGCTGAAAGGCTTCTTCTTGTTTGTGACCCCAGTCGTACTTCTTGTCCTTCTGTGTCAGGGTCGTTAGCGGTTGAGCTATCTTCGAGAAATTCTCAATGAATCGCCGATAATAGCCCCCTAAGCCCAAAAATTGTCGAACTTCAGTTGGGGTCTTGGGAGATTCCCAATTCTTTATTGCTTCTATCTTGGACGGGTCTACATGAATGCCTTTCTCATTCACCACGTGACCAAGAAATTGTACTTCGCGAATCCAGAATTCGCATTTCGAGAACTTTGCATAAAGTTTCTCTTTCTTCAGTAGCTCCAAGATGGTTCTGAAATGTTGCTCGTGCTCTTCTTTCGTTCGCGAGTAAATCAGGATATCATCGATAAATACAATCACGAATTTATCGAGATATGGTTTGCATACGCGGTTCATTAGGTCCATAAAGACCGCTGGCGCGTTCGTCAATCCAAATGGCATCACAAGAAATTCGTAGTGCCCATAGCGCGTTCTGAATGCAGTCTTTGGCACGCTTTCTTCTTGGATTCTCAGCTGATGGTATCCAGATCGAAGGTCGATCTTGGAATAGTAGCTTGATCCTTGCAGTTGATCAAATAAGTCATCAATCCTCGGTAGTGGATACCGATTCTTGATAGTGAGCTTGTTCAGTTCCCTGTAATCGATACACATCCGCAGTGTTCCATCCTTCTTCTTCACGAATAATACTGGAGCTCCCCAGGGTGAGAAGCTTGGCCTTATGAATCCTTTATCCAACAACTCCTGGAGCTGTGTAGATAATTCTTGCATTTCGGATGGTGCAAGTCGATAGGGTGCCTTGGCTACAGGAGCAGCTCCTGGGACCAAGTCTATACGGAATTCGACTTGTCGTTGCGGAGGTAATCCTGGCAGATCTTCAGGGAACACATCAGGAAATTCCTTCACCACAGGAATGTCTTCGAGTTTTGGCTCCACAGCCTTCTTGTCTATAACGTGTGCTAGGAAAGCGACACATCCTTTCCTTAAGCACTTCTGTGCCTTCATACAACTGATGATTCGAAGAGGCGCGTCTAGTTTTTCTCCATGCACGATGAGAGTCTCATCATTCGCTAGAGGGATGCGAATGATTTTCTCATGACAGATAACTTCAGCTCTGTTCTTGGACAACCAGTCCATTCCGACCACTACATCGAAGCTACCCAATTGAATAGGCAAGAGGTCGATGCTAAATTTTTGTTCGCCAAGTTCCAGTGTGCAGTCTCTAACAATTTCGCCCGACTCAACAAGTTTACCATTGGCTAGTTCTATGGAATAAGGAATTTCTAATCTACTAGATTCTATTCCGAGTATGCGTTTAAATTCCACAGACATGAAGCTATAATCGGCGCCAGTGTCGAATAATATGGATGCAAAGTGATTGTTAATGAGAAACGTACCGGTGACCACGTTTGGGTCCTCGTGTGCGTTCTTTGCTCCAATCACAAATGCTCGAGCCTGAGCAGTGTTTCCTTTTGGACAATCTTTCATGAAATGTTCGTTGCTTCCACAACTGAAGCATCCTTGATTTCGCCCAGCTCCAATCCCAGTTCGGTTACCATTGCCATTCCCATTTCCACCATTGTTTCTATTACCAGTATCGTTGCGGTTTCCATTCCCATTCCTTCCTTTACTCCAACAATCCTCAGCATAGTGACCCAACTTTCCACACTTATCGCATTTTGGAACGCGACAAACCCCTTCGTGGTGACGCTTGCAATTGTTGCAAAGGGGCCGAGTGCCCAGGTACCTCTTGGCAGGAGCGTCATTCATGGCTGCAAGAGATTTCGCCCCCTGCGGCGGGTTAGTGTCACGCTTCTTGTTGGAACCCCTGTTGTTACGAGTTGCTTGACTCAGGTTTGCATGTTTTCTTTTCTTGTCACCGGACGACTCAGCATGTGTCTCGGTATTTTCTGTTGGGTTCAGTGAGAGCTTCTTCATACGAACACAATCTTCAGTCAGGCTGACAGCCAGAGTTACAGCCTCGGTGATTGTTTGTGGTTTGGCCGCCGTTACCATGCCACGAAATTCTGAGGCCAGTCCCCAAATGTAGCGTTCCACACGCTTAAATTCAGGAGTCACCATGTAGGGAAGCACTCTAGACAGATCGTGGAACCTTCGAGTATAACCATTTATGTCAGCACCTTCCATGGTCAGGTGCCAGAACTCTCTCTCCAGCCTTTGGAGTTCGGCACGAGAGCAGTACTTCTCTCTCATCCTTTCCTTCAGTTCCTCCCAAGTTAGGCCATAAGCGGCATCATCACCCAAGGTTTGGGCTTGTAGGTTCCACCAAGTCAGAGCTTCATCGACGAATAACCCAGTAGCAAAAGTGACTTGTTGATCCGCGGTACACTTGCTCATGCGGAAAGTAGCTTCAGTCTTCTCCGTCCAGCGCACAAATGCTACTGCACCTCCTGTGCCGTCATAGTTTATCGGCTTGCAGTCGAGGAACTGCTTGAAAGTGCAGCCTGGAATTGATTCAACCAATTCACATGTGAGCAATCGAAGAAATAATGAAACAAAGACCGTTCATAAATTTCCTCATGCTTAGTATAGTGTCTCAAGATTACCTTGAGCTGCATTGCCTCCAGACGAATCTCCATTCCCATTACGCCTAGCGTTGCTTGGTCCTCCACTGTCTTGAGTTCGGTTCGCCTCGTACTGGGCGATAGCAGCGGAGATCCTTTCCTCTAGCAAAGCGTTCAGCTCTTCAGCAGTTCTTGGCAGTGGGGGAGGTGGAGGTTGATCATCATTGCGAGCATTCACAGTTTTCCTGGGTGCTATGTTCTGACAGAACATAACACAGCAGGGTTAGACATTTGTTTGATATCGTCACACTAGACTGTAGTATCATATATATTCACAGGTATATATACCACACAAGTGACATCAAACAATTATTACTCTAGCAGAGTACTTAGTAGGCTTGCACTGAGGGAATCTATACGTGACAAGACTTGCTGTGATTTTTGTGCACTGAATTCCATAATTATGTATGCATCCATAATTACGTAACCCCTTGCACAGTCCGCACAGTTCGTTTCATCCTCGTATTTCTTCCTTCAGATGGGCCATCGCTTTCAGGTAAAGTCACGTATACTCGTGACATTCTACTTCTAGCACATGCTAATTATCACACATAATTGCAAGTAATTTCTAATCAATGACAAGTGCTACTCAAGTGCACTCTAAGTCTTGTAGTGTCTTTTCTAGACTCATGTGGGCAGTTTCAGGTAGTGGATGTCGCGGGACGTTTTATGCAATGAAAACTCTTTGAAAATTGTTTTCGTGAATGGATCCTAGAGATTGTAGACTAGACTCGAGAAGGAATCCTGGTTCACTACAATCGTAGCTCTGATACCAATCTGTCACACCCCTTTCTGCGGCGGAAGCACGAGGTGTGATCATGAAAGGTTCTCATTGCATACGAAAGGTAAACATACTACATGCTCATAAATTAGTTTCAAAATGTCAAACATTGCATAACCGAAAACATGGTTTAAGTGTTTACATCACAAGACAACATTTTGTCTGACGAGTTTACAACTTTATTCAAAGATAAACAAAGCGACATCCAAGAGCATGAGTAAAACCGCGCGCACATCCATCCTAGTTACCTGAAATACATGTGAGTTTTTGGAAAAACGTCAACATAAAGTTGGTGTGAATTCATGCAGTTTTGTGTTGAACACGTTTGTATACTTTGTATGAAAACATAACGAGTATCTTGTGAAAATAAAGTATTCTTGTAGTGTAAACCGAATAAAGTATTCTTGTGGTATAAACCAAATAAGGTATTCTTGTGTAAATGAAGTATTCTTGTGGTATAAACCAAATAATGTATTCTTGTGTAAATAAAGTATTCTTGTGGTGTAAACTAAATAAGGTATTCTTGTGTAAATAAAGTATTCTTGTGGTGTAAACCAAATAAGGTATTCTTGTTTAGTTAATGGGTTGCAAGGCCATTAACGTGTGGCACTACATAGGAAGTCACCAAACTATAGGCATTTTTCTAGTTGTCGATTCACGACGGAGACACAAAAACACTCCTCGGTACTAGTGGTCACCAAGAGTGGGGCTGCCCGAGTACCCGTTAGATCTAACCTTTTGTTCTGCGGTCTAAGTATGTACACGATTAATGGTGCTTATGGTACCCTATTCGTGACACTATTTCTCGTTTATGATACCAAGTACCAATTCTCGTTTATTACACCAAGTATCAATTCTCGTTTATTATATCAAGTATCAATTCTCGTTTATTATACCCAGTATCAATTCTCGTTTATTATACCATGTAACATGTATTTCACCCCCGAAGTTATAAAACTGAAAACAGTTAAGAGAAAAGGGGGAGCATGAACTCACAACTTTGCGTTCCTAGCGTCGTAAACTCCACCGGATTTGCTTAATTAACGTCGTAACCTATACGCGTTTTCTTAACGTTAGTCACTAGACTTGTGTCGCACAAGTACAATCACTCTCTTTTGTGTATATATTCTTGTGTTAAAAATATTCCATATTTTTAACTACGTATCTTACTTATATTATTTTCTTCAAAAATAAATATAAGTCTTTTGTGTTTTGCACTTTGCACCCGAATCATGTATCTTGTGTTTTGTATGTGTATTTCTATATTTCTACTCCTCATGAGTATTTAGTGTATTTTTAAGTCTTAATACACTAGCACATATAACACATACTATATACACTTAGCACAAAATTTGGTGATAAAATAATATATATTTTTCTCTCAAAAATATATACTTATTATCCATTTTTATTCTTGAAGAAATCCTCATTTCTTATCACCAAAAATTAGGGAAACCTTAGTGTGACAACCCGAGTTTCCAAAGGTCTCTATCCGACTTAACCCTGTAATTATTTTGCAAAGTATGTTTATATATATTTGTATAATTAAGGGGTTGCAATATAATTTATTATATGTTATTAATGTGTAGTGTGTAATTAGTGTATTCGTGAGGTTTATTTTATGTGTTACATGGTTATGCATGTCTTGCTTTAATATGAGGATTGAATAAGTGTTAGAAGGTGTGATCCATTGCCGAAAACACCCCCACATGAAATCCCATTCCTCACTAAAATACTTTTTGAGATGAAAACACATTAGTGATTTCGTCAAGTTAATGGCCGGCGAAAACAGTTTGGGCTTCGGCCCAGTAACGATTAATGTTATATAGTTGTTTCCCCACCATTGCGAAGGGTTAATCACCAAACCCTAAACAAACTTTATATCTCACAAGATCCCATACGTACGGCCGAAGCAGAAACCCTCCTTGTCGTGATCACCATTATCATACTTTTATTGATCTCGGTTAGTGTTTATTGTGTTGTTTAACTTGTTGACTGAATTGATTATGATGTTATCTAGGGATAGCTTTTGGGCAAATAACATAAATTAGTATGGAACCTCCAGTCATGCACATAATATCGATTGTTGTGATTAATTTAGGCTTGTGTCTGTTATGCATAGGGAATGGTTAGTAGTCATCATGTTATCGACCACTGTGTTGTAATTGAATGAGATTGGATATTGTAACAGACAGACTTTTAGGGAATTGTCAAATCATTTACCATGTGCAATTAATATTGAGATGATGATTTTAGTTGTCTGCCTTTTTAAAGGATCAATATATATATAAATACATGTGCAATATGAGTTGTGAATGAGTGCAAAGGTGGGAACCGGTTGTGTGGATTTGATGATGATTTGAAATACATGTGCATGATATCGATCAACCAATCATATAACATAAAAGTTTAGTAATTATCGGCCACCATAAGTAAACCCTATTGACTTTTGGATGTTATGCATGAGAAGCAAAAAGGATAAGGCTCACATGACTGTTTTAGCATTTATATGTGCACATGGTTTGTCAGAAAGCATGTGATCTTTACTTGGTTTTCAATTGTTATTCTTGTTTAGCATGATAATGATGATGAGCATGTGGTTGTGAATTGTTATGTATGTTGGGTTGTACGATCATTAGAGTTATATGATGAAAGTTCATTACTTGAAACCTGAAATCGAAACTGCCGTATATGATTTGTGTTTGGTGATGTTAAACTGTTATTTGATAACTTCGTTTGATATTAACTCTGTTAGTCAATTAAAAAGTGTTAAATCTGTTGATACTGATTAACTCTGGTTTGTATTTAACGTTGTTAACTATAAAAGCTCCGTTAAGCCAGTTAACATATGTTACTCTGTTAAGCAAGTTAAATGAGTTAAGGAGCTTGCTTGTATTTTTGGAATACTGTGGGAATGGATTAACTGTTTGTGTTGCATAATATAAATGGCCAAACACTCTGAGATATTACAGCAATGCTAGTTACATGTGAAACATTACGAATGTTAACTGATTTAGTATACATGCACTATAGGACGTGATTGCTTTCTTGTGAGCACTTAACTAATCATACCGAGCAAACCAAGGTGAGTTCACTGCATTTCTCAAGCATGCGTCCCGGTGGTTTGGGACAACTAGTAAACATTTGGAAGGGAATCTTGGGTAAACAGTTAAATTGGGTTTTGGTTATTGAACATGGAATCTATCATTATCGGATTGCCTGTAGGGCAATGGGGTAATTAGTTGATAGCGCTATTAGGTTTGATACCTCGCACCGGGCCGTAAGGACGGGCGCGAACTAATTACCTGGACATCATTACCAATGCTTGGTTAGGGGCATTGGGGTTGGGCACACTCCCAGGTTATATTGGGCACACTCCCGGGTTATATTGGGCACACTCCCATGGTATATATTGGACACACTTCCAGTATATAAGACTCTCCTACGTTAATAACAATTTCAAAACGAAACGATGATTTGACTTAACAGATATCTGGTAACTACACACATTAACAAAACTTTGAACTCACCAGCGTCGTCTGACACACTTGTTTACATGCTTGTAGGTAATCATTGAAGGAACTTGGGAACTTGCCGTCTGATGCTGCTGGAGTGGTTGTGGTCATGATAAACAATTACATTGATTTGGTTTTGATACATTTACACATTTTTACATTTATGCTTCCGCTCAATACTTTGGTTTTGGTTTAAAACGATACATTTCTTAAAATTGAGTATTTCAATACATTATTACTTGTGTTTGATATGATTGGTGGCTCTTTGTTGGATCGTTGCACCTCCATTAGGGGCATGCCCTAGGTGGTAATTTGGGGGTGTGACAGTTTGGTATCAGAGCCACTGGTTATAGAGAACTTGGTTTTAAAACGTTTTCATTAAACCAGACTATAACCGAATTGATCCAAACGATGACCATGACACTCAGCTTCAGATTGCAAGGTTCGTTCCTCGTTACAGTATACATCACATGTTTAGTAGACATATCTATATACATCGCATGCACGATACAACAAGATAGATATCATGACACATCGATAGCATAACATAACACTTGCATCTTGTAAATCCTAGTCTTGCTGTTAGTACATACCTGTGTTGATTGGAGTGGGAGAAACTTCGAACATATGTTAAGAAGCGTCGAGAGGAGCATGCAAACCGCCTTATTATCATGGGTGCACACATAATAATAATGCGTGGTGCATGCAATTCCCAATGAGGCTTAACGAGTGTAAGAGGGAATCTCCCCTACTGTATGTGAACTTGAAAGTGTAGACTTTAAGGTGATACTTGATCCTATCTCATTCTGAACTATCATTTGATCGATGCGAAACCTGATAACCTATAGGAGAAATAGTAGAGATTGTCTCCTACACGAATGTGATCTTTCCATTTTTCCTTTGAAACCTTTCGAATTCTGATGCTATCGAGTATTACCTAAACACCCAACTGAACGCCTAGTGGACTGTGTAAAGTGCTAGGTGCTTATACGAACATCCCCGAGTGGGGTGATGCACAACGATGAACGATCTATATCTTTCCCATTTTTTTTTTCTTTCCTCGTTTGTTGGAACTTGACATATTGACGTCTCGAATCTCGAATCACGACCATTTCTGTAACGCCCTCGCAACAGACTGTGTAATACATAGACAACTTGCAACATCGTTGGATGAGAGGGTAAATGTAGTACTTCACCAACCTCAAACATTGGACGACTCTGATGACCGGCAGCGAACACCAACGAATAGAATACAATCGACTCTTTAACCTCTGCCAGTGACTCATGGGAGTCAGCTTTTACGAATCACTCGAAACGTAAGTAATGACAATCGGATACGGTATGGAATGCACCGCTGTCAGCACAATGAGTAGCATCTTAGAACGTGGCACAGAACAGTAGAAGATGGATCCTGTCAGTGGAGGATCATAGGACTCCGCTTCATGAAACAATAAGCAGAAGTAACAGTTACGACAACATCAGGGTACTCGTAATAGTAGCCCTCACTATGGGAGTGAAAAACGTTTACCACATGGATTGGCCGTTGGTCAATCAAGACAGCAACCCTTTTAGTAGTCAAGGGCAGGGTGGATACAGGGGAAACCACCCTAAGTGCAAACGATGTAACTTGCACCACAGCGGGCAGTGCAACCGCAATCATTGTCAATGATGCAACAAGCTTGGTCATGGAGCCAAAGATGGTAGAAACTCACGTCCTGCAAACCAGAACAAACAACAACAGCCACAAGATCTATAGAATCAGTAGCAACAGCAGGGTAACAAGGGATGTTATCAGTGTGGTGCTGAAGGTCACTTCAAAAGACACTGCCCACAGTTGAACCAGAACCAGAATCAGAACCACAACCAAGGAAACAGGAACAACAATGGAGGCAACAATGGGAGTAATAACGACGGCAATGGTGCCAGGGGTCGAGGGTTCGTGATTGGTCAGGGCGATACTAGGAATGACCCCAACGTTGTGATGGTTTCGACATCGATATTGGTATGGACTGGCTACCTCAACATCGAGCAGAGACTCTTTGCAAAGAAAAGATCATCCGCATTCCTCGTGCTGGTTAAGAACCTTTGGTAATTCATGGTGACAAGCTCCTGGAGCAGCACCCATAGCTCGAGCACCTTATCACTTAGCTCCAACTGAACCGGAAGAACTGTCTAAGCAATTGCAAGAACTCTTGGAAAAGGGTTTCATACGTCCTAGCTCTTCGCCCTGGGGAGCTCCAGTGTTATTTGTGAAGAAGAAGGACGGTACCTTCCGTATGTGCATAGATTACCACGAACTGAACAAGGTGACTGTGAAGAATCGTTATCCTCTTCCACGCATTGACGACTTATTCGACCAGTTGCAAGGGTCGAACTATTACTCGAAGATTGACCTGAGGTCGGGTTATCATCAACTGAGAGTCTGGGATGAGGACGTCTCCAAGACAACATTCAGAACACGCTACGGCCATTACGAGTTTCTGGTCATGCCATTCGGGCTAACGAACGCGCTTGTGGTTTTCATGGATCTTATGAACAGGGTGTGCAAACCTTATCTCGACAAGTTCGCCATTGTTTTCATTGACGACATCCTGATCTACTCGAAGAATCAGGAGGAACACGAACAACACTTACGACTTATTTTGGAACTTCTTCGAATGGAACAGCTATACGCTAAGTTTTCAAAATGTGACTTCTGGCTTCGTGAAGTCCACTTTCTAGGCCACGTGGTAAACAAGGATGGGATTCATGTCGATCCATCCAAGGTGGATTCGATCAAGAACTGGCCTGCACCTCGTACACCAACTGAAATACGCCAATTCTTGGGTTTGGCAGGTTATTACAGACGGTTCATCAAAGACTTCTCGAAGATTGCTCAGCCGCTTACACTACTGACACAGAAAGGTGTTGTTTACCGTTGGGGTAATACACAGGAATCAGCGTTCCAACACTTAAAGGATAGACTTTGTAGCGCACCTATCCTCTCATTGCCTGAAGGCACGGACGATTTTGTAGTCTACTGTGACGCGTCTATCCAAGGTCTTGGACGTGTGTTGATGCAACGGGATAAAGTCATTGCTTATGCTTCGCGCCAACTTAAGATTCACGTACGGAATTACACTACACATGATTTAGAGCTGGGAGCTGTTGTTTTTGCGCTCAAGATATGGCGACATTACCTGTATGGCACTAAATGCACCATCTACACCGATCACAGGAGTCTCGAGCATATTTTCTAGCAGAAAGAATTGAACATGCGACAACGTAGATGGGTCGAGCTACTGAACGATTACGAATGTGCTATAAAGTACCATCCGGGCAAAGCCAATGTGGTGGCTGATGCCCTCAGTCGAAAGGATACTGCACCTAGGCGTGTACGAGCGTTGCAATTCACCATTCAGTCTAGTCTTCCTGCACAGATACGAGATGCTCAGGTAGAAGCATTGAAACTAGAAAACATCAGGGCTGAAGCTCTACGCGGCTCAAAGCAACGGTTAGAACAAAAGGAAGACGGTGCCTATTACGTAACAAGACGCATCTGGGTCCCACTCTATAGCAACTTACGCGAGCTTGTAATGGATGAAGCTCATAAGTCTCGCTACTCAGTACATTCAGGTTCGGATAAGATGTACCACGACCTCAGGACTACATATTGGTGGCCTAGCATGAAAGCTCACATAGCCACTTACGTTAGCAAGTGCTTGACTTGTGCGAGAGTTAAAGCGGAATATCAGAAACCATCAGGCCCACTCCAACAACCTGAGATGCCACAATGGGAATGGGAACAAATTTCCATGGATTTTGTTACAGGCCTACCTAGATCTCAGCGCGGAAATGATACTATTTGGGTGATCGTGGATCGACTCACAAAGTCTGCTCACTTCTTAGCTATCAAGGAAACGGACAAGTTCCCCACACTAGCAGACGTATACTTGAAGGAAGTGGTCTCAAGGCACGGGGTGCCCACCTCTATTATCTCTGATCGTGATGCACGTTTTACTTCAGAACTGTGGCAAGCAATGCATAAATCTTTTGGTTCTCGTTTAGACATGAGCACAGCTTATCATCCTCAGACGGATGGGCAGTCTGAGCGCACTATTCAAACTCTAGAAGACATGCTTCGGGCGTGCGTAATCGACTTTGGCAATGGTTGGGAAAAACATCTGCCACTTGTGGAATTTTCGTACAACAACAGCTACCACACCAGCATTAAAGCTGCTCCATTTGAGGCATTGTACGGGCGTAAATGCCGATCACCTTTTTGTTGGGCAGAGGTGGATGACAGTCAGATCACAGGTCCAGAAATGGTAGTTGATACTACTGAAAAGATTGCTCAAATACGACAACGCATGGCGGCGGCACGTGACCGTCAGAAAGCATACGCAGATAAAGACAGGAAACTACTCGAGTTCCAGGTTGGGGATCGAGTGCTACTCAAAGGTTCACCCTGGAAGGGTGTGGTTCGTTTTGGCAAACGAGGCAAACTTAACCCACGATACGTCGGACCATTCGAAATCATTGAGAAAATAGGCAAAGTGGCCTACCGACTGAACTTACCAGCTGAACTTAGTGCAGTTCACAACGTCTTTCACGTGTCGAATCTGAAGAAGTGCCTGTCAGATGAGACCCTCATAGTTCCTTTGAAGGAGCTCACTATCGACGAACAGTTGCGATTCATCGAGGAACCAGTTGAAATCACGGACCGGGATGTTAAGGTCCTCAAACACACCAGAATACCTCTTGTTCGAGTTCGTTGGAACTCCCGTCGTGGCCCGGAGTTCACCTGGGAAAGAGAAGATCAAATGAAACTCAAGTATCCCCAGTTATTCGAAAACAGTGCAACCACTACTGAGGCTGAAGCTACTACAGAATTTCGGGGGGATGATGTGACACCCCAGGAAAACAAGTAAATTACACAACACAACTAGCTTCCTCAGTAACCGCATTCTAAATTTCGGGACGAAATTTCTTTCAAGTTGGGGATGATGTGACAACCCGAGTTTCCAAAGGTCTCTATCCGACTTAACCCTGTAATTATTTTGCAAAGTATGTTTATATATATTTGTATAATTAAGGGGTTGCAATATAATTTATTATATGTTATTAATGTGTAGTGTGTAATTAGTGTATTCGTGAGGTTTATTTTATGTGTTACATGGTTATGCATGTCTTGCTTTAATATGAGGATTGAATAAGTGTTAGAAGGTGTGATCCATTGCCGAAAACACCCCCACATGAAATCCCATTCCTCACTAAAATACTTTTTGAGATGAAAACACATTAGTGATTTCGTCAAGTTAATGGCCGGCGAAAACAGTTTGGGCTTCGGCCCAGTAACGATTAATGTTATATAGTTGTTTCCCCACCATTGCGAAGGGTTAATCACCAAACCCTAAACAAACTTTATATCTCACAAGATCCCATACGTACGGCCGAAGCAGAAACCCTCCTTGTCGTGATCACCATTATCATACTTTTATTGATCTCGGTTAGTGTTTATTGTGTTGTTTAACTTGTTGACTGAATTGATTATGATGTTATCTAGGGATAACTTTTGGGCAAATAACATAAATTAGTATGGAACCTCCAGTCATGCACATAATATCGATTGTTGTGATTAATTTAGGCTTGTGTCTGTTATGCATAGGGAATGGTTAGTAGTCATCATGTTATCGACCACTGTGTTGTAATTGAATGAGATTGGATATTGTAACAGACATACTTTAAGGGAATTGTCAAATCATTTACCATGTGCAATTAATATTGAGATGATGATTTTAGTTGTCTCCCTTTTTAAAGGATCAATATATATATAAATACATGTGCAATATGAGTTGTGAATGAGTGCAAAGGTGGGAACCGGTTGTGTGGATTTGATGATGATTTGAAATACATGTGCATGATATCGATCAACCAATCATATAACATAAAATTTTAGTAATTATCGGCCACCATAAGTAAACCCTATTGACTTTTGGATGTTATGCATGAGAAGCAAAAAGGATAAGGCTCACATGACTGTTTTAGCATTTATATGTGCACATGGTTTGTCAGAAAGCATGTGATCTTTACTTGGTTTTCAATTGTTATTCTTGTTTAGCATGATAATGATGATGAGCATGTGGTTGTGAATTGTTATGTATGTTGGGTTGTACGATCATTAGAGTTATATGATGAAAGTTCATTACTTGAAACTTGAAATCGAAACTGCCGTATATGATTTGTGTTTGGTGATGTTAAACTGTTATTTGATAACTTCGTTTGATATTAACTCTGTTAGTCAATTAAAAAGTGTTAAATCTGTTGATACTGATTAACTCTGGTTTGTATTTAACGTTGTTAACTATAAAAGCTCCGTTAAGCCAGTTAACATATGTTACTCTGTTAAGCAAGTTAAATGAGTTAAGGAGCTTGCTTGTATTTTTGGAATACTGTGGGAATGGATTAACTGTTTGTGTTGCATAATATAAATGGCCAAACACTCTGAGATATTACAGCAATGCTAGTTACATGTGAAACATTACGAATGTTAACTGATTTAGTATACATGCACTATAGGACGTGATTGCTTTCTTGTGAGCACTTAACTAATCATACCGAGCAAACCAAGGTGAGTTCACTGCATTTCTCAAGCATGCGTCCCGGTGGTTTGGGACAACTAGTAAACATTTGGAAGGGAATCTTGGGTAAACAGTTAAATTGGGTTTTGGTTATTGAACATGGAATCTATCATTATCGGATTGCCTGTAGGGCAATGGGGTAATTAGTGGATAGCGCTATTAGGTTTGATACCTCGCACCGGGCCGTAAGGACGGGCGCGAACTAATTACCTGGACATCATTACCAATGCTTGGTTAGGGGCATTGGGGTTGGGCACACTCCCAGGTTATATTGGGCACACTCCCGGGTTATATTGGGCACACTCCCATGGTATATATTGGACACACTTCCAGTATATAAGACTCTCCTACGTTAATAACAATTTCAAAACGAAACGATGATTTGACTTAACAGATATCTGGTAACTACACACATTAACAAAACTTTGAACTCACCAGCGTCGTCTGACACACTTGTTTACATGCTTGTAGGTAATCATTGAAGGAACTTGGGAACTTGCCGTCTGATGCTGCTGGAGTGGTTGTGGTCATGATAAACAATTACATTGATTTGGTTTTGATACATTTACACATTTATACATTTATGCTTCCGCTCAATACTTTGGTTTTGGTTTAAAACGATACATTTCTTTCAATTGAGTATTTCAATACATTATTACTTGTGTTTGATATGATTGGTGGCTCTTTGTTGGATCGTTGCACCTCCATTAGGGGCATGCCCTAGGTGGTAATTTGGGGGTGTGACACTTAGTAATACTCTTAAACACATTTTTAGGGAATAAGTTTCTCAAAAACTTATATTTTTCTAAGTGTCAAAATTTATAAAAATTTTGACAGAGTTTCCCCTAAAAATGGAGGTTTCCCACGTTTTCAAAACGTGTGTTTATTTTCTTTTAAATCATCAACAATCAGCAACAAAAATTATCAACAATAATCGTCAACAATATTCACTAATTTCATGAACTTGAATATTTACAAAAATGTGTAGTAACTTACTAGCACATTTAGTAAGTCTTGTTATCTTTAAAAATAAGTTTAATTCCTTAAAAACTTTATTTTTAAAGAATATGAAGTTTTACAACTTCTAGTCGGTTTTTACGAAAATTATTTCTTTGTTAAAACCCTTGTTACACAAGTATCCATACACTTGTTTGTTCACAAAGACCACTTTTGTTTGTGTAAGACCCGGTTTAGAACATGTGATTTCTTTAAAGTGTGGTTCTTCAAAAATACCACTTGCAGATACGTAGATCTGCTAGTTTTAAACACCATTTTACCGGTTAAATCACTTTTACACAAGTAAAATATTTTCACACAAGTTCATGCATCTTGTGTGGTAGAGTTTCGCCTTTAACCCTTGTATTTAGTCAAAAACGAGCTTATGTGAAGATACATGATCTTACAAAGTCGGGTTAAACGGAGATCCGAGCTACCACATCATAGATCGGGTCTCAATAATCACATATTTCAAGTCCTACGACTTTTACACAAGTTATATGCTATTAACCACCACTTTAAGTATTTTTAGTAGACTTTTAATCATCATCTTTCATTTTAACGAGATTCAACCAACACAAATCCTTTTAACCACTTTAGAATAGATTAAATACGAGTTCTAAGTGTTATACCTCTAGCTCAAGGCTAGGGAAGATTCTAAGCACAAATCGAGTGGGTAAAAGCAAGGTAGAGAGGTCCTTCGAGTTCCACTTGCACCGAGCTTCCTTAATCACCTTCTTGCACCTTATTACAAGCTTGGAATGGATGAATATGGATCGAAAATGGTGGTGGCTTGAGGGACCCTTATGGCCGTGAGCTAGAGAGGGGTAAGGTGAGAGTGTTTTGTTGGTGTTGAATGATAAGTATGAACATGGTCTTGTGGTTTTTATAATTATCTTCCAACATAGCATTGTCCTCTAGACAATATGTCCTCAAGATATCAAACATGATCTCATATTATATTCAAAGAAATCAAAGGGGTGTACCCTTGTCTAGGGCCGGTTAGGGGGGGGGGGGGTAATTGGTTGGATTCTAACTAAATAGTTAGAGTATTAGTTAAGCTTAATTAGGTGATTAACTAGTTACTTGTATGTAGTGTTTTGTGACGGGTGTTAGGGTATTCGGGGATCCTAACTAGCTTAGAAAGATAAAAACAATGCTTCTAGCATTATTTTGGTATTCCGGGTAATGTCCGATTGTTCGGTTGCATACCGATTCGTTAAAGTGCTAAATTGCACCTTTTAGTGTTTAATAAGTATCTTTTTGTAACACTATCGATTCCCAACACTTAGGGAAATATTCTGGATAATAAAACGACATTTCTGCATAATATTTATATGTCTAAATGCTGAATTGAGCTGAATTTATATAAATTCTGCACTTAAAGTGCGTTTCGGGTGCTTTTTAGTGCTTATTTTTGCTTCCGGAGAGTATATGTATAAACCCTTGTTTGTACTCCTGGGTTTTAATGCATTCTTGTTGTCGGACCTACACCTAGGCCTCTATTTTAATGTCTGACTGCTTTCTGCAGTTCTGTTGACACATTGTGTCTTACCGGTGAGTTTACTATTATTCTGACGCAACGCTCTCGTTTATGCATAAAGCAATATTTTGTAGTATACAACATGCATGAATTCACTTGTTTAATCATGTGTTCAGACATTGCTGACACTTAAGCTCATAATTGCAGTCATAAAGCAATAACTAATGTGTACGGAAATTACCGGTTTGTGCCAGTTGTCACAGTCTCCCCCCGTTAAAAGAATTTCGTCCCGAAATTCAGGCTGAACTAACTCTCGCTGGAGTCTTCTTGAATAGGTGGGGATACTTCTTGTTGGTGCATATTCGGTGACAACAGCTTAATAGTTTGATTATTTAGTCTTTGGATATTTTGTATTGGGCTTAGCTTATTGGTTAGTGAGTTTATTATTGTAATGGGCTTGGAAAATGGCCTAGCCCAGTAGAAAGCCCAGTTCACAGACATGTGGTATATAAACATGTTTTGTGATTAGGGTTTAACAGGTTAGAGAATTTTAGAGAGAGAAAGTCTAGAGAGAGAGAGGAAAAACGAATTTAGGGTTTGTAGAGAAGATCACAGAGATAGGCTGTGAGGTTGTGAGGGTCTTGAGTTGATTGTAAAACGTTTTGTTTGGATAATCAATAGAGGACCCGTTTGATTGTGAAAGTCTGTTTCTACTTGTTTCTGTAATAAATCTGATCTAGAGGATTCCGCACTCTAGGTTAGATAAACAATTCTGTGAAAGATCCATACGAATAGGGGACCTACAATTGGTATCAGAGCATTAGGCTCTTGATTGCTCGGTTCAGAATTGTGATTGGCAGAAACCTGAAGAATTTCGAAAATTGTGAAAGTGAAAAATTAGGGTTTTCGATTTTATTGAGTTTTGATATATTTCTGCGAATTTGTGGCTATTTTGATCTTTCTGTGTTCTTAGTTTTGCTGATTTGCAGGTTTTCAGGATTGTTCGGGTTGTTTGGTTGACAAATTCGGCTGAACAGATTTGAAGATTCGAAGATTGTTCTTCGTGTTCTTCATAGTTTTCGGAAAATTGGACTGATTTTGCTGTTTCGATTTTGCAGGAACTGTTACGAAATCTTGGAAAATCTCAGAAAATTGAAAAAGATTGAATTTCCATAATCTGCCTGGCAAAATTAATAAATTCGCTGACAGGACCTGCGAATTTAACTGATCAGCAAAGTTATTGGCGAACTTGAAATCCAAAGGCGACTTTGGTAATCGTATAATTTTCCACAGCGAAATTATCACGGTTTCAGCGACTTTACCAGTCGTCATAATAGCGAACTGGTTACCCAGCGAAATTAATCTGAGCGAAATTGGCAGCGAATTTGACCAGCAAATTTAACATATCAGCGAAATTGACCAGCAAATTTAACTGATTTACCAGCGAATTTAATCAGTAACCAGCGAATTTAAGAGGTGGAATTTCAGTTGGCAAGCGTCGATAAAATTTCAGCGTTTTGCAAATAGAAATTGATCCGTAGTTCGTTTGACAGAACCGTTTGGACCGTTAGATTCCTTGGATTTTTAGGGTAAAAAAAAAAAAAAAAAAAAAAAAAAAAAAAAAAAAAAACAGACTCTGGAAAATCCCGAATACGGTTTTCGACATTATATATCATTGGATTTGTCTTTTCGAGACGATTCTAACGGTATACTTTGGTAAAAACAGTTTTCGGAGAAATTTTGTACGGTTTTATCAGTACGGTTACGCTAAAAACGTGTTTAAAGATGGTTAAAATGGAAAATGTTAGTGAGACTGTTAAACATTGGCCAAAGCTTACAAACATCAAAGAATATGCTGACTGGAAAGAAAAGTTTGAGTCGTTTATGAAGAGTGAAGATACTAAAATGTGGAGCTGTATGATCGATGGGTACTTTGCTCCCACACGTCGTGTTGATGGAAGAGTTATAGTGATGTCTTATGATAAGATGAATGAATCTGAGAAACGAGTGGTTGATGCTGAGAAGAAAGCTTTAGCAGCAATAAAGAAATCCTTGCCTGAGGGCGTTAAACATACCCTTAAGAAGTATGGAACTTCTCAAGAGCTGTGGGAAGCCCTGGAAAAACGTTATCAGATTCAATCAAAAGTGAATACTTGTGATCAAGCATTGGTGGCTGAGTTTGCAGCTGTGAAGATAAGAGAAGTAGCTGCTGGGGTTGAAGAGAAAAAGAAAGCAGATGAAGAGAATGATTTGAAAAAGGAAGCTGATAAGGAAACTGCTGAAAAGGTAGATGCAGAAGTTTCAAAATGCATGAATGGTGTGAATGAACTTACAACAGAGGTGAAGGTAACATCAGAACCTGTAAGTCATACATGTCTTAATTGCACTGAACTACAGGGTAAAGTTAACAGATTATCGGAACAAAACAAAATTCAGTTAGCTGAGTTAGAAAAGTTGAAAGAGTCAAATGTTCTTTTGATTAAACGAGAGTCAGATTGTTTAACAAAACTCAAATCAAATGAACAAGAAATCAGCAGTTTAACAAGCAAAGTCAATGAACTGTTACAGATCATTGATTTGGCTCGTGAAACTGTGAAGGACAAAACTAATGAATTTTCTGATAAGTGCAGGGAATTGGCCGTTGCACAAGACCAAATTCTTGAACTTAAAGGAAAGTTAGACAAGTTTGGAAAATCTTCATTAGTTAGGACTCAAATTCAAGCAAGTTTGAAAAAGAGTAATGATAAAAAGGGTTTGGGGTTTAGTAAAGCCTCATCTTCTAAAAATCAAGACTACTCTTTTTTACCCGATGAAAATGAGTTAATTGATTTTGTGCCTACTACACCAGCTGTAGTGGATCCGATAGCTGTGGACTTGCCAAGTAGTCCAGTTTCTTTGAAAGAATCTGTTGAGTCTGACAGTACACCTTATAAATCGGATGAGGATACTGAAGAAGAAAAGAAGAAAACATTTAAAAAGAGATTTAAGAAAAAGAGAAATTACAAGACAAAATCTTGTTTTAGATGCCACAACAAAGGGCACGTGGCGAGTTCTTGTCCTTTGAAGAAAAATAACCAAAAAGTTGATGAAGTTAAGAATGGGAATAGGGTTGGTTTAAATAATAATGTGCAACCACATTGTCAACGTAATCAACCAAGTTTTCAATCTAAGACTTCAACATCAAGACGATTTGATAGACCAAGAAGCAATTCTACACATTTTAGTCATTTTAATGGTAAATCAAATCAGTTTCAAAGTCAAAATAGAAATTTTGGATATCAAAATCGACACCATACTTTTGGTAATCGAAATTTTCAAAGAAGAAATGAATATAGGGGTTTTAATAACTCAAATGTTCAACAAGATCCAAAATTTTTTCAAAATTCATGGTATAATAATGGGAGAAAAAGGTATCAAGATAATAATTTTCAAAGGTCGGAAAATCCGAGATTTTATTGGAACTCTCGTGATCAAAGACCTAGTGGAAGTTATAAATCTTGTTCAACAACAACATCCAAGACACAAGTAAGGTGTGATGGATATTGGTTAGAAGCTTCGTATGTGGATTTACATGGTCAACCCAAAACCGGTCAGGTTTGGGTTGTTAAGTCTAACTGAGTTGTTGAGTGTGTGCAGGATGACCAAGAAGGACTGTTGAAGTGTTCGACAGTGGTTATTCCTGTAAAGTTTCTGAGGTGAATAGTAGGTTAACATGGGTAACGAACTATTTACTTTAGTGATGGTTATGATTTTTCTAAACTTCAAAAGTGAAAAACTTATTGTCAGATTAAAGTGGGAGTCTGTTTGTGTTTAAAATTCTGTTTTTGAAACTTGCTCCATAAAAACATAAATTTAGGGGGAGAAATTTCCCTAAGCCAAAAAGAGTTTAGTTAGTGCGTGTGTTTAGGGGGAGTAAGTTATTCTTTAAAAATAAAAAAAAATAAATAAAAATTTGAAAAAATCAAAAACATAAAAAAAATAGAAAATCAAAAATGAGTTATCACTGTGTGAAAAAGAAGAAATGATAGTACATCAGCAAGTTAGACTGTCACACTGAAACTGAAATTAAAATGCTTAAGTGTGATAGCAGCTTCATCATATGATGTACCAGTAGGCAAAAAGCATGAAATAATCAACTTACCAATGTGATATAAACTTAAATGAACTGTGTATGAGTGGGGAACACATCAGTGGTGTATGGTTTAATGACCTTAAATCTTGCGTTGATAGATTGCCAAAATCTGAAGTTTTGGGTCTTTATACTGTTATTTCATCTGGGGATATCAGGGGTGTCCTTCTGCTGCATCCAGATATATGCTGACCTAGACACACCCAGGATATCTTAAAAGAGCTAAAAATGCCAAAACCTTGAAAATGAAGAAGCTCTCAAAGAGAGTCATTCAAAAAGTGCAAAAAGCACAAATCATACCAAAAATGGTATCTGTCTTAGCCCTCGATAAGATATTATGGTCTCTCTGCTGTACGGAAGTACTGACCTGTTCACCATTTATCTATCGTTGAAAAATAAAACGGATGAATTCAGTATACTCACCTACTACGATGAATCTTTGTGCATACCTTGATCGTGGGGGTATATCCTGAAGTGGGACACACTAATATATCAGTAATAAAATTACCTTAACGTATCATATGGTAATGGTACTTGAAATGTTCATGCATTTTGTTTAAAAGGACAAACATACTGGTAATCGTCTTGGACTGATTTTCACGAAAAATTAAATAAAGAATTATCTAATAGTGTGAAACAGTTTGATTTTGTTGATATGATCTTCTTACCGGTGATTCTCACAAAAATAGAGTGTTTATTGCGTTTGTAAATAGTCTACTGCTTTCTTAAAATATCAAAAATACAAAAAAAAAATTTTAGAAAAGACTTCCATTTTAAACTGATGGGTTGTTGTTTTTGATGATAAGATAAAATATTGGTTTATCTTTAAATGTGAAAAAGACTAATGGTTTTTCGAGATACTTGCTTGTGTTGCTAAACAGATTGATGCAGTTATCAAAATGAAGTGCAGAATACAAGTAAAGTGCAGATTGAGAGTGAAGTAAAGATTTGTGAAGATGCATGGTAGGATCCTTCTACTACATTGCAGAAAGAGAGATATGGAAGAGTTGGAGCTTACTTGCTTAACCAAGGATTGCTAGCTAACTGATCTACAATGAATGAAAGTTTTGGAGATTGGAAGCATCAGCTAAGGGGGAGTCTGTTGATGTCAGAAGCTGTGTAGCTGACGCTATCCAAAGACCAAAAGAACACAAGATGTTTGAAGACAAAGTTACACTATGAAGCTATTGTCAAGGGGGAGTCTGTTGGTGCATATTCGGTGACAACAGCTTAATAGTTTGATTATTTAGTCTTTGGATATTTTGTATTGGGCTTAGCTTATTGGTTAGTGAGTTTATTATTGTAATGGGCTTGGAAAATGGCCTAGCCCAGTAGAAAGCCCAGTTCACAGACATGTGGTATATAAACATGTTTTGTGATTAGGGTTTAACAGGTTAGAGAATTTTAGAGAGAGAAAGTCTAGAGAGAGAGAGGAAAAACGAATTTAGGGTTTGTAGAGAAGATCACAGAGATAGGCTGTGAGGTTGTGAGGGTCTTGAGTTGATTGTAAAACGTTTTGTTTGGATAATCAATAGAGGACCCGTTTGATTGTGAAAGTCTGTTTCTACTTGTTTCTGTAATAAATCTGATCTAGAGGATTCCGCACTCTAGGTTAGATAAACAATTCTGTGAAAGATCCATACGAATAGGGGACCTACACTTCTTCTTGAACTGGTCTTCACGCTCCCATGTGTACTCGGGTCCGTGCTTAGAGCTCCAACGTACTTTGACAAGTTTCACACTGCTCCTCCTGGTCTTGTTGACTTTCCAGTCAGTAACCTCAACGGGTTGTTCTGTAAATCGGAGGGCTTCATCAATATGCACTTCATCCAACGGGATGGTCACGTTTTCTTGCGTTGGACTCTTCTTCAGGTTGGATACATGAAACGTATCATGTACTCCATTAAGTTCTGCCGGTAACTCCAACTTGTATGCCACGGTACCAATTCTTCTCAATATTCTGAATGGTCCGATGTATCGTGGATTCAACTTTCCACGCTTTCCAAATCTGACTACGCCCTTCCATAGTGAGACTTTTAACAACACTTTGTCTCCCACCTTGAAATCTACCGATTTTCTATTTGGATCCGCGTAGCTCTTTTGTCGCTCTCGAGCCGCCCTAATGCGCTCTCGGATCTGCGCAATCTTGTCGGTTGTCTCTTGTACAAGTTCAGGACCAACCATACGTTTATCTCCGGCATCTGCCCAACATATGGGCGATCGGCATTTGCGGCCATACAGAGCTTCGAACGGTGCGGCTTTTATGCTTGTATGATAGCTGTTATTGTAGGAAAACTCAACTAAAGGTAGATGAGTATCCCAGCTGCCGCCTAGGTCCATGACACGTGCGCGAAGCATATCTTCTAACGTTTGTATAGTCCGTTCGCTCTGGCCGTCTGTTTGTGGGTGGAATGCCGTGCTCAGATCTAACTGAGATCCAAAGGCTTCCTGAAATGATTGCCAGATTCTTGAGACAAAGCGTCCATCTCTGTCTGAAATGATTGAGATTGGCACTCCATGACGTGCCACAATTTCTCTTAAGTATATCTCTGCTAGCTTTCCAGTGCTATCCTTCTCTCGGATTGGTAGGAAATGCGCAGACTTTGTTAATCGATCAACTATTACCCATATCATATCGTGCCCTCTCGGGGTCCTGGGTAATTTCGTTATGAAGTCCATCGAGATTTGTTCCCACTTCCATACGGGAATCTCTGGTTGTTGTAGTAGGCCGGACGGTTTCTGATATTCGGCCTTAACCTTCGCACAGGTTAGGCATTTTCCAACATAGACAGCAACGTCGCTTTTGAGTCTCGGCCACCAATAGTACTCTTTCAAGTCTTGGTACATCTTGTCCGATCCTGGATGGATCGAATATCTCGATTTGTGGGCTTCATTAAGGATGACCTCACGTATGCCACCGCAGAGTGGAACCCAGATACGCTTCTTGAAGTATAAGGCTCCCTCTTCGTTTGGCACCATGTAATTCAATGCACCCCGGAGGTATTCAGCTTTACGGTTCTCTTCTTTAAGAGCTTCTTGTTGTGCATCTCGAATGCGTGCAGTGAGGTTCGTTCGAATCGTCAT